>CM052811.1:46902098-47025351 GCA_028533885.1 Nasua narica
AGAGAGAGAGAGAGAGAGAGAGAGCGCACAAGCACGAGCAGAGGGAGAGGGAGAAACAGACTCCCTCCACTGAGCAGGGAGCCCAATGCGGGGCTCCATCCCAAGACCCTGACATCGTGACCTGAACCCAAGGCAGCCACTTAACCAACTGAGCCAGCCAGGCACCCCAAGAATAGCAGTTTTGATTCTGGGTGAAGAGAGCAGTGATTTCTGGAGTGTGGTCAACTCCAGGAGAAGCTAAACCAGTGTTGGGAAGCTGCATTGAGAGTAGGGTGGGAGGCTCCCGATTTCTTGGGGATGGGGGGGGGTTTAAATGAGATCTCTGAGTGCTAGAGTTGGAGGTCTTGGGAGATCACAAAGACTAAGCCTGATTCGATGCTGACCTGGGGTCTTCCTGAGAGGAGCAGTTGCCGTGTGCTTCTGGACACCATCTTGTGCAATCTTCAGCTTGGCGATGAGTTGTTGAGAGCCTGACATGATACCTGAATGTGATGGAGTATCCTGTAGAAGTTGAATCATGGGTTGTCATGTGTTTGTGTGAATCTTGTGATGGAATCAGTCTATGTGACAGATTGGAAGACCAAAGTACCACGACAGAGTTCTCCATACGAGTCTGGACTCCTCAAAGCTGAAGCTAAAAGCAGTATCTGACTCTTACCCCTCCCACACTCTCTTACCCTGTTTCTTTTCCTTTATCAAAACATGATATGACTGTGTTCTCAAGAGCGAATTATAATTAAAGCAACCACAGTGTAAAGCTCATCAACCCAAGGTCTTGGAGTGAAGTAGAGAAGCTAGTTAGAGAAGAGGTATTATGTAATGACCTAATTATGAGGCCTGCCATCTGCTTAGGAGTCACGCCTGCCTGGTTAGGATTCCCTGATTGTGTTTTTCAAGGAGGATGCTAGATTGTTCAGGGAGCTGTGCGTGTGTGTGTGTGTGTGTGTGCACGTGCGTGCGCGTGGTAGGTAAACAACACTAGAAATACTAATGCCTTTCTTAAAGGAGGTTGGTAGGTTGTTGGGGGAGGGAATAGAAACAGCCTTGGAGGGCTCGTAAGCAGATGTTACCCATTAGTATGAAGAACACTGATAGAAGGTCGATGATTCTATAGAAGAGGCTCCACATATTGGAGGAGAGGCAGTCAGGTGAAGGGGGATGTCAGGATGTGGCCAGAGACCTCCCGTCTACCTGGAGACCCAACTGAGTCATTTTCCTCCATTTAGGAGAAAGAGTGAAATATCCACTTTGGTTTTTTTCAGTGGGTGGTTTTTACTAGAGATGAAAACATTCAATCCAGGATCCTGGAAAAATAGGATGAGTCGATACAGAACTGAAATGCAAACTCCTGTGCTTAGGGCTCCTGATGAGTTAGTTGCCTCTGAAGGGATGTAGGTCCAAGGACCAATGAAGAAATCATACACAGATAGCAGGAAGGTGGCAGGTGAAGGGAGTGTCTTTGGACCTGCAGTGGGTATTGTGCCCAGCTGGAAAGGAGGCTTTGGACTTGGAACCATGAGGCTGAGACCCAGGATAGTGACACACTGCTTGTACACTAGACATATAGGGAGTGAATTTCGTGGAAAATATCAAACTTTTGTTTTGAAGATGTTTCTAAACATTCTTTAGGAGAATCTTTTTTTTTTTTTCCTTAATTTGTCAGAGAGAGGGAGAGCACAAGCAGGAGGAGCGGTAGGCAGAGAGAGAAGCAGGCTTCCCCCTTAAAGCAGGGAGCCTGATGCAGGGCTCGATCCCAGGATCCTGGGATCCTGACCCTAGCCAAAGGCAGACACTTAATGGACTGAGCCACCCAGCTGTCCCTTTAGGAGAATCCTTAACAGAAAATCTCTTTGCCTTCAGGGTTTAAAAATGTGCCTATATCAGGATAATCAGCAAGTGATTGCATTGAGCAATGTTTTGCCAATTCCTACCGCTACTCCCACCTATCAGAGAGCTTTTTAAAATTTATTTTCTTCTACTGCCCAACCGCTATCCTCAGCATGAAAGCAGTATTGTCTTTTAAAGGATAATAATTCAAAGTCCTACATAGAATTTAAGAATTTATTTGATGTGTTTCATATCCCTAAAGAATCATCAAAATATGGCAGATACCTCACCCCAAATGTCAGACGTTTTCCTGTCCTTTTAATCCAGTGCCACACTTTTATTTACAGCTAGGGAAATGGAGGCCCAGAAAAGTGTGATGATTTGCTCAAGGTCATAGCTTGTCATTTGTGGAACTTGGACCAGAACTAGGTCTCCTGACTCCTAGCCTGTTCTTTCTATTGCCCCTTGGTATCTCTCACGTGGAGATTTATTTGAAATGTGGCCAGGAGTTCTGTGGCAGTGACAGTCACACATGACTGCAATGGGTATGTATTCAAGCACAGTCTATGAGCAGAACCCTTTGGGCATGATGTGGACTCTCTCACTGGTGTCAACTGCGGAAAAGTCCTCAGAGCAGCAGGGAAGACTTTGAAGGTACTAGACATCAGCATTCCTTTTCCAAGAGTTTGCCAAGACTCTGGAACAGAAAGTTTTATTTCTACACCTAAGCCTGCCTTTTGTCTTCCCTTTGACCACCACTTCACCTTGTTCATCTTCCTTCCTTCCTTCCTTCCTTCCTTCCTTCCTTCCTTCCTTCTTTCTTCTTTCTTTCTTTCTTTCTTTCTTTCTTTTTTCTTTCTTTCTTTCTTTCTTTCTTTCTTTCTTTCTTTCTTTCTTTCTTTCTTTCTTTCTTTCTTTTTTCCTTCCTTCCTTCCTTCCTTCCTTCCTTCCTTCCTTCCTTCCTTCCTTTTCTTTCTTTCTATTTGTCAGAGAGCACAAAGGGGGGAGCGGCAGACAGAGAAGCAGACTCCCCACTGAGCAAGGAGCCCAGTGCGGGACTCGATCCCAGGATCCTGGGACCATGATCCAAGCTGAAGGCAGACACTTACCCACCTGAGCCACCCAGGTGTCCCTGAACCCCATTTCTGAAACAGCTTTGGGATAGCCTTTGTCTTTTGTTGACTTTCCTAGCATTCAAACTTGAACTTGAGCAGAAATCTGGTAAGAAGGTTTCTCTGTAGGATCTTGACTAGCTATTTAAAATGTGGATTATGGTATATTTTGTTTTTCCCAGTGGCAGATCTTTTCAGGAGAATAGGAATTTGCAATCATTAGCTTCCTTTCCTTGACAAAGACAGCTAGCTTGGTCAAATTTCCTTACCGTTTCTCTTACCCTCAAACCACCAGTAGGCTTCACATAAGTTAGTCACACACACACACACACACACACACACGTTATTAACATAAAGAGATACTCTGATTATATTCTAAGTGTTCTTAGTTCTAAGTGTTCTTAGTATGCTGCAGTTTTTACTTTTTATTTCAGAAAGATCTGAAATGCCTCTCATCCTGGGACAGTGGTACCCCCAAATGGCACATGATCCATATTGCCTGGGAGACTTTAGAAAAAAGATCTCAAGGCCCCACCCAGGCCTACAGAATCAGACTCTTTGTCAGCATTTAGCTATTTACCAACTACTTTATCAGTGATGTAACATGTACTTTGTATATTGGATACTTAATAAGTGGCTTAAGAATTTATCTAGAACCTCTGGGGAGGATGAAAGGTTTTGTTTTTTTAGAACACTTAGTGCACTACGTTCAACGTGGCATTGAAAGATCAATCTATTTTTTTCAGCAACGAGATGAGCATTCTCTAAATATGTTCTGAATCAGGCCATTTGAAAATGGACTGGCTTACCTGCAGAGTGTCAGAAGAGCTCTACTAAAAGGCAGAGAAATGTTTTAATTTAGGGCTTTAAAAAAGGAAGCAATTAAAAAATGTATATTTATGGTAAATAGATTGAAAATCGATGTGAATAAAAACACTTTGCATTAAAATACTCTTATTTGTTTTTAAACTCCACGTCTTTTAGGGACACCTGGGTGTTTCAGTTGGTTAAGCGTCTGACTCTTGATTTCTGCTCAGGTCATGATGTCAGGGTCCTGGGATGGAGCCCTGGGTGGGCTCGGTGCTCAGCGGGGAGTCTCCTTCAGGATTCTGTCCTCCCTCTGCCTCACCCACCCTCAAATAAATAAATAAATCTTGAAACAACAACAACTCCACATCTTTTAAAAACTTGATTATTAAAAAAGCGCAATCTTAAAAAGTTCATTTGACTGGGGGCGCCTGGGTGGCTCAGTTGGTTAAACGACTGCCTTCGGTTCAGGTCATGATCCTGCAGTCCCAGGGATCGAGTCCCACATTGGGCTCCACGCTCAGCAGGGCATCTGCTTCTCCCTCTGACCCTGCCCCCCTTACTCTTTCTCATTCTCACTCTTTCAGATAAATAAATAAAATTTAAAAAAAAAATCATTTGACTGTCCATGATTTTGCATGTAGACTGAATATAGCAATAACACATATTCTACCTGAAAATTGTAGCATGTTAATGTTTACTGCCCTCACAGAGTTTAGCTAATTCTGTCTTCTACTTTTGCGAATGGGGAAGCCGAGACCCAATGGGTAAGAGTGAGTTAATCTAAAAGTGTTAATCAAGACTTTTCCTAGGCACGTAACAGTTACCTACATAAACTAGCTGACGTATAAAAAGGAAAATTATAAAAAGACAAGGGAAGAGTCTGTCATGGAACCTGGGAGAGGAAGTGCCGCGGACCCTCAGGAAGGGGCGGAGATCAGGAACAAGAAGGCTTTCAGGAGTTTCTGTCTCTCTGTCTCTCTCATATCTGCTTTTTTCTGCTTCTGATTGGTCTTTTCTTTCTTACACGTGGACCTACCCTGTTCATTCACGTGGCTCAGTATGGCTACTGTATACCTCCCACTTTTACTTATAGTTTATGTTGTCTGCCCAGACTTACACCAAATTCCACTTCTGTGGGAGAAAGAATCTGGCTGATCCAAGCTTGGCTCAGCTGGTTCCGTCAGCTCTGGCAAGGTGGAGGTGAAGGTCTTATTTAGTCAGACATGACTGCAAGCGAGGGAATATCCAGAGGAATTGAATCACTGAGCTGGGCAGATACCCCACAGCTTTTCCGAGAGTACACTACTAAATTCTAGCCTTCTAGGAGAAGAGTGAGGATGATCTGAAACAAGGTAATGGCAGTAAGTGTGGGAAGAATTAAGCAGATTTGAGAGAGATGGAGAAAAACCAGTAAGCTCTGGTAATTAGTTGGATATTGGGGAATGGGAGTTGTTGGAGACAGAAAGTGGGGTAGGGGCTGCTAACATTCCCAGTAACAGGGAACACAGGAAAGGAGGCTTGGGAGGTATGAGGGGGGCAGATGGGGCTTGATTTCAGTTTTAAATATGTTGACTTGGGCGTGCCTGTGGAAATTACAGGTGGAAATGTCTGTCGGGTTAATTGAGTAGGTCAAAAATGTATGGGGTCTGGACCTCTGGGGAGAGTTGTCAATATTATGAATGTAATTAAAGGACGCTTAATGGGTGAGCATTGCCCAGGGAGCATTTATAGAGCAAACAGAGATGACTCAGGACTGAACCCTGAAGAAACACTAGCATTTTAGAAGCAGGACGAAGATGAGGAATTGTAAAGGAGACTGAGAAGTGGACAGAGATGTGGGAGGAACACGGAGTATGTAATGGCCTTTCCTTTGGGAGCCCAATGGGAAGAGTGCCTAATTCAGGAGTGTCACCAGTGAAAAGTGCCGCGTGGCTGACATGCAACGCAACACCTGAAAAGCAATGTACTGGACTGAGCTTGGGAGAGGGCCATGCAGAGCGCAGAGACTAGATTACAGGAGGCTTTTGAATGACCGGGAGGTAGAATGTGCAGAGACACAGGAGTATCAGACCATTTAAAAGGTCTGGTTATAAAAGAGAGGAAAGGGGTGGGAGCTAGGTGGATCAAGAAAAGGGTGAAGAGATTACGAGATTATGTCTCCTTTTTTCCTTTTAAGATCAGAGAGACCTAGAGCATGTTTAAATACTCGTGGGAAAGAGGCAGTTGGGAGGAGCCATTGGAAATACAGGAGAGGAGGCACAGTTCCTGGAGTGAAGTCTTTAAAGAGGAAGCGATGGGCTCGAGAGACAGGAAGAGGGATGGAGGCAGGCTGCTGATGGAGGAAACTTGGAAGAGGGAGGAGTGTGACTGCCAAGGATGCTGGCTGGATTTAGGAATTTCTGGGACTCTAGAACTCTTGGTAGTTTAGGGAGGTGAAAAGGGAGGAGTTGATGCCCCTTTCAGTGTTGAGATTTTTTTTAAACGATGCTTTTGACCCTGCGTATAATTTTATCTTTTTTAAAAGATTTTATTTATTTATTTTACAGAGAGCACAAGCAGGCAGGGCAAGCAGGCAGAGAGAGTAGGAGAAGCAGGCTCCCTACTGAGCAGGGAGCCCCATGCAGGACTCGATCCCAGGACCCTGGGATCATGACCTGAGCCGAAGGCAGACACTTAACCAACTGAGCCACCCAGGTGTCCCAGAGCTTGCGAATGATTTTAGAAATGAAAGTGGGTGTCTGTGCTGCATAGATCAGTGGGAGTTGGGGAGAAGGTGGGTCACCTGGGAATAGGATCTCCTTGCACTCGAATTCATCCGAGCCAGGTTGTAGACGTGCTCAACATTGGAGTCTCTGGTTTCCTTAGGATTGAATCGCTGATTGCAATGAAGAAGGCTCAGAGCGGTCAGCATTTCTTACTATTCAGCATTCAGAGATAAGTCTAGAGGCATCTTTCTGTTCAGAATTTCACTGAGGATAGTTCCCACAACCCCACATACTCTTCCTAACGTGGCCCTGTTGTGATGTGCGTGTGGCCTGATTTTGTCTGTTAACTGCTTTTTAGTTCATCCTAAACCCCAATCCCTTGACTTTGCCATAGTTAGTTACTGCTTGAAAGCTGAGAGGTAAGGCACCATGTTCCCCTTTAGGGCCCTGGGTTGGGGAGGGAAGAAGTGCAAGGAGTTCCTCCCCCAATATAGGCCTTCCCCTCCAACTAAGACCACATTGCCCGGGGAGCCTGAATTCCCCAGGGTGCCTTAGTGAAGACGAGGGTGAAAGAGATACCCAAGGCTAGTGAAAAGAAGTAGAATTTAAGAATAAGATTAGTATCTTCACCATCCTCATTCCTTCCCTGACCTAAAATGCGCATCCCCGACCAAATGGGCTACGGCTGATCTATCTGGGTCTCTTACGCCTCCTGTGGAAGCAGATGTAGTAGGGGTAGGGGCCGGTCTCTTGCCAGTACCTGGCCGCCTTTGGTAGATAGTAGGGCCTGCCCCATTAGAGTGAATACAGAAGGCAAGACAAGAGGGGGTAGGGCCAGGAAGGAAGGAATGTAACTGAAGCTTCATAGCTGAAATCCCTCCCACAGTCTGCTTCTGCGGCGGCCCCCGGGAAATGATCTCTTCCACCGTGCTGGAAGGTAGGAGATGATGTGCTGAAAGCTGGCGCGCAGTCGCTACTTGGCACTCTCCCATATTGTCACTCAGCTCTCCTTGTGATGGGGCGGGGGGCGGGCTTACCTAGAATGGAGCCCGATTGGAGTGTTAGGGTACCATGTCTCACAGTCGGGGAGTAAATTCCACAGAGGAGCCTGGGCCCTTGGGACAGCAGAGAGACCCACTCTTTTTTTTTTTTTTTTTTAAAGATTTTATTTGACAGAGTGATAGAGAGCACGAGTAGGCAGAGCAGCAGGCAGAGGGACAGGGAGAAGCAGGCTTTCCGCTGAGCAGGGAGCCCAAAGAGGGGCTTGATCCCAGGACCCTGGGATCACGACCCAAGCCAAAGGCAGACGCTTAATCAACTGAGCCACCCAGGTGCCCCCCACTTTTTAAAGATTTTTTTTATTTATTTGACAGTGAAAGAGGGAACACAAGCAGAGAGAGTGGGAAAGGGAGAAGCAGACTCCTTGCTAAGCAAGGAGCCCGATGTGGGGCTCAATCCCAGGACCCTGGGATCATGACCTGAGCCGAAGGCAGACACTTAACAACCGAGCCACCCAGGTGCCCCACAGTGGCCCACTCTTAAGTGCATGGTACCAGAGGTCCAGTAATGGAAAGTTCAGTGAATTCTTTGCTTTGCTGTGTCCTGCTTTTCTTTATCAGTGAAATGAGATTTGAGTCTCTGAATGGATGATGAGAAAATCACAGTATAATAAGTGGCGGAAGCCTGGTAGGTGGGCTTTAGAAAATGAGTGTGTAAGGCTCAGGTTCAGGGCATTGGGCATGCGCCTGGGTTATTGGGGTTCTGCTGCTTGCAGAGTGAACCTGGGCTCCCCATTGGATAAATGCATATAATAATACTTGCCTCGCAGGACTGTCATGAGGATGCAATTAGATGAAGCCTGTGAAAGTGCTTGGCACAGAGCTGAGTCTCAGTAGTGCTATTTTTGGATGTGTCCGCAACAGATGTGCTATAAAGTGGCTGGAAGATGTGAAGGTCTGATGGAGAACAGGCCTTGTAGCATTCTATTGCGTGTCTGTTTCTTTACCTCATATTCACATTATATTTGTGTTCTTACTAGAGCAGTTATTCAGACTGCCGTCCCAATCGATGGTGCCTCTGTGATCATTGACTTGATCTCTTGAGCTCTAGAGGCCATTTTTATCTAGACACATGTGCCTCTTCTTGTCACCATGAGGACCCAGGCCTCGATAAACTTCTCATAAGCACGGTTAATTGAGCTGTCACTCCCTTGCTTCTTGGATGTTTATGTGTGTATCATGCGTCCATGCTGCCATTAAACTCGCATAATTGTTGACAGGTACATTTTTAAAGTAGGATTCTGTTAAGGACGGATGCTTCTTTTACGGTTGACCGGGGGTGTCAGCCGATGTGTATTGTGTATTTTCTGAACAGAAAGCCTTTTTCTGTTTTGATCCCAGAAAATCGCTGGAGACAAAGTCCGGCCTTAGAGATGGGTTGGGGGAGCCTGGGAGAGTGCGTGGGGCTCTCCCAAGGCCGTCACCGCTCTTTTGTTCGTGGTTAGCACTGCCGTCAGACCAGACAGGCACTTGTTCACCTCACTGCCCTGACCACGATGGAGCGGGGCAGCCAATTTCCAGGAAATTAGCCAGTCAGGATTATGGTAAGCATAGAAACAAAATTTTGTGGAAGGTTTTATTTGGGGCGTCTGGGTGGCTCAGTCATTAAGCATCTGCCTTCTGCTCAGGTCATGTTCCCGGGGTCCTTGGATTGAGCCCCACATCGGGCTTCCTGCTCCACGGGAAGCCCATTTCTCCCTCTCCTACTCCCCCTGCTTGTGTTCCCTCTCCTGCTGTGTCTCTCTCTGTCAAATTAAAAAAAAAAAAAAAAAACTTAAAAAAAAGATTTTATTTATTTGAGGCAAGGGAGGGGCAAAGTGAGAGGGAGAGGGAATATCAAGCAGACTCCTTACTAACCGGTGAGCTTGAACTCATGACCCTGAGATCATGACCGGAGCTGAAATGAAGAGTCAAATGCTCAACTAACTGAGCCACCCAGGCTCCCCAAGCATAGAAACAAATTAATGCAAAGTATCTATGACAAACAAAATATCAGACTTTTAAATAAAGACAGGATCAGTAACAGTGTTGTGCCCAGCCATGTTAGAGCCTGAGGCAAAAGGAAAATAAATACGGATCTTGTCTTAGTTGAAAAAATTGAAATGTGAAAAAAAAATTGGAATTTGTTCATGAATTTTTTGCATCGATACTCGTTTATAAAATGTTAATATTTTACTTACTTTGATTACTGAGTTTTTGACACTCCCTTAAATTTTGTGTCCAGACAGATCCCTCATTCCCCACATCCTATTCTCAGCCCTTGTTTTACATCAAAAGCAGAGGAAATTTATCTGCATGTAATTTAGTTCATGGGTTGTGTGCTGGTGTGTGCTTTTTGAAGACTTACCTTCTTAACACACCTCCCCAGGTTTGAGGGCAGGTTTTTCTAAAAAAAAAAAAAAAAAAAAAAAGGTGTTTTTTAAAAACAACCAAAAGAGTTTTTTAAAAATATAACTTAAGAAAGATAATATATAATCATTATAAAAAATTTCGAGGGGTACCTGGGTGGCTCAGTTGGTTAAGCATCTGACTCTTGTTTTCGACTTAGGTCATGATCCTAGGGCTGTGAGATGGAGCCCTGCGTTGGGCTGCGCACTCAGCAGGGGGTTTGCTGGAGGATTCTCTTGGTCCCTCTCCTTCTGCCCCCTCCTCAAAAAATGAATAAGTAAATCTTTTTCTTTTTAAATATTTTATTTATTTATTTGTCAGAGAGACAGAGCACACACCGGGAGAGCAGCAGGCAGAGGGAGAAGCAGGATCCCTGCTGAGCAAGGAGCCAGATGGAGGGCTCGAACCCAGAACCCTGGGATCATGACCTGAGCTGAAGGCAGATCCTTAACCAACTGAGCCACCCCGATGTCCCTGAATAAATAAATCTTTAAAAAAATTTGGGAAACAGAAAAGGATAAGGAAGAAAGCAGTCACCTATAATCCCATCATCCATAGGCAATTAAGTCTTTGGAAGTTTTTGCACATTTTAGTCATAGCATTTTGTTGTATTTTCTTCTAGTCTTTTTGCTACCATATGCATTTTCACATAATTGTGCTCCTAACAAGGCTAGATCTTTGTATCTTGTTTTTTTTTTTTAATTTGCTATTTTATGCACATTTTAGTATTTTAAAAATGTGAAATATTTTAATAGCTATACATCTCTCTCTTCAACTTTATTTATAGCCTTAACCATAGTACTGGGTACTTGGGCAAATTGTCCTCTTCTTCTTCCAGATTGGGTGGGATCCTCTGTTCTTCAGATCTACTTCCCTTCCTTGTTTGGCATAAACCTCTTAGAACCCTATGACATCTTGGTTTTTCCCAGTGCCTTGTCTAGGCTCTTGAGAGAGTGAGCACTTTACTAATCAAGCTTCAGATATTTTTTCCTTAGGCTCCACACTGACCCTGTAGCTTCTTTCTTCAACCCTTTGTTCAGGGCTAGAAGCTTCTTATTGGAAGACCCACCTTTCTCCCTAATTTACATTTCTCTATTCTGTTGGGGTTGGTACTCATTTGTTATCAATCTAGTTGTTGAACTTTAACTCATTTGGTATCTGGGCTGGGTTTTTTTTTTTTACGATTTTATTTTTATTTATTTATTTATTTATTTGACAGAGAGAGAGAGATCAAAAGTAGGCAGAGAAGCAGGCAGAGAAGGAGGGGAGGACACAGGCTCCCCACTGAGCAGAGAGCCCGATGTGGGGCTCCATCCCAGGACCCTGAGATCATGACATGAGCCAGAGGCAGGCGCTTAACCAACTAAGCCACCCAAGGTGTCCCTGGTATCTGGGTTGTTAATACTTGATCCCAGCTTCAGTGAAATTTGGTCTCTTTATGTTTGTTTGGTGCCTGAGTCAAATCTGATCTCTGCTGTGTCCAGGAGGGCTTGGGAGTGGGCCATCCCTGGAGCTTTACTCTGTCACTGTAGTTGCCACAAAAAGCCAGAAACAGACTCCACAGTTCTGTGTCTCTTCCTGTTGCCCATCCCCCACTTCCTTTAGAGTCACTCACTGAGTTTCTGTGCCCTCCACCCACTCATGTGTGTCGCGACCTCTCAAGTCTGCCGGGGAGTAGAGTGCAAGGACAGTATGGACACCGGTGCCTGGGCAGGTGTCTCTCCAGGGACGACAGCAGTTTCACGTAGAGTGGAGACTAGAGTGAGGTGTTTACCTCAAGTGCAGAATTTAAGGAGCACCCTAAAACTCAGTAATCAACCTTAATAATATTTTTATGCAATATTTAAGAAATAAAAGTGAAGCAAAAAGCCACGATGAACAAAATATCAGAGTTTAAAATGCAGGATCAGTTTGGGGAGCCTCAACTCTTGATTTCAACTCAGGGCATGATCTCAGGGTCATGAGATAGAGCTTGTGTCAGGTTCTGGGCCTGGAGCCTGCTTAAGATTCTTTCTCCCTCTCTCTCTGCCTGCCCCCCATCCCAACCTCCCACTCGTGCTCTCTCTCGAATAATGAAAGAAGTAAAATAAAATACAGGATCAGTTTAACATTGCTGTTAAATGTATAGCCATACTACAGCCTGAGTCAAAAGGAAAAATCAGCAATACTGACTTTGTCTTTTTGTGCCTGTGGCATGTGTCTCACTCCGCTCATCCTAGTCCCGACCCTGGTTGTACAGCAAAACAGAGGAAGTTTTCCCCACACATAATTCAGTGCATCAGTCAGTGGGGCTTATGCCCCATCCCTTTGGAGACTTAACAGCCTCTCCAGGTTTGCCCAAGTGTGAGCTCTTTTTTCACTTGGTATGAAAGATTCCATCCTCTCATTAGGGAGCTAAATCCTCTTCTTTATGATTGCTTTCTGATAATCCCGGGTAAAAACCATATTCCAGGCTTTACCAGATAATGAGTGTTCTGGGTGCTGAGGATTCCCCCACTCCTTGCCTCTGATCTGTGGGCCCAACAAAGGTTATGATGCAGACCATGTTCCCCTGTTCAGATTCCTTATGGCTGTCCTTTCCCAAATAGATTTTGACCATTTTCTGCCATAGATCTTTGTGTATGATTGCAGGTTCTATTTTAATGTAAAGCTAGTTTGTAACTGAAAAATTCTCACTCTTCAAGTGCAATTTTTAATACTCTGTCTCAACATTCTGTTCTGGACACTTTTTGTTAAAGGAGCCTGTACTGGTTAAAATTATTGAAGCCTAGATTGTATCAGAGCTCATGTATTCTCTAATCATATTGGCACAAGGTTTCTTAGGGTCATCAGGGTCAAGGAACAGAACTTTAAATCAAATTACATTAAAAAGGAATTTATTGGATAAATATGGTGGAACCTTCTAGAACCCAGCAGTAGGAAGCGAAGCTGGATTTTGTGACTGTTGGAAAGTTTTCAGATGGCTCTTCCATCTGTAGCTCTCCCCTTGGAGTCACATAGCCTTGCATTGCAGTTTCTTCCAAGTGTCTGCTCCATTTTCCTGCCTTTGGGGGGGGGGGAGGGGCATAAGTTTTTTTTTAATCGAAGGATAGCTGACAATGTTACATTAGTTTCAGATGCACAACATCGTGGTTCAGCAAGTCTATACATTATGCTAGGCTGAGCACAAGTGTAGCTAACATCTGTCATCATACAGCACCATTAACTATATTCCTTATATTTTTTATATAAAATATATTTTATATAAAATATATAAATAAATATTTATAATTTTTATATGAATATTTATATATTTATTTATATATTATATATATTTATATATATTTAAATAAAATATATTTCATATAAAATATCTTTTATCCCCTCGACTTCTTCATTCCACGACTGGAAGCCATTTTCTTGCTCAGGCTCTCAAGGGAGAATGTGCGCCAGCTGCCCACTCCTGGTCCAGTTCAGTGTGGCTAGGAGATGGGGATCGCTTGATACAACATATCTAATCATTATTTCATTCAGCATGGGCTGAAGAGTGTGGTAAGCTAGACCGCTGTGTTTTTTGCAATGTATAATCATAAAGTAAAATCTTTGTTTTCTGAAAGAATATAGCCCTAGTGAGACAGACTGGTATGCAGGCGGGTGGGATATACTTAGGGTAAGAAGATAACGTGGGGATGGGCATTCTGTGAGGTGAGATTGTCTGGAAAGGGGTATGAGGGAGTTTTCTGAGTGATGGAAAGGTCTGATACTGTGGTAGGGGTCTGGGTTACACTGAGAGTATGTATTTATCAAAACTCATCCAACAAAAAACTTAAAGAGTTGTACATTTCCCTGTAAATAGATTTTATTTCTGCTCTCCTTCCCTCCCCCGAGAAAGAACCACGAACTCTGGACACAAATTAAAGATATGCACGCTAAAGCAGTTAGGATGAAGTGCACTGAGGTCCACCCTTACTTGGAAATGAGTCAAAAATAAGATGAGTTTATATTTGTATAGATGGATGATGTATATGTGATAAAACAAGTATACTGAAGTGTTAACATTGCAGACTCTAGCTGGTGGGTGTGTGGCTATCTGAAGTCTGATCATCTCAACTTTACTTTGTGTTGAAATTTTTCATAATAAAATGGAAGATATAAAGATTCTTACATACTGCTGTGAAAGGAATTTGGTCTTTTTTCTGGGGAACTAATGAACGCCTTTAAGAGGAGTTATTCGATATGATTTGGGGAAGAGGAGTTATTCGATATGAGTTGGGGAACTAATGAATGCTTTTAAGAGGAATTATTAGATAGGAGTTTTCGAAGAGAAAGAGATTCAGGGCACAGAAACTGAGGACTCCGTTTTAGTTCTCCTGGTAAGAAAAGAGGAGAGTGTGAAGGAACACCAGGCATGGGGTAGGGAGGATGGATGGATCCTGGAGAGGTTTAAGGGGTAGAATTGTAAAGACTCCGTGAAATCAACTCGGTGATGGCAGGAGTTGGGAGGGGAAGTAAACTACCAGCTGGTGCACAAGTCCAGGGGGAGGAACCACACTTCCGGGATGGCTTATGACAGTGATGGGTCATACATCCAGAATCCCTGGACCTCAGACTAAAGGCCTTAGCACAAAGTGAAGGTGGAATGCTCTAGAATTAACCATTGAGAGCTGAGAGAATGTCAGCCATCCTTTGCCTTTGCCAAAACCCCACTTCTCCTTCGGAGAGTGTGGACCAGTAGCACACATCAGGGCCTGGTGGAAACACACACCAGAGCTCGGATGTCTGCAGTCGGGGGCTGATGGAGCCGACCTCAGCTGCTCTATTTGGACACCACTTATCAGAAGATTGCTGGCACCAGTGGCTTAAGAGAGAGTGAGTTCAGGCCCAAGAGGCTCTCCACTTCTCCAGGGGAGGGATGATGCAAGAGGGAGCATGGGGGTGTTTGATTTCTTTTCCTTCTCCACCGAAGAGGGTTTTCATTTCCAGCTCAAGTGTTATTTTTAAGAGAAGGGATGGTGCATAGAGAAAGTGTCACTGTGTGACAGCACGGAGATTTCTCTGCAGCTCTCCACGATGCCGCACCATGGGCACACTGCCCACGTGAGTGTCCAGTCGGGTCTCGTCTCCCGCGGCCCTCTGAGTGCTCAGGGCTTTTCTCTATAGGGGTAGACTCCCTTATCCCCAGGGGACCTTTTCTCAGAATGTGTCCCTTCTATCCCAAACTAGAGTTTGATCTTCTGAAAGCCTGGGACTGTGTCGTGTTTTTTGTTGTTTTGGGTTTTTTTCTTGGGGGCGGTGTCCATTTTAGTGCTGGGCAGAGACATTGTGTCACAAACACTGACTGCCTTTTATGCAGTGGGCACAGTGCTGGGTGACAGAGGCCACGGTGAGTCGGTCATTGTCCCTGATCTTGTGCACTTTATAGGGTTCAGGGGAAGAAGGCATCAAACCAGGAATTACCTACCTATGTATTTAATTACACTCCTGATATGTCCCAAAGGAAAAGTGGAGGGTGCTGTGTGTAACAAGGGATTTAACTTAAATCAGAAGACGGGGATAGGGCCAGGGGCAATCAAGGAAGCCTCATCCAAGGAACAGCCTGAAACCCAAAGGATGCTTAGTAGGAGCTGGTCAGGCCAAGGGTGCACAGGGCAAAGGGAGTAGCACGCACAGAGATCTCTAGGAAGGGTGGAATATAAGCAAGATTGAGAAAGAAAGAAGGCAGTTGGGGCTGGACCGCAGAGAGCCCTGACAGGCTGGGGTGTAGGAGTGACGCTGCCGAGAGATCACGTCCCATCACGTAGGGCCTCGCGGGCCATCGCCAGCATTTGGAGCTTTATTCACAGAGGGGCAGCGAGCCACTGAGGAGCTCCACGCAGCCGAACGATCCTGACTTTCTGTTTTTAAAAGATCATCTGGCTGTAGCAGAGGGGACAGAAAATGGCTCCGTCTGACCCAGGGAAGCTGCTCAGTGGATTTAAGTGAACAAAGAACGTGGCCCTACTGATGTCTTACCCTTTCTCTCTCCTTTGCTAAGCCCATGGGAACGGGACAGCGACGGCGGGGCCGGCCCGGGAGCTCCGGGAAGGCGTGCTCGGCCTTAGCGAGTGGCAGGCGCGGCCCCGCGCGGCAGGGTTCTGGTTCTGTGTGCGGTACTTCCTCCCACGCCTCTGGGGTGTGCGAGCCTACTCCATTTCTTAAACTCTAACCTTTTGTTCCAGGCAGCCAGGTGCCTTTCCTGGAAATGTCTCTCTCTTTTTTTTGAAGAGACTTCTGCCAAACATTCCAGAGGACGCCCCCCCCGCCCCCCCCCTCCCGACACCCCCCCCTTCCTGATACCCTCCACCCCCAAGCTGGGGCTGCTCTCCAGTTGTCCCAGTCCGTCTGCCCCACATTCAGCCTGGGCTGTGGCCTTACTGGGTTGGGTTGGTGTTTCAGCACCACTGCCAGTTTGCCAGTCTCTGACTTCGTGCCCACGGTTCCTGGTGGGGGGTGGGGGCGGGGAGAAAGTTGAATATCTCTGGTCTTCCCCCATCTGGGTGTTCTTTCTGCCTGAGGAACGGACTGCTTAGACATATTCCCCAGAAGGAGCTGGCACATGGTGGATTTTTAATTTGAGGCAAATAAGGAGAGATTGAAGTTAAAAAAAAAAGAAAAGAAAACAAACTCCAAGTCCCCACTGAAATCAGTGTTGACAAATGATGCAGATTGACCTTTTCTCCTGTAAAATCTTTGTTGTGCTCCTTGCCATCTGTGCCAGAGTTGTTGAAAATTTTTGTTCCTTCTGCAACTTTTGGCGAAGTCGTCCTTGATGCGAATATACAGTAGGGGGGTGTTGGTCGGCCTCTCCGTCGTCACGGTCTGTTGTCCCACAGTCTGTGGGAGCTCACAGACACAGCAGAAGGCGCACCCAAGTGCCCACCTGGTCAGCTGGAGAGACCCCCTGGCCTGTCGCTGTGTCTTTTCCCTCCCCTCCCCTCATAGCAGAGCTGTGCAGGGTTTACTGCTAAAGGGAGGGGATCTACTTGTGATCTCTTTCTCTCTCTGTCAAATAAAATCTTTTAAAAAAAAAATCAGGAGATTTTGGGGGCACCTGGGTGGCTCAGTCGGTTATGTGTCTGACTTTTTTTTTTTTTAAAGATTTTATTTATCTATTTGACAGAGAGAGATCACAGGCAGGCAGAGAGGCAGGCAGAGATAGAGGGAGAAGCAGGCTCCCTGATGAGCAGAGAGCCCGGCGCGGGGCTCGATCCCAGGACCCTGAGATCATGACCTGAGCCGAAGGCAGAGGCTTTAACTCACTGAGCCACCCAGGCACCCCTATGTGTCTGACTCTTGAGCTCAGCCCAGATCTTGATTTCAGAGTCGTGAGTTCAAGCCCTGTTTTGGGCTCCGTGCTGGGCGTGGAGCCCACTTAAAATAATAATAATAATAATGAGTAAAAACCAGGAGATTTCACAGGAAACTCCAGATTCTCTTGGAAGTCAAAAAACTTGGCAATGCTCAGCCCACATTCCTCTGTGGCAGTGACGGGCTGGATTTGGGGAGCGGCTGCCTCTGAGCGTGGGGTGTGCCCTTTCTGGTTGGTGCGGTCCTCGCCTCATGGTCCTTCTGACAGGGAGTCTGTGTCACTGGCTCCTGTCTAGACATTTTGTGATACCTGGACTGTTTCCCTCCTTTGCCCGATCTGTCTGGTCCTTATTGGCGTTTGGATTTTATGCCCTTGATTTCAAGATGTTCTAGATTTAGAACTTCATGATAAGTTAGGTATCATACAAATACAAAGGATTTGGTGGGGGGAGTGGTTAAGGATGGAACCCTGTATCCATCACATACCTCTTACGTGCTTCGTGCTCTGCTTATCATGTAATCCTCCCCTAAAGTGCGAGGGAGATATCAGCCGCCCTTGATAGATGAGAGGACTGGGCTTCCCGGAGATCGTGGCCTGCTTGAGCAGGGTTGGAGCCTAACTGGTCGGACTGTAGAGGAAGACCACATGGGCTCAGGCACAGCCCCTGCCCCTGAAGCTGCCTGTGTGTATTTATATCCGCAGCAGGCGTGTACGTAAGGGCCCTTTGGATGACTTGCAGCGGTGTAATCCTTTTCTCTTGATAAAATACTTTTACATAAAACTATAGAATATTTTTGGGTACTTTTTTCCTTCTCCTTTAAAGCAGAGTCACCCCTTTTTTTCTCCCAGTGTCTTTTTCAGAATTATTATTAAACAGATCGAAAAAAGCTGTGTGTAGAGTCCTACCTTTACGTGGAGTTCTTTTTTCCTCCTGGGGCCAGTGAAATGCCTGTGTCCTAGGGTTCTGAGGAACTGTTCAAAAGCCACTAGTTTAGTTGTAATTTCTTTATTTATTTATTTGAGAGAGAGGGAAAGCCTGAGAAGGGGGAGGGTCAGAGGGAGAAGCAGACTCCCCGCTGAGCAGGGAGTCGGATGCGGAACTCGATCCTGGGACTCCAGGATCATGACCTGAGCTGAAGGCAGTCGCCTGACTGAGCCAGAGCCACCCAGGCGCCCCTCAGTCAAAATTTCTGCAGTTGAGAAAATGGAGGCCAGAGAGATCCAGCATTGCCAGCTTTGTCCAGCGTGGCCCTTACTGTTCTGTCTCCTGGCAAAATTCCACTTTAACTGGGTTCTCTGTCCAATTCTTTAGAAAAGCTTCTGAGGGTTGACTTATGCTCATCTTCTCTTCCTTGTGTCATTTGAAGAGAAACTGCATTAAGTAAACGGAATTCACTGGGCTTAATCCTATTTTGGAAGGGAAACAAAGAGCCTATAGGGTAGAAAAGTGAAAGACAAGAGCAGAAAATGGGTCCAGATGAGGTTTTTCTCCTTTTAGTATCCTCTGGTTCCTTTCATCTCAGATAAGTGGAAGCCATTCCTAAAAGTATAGGTGGGACTTATGTTAGGAAATGAAGTTTCCTTAACCTGTAGGAAATAAGTGGGTCATGGATTGTTGTGGCTAGCATCTATGCCCGATATTAAAATATCTACTCGAAACCTCTTTGGCGGCAGATCTAGAAACCCTGTCTCAGCACCGTGCTGGGCTTCTGTTGTCTGTCCTGGGTCCAATCATTCTGTCTGCCCAGCTGTTTCCCATCTCTGGCACTATCTGGAGATAGTCACTTTGGTGTGTTTCCCCTCTTCCCCATCATCTTACCCCCTGTGCCCCCATCCCTCGCTTTTCTTTGCTCAGTGGAAGTCTCTGGTCAGGTCCTGATTGATTCAGAGCAGCCCCTAGGGCTGGGTACTACCTAGCATGATTCAGTCTTTGAGACAAAGCCGGAAGAGGTACTACATTTCGTTTTTCAGAAGCCCCATTGCTGATGTTGAGTATCGTGGGGAGGCTCCTGAGGGGGGGCTGTCTGCTTATTAGAAAGCTTCAGCCATGAAAATGACGTTGAGGGCCAGGATCTCTTGTTGAAGAGTTGAAAAATCTTTAGAGATTAGATAAAGCTCCCTCTAGGTATAACTTCTTACTTGTCCGCTTCTAACAGAAGGGAACTAGGTACTTCTGTCCTCTTTGCTTGAGAGGTGGAAGTCCACGTGACCTCGGTAATCCGCCAGTGGCTATGATCCTATGCTTATTGAAGCCTTTTATCAGGAAGTGCTGGAGAGCAGCTAATCCTAGGAGTTTAAATGCTGAAAGATCTATAGGGAATTGCAAATTAAAATCATAATGAAATATCGCTACACACTCACTAGAATGGCTAAAAGAAAAAGATGAATAATACCAAGCATTGACGAGGGTGTGGAACAACTAGAGAACTCCTGTCTAGTTCTTGGGAGTGCAAAATGGTACTGCTATTGTGGAGAACTATTTAGTAGTTTCTTATAAAGCTGAATATACACTTATCATATGTCCCAGCATTTCCAGTCCCAGTTATTTACCCATGAGAAGTAAATGCTTATGCCTACAAAAAATGGACTTCTGTATGGACATTTTATTTATAACAGCCCAAAGTAGAAACAGTGGAAATGTTCTTTAACAGGTGAATGGTTAAACTAATTGTGGAGAATATCTATATAATGTAGTATTAGCCTGCAGCTTAAAAAAAAACCCCAAACTACTGATACATGTAACAATGAGAGTGAATCTCAGCAATATTATACAGAAGAAGCCAGGCATAATTGTACATTCTGTATGATTCCATTTATTCTGGAGCAAGCAAAACTAACCCACAGGACGGATCGCAGATCACAAGTTACATGAGATAGTACGGCAGGGGGCGTTTGCCTTTGAGGAGGCACCGGGAACCGTTTACAGTGATGGACTGATGGAGGTGACGGTTGAAAGAGAGTACAGGGGCTCCTGGGTGGCTCAGCGGGTTGGGCATCCGCCTTCCGCTCGGGTCGTGGTCTCGGGGTCCTGAGATCGAGCCCCGCATTGGGTTCTCTGCTCAGCGGGGAGCCTGCTTCCCCCTCTCCCTCTGCCTGCCTCTCTGCCGACTTGTGATCTCTCTCTCTCTGCCAAATAAATAAATAAAATCTTTTTTTTAAAATGAGAGTATAAAGGAGTGAAAACTCATCAAACTCTACACTCCAAAGGGTGCATTGTATTGTATATAAAGTTGGTTTAAAACACTTAAAAAGACTAGGGATCTAATCTGCGCTCTACCACTAACTAGCTTTTAGTGTATTTTTGTAAAAGAGCTTAATCTCTCTATTTTTCTTTCCTATCAGGAAAATGAGGACGGTGGGTATTTCATCTGCCTCATTCAGTTATTGTGAAAATATAAATGAAATAATGTATTCTGAAATGTCTTTGAAAAAGTATAAAGTCAAATACAGATGCCGGGTAGAGGCAAATTGCATAAATGCCTCTTTAGGGAAGGGAGGCAGGAACTGTGATAACCAGTGTATGAACCTATATATATATATCCCCCCCCCCGCCCTCTGTGTACCACTGGCTGCAGGACTTCCTTCCCTGACCATCAGTAAGATGAGGGGTTAGACTAGATCAGACGGAGGCTCAGAGACTCAGCCTTTCAGATGTGTTTCCTTTAGCTCTGTAGTGTCAGCCTGTCCATCGTTAATTTAAAATGCGATTGTCACCAGTGTTCACATGTGGATATTCCACGTACAGTTTTGGGTCCCCAGGTTATCCCCAGGAACTAGCAGATCTGGGCCCGTATTCTTACGGTACTGATTACCTGGAGTCATGTTGTGGCTCTTCCTGCATGTGAGCCATTGCTCACGTGTTCTCCCCACCCCCCACTTCCTGTAGACTTTTCTAGTCTGTAGTAACGATCAGAGGGAAGTTAATTAATTTTTGAGTGCCTGATGTATGTTAGGCACTATTCTAGGGCATGAGGATACAGAGGGGAACCGAAGAGACAGTCTCTAATCTCATAGTGAGTGATAAGTACCATCCACATCATTAAAAATTCGGGGGAGCTACCCTGTGACCAAGCAGTTGCATTACTAGGTATTTATCTAAAGGATAGAAACAGTGATTTGAAGGGACACACGCACCCCAATGTGTATAGCAACAGTGTCCACAATAGTCAAACTATGGGGACACCTGGGTGGCTCAGTTGGTTAAGCAGCTGCCTTCGGCTCAGGTCATGATCCCAGTGTCCTGGGATCGAGTCCCACATCGGGCTCCTTGCTCGGCAGGGAGCCTGCTCCTCTCTCTGCCTCTGCCTGCCTCTCTGCCTGCTTGTGTTCTCTCTCTGTTAAAATAAATAAAATAAAATCTTTAAAAACAAAACAAAACAATAGTCAAACTATGGAAGCAGCCCAGATGTCCATCGACAGATGAATGGATAAAGAAGAAGTGATACACACACGTGCACACACGCACACTTACACCCATACAATGGACTATTACTCAGCCATCAAGAAGAATGAAATCTTACCATTTGCAATGACATGGATGGAACAAGAGGGTATTATGCTAAGCGAAATAAGTGAGTCAGAGAAAGACAAATACCGTATGATTTCTCTTATATGTGGAATTTAAGGAACAGATGAACATAGGGAAAGGGAAGGAAAAATAAGATGAAAACAGGGAGGCAAACTAAGAAACTCTTAACTATAGGGAATAAACTGAGGATTGCTGGAGGGGTGGTGGGTGGGGGATGGGGTAAGTGGATGATGGGCATTAAGGAGGGCACTTGTGATGAGCACTGGGTGTTATATATGTGATGAATCCACTAAATTCTACCTGAAACTAATAATACAGTATATGTTAAATTGAATTTAAAAAAATTTTTTAAAGCCAAGATAAGAAAAAATGAGGGGGAGATATACCCAAGAGTGCTATATATTTTAGGGAAAGTGGGAGAAAGCATGTTTCTTTGTGGAAATAAAAGAAAATTCCGACATATGTAAGGGGCTAAAGTGTGTCTGTGTCAAAATTTATCACAGCTGTTTGACTTGCTTACCTTACACCATGGAATGAATCCTTTTTCCCTTTGTGATTCCATAAATGCATGAATTTCACCCCGAAATGGATTCCAGTGCAATCATAGGGAATACCTAACATTTCAGAAAAGAGTGCAAGTAGGCCGAGGGACTGGCACAGATTCCAGTGGGCGGATTGGCACAGGCTCTCCTGTATGTTAGCTTTTCTTACCTCTGTCCAAACTGTCCCCAGCTCAGCTTTTGGTTTTTCCATTTAAACAAGGCCTTGGGATGCAACTCAATCTGAAATATGCCTCTCTGCTGACAGTCTTATAGTTGCCTTCTTGTGTAACAGCCTGAGCTCTGTTTAATCGTGGCCGAGAATCTTCATACCCTGATCTGTACGCGGGCGGGGGGTGGGGGCCCGGGCCTATGCTAGAGCAGTACCTCCAGTGGTGCTGTCTCCCCTCATCTTTCTAACCAAGTAACTTATATCTTTAGTCTGGTCAATTGCACACTGATAGTGACCAGCGTCTTTAAACTGACACATCCTAGCAGCCTTTGAATTTGATCAAGGAGCTCTGACTTACACGCTTCTCACCTGCAGATAAGCCCTTTTGCGGGCATGGAAGCTAAATCATGTGGTTCCATGTGTGTTAGGCACACAGGTTCATTGCTTTACCTTCACATCTGTGATGGTCACAGGCTTGGAGAATCCTGGCTGGCTCATTGCAACCCTTCGTGTTTGCCTGGATCGTGACGTAGGCATCTGCCACATTTCTTCGGTTTCAGCTGGAAAGGTCATCTTGCTACCTGGCAGAGAAAACTACACTGCTCCCATCTGGTCAGTTATCTCGGATTGCTGCATCATCAACCTGCTTCTGGAAGGACTCCCCTATCCTTCCGTGGATCCGTGCATCGCGGAACTGTAAAAATGGTCTTTCCTGGCTTGGGTTGTGTAGCACTGTCGGGTGTCCTTAGTTTCTAAAGGGGCTGTTATGCAGGCTTTCTCTGAGATGAGTAAAGTGGAAAGAGCGTTGTTTGGACAGTCAGCAGAATGACAAGTTCTGCATAATTAGCCATGAGGTTCCTAAACCTCACTCTGGTTGTCTCCTCATAAAGCAAAATGCTCAGATTAATGCTGTCTAGGAGCACTGCTGATACAAAGTCTGTAGTTCTGTGATTTTTTTTTTTTTTTTTTTTGTAATTGAAATACCTGGGGCTCCTGGGTGGCTCAGTTGGTTAGGCATCAGCCTTCGGCTCAGGTCATGATCCCAGGGTCCTGGCAGCCAGCTTCTCATCCGGCTCCCTGCTCAGCGGGGAGCCTGCTTCTCCCTCTCACTCTGCCCTGCTTGTGCTCGCTCTCTCTCTCTCTCTCTCTCTCTCTCAAATAAATAAGTAATATCTCTTAAAAAAAATTTCAAATACCTATAAAATGAATACTCGTACTGTTTACAAAATAATTATGAATACACATAGACATTTTATAATTTATATTAGCATTTCTGATTCTGATTGGAAATAAGACACATCATGAATTTAATAGCTTTTTGAGGGAAAAGAAGATTAACTACTGCATTCAATGTACATATTTATCACAAGAAAAGTTCAGATAGCCTAAAAACTCAAATGTAAAAAACATACATCTTAAAATTGAGATGGTGTGTGTGTGTATGTGTGTGTGATAAAACACCCATACTTGTCAATACATGGGAGGGTTTTAAACACTTTTTTAAAGTAAATTTCTAGAATTAAAATTGACAATTGAGCAGTGTGAGTAGACTGTAAAGTATTCCGAGAAAATGGGAAATGTTACTGAGATACGAAGATTCAAGGTGACTGTGGAAATTAAAGACTTTATGGCAAATCTTGGCATTCACCTGACTCCCGAAGAAGGACACTGTGATAGGAAATCTACAAACATGCCGTCTCTGGTAAACATTGTCATCATGCACACTTGGGACATTTGAGCCCAGTGACATTTCTGTAAACACAGAATTATGTGTGTATTGGATGAAAACATGCAAGAGGGCCTTCTGATTGAGGCTCTCTGTGGTTACAAGCTGCAGAAGCCTAGACAAGGAGACTTGAAAAAGAATGCACCTTGTGAGGCTACACCAGGAAATGGCCTGGACATCAACAGGCAGGTGCTCAAGTGCCGCTGGGCCTCAGAGGAGGTAGAGAGAGGTTCAACAGGACTCCAGTCTTCTGCCTCAGGATCTAGAGAATCATTGCTTTTCCTATCAGTTTTGCATGTGGCCGCTAGCCCCAGCACTACACGAGAGCCTCAGCTCAACTTCCCACACTGGTGACTTCCTCTGTGTCCCTCTCCACCTAGTTAGTGATCACCTGTGTGCAAAGAAGAGCCTCGCAACTTTTTTTTTTTTTTGCTACCCAGGGTCAATACGCGGGATGGTTCAAGCTAAATTAGGATGGTCTATGAGCAGGCAAATGGCCCCGTCTTACTGCTGCTTATCCCAGAGCTTTCAGCTTTGACAGCTTTGCTGTCCCGGATCTCTCTATAACCCCTGTTAACAGTGGCACTGAACACCTCCTCCAGTGTTTGGGGAATGAGATGGAGGGAGGGAGTTCTAAGAATCTGTGAAATGCTAAGGTGTAACCAATCCAGAGCATCTGAGAATTTCTGTGAATTTTGGTCTTTTTTTGGTCTTTTTAATGAATTTTGGTCTTTAAGAGAAAGGTTTTGATGTGGGCATTAAAACATCTGCCCAGTAAATGAGTTATACTTTCCTGGTGTCTGCCGTGTGGAGGAACACTTTGATACCTGTATTTTGTGTCTTCTCAGTAGCCCAAGGCAGGAAAAGGCCGAAGGAATGCTCAAGGTCAGTTGTTGATCTGAGTTGAGGGAGGGGTGAGGAAGGTTGAGAAGGAAGAGAAAGCGGCTTGAATTTGACAACTATTATTATAACAATTATTAAAATACTTTCCAAGCCTCTCTGGTTAAGTGCTGGATTTAATTTTTTTTTTTTCCTAAGTTCTTGGTTGAATCGAATCTCTTTGAGCCTCTGTATTCTTTAGCTAGTCATTGTCTTTAAGGGAAAAATAATACCCAGCCTCACAGGATTGGAGTAAGACTTAGATAAGAGCTCAAAGTGCCTAGGACGGTGGTTAGAATGTAGTTCTTTTTTCTTCCGTTTGTTCATCTGTTTATTAGTAGGTTCTTTGCGAGATAATTATTGTTCTCCTTTCTTCCTGACATAGGTGTTCAGGAACAGTTTTTCTGACTCTTGTCACCCAATCCCATAGTAATATCCCTGAGACTCTTGAATCCAAGAGGGCCTTCTAGACCAGGCCAGCCCTTAGGCCCAGCTGATGATGGCATCAGTACCGTTAACAGCAATAGCGCAAAGCTGTAGCCACCGTGGTTATCTGACTGACTTTTTTTTTTTTTTTTTTAAAGATTTTACTTATTTATTTGAGAGAGAGAGAGAGAGAGAATGAGAGGGGAGAAGGTCAGAGGAAGAAACAGACTTCCTGCAGAGCTGGGAGCCCGATATGGGACTCGATCCCGGGACTCCGGGATCATGACCTGAGCCAAAGGCAGTCGCCCAACCAACTGAGCCACCCAGGCGCCCCTCTGACTGACTTTTTGAACACGACTCAAAACGAGCTTGTTTGTGTGTTTCCCTCACAGGTGGATTTGCCATCGTGTTTCTGGTGAGGACAAGCAATGGAATGAAATGTGCCTTGAAACGCATGTTTGTCAACAATGAGCATGATCTCCAGGTGTGCAAGAGAGAAATCCAGATAATGGTAAGACTGCCCCTCAGACTTGGGATTGCTTGTTGAAAATGTGCCCTCTCATAAGAAAGGTGTTTGGGGAGGCTTGTTCCTTCCCTGAGATGGCAGAGGAGCCTCAGCACAAGATGAGAGTGAAGAGGCTTGGGGTAGGGCTTGCGTCTCCCCTCTTGGTCACCCTTAGCTGGAGGGTTGAGGAGAAAGGGGCGTACTAAGAGAACCGACCAACTTTTAAGGTCAGAGGAATGCTTGTGCGTTGGGAAATGTTTATGACTTCATTTCCAGAACTAACTATGGAGTTTAATCCAGAAACCCTAGCTCTCCAGTGAGCCTCCTCTCCTAGTCCTAGTCTAGGTAGTAGTCTCGTCTACTACCAATCCCGGTTTTTATCCCTCTTGAGCTTCTCAGTATTCCGCGAATATACCTTTATATTTTATACGTGTAGTTCTTTCCTCCAGAAATGGATTTTCCTTTTCTTGGACTAGAAACCTCTTACTCATACATACTCAATGATTCCATTTATAAAAGTCCAGAAACAGGCAAAAGTGATCTGTGGTAACAGAGATCAGAAAGTGGTCATCTGAGTGTGGGAAATTGACTAGAGGAGGCATGTGGGAAATTCCTGGGCCATAGAATCATTCTATATCTTGTTTTGGGTAGTGGTTATACAGGGCTATATAAATGTTAGAACTCAACTGAACACCCTAAGATCTGTGCATTATTATTATATGTAAATTATACCTCACATCTTAAAAACTTGGTTTCCACAATTCAGATTCATACTGTGTTTAAAGGAAGAGTCCCTATCTGTTAGAGATATATGCTGAAATATTTGTGGATGAAACGACATGATGTCTTAAAGTTAATGAATGGATTTAGAAAAGACAAAATTGACAAAGGGTTATGATCGAAGCAGAGCTCTGGGTATGTGGGAGTTTGTTAGTCTCTTACTTTCACTTCTGTTTGATATTATACATTAAAAAACTTAGTCTTTTTTTTTTTTAAGAAAGAGTTGAAGTGTGAGTGGTGGTTAGGGGCAATGAGAAAGGGAGAGAGAGAGAGAATCTTAAGCAGGCTCCACACCCAGTGTGGAGTCCAACGCAGGGCTCGGTCTCATGACCCTGAGATTATGACTTGAACTGAAATCAAGAGTCAGAGGCTTAACCGACTGAGCCACCCAGGCACCCCCTTAAATAGTCTTATTCCTTTGTGTTTCTGCAGTGCTTTTGTTTACGCCAGTTGTATTACTTATCTTGTTATCTTATAAATAATTCTGCCATCAGAAGGTAAGTTTCTTAGAATCGGGAACTTTATATTTCAGCAGACTGCTTGGCATAAAGTAAATACAGTTGATCCTTGAACAACACAGGGGCTGGGGTATTGACCCCAGAACAGTTGAAAATCCTCATATTACTTTCAATGCCCCCAAAACTTAACTACTAGTAGCCTACTATTGACTGCAAGTCTTACGATAACATGAACAGTCAACGCACATTTTGTATATGTATTATATACTGTGTTCTCGAAATAAAGGAAGCTAGAGGAAAGAAAGTATTAAGAAAATCATGGGGCTCCTGGGTGGCTCAGTGGGTTAAAGCCTCTGCCTTTGACTCAGGTCATGATCTCAGGGTCCTGGGATCGAGCCCTGCGTCAGGCTCTCTGGGTGGGGAGCCTGCTTCCCCCTACCTCTGCCTGCCTCTCTGCCTACTTGTGATCTATCTCTCTCTGTCAAATAAATAAATATAATCTTTAAAAATAAAAAAGAAAAGAAAATCATAAGGAGGAGCACCTGGGTGGCTCAGTGGGTTAAGTGTCCAACTCTCGATCTCAGTTTAGGTCTTAATCTCAGTGTTGTGAGTTCAAGCCCCACTTGGAGCCTACTTTAAAAAAAAGAAAAAGAAAAAAAAATCATAAGGAAAATAACATTTACAGAACTGTACTGTATTTAAGGAAAAAAATATGTGTCTAGGTTCACACCGTTGAAACTCCTGTTGTTCAAGTGTCAACTATACTTAATAGACTTTGGATGAAATGAATGTATGAATAATGGTAATATCCGATGCAAATATTCACCTAGAGGTGATGATTCCTTTATGCCCTGGCTTTTCATGCTTATGTAAAGAACAAAAAGAGGTCTAAAAAATGACTGAAGGTGGCATTGTAGGGATTCCACGAGGCTTTGCTTGCCCTGTCCTCCCCTGTGGAGTTGCCCTTCAGGGGCTACTAAGAGGAACCAGCTAAACTGTAGTTGGGTGAAGACCAAAAAGGATTTTAGAATCCTTTAAAAGACCTTAGGATTTTAGAGAGCCTGGTACTACTTTAGATTCCAAAAAGCCGAAACCATTTGAGAAGAAACCATTTGCTGGGAGAAGTAAGTGTCGATGTCATCATTGCAAAACCATAACAAAAAACCCCAAGGCTCAAATACATAGGGCCCCCCACATCCATGGTCCGGGCACCAGTGTGTGCCCACTCCCCTGCCACAGGGCTCCGAACTACCAGCCTCGCTGCATCTCCCGCCAGCTGGGTTTTCTGGCTGCTTCTCTTTGCCCCTCCTCCCCTTGCCCCTGTCTTGCTGAGCTCTCTTTCTCACACACACTCCCTTTCCTATCTTTGCTTCTGCTGTTTCCTCTGCCTGGAATGCCCTTCTCATTCATTTTCTGGCGTTATGAAAGTAATCCCATTCTTTAACTTTCTCCCACTCATTCGGAAACGTGTTTGAGGGGTGGCTCTGTGCCAGGCGGGTGTGGAACCAGGAAGACACAGGACCCTTACGAGGTCACAAATTAGCACACCTGATTGGGAACTCGATTGCTTGAGTTCAAGTTCTGGCCCAGCTGTGTACTAGCTGTGCAAGATTTTGTTGTTTTGAGTTTCTATTTTTTCAAAACTTAAACACTCACATAGGTGAACTTAAGCCTGTTCCCAAAAACTTCAAGCTGTTTCCTGGGGGGCCCTGCTCTGTCACTGCAAGGTCCCAGAGACAACTACTTTTTGTTGATTCATTTAATATGTTTCAAAATAACATGCTGATATTGCTAGTTGCTGATTTTTTTTCTCTCCATTTTAGGCATTATATGGTATGGAAAGTGAAAATTTAGCTCTCTGTCATCCCCTGCATACCCTTCTCCCCAAATATCTGCAATCGTGTTCACTTCCCGTTCTGCTACAAGAGCAGTAAGTTTTAGCAATATGTTAGTTACAGTAGTATCAGTTTTTACGTTCGAAAACACTGTTCTTGCAGAATCTTCTGGTGGACTAGGATTACTATTCCTTTTCTGTATAACTCAGTTTTCACTGGAATTAATAATCTTTTTCAATTTTTTGGTCTGTCTTTTCTGTGTTCTTTTCAGCAGTTTAACCCCAATCTCCCCCTAGGCTGTAGAAATCATTTTTTTTAAGTACTTTTAAATGTATTTATGTGTTCCGTCCATTTTATCTTGAAGAAATCTCAGTCTCCTAACTCCGTGAAACCTGGTTTGGTTGCTCTCTAGGCCTAATTTACAGTCTTATCTTGGGATTTCTTAGTCATTCCCTTTGCCTCGCTTTTTTGTTAGATTTCCTGACTCGTTTTTTGTTTTACTTCCTCATTTTGGTGGAGCTTATCCTGTGGTAGCTTCCTTATGCATAGTAGGTAAATTTTTGAGATCTTGCAGGTCTGGAAGTGTCTTTATTTTATGCTCACACATGTGAAACCTTGCGTATAAAATTCTGGCTCAGAAATCATTTCATTCAGATATTTGAAAGCATTGCTGTACTGTGTATTTTAGCTTTCATTGTTGTGCATAGGAAGTCTGAAGTCATTCTGACATCAGCCCTTTGAGTGTGACCCATTTTTTTCCCCTAGAAATTTATCAATTTCCCTTTTGTTTACAGTGTTTAGAAATATCTTGATGATACACCTTGCTATGTGCATTTATTATTTATTTATAAATGGTGTCCCCATGTAATCTAGAGACTCCTATCCTTGCATTGTGAGGAATTTCGGCGTCTCATTTGGTGATTTCCTTTTCTGTCTTCCTTTTGTCTGAAATTGCTGTTTTTTTGGATGCTGGTTCTCCTGAACTGATTTTCTATTTTTTCGTGTTTTCTCCCTTTTATTTTTCATTTTTTGGGTTTTTTTTTTCCTCCCTCTACATTCCAGCAGATTCCCTCAGCTTTATATTCCAAACACCCTGTTGAATTTTTTATTTATCAGGCTTTTTAATTCCTAAGACTTTCTGTTTGTTTTTATTTTGTTTTGTTTTTAACTTTGATGAAGTCCAGTTTATCTAAGATATTTTTCTTCTTATAGGACATGTTTTTGGTGTCATTTCTAAGAACCCTGCCTACCCCTTGATTCTGAAAATTTTGTCTTCTTTTTTTCCTAAAAGTTTTATAGTTTTACGTTTTACATTTAAGTCTGTGGTCCATTTTGAGTTAATTTTATGTAAAGTGTGAGACTTCTACTGAGGTTCATTTTTTGCTTCTTTGTTCCAGCACCCTTTGTTGAAAAGGCTATCTTTCCTCCATTGAATATGTTTGTCAGAAATCAGTTGGGCATATTTGTGAGGGTCTATCTCCAGACCTCCTCTGTTCTTTTCTTTTCTTAAAGATTTTATTTATTTATTTGACAGAGAGAGACACAGTGAGAGAGGGAACACAAGCAGGGGGAGTGGGAGAGGGAGAAGCAAGCTTCCTGCTGAGCCCAATGCAGGGCTCAATCCCAGGACCCTGGGTCATGACCTGAGCCAAAGGCAGATGCTTAACAGCTGAGCCACCCAGGCACCCCGACCCTTCTCTGTTCTGTTCCCATTAATCTATATAGCTTTCCCTCTACCAAATACCACACCACCTTGATTACTGTAGTTTTAGAAAAAGTCTGGAAATCAGACTGATTCCTTCTACTTTTTTCCCCCTAAAATTATTTTACATATTCTCATTTTTTTGTCTTTTCACATAAATTTTAGAATAAACTTTATCTACAGAATGTCTTGCAAGTATTTTGATAGGAATTCCATTAAACTCATATATGAATTAGGGGAGAATCGACATCTTTTCTGTTCAGTTTTCCTATAAATGAACATGATGCATCTCTCCATTTATTTGTATCTTTGATTCTTTTCATCAGTATTAAGTAAGCTTTGTACATGTTCTTAAATTTAGACATAAGTTTTTGGTTTTGTTTTGAATGGTTATAAATGGTATTGGATTTTTAATTTTGGTGTCCTTATGTTTATTGCTAGTATGTAGACAACAAATTGATTTTTATTGATTGATTGATTCATTCATTCATTTTAGAGAGCGCCAGTATGAGTGGGGGGAGGGGCAGAGGGAGAGGGAGAGAGAATCTCAAGCAGACTCTCGTCTGAGCGCAAAGCCCAACACAGGGCACAATCCCATGATCCTGAGATCATGACCTAAGCTGAAATCAGCGGATACTTAACTGACTGAGTCACCCAGGTGCCCCAAACAATTCATTTTTCTGTGTTTATCTTTTATCCTGTAGCCTTGCTAAAATGTTTACTAGTTCTGGAAATTTTTTTAAAGATTTTATTTATTTATTTGGGAGAGAAAGAATGAGAGAGAGAGAGCATGAGAAGGGGGAAGGTTAGAGGGAGAAGCAGACTCCCCGCTGAGCAGGGAGCCTGATGCGAAACTCAGTCCCAGGACTCAACCAACTGAGCCACCCAGGCACCCCTAGTTCTAGAATTTTTTTCTATGTCCCTTAGGATTTTCTATATAGACCATTGTGTTACCTGCAAAGAGAGGCAGTTTTATTTCTTCCTTTCTGATCTATATCCTTTTAATTTCCTTTTCTAGCCTTCTTGCATCAGCTAGAATTTGCAATACTATGTTGAGTAAGAATGGTGAGTGCCTTCTTCCAATCACAGGAGGAAAGAATACTTTCACTGCTAAGCTTAATTGTAGTTTTTAAAAATAGATTTAAAAAATAAATTTGAGGAAGTTTCCCTCCATTCCTGTGTTTCTAAGAGTTTTTATCATGAATGGCTGTTGAAGTTTGTCAGATACTTTTTCTCTGCATCAATTGATATGTTCATGTAATTTTTCTTCTTTAGCTTTAATATGGTGGATTATATTGACTGATTTGCAAATATCGAACCAAACTTGCATCCCTGCAGTAACCCCCAGTTGGTCATGGTCTGTAATTATTTTTATTTATTTTTGAATTCTATTTATTAGTATTTTGGATTTTTACAACTATAATGAGGGTTAATGGTCTGTAGTTTTGGAAGTTTTATTAAGCTTTTTCTGGTTTTGGTATTAGGGTAGTTCTGGCTTTATAGTATGAGTTGCGAGTTGGAAAGTATTCCCTCATCTATTTTCTGGGAAAGATTTTGTAGAATTGATGTTTGTTCTTCAATTAAGCATTTGTTGGAATGCTCCAGTGAAACCATCTGGGCCTGGGGATTTCTTTTTTGGCAGTTATTAATTTATAAAATCAGTTTCCTTAATACTTATAGGGCTATTAAAATTATCCTTTGTATTAGGTGAGTTGTAATAGTATGTATTTTTGAGGAGTTGGTCCATTTCATTTAAGTCAAATTTATGCATGTAGAGTTCGTTGTTAGTGGTACTCTTGTATTATCTTTTTAAAAAAAATTTATTTATTTGACAGGGAGAGAGAGAGCATAAGCAGGCAGAGTAGCAGGGAGAGAGAGAAGCAGGCTCCCTGCTGAGTAAGGAGCCTGACACAGGGTTTGATCTCAGGACCCTGGGATCATGACCTGAGCTGAAGGCAGTTACTTAACCAACTGAGCCACCCAGGCACCCCTCTTGTATTATCTTTTGATGTGTGCCGGATCTGTGATAAAGTCCCAATTCATTCCTGATATTGGTAATTTGCATCTTATTTCTTTTTTTCTTTGTTGATATTGCTAGAGGTTTGCCACTTGATGTTTTCAAAGAACCATCACTTTGTTGAATTGATTTTCTTTATTTTTCCATTTTTTATTTCACTGATTTTTGTTCCCATATTTATTTATTATTTCTTTCTTTCTGCTTGCTTGGGGTTTATTTTGTTCTTCTTTTCCTGGGTACTTGAGGTGAGAGTTGACACGTTGAACATATCATTATCACCTAGAGTTCATAGTTTAAGGTTTACTCTTGGGGAGTAATTTTCACTGCCTCAGACATTGCCTGTGCTCTGCCTGTTGATCCCACCAAATTACCCAACCCCTGATAACCGCTGATTTTTATTTTATTGTCTCCATAGTTTTGCCTTTTTTAGAGCATCATATAGTTGCAGTCATTCAGTGTGTAGCCTTTTGAGATTGGCTTCTTTCACTTAATATGCATTTAAGTTTCTTCCATGTCTTTTCATGGCTTGATAGCTTATTTCTTTGTAGAACAGAATAATAGCCCATTGTATGGATGTTTCACAGTTTATCCATTCGTGTATTGAAGAACGTCTTGGTTGCTTCCAAGTTTGAGCAACTATGAATAAAAGCTGCTATAAACATCTGTGTGCAGGTTTTGTGTGGGTATAAATGTTCAACTCATTTGAATATATTGCATAGATTGTCAACTAAGCAACTATTATTTCAATTTTGAAGACTTCTTTTTGTTTTTAAGCCAGTATTTCAATTTTTATTTTAATTTTGCTCTACGTTTTAAAAATAATTTTTCTATTGTGGTCAAAACCACGTAACTTAAAATTTACCATCTTAACCATTTTTAAGTGCATAATTTATTAACTGTTGGCACAGCGTATGTAGCTGTTTTATATACCTCATGTAAGTGGAATCATACAGTATTTGTCCTTCTGTGACTGGCTTATTTCACCTACTATTATATTCTCGTGGTTCATCCATTTTGTAGAAATGACAAGATTTCTTTTTTAAGGTCAAGTCCTATTCCATTATAAATATATGCCACATTTGCTTTAGACATTTATCCATCAGTGGACATTTAGGTTACTTCTACCCCTTGGTTATTGTGAATATTGTTGCAGTGAACACGGATGTGCAAATATCTCTTCAAGATCCTGCTTTTAATTCTTTCGGATATACACCAAGAAGTGGGATTGCTGGGTAATATGGTAATTCTGTGTTTAATTTTCTGTTTTCCACGGTGGCTGGACCAATTTACATTGCTACCAACAGTGCTTCTAATATCTCCACATCCTCGCGAGCACTTGTTGTCTGTGTGTTCGTTTGTTGAATAATGGCGTCCTAACAGGCATGAAGTGATTTTGATTTGTGATTTTGATTTGCATTTTCCTGATGCTTACTGATGTTAGCATCTTTCCCTGTATTTGTTGACCATTTCTTTGTATAGCTTTTAAATATTCTAATTAATGTTGCAAATATTATTTATACATTACATCTGTTGTATACATGATACATAACATACATAAAAAATAATACATAAAAACACATTAAAAATACATAAAACATCTGTATAACACGAACATATAATACATAACAAATATATATATTACATATCATGTATACATACCATATATGTCACATATATATTTGTTATGTATTATATGTTCACATTATATATATGTTTTTATATATTAATATGTTATATACATTGATATAGTGTGTGTGTGAGGATGAAAGTCTGGGCTCCCCACTTGGGTTTTGCTGGCATGTCTGCAGGGAGGGGCTGCAGTTTTTTCTGTGATTTTTGGCTGGAATACAGTAATTAGTCTCTGTGAGTCTCTGTCTTCCCAGGCTGCCCTTTTCCTGGGTTTGGCTAGAGAGAACAAGCCTTTATTGGTGTTTTTGACTCACTAGTTGCTTCAGTTTCTAGTCTGGGGTGTATGGGACAAAAAGAAAACTCAGGCAGCTCACCACCATTTCATCCCTTGGGCTCCAAAGTTTCTAGCCAGGCTGCTTACTGTCCACATTTCAGACCCTTTTTATTATGCTTTTTAAAATTGATTATAGTGTCCAAAGTACTTACTTGTATTTAGAAAGAACAGGCAAAAGCCTTTCTACTCCATTTTCCTGGAAATGGAAGTCTCCTTCTGTTTATGCTTTTTATTTTTTTATTTTTATTTTTTTAATTGTATTTATTTATTTGAGAGTGGGAGAGAGAGAACGAGAGAACCAGCAGGGGCAGTTTTGTCTGATGTGGGGCTCGATCCTGCAACCCCAGGATCATGACCTGAGCCGAAGGCAGATGCTTCACCGACTGAGCCACCCAGGTGCCCTCTGTTTATGCTTTTTAAAAAACAAACTCTTTATATCATTTAGTAAGACTTTAGAAGGAAGCAGAGATAAAGCAAGTATTCAGGGTCGCCTGGGTGGCTCAGTCATTGAGGGGCTGCCTTTGGCTCAGGTCGTGATCCTAGCATCCTGGGATCGAGCCCCACATCGGGCTCCCTGCTTGGCTGGAGGCCTGCTTCTCCCTCTCCTATCCCCCTGCTTGTGTTCTCTCTCTCACTGTCTCTCTCTCTCTCTCTCTGTCAAATAAATTAATGAATAATCTTAAAAAAAAAAAAAAGCAAGTATTCACCTTACCTAAAATTTTTTTTCCTACTGTTTTAATCAAAAGCCGTCCGGGATGTTTTAACCCTCCTAGGGGTTTTGATTTGAATTTTCCTGATGCTTAGTGATGTTGAGCATCACTAAGGCTCAGACTTCTGTCAGATAGAGGCCATACTCTAGCCCTGCCTCTTTCAAACGCTGTCAGAATTGTGAAAGGAATTGGAGGAGGCAACATGCTTTATAACAGGCTAAGGCTTGTGTGTTAGGGATCGAAGAAGCAGAGTCCTCTCTGGCCTGATAGCAGAGTGAGGATGTGCGTGTTGCATGCACCCAAACCCAAGAACGGACAGTGGTTTCACCAGAGACATTTTATTTTGACAAGTGCTGTGTATCGTTTACCAGGGTGTGGTAGGAGTCTTTCGATAACATCTGGGATGTGTGCCCTGATGGAACCAAAGGAAACCAGTTGGGTTTTGGACTTCAGATTCCTTTACCTAAAAGCAGGGAAAGATGAATTGTCTTCAGACTTAAAGGGGTAAGAACTCAAGCCCAAGATGTGGGCCAAGGGCTGTTCTGTGTTCACGCCTCCTGGCCCAGATGGGTTCCATCTGCGGTGAGCTTGGTAGTGAGGACACTGAGCCGCCACCAGTGATGTTGGAAGCCTTGTTTTCAACAGAAGAGGACTCAGATTTGAGGCAAGAAGGTGTTTCCATATTCCTAAAAGAGAGGAAGGTAGATTGTGCACAATAGGGACATCAGGATTGATGGGGGACGAGAATCTGCAACAGATTATTCAAAAAGATACTTTTTGATACTATATTTTGTGTAAAAAAAGATTGTGTGTGTGTGTGTGTGTGTGTACACATACATAATACATACTGTTTGAATTTGCCTGAACAAAACACTGAAAGGATGCGACAGGAGAGAGGGAGGGAGGGTGAATGGGAGAAAGAAAAAGAAACAGGGAAGTTTCCCTATAAGGGATGAGTACTGGAATAGAAAATACTTTCCTTTTTTTTTTTTGCTTTTTGAATATTAGTATATTACTTTAAAAATAAAATTTTAAGCTGTTTTGTAGTCCATTGGATAAGTAAGCAGAGATTCAAAGAACCTTCAGGTTGGGTAAGAACAGGCTATGTCATATCAACATCATGGCCTTTTTGGGAAGGTTTCTGGATGGGAAGCTCAGGGGAGTGCACTAGGTTCAGGGTCTGTGGATTGTTGGGTAAGGACACTCACCAGAGATCTGTGAGCAAGTTGGAGAGTCTAGGCTAGATTCCAGGAGTAATGGCTACTGTATATAATGGTTCCTGACCAGTGGTTTGATATTAATTTGAAGGAAGCCTTTTAAGAAAAAAGCCCTGCAGCTTACCGTTAGTTTTATGTTATTTTACATTTAGCAAATAACTTGGTTAAAGAGAAGACATACTTATCAATTATGTGCCTAATATAAAGTTGGAAAATAAAATCACTGCATTGGGTAATAGAATCAGGATCCAAAATGATCCTTATGAATTGAAGCAGTGGACTGATTCTAACGAGATGAAATAACGAGGCAAGGTCAAACACTTGAATTTTTATTTTAACAACTTTACAGGCATAGTTCTGGGAAGATAGAGATTTAAAGCATTGCAAAATGGAAAAAGACTTAAGTATTTTAGTGGTCAATTAACTCAATATGAATGCGTAGTGTAATGCAGCTGCCAAAAGAAAAAAAATGCCATTTTTAGCTATGTTATTAAATTAATAGTAGGTGATGATGCTGGTCTCCTCTGCATGAGTCAGACCACACCTGGAGTATTCCATTCATTTCCTGGGCCATTCTTGTCAAAGGGATATAGACAAAGCGAAGCATTTAAGTGGTGATGCAACTGAAAAAGCATGTCTCTGAAAGTAGGTGTATTTAACCTAGAGAAGAAAAAATTTAGAGTTTAAATAATAATATTTCAGTTGTTTAGAAAGTGGGAAGGAAGACTTGTTCTTTTTGCTCTAAGGGGGACAGTCTAGGAAAAAGAGGTGGAAATTTCCAGCTGGATGTAAGGAAGAACTCATCAACAGTACAAGCTGTCTGCAGTTGGGCTGAGAGTCCAAAGAAGTGACGTTATTGTAAGAAAACTGCTTGTCAAAAGGCTCTAGCAGGGATTACAGTTTGAGCTGCCCGGCTGCTCTAGCTGAGGGCTGCTCAGAGAACCTTGTTTCCTTTTCTTTCTCCCTTTTGTGTGTTTATTTTTTTCCCTAGCTCGTCATTCTGCTTTTCTTTGTAAACTGAGATAAAATTAACCCTTTTAGATATAATTCAGTGATTTTTAGTATATTCACAGGATCATTTACCCATGACCATGTATCTAATTCCAGAACATTTTTTTTTTCATCTCCAGAGGAGACCCATCCCTGTTAGTGGTCACTCCTCATGCCCCCCTTGCCACAGTCAATGGGCAAACGTAGTCTACTTTCTGGTGTGTATTTGGGACATTTCATATAACTAGAATAATCGAATATACGGACTCTTATGACTTCTTTCACTTAGCATAATGTTTATGGTTTAACCATGCTTAGCATGGATGAGTGCCTTATTTATCCGTGTGATAGCATGCATGAGTACCTTTTCCCTTTTCATGACTGCATAATATTCCATGTGTTGTGTCTGTCACATTTTGTTTATCCTGATGGACATTTGGGTTGTTTCCACTTTTTTGGCATTATGAATAGTGTTGCTGAGGACATTTGTGTATAAGTTTTTGTGTGAACATGGTTTTCCATTTCCCTTGGGTATGTAAACAAGGATGAAATTGCTGGGTCAAGTGGTACTCTGCTTTTGGAAAAAATGCCAAACTGTTGTTTGGAGCCGCACTATTTTGTATTCTTCCAGCAACGTATGAAGGTTCCAGTCTCCACATCCTTGGCAACATTTTTTACTGTTTCTATTTTTTTATTATAGCCCTCCTTGTGATTTGCAGTAATACCTCATTGTGGTTTTGATTTGCATTTTCCAAATGATTAATGGCATTGAGCATCTTTTCATGTGCTTATGAGCCGTTTGTATATGCTCTTTGGAGAAATGTCCATTCAGATCCTTTGCCAATTTTTATATCGTGTTGTGTTTTTATTGTTGAGCTTTAAGGCTTCTTTATATAGCCTAGATACTGGATCCTTATCAGGTGTATGGTTTGCAAATATTTTTCTTCCCCATTCTTTGCATTGTCTTTCATTTTCTTATTAGTGTCCTTTGAAGCACAAAATTTTTTAATTTTGATGAAGTGCAGTTTATCTGTTTTTTTTTTCCCTTTGATTGCTTGTGCTTCAGCTGGCGTATATAAGAACTATTACCTAATCCAACACCATGAAGATTTGTGTGCATATTTTCTTTGGGGAGTTTTTAGATCTTTGGTCCATTTTGAATTAACTTTTGTATATGGTATGAGGTAGAGATCTAAGTTTATTCTTTTGCCTGTAGATAATCTAGTTGTCCCAGCATCATTTTTTGAAAAGACGAATCTTTCCCTCATTGAATTGTTTTGGCCCCCTTCTCAAAAATCAGTTGGCTCTAAACGTATGGGTGCTGGTCAGAGGATGTTGTGCCAGAATGTAAATCAAGGAACTGCCTTCCTCATAGGTAAGATATCACTAGGAAAAGAAATAAGTCAGCTTAATTACTTAATTGATTGATGTCCCGGAGCAAGCTTCTTCTCTCCTTCTGGACTGGTAACAGTTTACTAACCAGCACACATCTGTGGGCCTCATTTTGAGTACCACTGCTCTGGATCTTTGCTACTTTAAATGCCACTGCGGAGCAGCATTTTGGGCCCTTTCCTAGAGCAACTGGATTAGAATCTGCTTTCAAACAGGATACCCAGGTGATTCATATGCCTATTAAAGTTTGAGCAGCACTGTTCTAAATCAGATTTGAGATGATCTTAAAGATCTATTCAGAAAGTGCAGGATTAAGTAATGAGTAAGACTCAGGAACCAGAGAGTCAATGTGCATATGGGGATGAGAGTCGTATTTGGGACTTCGTATGTAGCAGAAGCTCAGGTACCTTGGCCTTCATAGAACACCAGGGCTAGCCTAGATCTCAAAGTGTTTCTTTTCGTTACTCTACTGGACTTGATGTTTTACTGGGCCTGTGAATAACTCCTTGAAGAGAGTTATAAAGGAAATTTAGAGTGATTGAGGGAAAAGGAGCAAAGAAAAGTAAGGCAGAAGACTGTCACAAAGCAACCATTGGGAAAACTAAACAAATTTAGGACCTTAGAACTGGATTCCTTCACCTTTAAGTTAAAAAGAAGCTGAAATTTGCTTAAAAGCGTCTGTGGAACCATGGTGTGATCCCAGAAGTAGCAATAGTGCTGAGTCATAAAAGCAGAAAATGTTGAATATTTGAATGGAGGGTCAAAGCAGGTAAGTTATCTCTTTGGAAACTTAATCTGTGCAAATGCAAGCTCTATCGGTACTGGGAATTTGCAGGTATGATGCTGACATTCCAAGGAAGGGTAACCTGAGCAAATATATAGGGAAATTAGTTATATACCATACTCATTTTTACTATTTGGAGGTGAGTGATGTTATTGATATGCTCTTTAGAATGCTATCTTCTTTGTTTTTCTGAACTTAATATAAAGGTCTTTATAGATGTACTTACTTAGGGATTAAATCCTCACTTAAGGGCCTTAAGATTCTTAACTAGGAATCCTCCTGCTGTAGGAATTTTGAGCATAGGGATAGTTTTGTGCTACTGTTTTGTGCTACAAACATCATTAATTAGGACCCTGGATAAACTTGAGATTTGTGATAACCTATAAGATCTGAGTTGAAGGCATGATTTTCAAATGGCAGCTTTTGCATGTATTTATGAAGAAAGTTTTTTAGCACTTTAAATAGTTCAATATATTGATAAGGCCACTACAAATCATTTAAAATATCTACTTAATGAAGCAGGACTTCTAATAGCATGTTTATGTCAGTACTTTATTAGTCCTCTGTAATGTTAATCTAAAAATAAAGTTTAGAAGGACAATACACTCTCCTTAGACTTATCACTGTTTAAATCATGTAATATAAACTGAGCTGGGGATGCCTGGGTGACTCAGTGGGTTAAAGCCTCTGCCTTCAGCTCAGGTCATGATCTCAGGGTCCTGGGATTGAGCCCCGCATCGGGCTCTCTGCTCGGCGGGGTGCCTGCTTCCCCCTCTCTCTCTGCCTGCTTTTCTGCTTATTTGTGATCTCTCTCTCTCTCTCTCTGTCAAATAAATATGATCTCTCTCTCTCTGTCAAATAAATAAATAAAATCTTAAAAAAAAAAACTGATCTGATCGATAATTTAACTGAACATTTCCCACTCCCCTGAAAATCAGGTTTTGACTTACAATCATCATATAGATTTCTAGCTCAGTGTACCCCAAATAATAGTTGTAGCCAAGGGCTTCAAGGCATCCTCCTTATATCCTGCCTTTTCCTGAGTAAATGAGCTCCAGTACTATGTGGGTTCTATCCCATACCTCTGTGTCCATTTCTGTTCTCCAAGCCTGGGACTGGGCTTTTCACCAAAGCCGGGCAATGCTTGAGCCTCCTCTAGCCTATTTCTGCTGCGAACAGGGCAGGGCACCCTCCGTGTGAGTCAGTCTCCCTTTGCAGTTAAGTTTTTCTCTTGGCCTTTTCTGCATTTCACAGCCATTCAAATTGATCTTCTCCATCAGTTGCAGACTAGTGAGGTGTTACTCTAAAATCCGAGATGTGGCTGCGTTACCAGGTTGTTAAAAGTTAAGTGCCATGGTCTCCCTCCAAAGGGGAGATCTTTTCTGCTTGGACGTCTTTCAGGAACTCTGCAGAAGACAAAATGAACGGGAATTCGGACTTGAACTGATCAGCAAACAGCTTGGCAACTGTTCTAGATGCCATCTGCAGATGTTAATTATCCAGTTTGGGTCCTCTAATAGCTCTTGACCTCCTGTTGGCTCTACCAAATGCTTTTTTTTTTCCCTTCCTGATTCTTTATTATTCCTCTTGGGGTGAGATAAATCAGAGGTGGCATTGCGGATTCTTTTTCAAACAGTTAAATGTAGACAAATGGCTAATGTGGAAACGTTAGTCTTTTATTCCTCCGGTGAACATTTGGAGAACATGATCTTCTGCTTTAGTTTGGCTTCAGAACTCCTCTCCAGTTCTTCCTCCTTCCTCGACTGTGTAAGTGAAATCAAGTTTTTGAAGCGTTGATGATGAGAGTAAAAAGCAGGGGGAAGAACGGGCCTCTATGACATGAACCCTGAAATCACGTTCTGTTGTGCAGAACTCGAGAGACTGCTTTTTCTGCCTCATCATCTCCTTTGTCTGTCATCCAAAGTAGTTGCTCTAAGCCTTTTATTTCTCTCATCAGGCTTCTTTCTCATTCCCTTGTACTGCAAAAGTGGTCTCGCTCTCTACCAAAAACAGAACAGTACAACTGAACTCACTGAAGTTCCCTTTTCTCCAGCTGTCAACCAATATGCATATCCATCCTGTTTCCTTCCTGCTCCTCTTTCTAAGACAGAGTCCCTCTGATGGGGCCCTCGGACCCCGCCCCCTCTCCCTGCAGAACCAGGTTCCATCAGTTTTCCTTAGTCCCCTCCCCGACGCTGACGGTTTCTGCTCCTGGCTCCTTCCACTCCCATGCTTGGTTCTCTCTCATCCTGAGAATTCCTTCTGGCAATGCTGTACCTCTCTGGAGCACAGAATGTTCCAGAAGAGTCTTCCGTAGTCGCCAGCTCTATGTGCTCAACTCTTTGCAAGTCCATTCCACGCGCCCCCCTCCCGCCCCCTCATCCTATCCCTTCTCTAACTGCCCTTGGACAGGGCTCCGGTGACTTCCCACTGTCAGTTCTAGCGGTCACCTTTCTATTTTTGTCTACCTTTCTTTTGTCTACCTTACTCCCGCACTCGGAGGAAAGTTCTAATGAATTTTAACTTCGGTGCTTGGGGTTCAGGAATATTCATTTGATACTATGAGATGTCTTCTTGTTTTGGTATATAATTTCAGATTAAAAGAGACTTTCTATGTCACTCTAAGCAGCCAAATCTCTAATTTGTGCAGTGGTAGTTACTGTGTTTACGGCCTGAGTTGTCATGTTTGTTTGGGGACTCAGAACCACTTACGTTTCCACTCCCCTCCCCTTTTTTTAAACAAAACAATTTATTAAGACTACTTTTTTTTTAATCTTGTATTTGTGCAGAAATCCTTTTACCCAGCTTGCTCACTTTTTCTTTCCCTAACTTACTTCTTGATGACATTGGATTTTAAACATCATCATTACAAAGATTTGGCTCAATGGATGTTGAAATAACGATACCAAGGTGTGAGGCAATTTCTAGTGCCTAAATGGGTCCTGACACAGAGGAGGTACTCAGTAAACATTTGTTGGCTACGTGAATTCCATAAGCAGCCCCGAGAGAGCGTACGCAGTTCCAACCGGAGAGCTTGGAAACATGACCCATCTTACATTCCATTTGGTTGACTTGAAGGGCTTAATTATAAGAAAAATGTTTAGGTCTGGATACCATTGTAGGCCATGCAAAACGTTATAAAGCAGTTATTCTTTTCGCATATTTCCTAAAGGGAGAAAAACAGTACAAACAATTTAAAAGTCATGTTGAATTCACTTGTGTACCTACAACCAGGAAAAAAAAAAACCCCACCAGTTTCATTTTTCTGAATTAAAAATTCCCACGTTTAAATAATTCATACTGTCAGGCCCAGACTCTCGGCAGTCCTTCTGGAGATGGGCGTCTTTGCTCTTGGCTTCCATGGAGCACTAACGGAACAAGCAAGTAGGCACCCTGTGTGCACCCGCTTCCAGAATGTTGTTCGGGAGAGTGCTGTGCTCTAGTAGGACTATAGAACTGTTCAACGAAGATCTGGCCACGAATCTCAGAGACCACCGGAAACCTGCTCTTGACCCTCCTCTTCGGTCTTACCTCTTGCTGCGGTTAGGATTATCTGTATTTAAATTATCTGTGCTAATGGAACTGACGAGCTCATTCTGTCTCTACTGGTGTCTGTATCTAATACTATATTTCTCAACTCCTCTTTATAGAGAGACCTGTCGGGGCACAAGAACATCGTCGGTTACATTGACTCCAGTATCAACAACGTGAGCAGTGGGGATGTATGGGAAGTGCTCATTCTGATGGACTTCTGTAGGGGTAAGTGTATGACCCATACCTTGGGCTCCCGTTGTCCTGGCGCTTTGATTGTCAAGGGCATGGGGGTCACGTCAGTGAATGTGCCCTGTGCCCTAGTGTATGTTGTTATGGTTTGAAAGATGTGCAGACCGTGAGACTGAAAGATACAGAGCCTGCTGTCACCCCTTGGTTATTCTTATGACAGTAGACGATTTGTGGTGGATAATTCAAAACTCCCCTTTTGTTAGCTTTAGGCAGGTTTGGTGCTTGTGTATGAATGAGAACGTATGAGAGTGAGAATGAATGTGTCATTTGTGGTGCTTTAAAACAAGCCACGAAGGCATATAATATTTATTTTTATTAACATATAATGTATTTTTTGCCCCAGGGTACATGTCTGTGAATCATCAGGCTTACACACTTCACAGCACTTACCGTAGCACATACCCTCCCCAATGTCCATAACCCAGCCACCCTATCCCTACCCACCTCCTACCCCCCAGCCACCGTCAGTTTGTTTCGTGAGTTTAGGAGTCTCTTATGGTTTGTCTCCTTCCGGATCCCATCTTGTTTCATTTCTCTCCCCCACCCCCCACGACCCCCCACCCTGCCTCTCAAATTCTTTATATCAGAGAGATCATATGATAACTGTTTAAGGCACATAATAAAGACCCAACGCCAGATGGACCGAAGAAACGATTGAGCCTCCCCACTCCCTCCCTCATGTGTTCTCTTCTCCACCCACACCTCCATCCTTGTGTTATGGGGGAAAATAATCCTTTTCCTCTAATGGGAATGACCTTTCCTCTCCTTGCTTGCAAGCTGTAATGGCCAGTAAGGCTATATTCAAATGATGCTGCTGTGAACAGTGGAGTTAAGTAGTTGAAAGCTTGGAGTTTCAAGCAGCATTTCACTTGGGACATACAGACTGTAACATGACTTGTTTCAGAGTTGACAGCCTTTCATACAACCAGTTTAGAGGTCTGGCTCTTTTGGCCTAAGCAGCTGCCACTTATAAACTCGGGTCACCGCCTCACTGTTTGATGTCCTGTTTTATAATCACCCGCACTTCCACTGACATTTTCCTTGCCTTTAAAGATACTTTCCATAAATTAAATATGTGGTGAATCCCCCAAATGTGATGTTAACCGATAATTTCAGCCAATTCTGTAATAACCCGGAGCCAATTTTATAAGATACTACCAAATTTGAACTTGACAGTTTGTTTCCTCCTGCCCATTCCTTTTTGGACGGTAAAATGTTTCGAAACAAGGCAGTGGGAGCATCTAGGGAGCTGGATAATTTTGTGAGGTCATCAGTCTTCTGGTTCTGGAGATGAAATATTGGTGTGGCATTTCTGCATTCTCGGCAGCAAGTAATGAGTGAAGCCAGAGAGACCGAGCCATTCCTAAACCACAGACCGTAAAGCTGTCTTCTTCCTGCTTCTGGGTCTCTTGTGCAGCCTGATTCTTACTAAAAAATATGGCAGGTTGAACCCGTGGCCTCATCCTGTCCAAATGGGGACAGTGTAATCAAGAGCTAGCGCAGGACGAGACTGTTAGTTCTACGGATCTGGAAGATGTCATGAAGGCAGCTCACGTCTGGAGTACTTTATAAAATAAACTGGTTTTGCTGCACCAGAGGAGGCCCTGGATTATAAGAAGACGAATCTGGGTCTGGGGATCAAACCACATGGGTTGCAGTCATGGCTCAGCCAATGACCTTTGTCCAGGTCGCTCTTGTGGACTAGCCATTCATTGTCTTGGGTGAGTGGTGAGTGTGAATGTCGCTAACGTCCCGCTTGCTCTGTGCCCCCGCGTAGGAGGCCAGGTGGTTAACCTGATGAACCAGCGCCTGCAAACAGGTTTCACAGAGAATGAAGTGCTCCAGATATTCTGTGACACCTGCGAAGCCGTTGCCCGCCTGCATCAGTGCAAGACTCCCATCATCCACCGTGACCTGAAGGTAAAGGCTACACTAGTTTCTTAAGTGCCTTCCTACAGGCTATTTCCCATCTGCCCCGGGAACGGGGGAGACACTTTGGGGATGTGAGAGAACAGGCGTGGTAACCTCCTGTTTCTTCCATTCTGCTTGGCGAGAGAAGACACAAAGAAAAAAAAAAAAAAGAAAGTATGCTACAGGGATCGCTTTTATTACTCAAGCAGCCTTTAGGAATTCTTTATAGTCATCAAATGGCTGTATACGTGTTGTTTTTGTTTTTCCTGATAGAGTCCCAAATTTACTGCCAGGGGCAGGAAAATGATAGACTAATTTCAATAGTCTGCAAACAGCGATGCTTGGTTTTTAACGTCTGTTTCCTATTTTGCAAAATCCAGTAAGTGATTATTTTAAAAATTTGTTCTGCTAGGTACTATCTCCTCGTACTGGGCCTTTCCGATTATAGAGTCACTGGGCAATGTTTGTTGAATGGACTTGGCCCCTGGCTGGGGTTCACCGGCGTGTGCGGCACCAACTATGCGCCCCGTCTGTCCGCTGGAGGAAGATGTTCTTCTTGACGTTTATAGTCAGGGCAACTCAGGAGTAGATCGATTACGTGACTTGACGGAGGCCATATAGCCAGGAACGAGCAGTCCCCGAATGTGAATCCTGTTTTTCTGATTCTAAATCACAGTTTCTTTTCATGATACCTGTGTTTTGAGAAATGTGCTTCATGGCTAGTGCCTGGGACCGGCATCCCCTGGTGTGCTGGTTAGATGCAGGCGACCGGTGGTGTCAGGCAAGCCCAGGAATTCGGAGCCTAATCATCACCCCGTGTGGCTTTTGTAGATTCTCAAGTGTGAGGATCATAGCAGCCTATTAGCATTTCTGTGTCGAGGTTTTTTGGAGTTTTTTTGTTTTATGTTTTTTTTAAAAAATGGAGATATAATTCATAACCATAAAACTCACCCGTTTAAAGTATACAATTCAGTGGCTTTCACTCTATTTACAAAGCTGTACAACCATCACCACTGTCTAATTCCAAAACGTGTTGTCTCCCCAAAGGAAACCCTGTATCCGTCAGCAATCCCTCTTCATTCCCACCTCACCCCTGCCCCAGGCAACCGCTAATCTGCTTTCTGTTGCCCGGTCTGCGCCTGTCACATAGTGGCTCATACAGTAAGTGGCCTCTTGCATCTGACTTCTTTCACCTAACCGTGGTGGCAGGGTTCATCTGTGTTGCGGTAGGTAACGGTACCTCGTTCCTTTTCGTGGCATGACCGTCCTGGTGTGGAGAGACCACGTTTTCTTCATCAGGTCATCAGCGGATAGGCACTTGAACTGTTTCTACTTCGGATAGTATGAAAAGACTGCTATGAACATCCGCGTGCTCGGTTTAAGTGGGTACCTGTTTTCAGTTCTCCTGTGTGTACACGTAGGGGTGGAATTGTTGGGACGTGTGGTGACCGCAGTTAACCTTTGGAGGAACGGCCAAAGTCTTTTCCAGAGCGGCTGTGCTCTTTTACGTCCCAGCAGCAATACATGACGGCTCCAGTCTCTCCTCATCCCCACCGGCCCTTCTGGTCCTTTTTTATTTTAGCCATCCCAGTCGGTGTAGCGTGCTGTGTACTTATTGGCATTTCTGTGCTAAAGCAGTTAGCTGATGGGAAGGTAGTACATACCTTCGAAAGCCTCAGACAGCCTTCTCCGGTGTCCCCCTGCAGTCAGCCCTTTTTCTGAATAGAAAAGGGCAAATACATTTCAGTAATTACGAGCCTAGCGTAGTACAAGTCCATAATTCTGCGGAGGTGGTACAGGTAGAATATGGTTCCTACCCCCAAGATGTTTTAAGTGTTGGTGAGAGGATATAAATGAAATGCTTAGACTTGAAACAGAGACAGGTGAAGTACGAAGGTTCTAGAACAAAGTGCCGGACAGCGGAGAATTGAGCTGCTTAGTGTCTGTTCAGATAGTGGGACTTCTCAGGCCGGTGGAAAATGGCAGGTCACAGAGAGGATGAAGGACATTTGAGGCAGAGAGCAGAGCCCGCGGGCTTCCTAGAGAAGTGGGCAAGGAGGCTTTAGAGCGTTCATGTCCATCTCGAGGCACAGCCCTGGCCCAGTAGGTGCCTGATGGGGCATGGAGGTAAGGGCAAGCGGAGGAGGCAGAGATGACCACTGAGCACCCTTGTAGAGAGAGCTGTTCCCATGTTCTTAAACAAAATCTTTCTTTATTTGAACTGTATTAAATGAGGCCTCATTGATGAGTCATTGCATACCTGTCGATAATACCTCCCTAATTTACATACTCCTAGCACAGGGAGCCGGGAGCTGGGCACTCAAGGTCTAGCCCGGGGGTGGGGAGAAGGACAGTGCTTGGGCTCAGGCAGCGGGAGCCCCTGGCGCTTTCTTCTCTGCACTGAACAGTCGGTGAGATATGTTAGCAGAGGAACGCGGCCAGAGTGGAACCAGAGGAGAGCTGTGTTCCGTTCCCCAGCTCACCCCCGGCCTCATCCCTGGCCCCAGCCCCCTCAGCCCTCCTCCATGCTCCGAGAGTCCGCACAGTGCTGGCAACCCAGCATCAGACTCCGTAGTTGTGTCTGAATCCATAGTGGTGACCGTCAGGCGTGTAGCCACCACTTGCCAGTAGTGGCTCCGGAAACTTGCCATTTCTCCTCTACCTTGGAAATAGTGGAATGTAAACAGGGGGCCCCTGGGAGGAGGCCGAGATTGTAATTGTTCCAGAAGAGTCCTGCCGCTGTCGATTTTAGTCGTTGACTCCCGGTTGTTTCTATGGAAGCTTTCCCAGACTCCACATATTCTCCACTCCGTGCCATCTAGCTGCTTTCGCTAGCAAGTAAGATTCTGTTGATTTCTGCTAATAGATGCTCGGTGGGCAGTCCCATTTGCCGGCCACACTGCCAGCCTCCCGAGGCCCAACTGCGGAGCCCTGTGTACCTTTTTGTTTGCCGTCTCGTAGTCTCAGACACTCGGGCTCCATGGCCAGCCGCTACCGTGCCAGCAGTAGGCAGAGCCAAGAAGCTCTTTATTCCCCCGTTGGCCCGAGAGAGTGCCAGTTGCTGGTCTTCAGGTGCCTCTCTGAGCAGGATTTACATCTGGTGAGGTGGCCCTACCTTGAACATAAGTCGGTAGGACATGAAAAGAGCGCAGGCCAGGCCAGCTATGGATCCCCTTGTTGGGCCGCCCTGCGTGGGGGTCCATTGTTCATCCAGAACTGAGGCAAGTCCCCTCTTGCCCTGCCCACCATGCGTGTGGTCTCTCTTTCTACTTCTGTGTAGGAAATAAGTTGAAAGCGGCCCCTGTCCTTAAGTAGCTGACGTTCTAAAAATAACCGTGACAGGAGTTCTGGTCTTCATTGGCAGTCTTTCCTCAAACACATTATTTTAACATTTTCATCACTTCTCTGTTTTGTTTTAATTTTTCTCTCTCTGAGGAAAGAAAGAGATCACTGCAGAGCTGGGAAGGTCACCTTAGCCAGCCCTCTCCTGTACCAGGGAGGAAGCTTCTACCCAGAAGGGCTGTAACCTGCACAGCTAATTCTCCGATCAAACCAGAACAAAGGCCATAGGTTTTTTACGCCCATTTTGGTTTTTGTTTGGTTAGTTTTGCTCTCTTATACCGTGCTGTTTGTCCAGGCACTTAAGAACGGGGAAGAAAGGGTTAAGATTTAATAAATTCATTCAGATTGAAAAAGTCATGAATGTCTCCTCTTCTGTCAGAAAAGAGATTTTGATTTCACGAAGTACAGGAGGATAGAAGATTCTTGTCCCATTTTTAGAATCGTAAGTTTGAAACCCTACACTTATCAAATCCTCCAGAATTTCTAGTGGTGATAAATTCTGTGACTGAAATGCCTGGATGCCATATCTGCTTGGAATAATGTCAAGATGAAGGGTCAGTAGGAGAAGGCTTTCCAGACCTTTTAGCTAAAGCTGTGAGCAGAGTTTGGGAGTGGCGACTTCCGTAACCCTCTTAAGCCCATAGGTTGGGAAGTAAGGCCAGCGGCATTAAACTCGCACAGAGCTAGAAGACCGTAGGATGGTAAGCAGGGGTACCAGTGTTAGCAAGGGACTTGGCCGAAAACAAAGTCACTCTGCAAATTCTCTGGAGCTTCCAGAAGATGATGTATGAAGGTCCAGTTGGTTTTTGACCTTCCTAGTCTCATTTAATCCCTCTGGGCCCTACTCTAGCCCTGGCCTTAGTCACCTTCCCCCTGGATGATGGCACCTGCTCTCGCTTTCCCCCTTCTCCCCTGTCGCTGGCTAACCTTCCTCAAACACTTCTTTTCATCTGCTGCTGAGTGGCTCCTGAGGGGCCTTCCCTAGTCTGCCATCTGTCAGCGGCTCTGGTCGTCTCTCCTGCTCCCTTCGCAGTTACCCGTCTTAGCTGCCCACGTTCCATACTTGTATAATGCCCAGCAGTGCAGTGGGGGGGGGGGGTCGCCTTGGCTGTCGGGCAGCCCGAGCCCACATCCTGCCCTGCCAGGCTGTGACGTCAGCCATGTTAGGTAACTGGACTCGGTTTTCTCATCTGTTAAGTGGGGACAATAAGACTTTGTAAGAGTCTCATGAAATTGTGTAGGTAAAAGTGCAGGGAGCATCATCAGACTCGTAGGGAGTGCTGTTAGTTGCTGATACTGTTGTTAGTGTCGTCTCTCCTGCCTCTGTTCCTTTGCTTCTATCACGAGTTTCACTTACTTGAGTCCTTCACTAACCCGAGGCCCCGCGTTATCTGGTCTCCCCATTTCTAAGGGTACTCGTCCAGAGAACGTCCAGCCCCCGTGTCTTCTGTATTCTTTGCTGCCCCAATGGCCAGCATGGTGGTGTCCCGGCCGCAATGGCCTGTCTCTGTGCCTGAGATGCCTCAAGCCTGCTGCCATCTCAGTGCCATCCTGCTGGCTGTCCTCTGGGAGCCGCCTCCTCCCCCGGGCGGCCTGCTCACCTTGTCGCGGTGACCTTTCCAACTGTGCTATTAGCGGTAGCGTCCGTCTTCACCTCATGTGTGTTTAACCTGTGGGGGTTTTTCCCATAACATTTATCACCAGCTGCCAATTATACCTACTTTCTTATTCTCTTCTGCTGGACTCTAAGCTCCGTGAGCAGACGAAGCCACTCTGTGAGCAGCCTTACCCCCAGAACCTCCTGGGCATATAGTAGGAGTTCGAATGTGTGTGTTTCTCTATTAAATGAATGGTCATAACTTCTTAGGCTTATAGAGGGAGATTTACAGTTTGCTTTCACATACATTCTCTTACTTGCTTCATAACAGCAGTGATAGAAATATTAATAGCTTGACTTTGCCAATGAGAAACAAACCTGACGAGGTTTAAAGGTTTATCTGAGGTCAGACATCTGGATAGTCCCTGAGGTCCTGTGACCTCCAAGTCCAGTGTCGCATGCCAGGTTCCGTGTCAAGTGTGTTGTTGATGGTGGTGGTGGTGGTGACAAAGGGCAGCCACCAGCTTGACCTTGGAGGTTTCCGCAGGTATCCCAAGTCATAGGGTCAGACTGAGAAGGCACAGAGGGTGCGGTGGCCGCTGCCAAGAGAGTTCACCTTCGCCACCTCGTGGCCCTCCCAGCAAGCTTGCAGAGCGGCCAGAGCAGGGCTTACCGTTCTTACCTGCGTTAGCATTTCTTTCTTTTTTTAAGATTTTATTTATTTCTTGAGAGAGAGAGTGTGAGAGAGAGCACAAGAGCAGGGTGAGGGGCAGAGGGAAAGGAAGAAGCAGACTCCTCACCGGGCAGGGAGCCTGATGCAGGGCTCGATCCTGTGATCCCAGCATCGAGACCTGAGCTGAAGGCAGACACTTAACCAACCAAGCCACCCAGGTGCCCCTGCATTAGCATTTTTTTGATATTGATAAGGCTTTCCCCTGCGTTGATAGTTCTGGCTTTGTGTCCACTTTTGTACACACCCTTCATTTTTAACTTTTTTTTTTTTCCTGCAAATATAGGTTTGTAAGATGTTATCTTTATGAGAAGGAGGCAAGCTGAGGTGGGGACCAGGTTGATACAGTGTAACTGCTGAGTTCTGCCACTCTGGAACTAACCAGAAATACAAACCTAATTTTTAAAGGTGGTGGAGGGGGGGGAGATAAAAACAAAACAAAAACTCATGTGCCTCATCATTATTCTGTCTTTGCTTGGTTTTCCTCCTACCCCCCAGCCCAGTGGTTTTGGTCCCTGGAACTACCTTGTTTGTGTTTTGAAGTGAGTTAACTTCTCAGTTTTTTAGTTTATACGTCCTGGCGTCGGCAGTACAGACAGTAATCTGGGAAGGGACAGTGCACGTACAGTAGGAGACGCAGGGTTTCGCGCAATGCAGGGGAGGAAGGTTGCTGCTAACGGATACTGAATAAGGGATCGAGGGGTACGTGGCATGTTAAATACCGGACTGGGTATTATGGGACACCCCTGAGCATAGTATAATTATAGACTGGGGGTTGACAGACCTTCCTGCCAAAGACCAGATAGTACATATTTTAGGCTTATCAGCCGTGTAGTCTCTGTCGCAATGGCTCGGCTCCCCGGTGGAGCTCAAAAGCAGCAGCCACAGACCAGGGGATAAGTAATGAATGGGCGTGGCTTCATTTGGTCCAGAGGTCTTACTTGGCCAGCCCCTCGTGGACAGTAAGTTCCACAGACTTTAGAGGGTGGCCGTGGAAGATTTTCCTAAGTTAGGACTCGAGCGAGGCCTCGTAGAACGGCTATGATTTGACAAGTGGAGCAATCGAATAAAAGGACAGAGCAGGTGACGCAGGGAGTGCTCGAAAGATGCCGAGCAAAGCAGCCTGGCTAGTAATTAGACACCTGGCTCCTCATCGGCTAGACCCCTATTATGGGGCATTTCTGAACATAAAGGACTAAGGCAGCCCTGTCCTTAAGCTTGTCTCCAGGACACTGGACATACTCATCACCCCCACCACAGTCGGAGGGTACTATGGCCGGGGACCTTGAGTAATGTCTCACTTCCAACTTGCTTCCTGCCCCGGCAGACCAGTAATTAATTAACTTTCTCTACAGTTAAACTGCCTAGGTTTACTTCCCAACTTCATCACTGGGAGTCTCACCCTCTGCATCTGTGAAACAGGGATATTATTATATTATTATGAGGATAATCCCGTGTAAAGTGCTGAGTACAGTAACACTCATCGTAGTAAAAGCTCAGTAAGTGGTAGCTGATCTGTCTATCACCTCTAAGTTAGATTGGAAGTATTAGGATTTCTTCGTTGGAGTTATTTTAGAGTCCTAAAGTGAGTATCTGTTCAGGATAGCGTCACTGTGTCACTTTGTGTAAATAGGTTAAACTGATGAGCTTTATAAAAAGCTATAGATGGTAGAAATATTGGCTTGCCTCAGCCTTGTGTCTGGGGAACAAGAGCATATCCAGGAGAGGTAGTAACTGTAGTTTGCCCTGCCTATGTGGCTAAAAATCCCAAGCTAGATTAAAGTGATTATAGGTTAAGGGTGTGGCAGTGCAAAACTGTGTCCCTCAGGAAGAAAAAGAGATTTTAGGGGTCCCTGGGTGGCTCAGTGGGTTAAAGCCTCTGCCTTTAGCTCAGGTCATCATCTCAGGGTCCTGGGATCGAGCCCCACATCGGGCTCTCTGCTCAGCGGGGTCCCTGCTTCCCCCTCTTTCTCTGCCTACCTCTCTGCCTACTTGTGATCTCTCTCCTTTCTGTCGAATAAATAAATAAAATCTTAAAAAAATAAAAATAAAAAGAGATTTTAAACTCAGGCCTCAAAGGCTTCCCACAGATGAATTCCAAGGAACATGAGTTAACAGCAACAATAACAAAACCCCTGATAACAACACATGTGTGAGACTCAGTAGGAGTAAGAAACAATAAACAAAAGAATCAGTTTGCAGCAAAGGCCTTAGGTATTAGATTTAGCTGATACAGAATATACAGTAAACATTTTTGTAATCTATAATGTAATTTTCAGAAGAACTAAAGCAAGTGTAGAAAGAAGTATAGGAGCAAGAGATTTTCACAATTGACCAGATTTTTAAATTTTATTTATTTTATTTATTTTTATTTTTATTTTTTAAAAAGAATGAGTAGTAGTAGTATTAGGCCCAGGCATTTGGTGGCTCCTATCTTGCTTCTGACAGACGGACACACACACATAAACACGGTGTTAAGTGCGTTTCTGTTTTTGAACTTATTCCATTCAGCCAACATTTTCCGTAGCAAGCACTATGTTAGACCTTGGTAGTGAAGGCTGCAAACAGAATTAAGAAATAGTGCTTGTCTTGAAGGAGCTTGTAGTCTACTTTTGCCTTTGTTTTCCAAAGGCGATCAGTCTTTGGAAAGCTGATGACAAAACACAATGGAGAGTACAGACTCACTGGCCTAACAAGACGTTTTGGCTGCCATTTTACTGCCCATGCGAGCCAAGTCTGCCCTCCAACACACCCAACGTCAGCTCAGTTCACCTATACCAACAATTACTCACTACATCTTGAATACAGAAGCGCCCGCCATCTTGGAGTTATTCTTTTATTGGTGTAGTCCTTTGATACTAGAGATTTCTGTTGGTTCTGGTATTTGTAAGTTCCCTTCTACTTGGAACTACTAACTCACTGTCCAAAGAATTCATCTATAGAAAGATAATACTTTAATAGGAAACTGCACATTTGCCCACAGGCCTTTAATCACTTTGAGGAGTATCTAAAATATAGCAAATATTTACTGTTCTAAAAATCCTAACATAGTGTGCTAAAGAAATTGATATATGTGTGTATAAGGCCCAAATGAAATAATTGACATCAGGAAGAATGAAGTGCTAAAGGACCGTGGGGAAGGAGTGACATTTGTCTCAGTGGGTCTTTGAGGAAGGCTTCAAAGAAGAGGTGCCATTTGAACTGGAGTTGGAAAGATGAATGGATATTGATAATTGGGTAAGGAGGTGGGGGTCACAGAGAACATTCTAGCCTGAAAGAACAACATGAGGAAAGATACAGAGGCTTGAAAGTATTAGGACTATTTCTGCAGAGGTGAGAAATGGGGCTGGAAATCTAGGAAAATGAGACTCTTGCTTCCCCATTGTGGAATTCCTCTATTTGCTCCCTCTACTCTCATTTCACCCTGTTACTGTGCTTTGCTCTTTTGTTCACTTGGGAGGACCCCTCTCGAGATACTTGGAGGGGAATAAGTTTCCTGTGCATATTAATGGAATTATCAGCTGTAAAATATATATATGACTATGAACCAAATTTTCATACACATTACTAAATAATATTTTGGAATGGGTGGTTGGGAAATGTTTTTCAGGTTGAAAATATCCTCTTGCACGACCGAGGCCACTACGTCCTGTGTGACTTTGGAAGCGCCACCAACAAATTTCAGAATCCACAAACTGAGGGAGTCAATGCAGTAGAAGATGAGATTAAGAAGTAAGCTTTTCTTCCTTTCTTAGAGTTTTGTCCTTGGCCAGATCAGCAGCCATACTTTCAGCTTATGAATGACGTCAGGGTGGGAAGACTGTGGTGCTCGTCATGGTGCCCCTTGTCTCAGAGCATCATGTTGGCAGTTGGGGGGTTTGATTTTAAGCGGAGGATGTGGAAGGGGTCCATAAGCATTGATCAGTAGAGTAAAATGAAGGAATCATGCAGCACTTTATCAGTGGCCCAGTGATCATGTACATAGATATTTTGACTTCTGTCACATAGCCCTTAAAAAGCTGAATGGTGCACAAACCGTAGAGGGACTGTGATGTTTTCAAGTGGAATCACAACAGCTGGGACATTATCAGTCCATTGGATATGCTTTCCACTGAACCCTACGTTGCTGTGTACTCCTTCTTGCTCATAACGAGCTCACCAATCTAGTGGGATTAATGGTAAGCAGGGCTGTGAAGTCTCTACAGATACTGAATCACTGACTTCGATGAGAAAAAGCTTCTTTAGATTTCTGGCTCCAGTAAGAACCTGACCCATGTTCCCCTTCTTGTCCAGAGTGTTAGATTTTTCACAGGCGACAACACTCACTAATATTACTAATAAACCAGCAGTCTCGTATGCACGCCTCTGTCCTTTCCTGCATCACCCTAGGCAGCCAAGCCGGGGCGGGGAGACTTTGGCCCATGGGACCGGCGGACAGCTGAACCAAGGTGCCCTCTGGGATTTAGAGACTCTTTGAGCCACATAGGTCACGTGCTTGGTACCATCAAGATACTCACTTTGAAGCTGAGCCTCTGCTATCTGTAGTTGAGCCCAAGATAAGAGGAAGACTGTTGCTTTATCCCTCTTCCAGCAGCAGAGACCAGCCACCTGCCGCCCTTTTCGGCCCTTCTCCAGTGTCTCAGTCAGTATGACATGTCTGAGTTGAGCCACATTTCAGGGCATTGCTGTCTTTAAAAACAAATCAGAAAATGCAGTATAAATACACTGTCAGACAACAAGGATTTGCAGGAGAAGATTTCATCATTGGAGGACCCAAGAAAAGTTGCTTTTCGTGTTTATTGAAGTGCCTCAGTGTCTGGGTCTCTTCGTGCCCTCAGACAGAAGGACGGCTTCTAGAGGGCCATGGATGGGTACCAAGGACAGCTTTTCATTTTATCTGCACTGGTATTTCATAGTCTCTTCTGCGGATTGCTCCCAGGGAACTAGACTTTTTAAATTTAAAACATATGTATTTAAAAAGTTATTTCTGCTACCCCTGGTTTTTAATGATAGCATTGACATATTTAACAAGAAACAAATCTCTTGATTGCAGATACACAACACTGTCCTATCGGGCACCAGAAATGGTCAACCTATACAGTGGCAAAATCATCACTACGAAGGCAGACATTTGGGTAGGTGTCAACTAACCTGTCCGCGCCTCAGATTCCAGCAGTCTTGACCATCAACCCCCAAGTTCAATGCAGACAGAGCCACGGCGAGAGTGGCCACGGTACCCTGTCTACCTAACACCCCCAGGGTTGTTCTTCACTCCAGGTGACCAGCCACGGCCTCGTGGAGCACATCAAAGGAAATGACTTTAGAGCTCTGTGAAAATTATTCAGGCGACCTGCCCATTATTTAGGTGGTTTTCATATATGCGTTACTAATTCTTAAGAGCAAAAGAGCTGAAATGCTTGTTCCTTATTGGAGCACAGTTTGGTAACGATGGTCGAAATAATGTACGTCAGCAGCTAAATAGTGGTGTTGAGTTCTAAATTCAAGTTCCTAATAGGTTAATAGTACAGAGTGTTTGCATCTGCTTATAAATGTGGATGATGACAGTATCTCTCAGTAGACCCCTTGGCAGTTATGATAAATAAACCACTCTTGGCAATCTGCTTTATTTTTTTAGGCTCTTGGATGTTTATTGTATAAATTATGCTACTTCACTTTGCCATTTGGAGAGAGTCAGGTGGCAATTTGTGATGGAAACTTCACAATTCCTGATAACTCTCGATATTCCCAAGACATGCACTGCCTAATTAGTAAGTATTTCAAGTTTCTAGTTTCATATTTTTACCTCTAATATCCAGGAATGAATTGGGAGACAGAGGGACCGGATCACAGGAGTGATGGGTTGGATGCAAAGATAAGTCATCCGGTAATGGTGTCAAAGATGTCAAACGGTAATATTATGTCAAAGATGGCATGACAGTGTCTAGTTAGAGTCGTAGGTCTTTTTGCACTTGAGAAATCCAAGCTCTTTTGCACTCGAGCAGAAATCGCAACTGTGCTTTGAGCGGTGCAGAACTGCTCTGTTCTCTTGCAGTCAGTATGAAAGAGTCCAGCTGACTCCTATCAAGTGATAAGAAATTCATCCTTGCAAAACTGGAAGCAACTCAAATTGAAATGATTGCCATGCGTTGGCTGGAGTGAATACATAATTAAGACTGTATAACTCTGTGGAACAAGGTTTTTTTTTTTCCCCTCTCTTTAGGTTAATCACTGGATTTTGATAACAAGCATTTAAACTCAAAGTTTGCTTGAAAATGTTTTTTTAGATGCCCCGCTCTTCTGCATCATCCTAGCGAGCATATGTACCAGTTCATTAACCAGATGGTAGAACAAGTAATCTTTGCAAAAGCCCTTGTGCTTAAATGTGAAATAGACATAGTTTATCATCTTTTCACATTGGTCAAGGGATTTAGCATCTATGCATCTAAATTTTAACCATTATAGGTTATAAGTCCTGGGATAGTTTGGGTCCCAGTTTGGGTCCTGGGTGGGGCTGCATTGAAAAAAATAGAAGCAGGTATGGGTGGAGCATCTGACAGTTGTTGAGAGCCTCCTCGTACCTTATTTAATTCTTCAAATCTTATATAGTAAATATAATTATCTCCATTATACTAACGAGGAAGCCAAAGCTGAGAAAGTATAGGTAACTTACCCAGGGTAATGTAGTTACAGCTTTTAGAAGACTACCCATTCCGCTGGGCTCGTTGTATCAATCTACTTCTGTTTATGAACCAGAAAGTCGGGCGGGGGTGGTAATTTAAAGAAACAGAGTATGGCATTAATTGTTTTCAGAGGTAAAGCAGTAAGGAGCAAATCCTCCTTATCCATGGATTTGCTTTCCTCGGTTTTAGCTACCCACAATTGACTGCAGTGGGAGGCAGACGATCCTACTTCTGATATGTAGTCGGGTCAATAGTAGCCTAACCTTATGTCACCATGCCTGTGTCATTGCCTCACGACATCTCATTACATAGGCATTTTATGCTTTAATATCATCACAAGAAAGGTGAGTACAGTATGATGAGATGTTTTGAGAGAGGGACCACTTTCATATAACTTTATTGTAGCATATTATTATAATTACTCTGTTTTGTTATTAGTTACTGTTAGTTAATCTCCTACTGTATCTGATTTATAACTTGAGCTTTATCATAGGTACGTACATATGGGAGAAAACAGAGTATGTATCGGAGTCAGTATTATCTGCGGTTTCAGGCTTCTATTGGGGGGGTCTCAGAAATTGTCCTCCCAGATAAGGAAGGACTGGACTACTGGGTATCTGTTTTAGAACTGCAGCTACCTAAGTGAGATTGGAAGGATAATTAGGAAATGGCCAGATCTGGTGCTAGAATGGTAGGATTTTTTGGGAATACATTTTCTTTTTAACATTTGTACAGCAAATTCATATTAGGAAAAATAACTCATGGAGTGGGGTGGAGTGGCCACTGACCTCTCTCCTTGTTAGTCCAGCCTGGCCTCACTCTGAGATCGGTCTTACACAGCGCCCCCTAGCAGGTCCTCAAAGTAAACTTCCTGGTTCGCGGGTCCTCCCACAGTAGGGCCCAGCTTAGCATGGCATTTAAGACCCTTCATGCTCTGGTTCCACCCCACCCACCCAGCCTTATTTCCCTGTGTTCTCTGACAAGGAAATCTCCCTTTGTCCTTCTGGCGCCTGCATTTCCTCACAACAAGGCCTTCCCTTGCCTTTCGCCCAAGTGCGTTTTTGCCCAGACTATTCCTTCACCAGGAATATCTTTTTCTTCTCTTTCCCCTGACTGACTAAATTCTTTCCTGCCTTCAAGGACCAGCCCAAACCCTGCTTCTTCTTCTTTTTTTAATTAATTAATTTGAGAAAGAGAGAGAGAGAGAGTACACCAGCTGGGGGGTGGAGTTGGGCAGAGGGCGACAGAGAGAGAATCTCAAGCAGAGCCCTGGCTGAGCAAGGAGCCGGACGCGGGGCTCGATCTCACAGCCCTGAGATCATGACCTGAGCTGAAATCAAGAGTCGACCTCTGAACCGGCTGAGCCACCCAGGTGCCCCCAAACCCTGCTTCTGCAAGTCCCTCACAAGACTGCAGCCTCATCAGCCTTAGTGTTCAGACCATTCATTTGGTTCCTTAAACAGTAAGGCCTTATGTTGTTGTTTGTATATATGCATGTGTATGTTTGTGTGTCTTCACAAAGATGTTTTTCCTGGGGATCTTTCCAGCAGAAAGGGCAGAAGCGTAAAGGATCTGGAAATAAACAAATGTTCTATAGAGTATGTAAAAGTAGAGATGTGTTACCATTTTGTAATTTCTTTTAGGATGGAGACCAGCTAATATCTCCAACAAAGGAATAATAAGTCAGTTTTTAAAATTTGAGTTTTGAGGGGTGTTTGGCTGGCTCAGTCAGTGGACATGGCTCAGTCAGTCAGGACCCTTGCTCCTCAGGGTCATGAGTTCTAGCCCCATGTTGGGGGTAGAGATTACTTAAAAAAACAGAAAAGAAAAGAAAGTGAAAAAAATAATTTTTGATTATAAATATCAAGGGTAATCATTTGTTTAGCAAGATAAGGAAGCCAGAAGCCTATAACTTCTTAGGTACCAGAATATGAAGGTGGTAACTTTAATAATGAGAGCTTGCTTGAGTCTCTGTTGTCCAAGCCACAGAATGTGAACTTCAGGTATCTTTGTTTCAGTTCAGAAGGTTTGTTACTTCCATTAAAAATTTTAAGGAAGTTAGAGCTTCCATTTCTGAGAGGGGAGGAAAAGAGCTAATTGGACTATTCGACTTTTATGAGAAACGAAAATGAAAAAAAAATATGGTAACAGAGAAATTATGTTTCCTAGCTCATGTAATATAAGTATTAGGATTACTATTAAATATGTTCACGTATGTTTGTCTTAGGGTATATGTTGGAACCAGACCCTGATAAAAGGCCGGATATTTACCAGGTGTCCTACTTCTCATTTAAACTACTCAAGAAAGAATGCCCAATTCCTAATGTACAGGTATGTGAAAGGTGCTTTTTAGGGGAAGCAAACATTACCAAATTGTCGTTTAAAATTCCTGGGTTGCGAACCAGCTTTTAATGAATATAGATGTCTCTTGTTTTGTGTGGTAGGGGGCATTCAAGCAAAGCTAACTATGAAGCAATTACTATAAAGAGAATCCAATTTTCCCATAGAATTTAATTATTAAACCAAGGCAATTACACCAAAAAAAAAAAAAAAAAAGTCCCTAGGGATTGAGTTGAGCACTTTGGGTGAAGATTGACCAACCTACTATCTTGTTAACTTCCACGGTTCACTAAGAGCTGTGTGCTTTTTGTATTTACCTGGTGGTGGTAAGGCAGGCTGTCTTCCTGAGACAGGCCTCTGAATTTGCCCCCATATCTACTGGAACCTAAGCCCCTTGCCCCTTTTCTCCTTTATTGCGGCAGAGCTTTCCTGATTATGCTTTTGCTCTCCACCATCTATGACCCCCCTCCTTTTCTGCTACCCTCCTCACACACCTCAGGCAATAGGAATGTTTTCTACATTTAGTAATCCTCAACAGTTTTCAGAGTACAGTGTTTACAAACCCCCTTTTTACAGTCTTAGCGTATTTTTCACGTGTGACCCGGCTCCCTTGAATATTTTACTAATGGATGCCATAATAAATAAGTTCTAATCTGAAACTGTTTTCCCAGTTTTCCCAATAGTGAACTTTTGATGTTACTGTTGGAACTTGAGGGTACTGATAAAATAACACTCCTCTTTCCTCCCACATTTGGAATCAGAGGTGGAAATCATTCAGATGGAACTCGGAATATTGGCTGTATTGCTAATAGATTGAATCAGAGAACGTAGCTTGACCAGTCAGGCTCCCTAACATTAGATCCAGATGACTGAGCAGAGATCGCCTGATTTCGTAGGGACAACCTCTCCCTTAAAGGAGGGAGGGCATAGGTGAGGCAGGCTAGCTCATGTTTTTCTCTCAGTCCTATCAATCAAACAAGTTACACTTCTTCCTTGGGAGAGGAATGCTTGGAGAGAGGAAGAAAAGCAAGGAGAGGTATCCTAACAGAAATTCTCCCCACCAGGAAACGTGAAGGAAATGGGAGGTCCCTCCTAAAAGCCTAAACATTTACTATTACTATTTTTATATTATATATAAATTATATAGTATTTATATATATATATAAATTATATAGTAATTATATTATGTAATTACTAGTATTCCATTTGTCAGCTTTCCAGATTAAAATGAGGAATCTTGTACAGGAACCTGACATGACCTTTTTTTTTTTCTTTTGCTGCCCCACTTTCCCATTCATAACGTTAAATAACCTGATATATAATTGGAAGCATTCAGATTGGTAACTCGTTTTTTAAAAGTCAGCTTTACAAGTCTCAAGCCATTTGGTACTCACTCAGCAGTGCTAAGCAGTTGTCATGTGGTTGGGGACAGGAGTGCTCCCTCTGGAGCTGGAGCCCGTGTCCGGTGGCCTGTGCGCAATCTAGGCTCGCCTCGTGGGTCGAGAGGTGCCTCACGCACTGGGAGAGGCCCCGGCACTGCAACCAAATGGTTTGTGGCTGTGGTTTTCTCCCAGCGTTCAAGATAGAAGACGGAATGAATCCCACCTGGGCGTGCTGCTAGTCAGTGCTGACTTCTGGAAGGTCTAGCTCATAGCTTAAATAGTAACTCAGGTTACAGGCATCTCTTTCCCATTCCATTCTCAACACCACCTCTAAGCTGTGTGGTAGGAAGCGCAGGGTCCAGAAGGTTGGGAGCGGTGGGAGAGGAGCGCACCAGACTTAGACTGCCCTGTCCTCTTCTCTGAGATGCTGCCTCCCTGAGAGGGGCTGAGACTGGTGGGATCTACCTTTGGTTAACTTCCCTTCCCTCTGGTAGAAATCGGGGCCTGGAAGCCACTCTGGAAGATCTCGACATGTATTTCTGTTGGCCTGGTCATGCTGGTATTCTTTTACAAAGCAATCTGCAATGTCCTTTTGTGGTTTCCTTTCAATTCTATAGAACTCTCCCATTCCTGCAAAGCTTCCTGAGCCAGTGAAAGCCAGTGAGGCAGCTGCAAAAAAGACCCAGCCAAAGGCCAGGTAAGAACCGCCCTCGTGTGCACAGGTCCTGCGCCAGCGGCCGCAATGTCAGGGGAAGGCGCCTGGTGATCCGTATGGTCCCTCTGGCCAGAGGCTGCACAGAGCGAGACAGTGAGTGCTGTCTCTTCCGGGGAGTGCCAGGAGGAATATAAGGAAACGCAGCGATAAATTTGAAAGAGAATGAAGAACTCCATAGCTGTTTTTTGCTTGAGGGGAAGCACAGGGCCATTCAGAGAGGAGGCAACAGCCGACTTCAAATATTGCTAAAAAGAACGTCCTAAACAGGGGTCCTGGCCTTCTTGTAGCCTGGCTCACCACCCTAGTCCTTCACCTCCCTTTCCTTCTTACTTTCTGTGGCCCTGACCACCTCAAGACAGTGCCGGTCAAGGCGTGGACCCCAGGAACAGCAAAAGAGCTTGTGGATCTTAGCTAATTACATTCTAGGTAACACAGGGTCTTCCAAGAAGCAGGTGCCAAGAGAGGATTGAATAAGCTAGGATTTTATCTGACCGTGAAGGAAAACAGGGAGGCCGCCAGGGAAGGCCGGAGGAACCATCAGAAGGCGGTGTAAGTCTAACCCAGAGAGAGGAAGGAAGGGTGCGTAGATGTGACCTAGAAACTGCCACACAATTTAAGGAAGGTTCACCAAAGGTGTCAGGGAATCCTCAAGGCAAAGGCAGCCACCAGAGGAGCCCTTATGTCCCAGGAACAGGCCTACTTTAAGCCCCCTGTGGCTGGGGTCAAAGACTGGGCGCAGCCTCTGGGAAGCAGAGCTAGAATAGCAGTGGATTCCAGGAGCACAGCAGCTGGGGGCACATGGGTTTTGCACCCCTTCCAAGCCGCGGGTCCTGGGGCACAGCCTCATGGCTGCCGGGCTTCCAAATGGCAGATTCTGAGGGTCATCGAAGAGATGTTTATCCCTCTTTTTTCTGCCACGTTCCCGTGGCAAGGAAATATGAGTCACAAACTATCAACAAAGTACCCTAGATCGGAATATATGAATTTTAATAGAACGGTAAAATAATTTCTACATTTTATACATTTTAAAACATTCTTAAATGTATATGGAATAGGGGGTGCCTGGGCGGCTCAGTGGGTTAAAGCCTTGGCATTCGGCTCAGGTCATGATCTCGGGGTCCTGGGATCAAGCCCCACATCAGGCTCTCTGCTCAGTGGGGAGCCTGCTTCCCCCTCTCTCTCTGCCTGCCTCTCTGCCTACTTGTGATCTCTCTCCTCTCTGTCAAATAAATAAAATCTTTAAAAAAAAATGTTTATGGAATAAATGTAAACGCCGCTGTGGCTCCAAAAGTTAAGGAGACTTTTGTTTTTCACAAACTCAGCAAACAATACCCGTGGTGTTACTTTGTAGTCTGTTTCGTACTTAAGTCGGCCATGCTCACTTCTGGGAAGTGCTTTCGGGGCTGAGTTCATTAGCTGCGTATTCAGCTTTCTGCCCGTATTGCTCTAGACCCAAATATAAAGGTACTCAGGCTAAGCAAGGATCCAGTCACACAAAGCCCCCGCATTTATGACAATGACAGTAACCAGTACGGTTCCGAGTGGTGCTGTGTTGTGTCAAATAAAGAAAAGCACACCTGTATCGTAAGGCAGTTGTGAACATCAGTGACCGTGAAACTGTTAGTTTGTATGGATTCATAACACTCGAGAATACACAGGTCTTACAACGCAGAGATTTGGGCTTAAGGTATCCCGTCTGTAATTTACATTGATTGCATTTGCACTACCATATTTTTCCCCAGTCTCCAGAGGTAAGTTTTTCTTTCTGACTCTGTTTTTAAAAGTAACTGCTCTTCCTTGAGCGGTATAGCAGATACCATACCAGGTTCTTTATATAAATAAGATGTCTTTATTTTCCTTGAGATAAATCTATGAGCCATGGTTGTTGTTCTCATTTTACAGATGAGGAAACAGAATTGTAAGTGGCCCAAAGTAACCAATCAATAAGTGGTTAGTAAAAAAAAAGCAAAACAACAAAAACAAAAAACAGAATTCCAGCACCCATACTGGGTCCATACTCTGTTCTGTGCATTGAATGATTTGCCCACAAGCACATAGATGCGACAACTCAGTGCCAGATCTCCTGGCTTTTTAAAGGTATTTTTTCAGAGCATATTGAGGGCCATACAGACTAACATTTTGAGCACTCTGCAGTTTATAGAAATGGTTTCACAGTTGTTGATCCATTTGATGTTCACATCTGCTTCATGATGTATTCTTTTCTCCATCTCATACAGAAGGGACCCAAAGCAAGAAGAGGTCAAATAACATACCTGTTATCACACAGTTAGTCAGGAACCAAGCTCAACTATAATTTTCTCTGACTCCAAATCTCTTTATCTCTAAGATATTACCCTCGAGAGAAATCCATCCAGGGGCTCCGGGTGGCTCAGTTGGTTGAGTGTCCAACTCTTGATTTCGGCTCAGGTCATGATCTCAAGGTCGTGGGATCGAGCCCTGCGTCAGGCTCCGTGCTCAGCACACAGTCTGCTTGAGATTCTCTCTCTCTGCCCCTCCTCCCACTCTCTCTTGCTCTCTCTAATAAATAAATCTTAAAAAAAAGAGAGAGAGAGAGAGTGGGTGAGAGAAATCCATCCAGTGTGGACGTTCTCAATTAACATTTGGTTTCTGTAGACGTCTGTTGGATTTTCTTACTGTTGGCTGTATTTTTCTTATACCTTTCTCTTCTTCTCCAACATTTGTCCTGTTTTCCTTTCTACCTTCCTTCCCCAGGTTATAGCCTCCCCAAATATGATAGCTTTTATATTATAAGTTCTCTGCTGCACACAAGAGCATCCCTCTAGCAGGATTGCAGAGGAAAGCCTCAGGGTCCCCAGTGGACATCCCTTAGAGATATGTCCTGGGGAAGGCACTTGGGACCTGCTGCTTTGCTTCCTGTCTTGCATTTCATGGAAACTGTGCCAGACATGTTTTGAAAGTACTCATGAAGCTCATTTATTTTGGCCATAACTTCAGTTATACTCCCTAATGTGCATTTTCAAAAGACCACTATTCTGTTCCAAGTTAGATGGCAGCCAGGTTCCTGGACTGCTTTAAATGAACGGAAGTTATCACCTGGATTTTTACACTATCACAAGGAATAAGTAGACCACCCAGCAGTCCTCCCTGTATTAATTTGGATTAGGTTTGGCTGTGATGTCCAAAATGACTGTGGCTCATATAAGATGGACTAGAGGTAAGTAGTCCGTAGTTGGTTTGGCATAAGCCTGCCCCACACCCAGGCTTATCACTCTACCTTCCCTACGATTGTAGCCATGACCTCACAGACCAAGATCCCAGTTCCAAGCAACAGATGAAGCAATAGCCAAAGAAGAGAGACAAGTGACATACCCTAGCTATTTCTTAAGGCTTCTGGAAACTACCATATAACAATGTGCTTTCCCATGTAAGGCCCGAACTTAGACACAGAGCCACACCTGATTATAAGAGAGGCTGGGCAATGTGATTTTTACTCTGGGTGAAATCCAGCTAAATTTTTAAATTGGAATATATTTTACATATAATGTTGTATAAAGTTAAGGTGTATAATAGTTGAAAATTTTATTACCCTGAGAAGAAACAGTGCATGTGTATTGGAGGAAATAGATCCCTGTCATAGTCCCCAAATCCTTTATCTTGAATTATTTACTTATTCCTTCTAGTTGCCTTATGGGAATCACTCATTTACATGCTTTTTAAAATTTATTATAACATGACCATTTTGACAACTAGTTCTAACCAACTTTGAGTTCCCTCTACATTTGAAAAACACCTGTTCCAAACCCCTTTCCATTATCACCCAAAGTATTCTGGGAAATCCTAGGAATTATTAGACGGAAGGGTCCCCAGTTCAGGTAAGCTAGAGAAATGTGTTCAGTGTAGGGCTCTCTTCAAAGTTCTCCATGCACTTTGACTTGTGAAAGGTTCTACTGGAAAGAAATCTGCTCGATATATTTTGATTAGTGTGTTACACTTCTTTCCCACCAACCCTTGTTTCGTAACATCTAGTAACACATAACATCCTGTGGAATACCCTTTGACAAATGTCGATTAAGCAGATCTGGAAGGTTTGGATGAGTGTGGAGGGGAAAGCCAATCCATCAAGTACTCTGTCTAACCCTCTCCCACTCTCCCACACATTAATGTGAATCTGTGTTTTTCTCCCCTCTTCCTTTTCTAGACTGACAGATCCCATTCCCACAACAGAGACTTCAATTGCACCCCGTCAGAGGCCTAAGGCTGGGCAGACTCAGCCAAACCCAGGGATCCTTCCTATCCAGCCAGCCCTGACACCTCGAAAGAGGGCCACGGTTCAGCCCCTACCCCAGGCTGCAGGTCAGTAACTCAGTTGGTTTGAAATTTGGTACACCTCTCGACTATCCCGGACATTAACGGAAGTCTCAGTAAGACTACTTTTGCTTCAGAAATGGAATCCAGAGGCACATAAGGAATAATGGTTTGCCTCGAGAAACAGAAGGTGAGCACGCATCGAAATAATATGGCACGTGGCTGGCAAACAGGGAGTCCTCTCGGTGGATTCTGTGGGGGACGGACCTCCAGGACCACTGAAGCCTGATATCTCTATTTTTTCTAGTCTCGGCCCTGATTTTCTGGCTTGGTCCATTCATCCCATGCCTTGCTTTTTATTTCATCTTCTTCTCTTGGCCTTTAAAGAAACAAGACTCTCCTCTTTTTGACCCAGAGGCATTGTTTCTTTAATGCTCTGTCTTCTTGAAGTATCTATTACCACTCCATGTTTTGGTATTCTGGTTCTAATGAGATGATTTAGTTTAGAGGACCCAAATTATCCAGTAACTGAACTTAGTCTTCACTTCCCCTACCAGGAGGTTGCTTTTGGCGAATTTGGTGGTCATCTACTTATAGGCAGGTATCTAAACTGGGGTCGTGTAATTTACTTGTAAAATATCAGAGAATGCTTTTGTCCTGAAGCCTGAGTGCAAAGATCGCATTCAATACAGTAGCATCAAAGGCCAGTTGAATATGTAGATACTCAAGTGCTAACTAAAGGAGTAATTGATAAATGGGATGGTGAATCAGGGAAGGCTTTCTGAAGGAGGCAAGCATTAAACCTTGACTCTGAACCTTGTTTTGAAAAACATGAAGCACATAGTTTAGCAAGAAGATGCAGAGACAGACACACGTGGCTCGTGGGATTATCTGTCTACTTATCACCCCCTCTCTATTTCTTTGGCAAGAGAAAGCAAGCCATTTTTGTCTGGAAGAGTTTTGAGCCCTTATATGGAGTTTATTCTCATTACAGGATCCAGCAATCAGCCTGGCCTTTTAGCCAGTGTTCCCCAACCAAAAACCCAGCCCCCACCCAGCCAGCCTCTACCACAGTCTCAGCCCAAGCAGCCACAGGCTCCACCCACCCCACAGCAGGCGCCGCCCACTCCAGCCCAGGCTCTGCCCACTCCAACCCAGGCCACGCCCCAGCACCAGCAGCAACTCTTCCTCAAGCAGCAACCACAGCAGCAGCCGCCTCCGCAACAGCAGCAACCTCCCCAGCAGCAGCCGCCACCTCCCCAGCAGCCCGCGGGCACGTTTTACCAGCAGCAGCAGCAGCAGCAGCAGCAGCAGCAGCAGCAGCAGGCCCAGGCTCAACAGGTAAAGTGTTCAGTCTGACCCTTGCTTGGCCTACCTGAGGCGGCGCTGCGAACAGGCCCAGTAGGCAAAGGCATCCTCCTTGAGAAGCCCGGGAAGACAGGGAGCCACTAGACATTGCCTCACTGCTTCTTCCAGAGCTAAACACTGGAAAGCATCGCATAGCAGACGCATCATGGGGCCACTCACACCCCTTTCTTGGGCCATGGGGAATTCTTCACCTGATGGAGGAACCTCAGCAAGGGAGCTATTTTTAGGGACTCCTTTTCTCTTTTCTTTTAATCTCTCTCTCTCTTTTTTTTTCTAACACAATTGCACCATTACCATTCTAAAAATAATAATAATTTATTATTATAAAATACCCAGTAATGTTTAACTCTTCCTGATGTCTCATAATTTCAGCTGGCTTCTTCGAGTCAGGTTCCAAACAAGGCCCACATGTCACATTTACATGCGAATCTTTTTTCTTCCATTACCTTTTCATTTTTTTCTACATTTCTTACTATGAACATATTCATTTTATAATGATTGACATATCTTTTAAGTCCCTTTTTATTCATAGTGCCCTCTCTCTCTTTTTTTCCCTTTGCCATTTAATTTTTTAAAGAAACTGGGTCATTTGTCCTGTAGAATTTTCCACCTTCTGGATTTGGCTGATTGCATCCCTGAGGCCATTTAATATGTTCTTCCATCCCCTGTGTAAAGTGGTGATTTTTTGAGGCTTGCACAAAATTCGATTCAGTTGGGTAGTTCTTTGCTCTTCCGGTTGCATCACTTCAGGAGGCGTATAGAGTCTAGTTGCGCTCTTTTATCAACATTAAGATCAGTCCGTGAGTTTGGTGTTGTCTGTCTGATCCATTCGTTCAACGTCCCTGATCAGTTTAGCAGCAACTGCTGATCCTTTCCTAAGTCCATTCACTCATCGGGCGTGGCTACATGGTGATATTCTAGCATTTCCTCTTCATTTAGGGGCTGGAATTTTTCTGTCAAGAATTTTTCTCAACTATTTGATGACCCTGAGGTACTGTTTATATAGAAAAGACAGAAAAAAGTGCTTGATTCTTTGCCTCTGTTTACCAGTTTTCAGAGCGGGTTTGTTCCTAGTGTCATCTAAAGGTGAGCAGAGGTTTTTGATTTGTTTGTTTTAGTAACATCTTGGACTCAGGGATGTAAACATATTTATAATGTTTCCAGACATTGCCATTTTTAAAATTTTGTCTTGATGCCAAATTGCTCCAGCTTTGGCCAGTGGAAGTCTCTGCAGACTGGCTCCTAGGTCCTTTTGGTGGTGACCCAGCCATCTTTAATGGTTTCTTTGCTATTTATTATAACAGGCCATTCCAGGCTCACTCTGCCCTTGACCTGGATACAGCCATCTCTCTGAAGGATTTCAGATTTCCTTTTATTTATTTATTTTTTAAAAGATTTTATTTATTTATTTTTACAGAGAGACACACAGCGAGAGAGATAACACAAGCAGGGGGAATGGGAGAGGGAGAGGCAGGCTTCCCGCCGAGTAGGGAGCCCAATGGATCATGACCTGAGCCTAAGGCAGATGCTCAATGACTGAGCCACCCAGGCGCCCTCCATTTCCTTTTAAAAATGGTATTTAGAGACCACAATTTGATGCTAAGGATACTCCTTTGCTAATGAGTCAGTTATTGTTTTTAGGCCTTTTGAGTTGATACTTGGGAAATATATTTTGTTTCTTTTGTTTTGTTAACAGAATATACACCATGAATCCAAATTTATAGTCCTAATTCAGAATTGTCATTATAGCATTTTTGCTTAACTCCTTGGATTTTGTATTTTTCTAATCTGAAAATCTTGATTCCTAACAACATTAACGTAATCACTTAATTGCTTTATAATTTCAAGATAATAGTGCCAACACGAGTACTGGAAACAGTTTGAGATTTCTCTCTTTTTTTTTTTAAAGATTTATTTATTTATTTGAGAGAGAGAGAGAGAGAGAGCAAGCACACATGAGAGGGGAGAGGGTCAGAAGAAAAAGTAGCCTCCCTGCTGAGCAGGGAGCCTGATGCGGGACTTAATCCTAGGACTCTGGGATCATGACCTGAGCTGAATGAAGGCAGTCGCTTAACCAGCTGAGCCACCAGGCGCCCCAGTTTAAGATTTCTTTCTCCTTTTAATTCTTAGAATGATTTGCTCATTATTTTCTGGAGAGTTTGGCTATCCATTTGGTACACAGGTTTATTTGATTCATTTTGCTTTGGATTTATAATTATTGCCAAATTTTGAGTTAATTTTGTTGTATGAAAATATAAGACATTTATAGAGTTTCAAAGTTAAATCTGGAGAATTCTGTCCCTTCCATCCCATAATATAGAGGGAGCCCTCATTCCTGTTTACAACTTGAGAGCATTCTCTTTTAAGGATACATAGCATGGTTTACTCAATTTTGATAAACATTTGGTCGTTTCCAGCATTTTGCAGTTATAAATAGGCAACTATTTATTGACATCTGCTTCTTTACTAACCCTTTAACTTTGCCCCAGGAGGCAAACAGTATCCTCTCCGTTAACTAACTCTTCAGCTAAGTAACAGTGTTTGGGATGTTCAAAGGCAAGATCTTGACTTTTGTTTATCAGTAGGCCCTTGTTTGACCTGTGTGTGTGTGTGTGTGTGTGTGTGTGTGTAGCCCATAGTCCTTTGCAGTGTGGAGGAGGCAGATCCCTATCTATTGGCAGTTTATAAGAGAATATAACTTGAAGGAATCAGTTACGGACACGAGATAAAATATCAGTAAGTGTGCTAGAGGATACTGAACATGTTGAATGTTTAAAGGTGGGGCAGTTAGTAAGGTAGAGCTATAGGGAAATAATTTTCAGAAGGGCTTGAACAGACTATAGCTGGCTTAGCATTTAAGTTATTTTCAGTGTCGTCCCTGCTTCATCCTGTTCATGGAGCGAAGCATTTTAATCTTGGCTGCTTCCAAATCCCTTTCAAGAGGGATTACTTCTCTGATTGGGAGGTCATTTATTAGCTTTCGTTATACCCCAGCTTGGGGAGTCACAAGATGCACAGTCAAAGGGATGCCCTCAGGCTTGCCAGAGAAGCCCACCCGAAGCCAGGAGGCGGTGGGTGCCAAGGCGGCCCCGCGCCCTAGCTGCAGCCTGGCAGTGTCAGGTGCTGTGGGGTTTATCTTACTGCCCTGAGGGCCCCCCCCCCCCCCCCGAGTTGTGAGGCCAAGCTAAGAGACTTCTGCCTGCCCTTGCCTTTGGCTTCAGACCGGGCTCGGTTATTCCCGAGACGCGTGTCTTTTGTGGAATACCGTTCTGAGACAGGCTTTCTTCCCCTCCTCCATTTTGCCACTTCTCCTGCTCAGTTTCAGGCAGTACACCCAGCCGGCCAGCAACCAGCCATCACTCAGTTCCCGGTGGCGTCGCAAGGAAGCTCTCAGCAGCAGCTGATACAGAACTTCTACCAGCAGCAGCAGCAGCAGCAGCTGGCCACGAGCTTGCACCAACAACAGCTGCTGACTCAGCAGGCTGCCGTGCAGCAGAAGACGGCAGCGGCCGCGGCGGGACAGCAGCCCCAGGTGCCCCCGGCCACAGCCCCGCAGGCGCCCGCGGCCCCAGAGCCCGCGGTAAGAGCCGCCAGGGCTCGGAGTTTGGGAGCAGGAGAGCGCGCCCGCGGGAGGGCTGGCCAGAGGGTGGGGCTGCTTCCCCAGGCCTGTGGTTAAAATATCTGATTTTTTGTTTTCTTGTTATGCCCAAGGTCAGGACGAGGTATTCTGCAGAAGGTAAAAGGTTTAACAAAAATGATTCTGGGCTACTGATGAAGATGAACATTCTTATTTATCACTCTAAAATTAGACTGGCAGAAAGAACCATTCACCGTCTCTGTCCATTCCCCTGTTAAGCAGTCAGGGACTCAGGGAGGATCAGAGCGAACCCCTTTCCCTTCAAGGGCCAGTTTGACCACTGTGGCCTTTCCAGTCTCTGGAGGTTTGTGTGGGCTCCCCCCTTTCCCCTGAGTCCTGATAGGGTTTTACTTGTTCTTGGTCTTGGGCAACATTACCTCATCTAAGTCTACCATGTAGCGGCCTCGAGGGGCCTTCTTGCCGGGACCATTTACCCTGACCCGATGCTGCAGGCACCAGGGCCCCTGAGTACTGTGGGAGCCATTCTGTCAGTTCAGAATTCGGCAGGTCCGCTTCTAGATACTGGCTGGCTATAGCGTCAGAAGCCCTTACTCCTCTCCTGACTGATCTTTACAGCTTCAGCAACCTCAGGCATGGGGTGGTTGGCCTCTAAGTGCTCTTAATTCTGCACTCACGTATTTCTGAGTGATCGTGAAGAAAATACTATAGTGATAGAAAAAGGCATCGTGCATACCCAGCCAATAGAATATCACAGCTACTCTCTCATTCCCAGGCAAGTCCAGCTACTAGACGAATGAAGGAGAAGTGAGAAACCGTCTTTCTGAGGATTGATTTCTAATAGAGTTTTGTCACCCAGCTTAAACCAGAAAACCATGCCTTCAAAAGAAACCAGTACCGTAAATAGATTATCTTCTTTGAGCCTCAGCTAAGTGTGTGTTCAGTGTCTTTACACCTTCATTTCTGAAACAACTCAGTCTTCCTGCAGGCTTGTGGTATACAGCTACTTTTTGTATTTTTAACATGAACAAAAGTTCTTCTCATTAATGGAGTTTCTAAAAAAAATTATTACAGGGGCACCTAGGTGGCTCAGTCGTTAGGCGTCTGCCTTCGGCTCAGGTCATGATCCCGGAGTCCTGGGATCGAGCCCAGCATCAGGCTCTCTGCTCAGCGGGAGGCCTGCTTCTTCCTCTCCCACTCCCCCTGCTTGTGTTCCCTCTCTCGCTGTGTCTCTCTCTGTCAAATAAATAAATAAAATCTTAAAAAAAAATAAAAAAATTATTATATGATGTAGGTAATTGAGATCATAATTATCTAGTTTAGTCCCCTCGTTTCCTGGAATTGGAAACTAGGCCCAGGCTAGAAAGGGATTACCCAAGACACACAGACTGATGGCAGCAGAGCTGAGGAGAGAACCAGAGAATCGTGATCTGGGTTTAAAGCCATAACAACAAATGGTCATCGAGGGGGAAGAAACGATCCACAATCACTGACTACATTTCTTATGAGGTTCTCCTTTGCTGTCCCTGTCTCGGGAATGAATTATAAACCTTCTCCATGTTCCTTGGCTAAAAACGTACCTTGAGCACTTTGCTCCAGAGTAGTTGGTTGAGGGGATGGAGAAAGAACAGGAGCAGAACTTGCTTCAGCTCAGAGTCAGAGAGCTTCCCAGATTTGACCCATCCCTTTCTCTGGTGACTCTGGTCAGGACTTACCTAGAGAAGCATGTGAGTGAATATAAGGAATACTCTGCAGCCATCCTAAAGCAATAATCTATAAAAGGAAAATGGCAATATGCCTTAATGTTTATTATAGACTTATTAGTAACAGCCAAAAGAATCAAAGTAACCTAATTGTTCAAGAACCCAACTGCACAGCCATTACAAATCAGAGTTATGGAGTCTGTACAACAATGTGAAAAGCTCATGAGGTGATGTTGAAATTATGGGAAAAGTAGGTATTTGAAAAGGGACTTAAACATAAGATAGCAAAAAGAGAAAAACAGTTGTATTAGGATAGTGAAATGGAAGTTGGGTGGTTTTTTTCCCTTTTTGTGTATATTCTTGCATTCCTGGATCTGACTATACTCCTTCTATAATTACGTATTTTTTTCTTTAAAACAATCTCTAGCAAGACAGACATCTGAGTCTACTTTGATTCTCCCTCCACTGTGCTTTGTCTGTCCCCTCTTCCCCTTCCTAATCCCATCTTTGGAGGAGACATGATGGTGAAGAAAAGAGAGTCCTGAGCAGTAATCAGGAGACATGGATTCTGTCCCCAGTTGACACTATGACCTTGAGCGAGCACTTAGCCTCAGGGGGCCTTGGTCTCAGCTCCTCTGAAGTGAGGGAATTGGAATCTGTGCTGAGGTCCCTTCTGACTCTCATAGTCGTAGATTTGGAATAGAAACAAAATTTTCTGCCTGACGGTGTTGTTGTGAGGAGTAGCTGAATGGATTGGAATAGTTTGGTATTAGTAGTTTGCTGTGACAGGGTAAGGTGTCCTCACGAAGTATCTGTTCTTCAGTATGGCACCTACGGGGATAGGTAAGAAGAAGGGAAAATGTTCTCCAAGTAGTCTGGACTCTTCAAAATACAGGAACGCAACATGAAGTATACCCTTCTCAAAGCAATGGCTGTCTTAAACTCCCAGAAATAAGCTAATCTTGTTCTGTCGATAAAGCCATGGTGGTCTCTGTGGGTACTGGTTCTAGGTGGGCTGTTGCAGGTACAGCCCTGGACCCCTGAAGGAAGGTGTGGAGCCTGAGCTCTGGTCTTCCCAGAGCGCTCTGCTTCTGCCTCAGAGATGTCTCAGCTGCCTCTCCCTCTGACCTTAACCTGACTGGTGTGAGAGCCTTGAATTATATCATTCATTCAGTTGGTGAGTGCTTGTACCCTCATACGTGCATATAACCTGCATCAGTAAAATTCAGTCTGCGCCAATACAGGGACAAGATCTCAGGCTGTCAGCATCCTGACCCAAGTAGCTGGCCCCTCTGGTTTCCTTTTTCTCTCACGACCGACTTTCAAAGGCACCAAATGTGAGAGCTAAGCTGCAGCATGGAGGGATATCTTAGTCTGAAATGAGGGACTGGAGGGAAGGGATAGTTCAATACCTGAGTCCTTTAATATTCTGAATCGTTGTGTCCCTGGACTGATGGAATTAAAGCTTTAGGTGGCCTTCTTAGTGCTATTTTTTGTTCATCTTCCTGACGTAGCACTTCGTAGATTGTGTCTGATGTTTGAAGCCTAACCACTTGGCCTCAAGGATGTCTCTTACCTATTTGTTTCGCTGTGGTGAGTTTGTTCTGCCTTCTGAAAATAGCCCAGATCTTGAAAGTCCTTGGGTTACTAGATCAGTTGTCATCGAGGGCTTTTCAAATTTTTTCTTATTTCTTATTATATTCGCTACCTGGTTCTTCAGTGCCATTTCCAAACTGAAGGTGGGAACAAGTTAATCCCACTTCCCCAATGCTGTACATTTTCTCGGGGGAGCCACAGAAATAGAATCTTGGAGACCCATCTTATCAGTGAAATAAAGAGCCTTAATAACAAGACAAAACCAAAACAAGCACGACCATTAATGAATCACAGTGGAATTCTAACTTATTCCTAACCAGTAGTCTGAGCTAGGACAGAGTCAGGGAACTCTTGGCAGAAATTATTCAGCTCAAATATGTTTTAGCTGGAGCTGTGCCTTCTTTGGCTTCTGACTGTGGTGGTAGATTGCTTAAAGCATGCTCTTTGGAGGCATTCTGAATGAGTTCCTGTGTGACCCCAGAAGCAGAAAGTGGTCCTGTAGGATACATTCTTGATTTGTAGAGTTAGGAATAGCTTCTGAAATCTTATGCTCTGCGTTGTATTGTGAATGGTTGTTCTATAGATCATTGCTGATGAAGATTGAAATTTATATACAAGCATCAGATAAATACCATGCCATCAGTCCCCAAGTTATAGCTCAGATTTTTAAAACTGCTTTTTTTTCTTTCTTGGTGTTATTGGTAAATTTAGCCACTGGAGTCCCGTATTAGCTCTCACGTGGCCTTTTTTATTATGCTTGTCTGTTTTTCCTTTCCTTTCGCTTTGAAACACTTGCCATTTTTTTTTTCTAGCAGATTCAAGCCCCAGTTAGACAACAGCCAAAGGTTCAAACAACCCCACCTCCTGCCGTCCAGGGGCAGAAACTCGGATCTCTCACTCCTCCGTCGTCCCCCAAGACCCAGCGTGCTGGGCACAGGCGGATTCTCAGTGACGTAACCCACAGTGCAGTGTTTGGGGTCCCTGCCAGCAAATCAACCCAGCTGCTCCAGGCAGCTGCAGCTGAGGCCAGCCTCAATAAGTCCAAGTATGTGGTGCTTCCCCTTTCTCTTTTTTACTTGTGTGGGCCAGGGCTGCTGTGGGCCACTACTGTGTAAGTCTCTGCATCTGTATGTAGATGAGCAAGGGCATATATATAAAGGTACGTATGTATCTGTGTTCATTTAGAAACTGAATTTGCCTGTAGCGCATGGACCATACTGATCTTAAGAAATAATTTTGTACTTGCTTTACTGTTTCCATTCTCTCATCCATTCCATGTTCCACAGTATTTTTTAAAATCTTAGTCTGACCCACCCTCTCCATGATGAAGATCCTTCATTGGCTCCCCATTGCCAGTGGGATAATATCCGAACTCACCGGTTAACAGACCAAAGGCTGTGGTATCACATCGGTGGATGTGTCCTTCTCTGTCTTTGTGGCCACTTTGTTCATCCTGTGCCCTCTCTCTGAACTACCGCTCTCCTTGTCCACCTGCGAAATGCTTGTTTATTCATCAAGATTGATGTCAGAGGTTCCCTTTTCTCTGACTTCTTGGGTGTCATATATAAATTTGTCTGAACCTTATTGGAGATGTATCCCATTATATTATTATTATTTATTTGTATATCCAGCTGACCTAGCCTGCAGATTCCTCTAAGATGAGGATCATGTCTTAACCATTGTAAATCCAGTGACAGGCTCTGTGCCTGAAATAAAGTAGATTGCAGTGAGTGTTAGCTAGGCGAAAGCAACCCTCTTTCGGACCCTCAGCTTACTTGGAACCATGGACTCTAAAAATCTTTAAGTTGTAAGGGCATCGAGAGAGACTTTAGAAGAAAATTAGGCAATGATACCTAGAAACACAAGATAGTGCTTTATTTTTCCTTAGCTTTGATGGTGACCGCTTACAGCAGCCCTTCATGCTATGCGTGCTAGATCCTGACAGATGGGGGGCATCTGACAGAAAAGGCATCAGCGCCAGCCAGTCTGGGGGCAATCATTGTGGATGTTACGGTGGGGGCCACAGGAGGCACAAGCCTTGGAACAGGTGGCTTTGGGATTCTGGATTGAAAGGACTTGCAGAGGAGACCAAAAATCTAAGAGGTTAAAGAAGTAGTGGTAAATAGTGGGTCATGAAGGAAAGAGAGACTTTCGTTTCATACTGTGATAAAAGTTATCTGTGGAAATTGTCCAATTGCCATGGGAAGCCCTTTTAGGAAACCACTGCAGAAAATAATGGTTTGACTCAGAAAACAATTTGGTCTCAAAACAAAGAAAAAGTAGATTAACCCTTTCTCAACTTTTTTCATTTCGTGGGGGTGGGAACCTACCTAGGTCTGCAACCACCACTCCATCAGGCTCTCCTCGGACCTCCCAGCAAAACGTTTATAATGCTTCAGAAGGTTCTACGTGGAATCCCTTCGACGATGACAATTTCTCCAAACTCACAGCTGAGGAACTGCTGAACAAGGACTTTGCCAAGCTGGGGGAAGGTGAGCAATTGGTGTTCTGTGATTCTTAAACCCTGACTCTAGAGGGGTATGTGTGTGAAAATGTAGGGTTGGGTCTTTCCTTCCCTCAGAGGCTTGATTTGAAGTTTTAAGTGCAAATTGCTTTGAATGTTTACAGAGCACTGACATCTCTTCATCCACAGAACTCCTGGCCTGTCGTGGGTGGCGGTAAGGAGAGTGGGACACTTTTGGGAAAGATTTGGTAGCATAGATCAGGATGATACTGTCAAGCATGGTCGCTCCTTGGAGGAGTGTGATGGTTTTCTTGTCCCGTGTGTGTTTATTGTCCCAGAAAGTTATAACTGCTCACCCAGGGGAGGGTGTGCCCTCACATGAACTTCGAATCTTTGACTGTGGTCAGAGTTCTGTAATACTGCTGACTGACTATGGAGAGGTGATCAAATAGAAGGTACCGTTTCTACTCTCAAAAACCCAGAGTCGAGGAGCGCCTGGTAGATTAAGCATCCAACTCTTGACCTCAGCTCCGGTCTTGATCTCAGGGTCATGAGTTCAAGCGGCGCATTGGACTCCACACTGGGCGTGGAGCCTACTTAAAACAAAACAAAACAAAACCCACAGTCTGTTTTGGAAAGTGGGACTTACACACACAGACACACGTGCACACTTTGGAAAACAACAGTGGGCCCTGGGGAAATTCTTCAAGAAGAATACCTCGGCATTAGACAAAGAACACAGGGTAAAGGAATGATCAAAACGAGTGAATGATATGAACTTTGACCATATCTTTTAACTTATGTTAATCTCTCTTAACTTTAACTATTATTTTATAGATATCTTTTAAAAATTTATATTACTTTCTTATTGTTTTAAACAAAAGACAGGATATAGGATTTAACTCTGACAGACAACTAATTCATTGTCAGATTATTTCATTGATATATGTATGCCAGTTCTTGTTCTAGAATAAAAAGAAATACCTTTGTGGGCTATTGAAAATGCTAGTATTTTTGCCCTTAAGAGACTCCTGGTTTTAAAATATTTGTGCCTGTTGCTCATCGCGTCTCTTGCCGTTTCCTCCGCACCCCCTTCTCAGGTGCTCTCCTCAACTGTTTCCAACATGGAGAACAGATTGGCAAACTCAGTCGAATTTTATAAAAACAAATAGATTCAAAGTAAGGACTGGAAGCATTCTGCCTGAGTAATGTGCTTGAGCTTTGGGGCTTTAGCTCCAGCCATCTCGGTTTGTTGCTTTTTTTTTTTTTTTTTAAGATTTTATTTATTTATTTGACAGAGAGAGAGAGATCACAAGTAGGCAGAGAGGCAGGCAGAGAGAGAGGAGGAAGCAGGCTCCCTGCTGAGCAGAGAGCCCGATGTGGGGCTCGATCCCAGGACCCTGAGTTCATGACCTGAGCCGAAGGCGGAGGCTTTAACCCACTGAGCCACCCAGGTGCCCCGGTTTGTTGCTTTTTATTCATTTATTTGAAAAAAAATTTAATAGTGACAAATATACAGGGATGCCAGGTGGCTTAGTGGTTTGAGCATCTGCCTTACCCTCAGGTCATGATCCCAGGGTCCTAGGATTGAGCCCCGTGTTGGGCTCCCTACTAAGCTGGGGGCCTTCTTCTCCCTCTCCCTCTGCCTGTCCATCTCCCGCCCTCTGCTCGTTCTCTCTTTCTTGTGTGCCCTCTGTCTGTCTCTCTCTCTCTCAAATAAATAAATAAATAAATAAAATATTTTTAAAAATTGTGATAACTAAGCATAACATAATCATGAACTTCTTAACCATTGTCAACTGAAAAGTTCAGTAGTGTTAACTACACACATATTGTTGTGCCCCCAATCTCTAGAACCCCTTCCATCTTGCAAGACTGACGTGCTATCTTTGATTCTTACAACTTCCTTCCCTTTCTCAGCTGTTGTCTCACTTACTGCAATGATTAGACAAGGGCCTGTGAGTGGCCGAGGTATTGCCGTGAGGCAGTAAGAGGAGTCAAGTCTAGAAGTCGGTTCAGAAGCTGCTCTCCACCTCCTGCGCCGTGTGTGTGTGTGTGTGTGTGTGTGTGTGTGAAGCATGGGGTTCTGCTGGAATGAACGGAGTGCTGTTTTGTCCCTCCAGGCAAACATCCTGAGAAGCTTGGAGGCTCCGCGGAGAGTTTGATCCCAGGCTTTCAACCAACTCAAGGTGATGCTTTTGCCACTCCCTCGTTTTCTGCTGGAACCGGTTAGTATAGCAGATGCCTGAAACACAGGGCTCACAGTTGTTGCCTGCATGGTTTCCACTCCACGGATAACTGTGGCACACCAGTGAGCCCCAGGTCTTGGTGCTAATGTATATTTTCTTTTATTCAGAAGATTTCCAACATAAAAGGTAGAGAAAGAGAAAAATCTAGAATCATTCTGAATCAAAATGACAGAATGATGTGTAAGTGATATACAGGATTTATTCTCTCTAGTTCACACACATACTTTAAGCAAATATTTCTGAATTTAAGAACATCACTCTGTTAATCTCTTGTAACTGCTTAGATCTTTGGAACGACTTGAAGAATTCTAAGAATTGGATGTTCTGTCCTCTATCCAAGATTCTACTGAGCTGAGTTTCTCTCTCTCTGTGTGTGTGTGTGTGTGTGTGTTTACAGGGAGAGGGAGATATCTTTTTTTTTTTTTTTAAAGATTTTATTTATTTATTTGACAGAGAGAACACAAGCAGGCAGAGTGGCAGGCAGAGGCAGAGGGAGAAGCAGGCTCTCCGCTGAGCAAGGAGCCCGATATGGGACTCGATCCCAGGATGCTGGGATCATGACCTGAGCCGAAGGCAGCTGCTCAACCAACTGAGCCACCCAGGCGTCCCGGGAGATATCTTTTTAAATTAGACCTTTTTTAAATTAAAGAAGTAATGGTAAAAAACTATTTTTTTCCTTTATTAATAAAAATTATACAGTCAACTATACCTCAATTAAAATTTCTTAAAAATGAGAAAATTGTATGTATTTATTACATAGAAGTTAGTAATTTAACCGACTGAGCCCCCCAGACGCCCCAAAGGTTAGGAATTTATAGAAAAGAAATTTATAGAGAAGAAAGTTTATAGAGAAGAAAGTTGAAATTTATAGAGAAGAAAGTTAGAATCCCCATAATCTTACCATTAAGAAGTAGCACAGGAGGGGCGCCTGGGTGGTTCAGTTGGTTGAGCGACTGCCTTCGGCTCAGGTCATGATCCCGGAGTCCCGGGATTGAGTCCCATGTCGGACTCCCGGCTCTGCGGGAAGTCTGCTTCTCCCTCTGACCTTCTCTCCTCTCATTCTCAGTCTCTCTCTCTAATAAATAAATTAAAAAAAAATCTTTAAAAAAAAAAAAAAGAAGTAGCACAGGAGTACCATTTAGTGTCTATTAGTGACATTTAACCTTTTTGGCGTCACAGATATCTTCATGAATGTAATGAAAGCTTATAGATCTTCTTCCCCACGAAAATACATGACCACAGGGACGCTCGGGTGGCTCAGTTGGTTAAGCAGCTGCCTTTGGCTCAGGTCATGATCCCAGCAACTTGAGATCAAGTCCCGCATCGGGCTCCTTGCTCCGCAAGGAGCCTGCCCCTCTCTCTGCCTCTGCTTGCCTCTCTGCCTGCTTGTGCTCTCTCTCTCTGTTAAATAAATAAATAAAATCTTTAAAAAAAGAAAAAAGAAAAGAAAATACATGACCACGAGTTTGTACATAATTTTTACACTCAGCCTAAGACTCTCATGTCCGTCTTTATAGTCCTATTTTAAAACCAAATTTTCTCGCTCACTAAGTCTGGCATATTTTCCACATCATTAAAGAAGCTCCTAAAAGGTAAATTCTAAAAGGTCTGCATTAAATTGCTTCATATGGATTTGTCGTAATGTATCTAAGTAACCTCTTTTTTTAAACATTAATTTGGTTTCGGTATTTTCCTGTTATAATCCCCTCAGCAACTGAAAGGAGGTTTTGAGTATATATATTCCTTATAGACATGGAATTGGATATGCTTCCAAAATTGATCTTTTTAATTGTATTGACTAATTTCTGATTTTAACCTTACATATTCTTTCTTCCCACCTTCTTTAGATATGTTAGTAGTTTTCCTAACATCATAAATTTATTTCTTATTGGAACTTTGGCTGTCATTATCTGATATCCTTTATAGTCTCTTTCAGGTAACCTCTAGGTTATTTGTGAAATCAAAACATACGTGACTTTTAAGGTTTTTGGTGCCTATTTCTAAATTGCTTTGTCACTATTAAGAGGAACACAGTAAAATTTTAAAAACTTCTTCTTAAAAATGTGATGAAAGTGTTTAGAGTTTTTCTCCCACTGTAACAGTGGTTTTCAGTGAGCATGAGAGTGGGGAGAGAGAGGCTCATTATAATCTGCTTTAGAAGTCTTGTCCACAGATATTTCAATATTCTCTTTGCTTCTCTCTTTAGTTGCCCACCCCACCCTGACCTTTGAGGATTACACTATTTATTGAGAGTACTTTCTAATAGATTTGTGTTTTCCTTATCAGAAAAAGCCTGAAGTTTTAATCATATCCTATAAGTCTCCATATGATATGATGTCTTCATATGATATGTTGTTATTAATTTAATTAATTGGATTCACCAGTGTTAACAGCTGAGATCCCTACACACTTTCCATACATTCCCAGTTTCAGTGCTTATAATTCCTACTTATCACATGTTTTGTTGTTTGTCTATATGAACTGGGTTTTTTTAAGGATTTATTTGAGAGAGAGAGAGAGAATGGGGGAGGGGCAAAGGGAAAGGGAGAAAGAGAACACCTTAAGCAGACTCCACACTGAGCACAGAGCCTGATGCAGGGCTTGATCCCACGAACCTAAGACTGGGACTCAGAAACCAAGAGTCCAACACTCAAATGACTGCACTATCCGCATGCCCTTGTATGAACTGTTTTTAAAACAGTTTTTCATTTTTGTTTTAGCCTCTTCTCCCCCTTTATGCTTACTATGAAGGTTATTAATGGCTGTACTTAAGGGACTTAAAGGCCCCCACCTTAAAAAACATACATTTGAGTAGAGTTACAACAGTAATAACAGTGACCATATACTGAGCACTTGCTTCATGCTAATAAGCCCACTGGTTAAGTGCTTTTGTATGCATTATCTCAGGTGGTCCTTAAAACAGCCCTTGAGGGGCGCCCGGGTGCCTCAGTCTGTCAAGCGTCTGCCTTCGGCTCAGGTCATGATCTCAGGGTGCTGTGATCGAGTCCGCATCCCCCCCACCCAGCTCCCTGCCCGACAGGGAGTCCGCTTCTCCCTCTGCCCCTCCCTGCCTTGTGCTCACTCTTGCGCGCTCTCTCTCCCTCTCAAATAAATAAATAAATAAATAAATAAATAATCTTTGGAAAAATAAAAAACCCAAAAAAACAAAAAACAGCCCTCGAGAGGTTAAGTGACCTGCCGAGGTCACAACTGGAGAATGACAGAATAGAGAGTTGTACCTGAGCAGCCCAGCTCAGAAGCTACAGTCATGCCACATCCTAAGAATCTTTGTAAATCAGGGCCACTCCACTTTTTTGAACATTATAAAACATCTTTAGATTTTTTTCATCTGATCCAGGCTTTTTTAAACAGACATTTGGTATTTTTCCTTCTTTCTTATTTGTGGTATAAACTTTTGTTTATGCAACACTTTCATTTTTTATAAATGAAAGAAAGTCGTATCTAATTCCCAGAAATTAATATGTCCTCATTTGTATGAAGTATAGGATAGCATCATTTTCTAAGGAGTTTTCTAATCAAGCTCAGACTGTTCACTGATGTTAAACCTTCTGATCAACCAAGGGAGGAAATAAACAGGAAATTTGGCAGTGAGTCAGAGAGGATGACAGAAGGGTTATTTTAAACATTTTTATGGTAAAAGCTGCAAAAATGTTGATGAACTGTGTCCATATGTTGGAAGAGACATTTAAAACTTGACGTTATACCTCTTTATTTATTTAAAATATTTTTCTGTTAAGTTATACACATTCTTTTGTGTAATTTTGGAAAAATGACTAAAAGCACAAAGAAACAAGATAAAAGAATTCACAATCCCACCCAGTCTAAGAGAAAAACATTGCTGACATTTTATAATACTTATGTCCATAATTTTATTTCTGTATATATTTCTGTAAAAATGAATATGTCCAGTTTTATGATTCTTTCTTTTTCTTTTAATGTATTTCATTGTGTCTCATTTGAAAACTATTTTAGAGATTTTAAGAGCAGTGATTTTACCCTTCTCTTCCTCCATCTACCTTTAAAGAAGCTTCATTAAAAACCCACTTTATGCGGCATCTGGCTGGCTCAGTGGGGGTTAGGCCTCTGCCTTCAGCTCAGGTCATGATCTCAGGGTCCTAGGATCGAGCCCTGCGTTGGGCTCTCTGCCTGGCGGGGAGCCTGCTTCCCCCTCTCTCTCTGCCTGCCTCTCTGCCTACTTATGATCTTTCTGTCTGTGTCAAATAAATAAATAAAATCTGTAGAAAAAAACAAAACCCACTTTACTAACCTTCTCAAAATGACAAAATTATAGATATTGAGAACAGATTAGTGGATTCCAAGGGGGAAGGGACTGGAGTAACGAGTGGGTATGACTATAAAAGAGGACAAGGGGGTTCTTTGGTTTGATGGAACAGTTTCTATGTCATTGTTACGGTGGTGCTTATGCTAACCTATATATAGGATCTCATTGCAAAGAACTACACACACACGAGTGCATGTGAAAACTGAATAAAGTCTAGTTCCAGTATTGTAATGGTGTCAGTGATACTGTCCTATGTTGTAAAAGATCTCACCGTGGAGGGAAGCTGGTTGAAGGTTCCCAGGACTCTGTGTATAGTAGATTCCTATGATTTCATAATTATTTAAAAAGAAAAAGTTTTTTTAAAAAAGAAAAAGAAAAAATTTTAAAAAAATCTATAGAAGGCAAAATGAGATTTTGCTAAAGAACAAACGAGTATTAAAATACAATGTAAAGAATGGGTAAGTAGAAAACCAGCAAGCCTGGGTTCTGACCCTAGATTTGCTGATAGACCTCTGGCTAGCCTCTTAACTTCTGAGCTTCATTTTCTTTTCTGTAAAATAAGAAAACTGTGCTAGAAAATCCAAGACCCCTTCAAGCCCTGATAGCCCACAGGATGTATAGATTTCTGTAAATCTGCAAGTTTGCCAACTACAGAATGAGTGTCACTGAATGTTAGATGTAGTCCGGAAGTTAGGGCTTGTCTAACCTCGCAACACACAAAAAGCCAATTTCTGTTTCTGTCTGTGTCTGTCTGCCTTGCGCTGTAATAGACATCCGGTGATCCAGTGACCTCAGCTTGGTAGAGGGCACACTGAAACACTCTACATCTGTATTAGGTCACAGAACAGTGTTCGTTTCCGTGCCATAGTGTGTGATATGGACAATAGTCGCTGTACGAATTCTGGAAGAGACCACCGTTGGCTTCCACACAAGGAAGAAGTGGGACTCAGATGTGTGAATACACTAGTTATATCATCGATTGCATCTTTGAGTGGGTTGCATCGGTTGCATCTTTGAGAAGGACCGGATTCTATCTCTTATACATATTTTGCCATTACACTGGGTTATATCCACTCATCCCTCTTTATCCTGCCTCTCAGTTTAGATTTACGCTATAATTTGAACTGTTGGGTTAATAGATGGTAAATTCATCTAGATTTACTTGATGTTTTCTGCTTTTCTCTTTTTTTCTCTCCGTGACCCTTTCTTCCCCTCCAACCAACTCCAGCTGAAAAAAGGAAGGGTGGGCAGACTGTGGACTCTAGCCTCCCTCTTCTAAGTGTATCTGATCCTTTCATTCCTCGTCAAGGACCTGATGCACCAGGTAGGTAAATAGAGCTGATCCGAAGTTAAGCAACTTGATTCTTATGTCTCATGAGAGTTGTTTAAACACTCCATAAAAGGATGTGAATTCCAAGCCTTAGTAATAGGTGCTTTTATATATTTTTTGATAGTGGGAACAGCCTGTGTATTAGAAGGAACATTAGTCCAATATGATAATAACATTTTGGGGGGTACCTAGAAGCATGTGATAGAAGGAACAAAATGCTAATAGTGGTTAGTATGATGATTGGATTACTGGTGATTTCCTGTCCAGTTCCTGTTTTCCTATAATGTGCTTTTATTTTATAAATAAAAGTTAAAGGGAATGTGAGTTAGGAGGCTCAGGTTCCCTTCCTGGGACTTCTGTCTGAAAACCTTCTGGGCTTGACTCTTCATCAGCAAAGTAATTTGGACTGTATGAGTTCGAATATCTCGTTAGGCCTACTGTATCATGATTTTTAAGTGAGCAGTCTAAAAAAAAAGTAAGAAGTTGTTAGTGCATTCTGATTGAAATAGCTTTCGAAACAGTAATTGGAGGCTTTCTCTTTGGGGTTCATGGATGCCCGTGATTTCTCTCTCTACTTTCCTCCCTATCCTTTTGGGGTGGAGTGGGGGAGCATGACGTAAGACACAGAAGCCACCCTTTCCCTTCTCTGTCAGTCTTTTTGAAAAAGCAAATAGATCCGACACTTTAGAAGCACCTAGCCGCCATTTGTTCCTGATAGTTTTTCCTTTTTTTTTTTTTCATTCTTACCCCTGCCTATTCTTGGTTTTAAACTAATAGGATCTGTTTGGTTCTTCTTCTCTCCGAGAATGTTAAAGGTATTTGACTGACTCAAGACTGGAAGTGGTTGTGATCTTTGTACCATCTACTTAGTAAGACAGACTGTAGCAAGGGTACCATGACGGTTTTTATTTCTTTAGGCAATTTGTTGACCCTCCTTAGGGGAAAGCAAAAACTTGCTTTCATCTGGTAGTATTGTGTAACTTTACAGCTCGCTGGACGTGGTTGTAGGTCAGAAATACCTAAGGTCATTGACGAATGATTCAGCATCAGATAGTTAGAGGAAGGAGAAGAAAGGAATCAAGGAGAGGCCCTTTTCTCTGTTTATCGTTCAGGTGTGCGTGGCAGGACCCAGACAAGCCAGTTTCTAGCAGAATGCTGGGAAAGTATGGGCTGCAAACTCGGGCTGGGGCCCACTGGCCTCTTTTTCCTCCCTGCTATGGGAGTCGTGGGGTCAGACAGGAAAAAGGGGCTCTTGGAAGCCTTCTCCCTCTGATGCCCCTCCGCAACCTTGCCTTGCTCTTTCCCAGATAGCCCAAGAGCTGTGGAAGCTGGGAGGGTGGCCTCTTGGCAAAGGCCAGAAGGTGAGGGTCCACAGGCGAGTAGCTGCCCCTGCAGCTCTCACAGGTGCCCTTCAGAACAGGGATGAGGAACCAGGTACACATGCCGGGTGGCTCAGGATATCGGCTCCCAGTTGTAGGGATGAGTCATGAAGGTTGTGAAGATGAGCCTGGGAGGCACCAGAGGTAACTGGCTGCCATCCTGCCTCCCTTGTTGTTACCTTTCCTGTCTCCCGATCCTCCATATTTCTCTCACGCTGGGGGATTCCTGCTGAAGTGATACTGGTGTACACTTCAATACCAATTAAGGTATGGCCCCTCTTGGTTTGAATGGGAAATGTATTAAATGTATCAAAATGGAACATTCTAATAGAGAATTTCAGGGGTATCTTATTTGCTTTATGATCTGTCATTCCAGACTCATCTGAAAACATAAATTAGGCATGTCACTCCTTTGTGCTCCAGTGAACTTTCATATCACTGAGCATAACATCCAGACTTCTTATCATGACCTGAAAGGCCCTAACTAATCTGGTTAGCTCTCTGGCTACCCCTTTAACCTGAGCTCATAGTATTCTTTTCTTCAGTCTTTCCTCCAACAGGCGAAGCTTGTTCCCGCCTCAGGGCCTTTGCACTTGCTGTTAAGTCTACCTGGGGAGCTTTTCCTCTACCTCTTTTCCTTCTTATCATCTGACATTTGGGTCTCCACTTAAATGCTATCTTCTCAGGCCCATCATGGTTCCAGAGCACTCTCAGTCACACTTCCTGGCTTTTTTCTTCAAAGCACTTACTATGATATCATTTCCATTGGTTCATTTTCTGTCTTTCCCCACCAGGATGTCAGCGTCCTGAAGGAGGGACCTTGCTCTCCGGCCCAGCACTGCTTTGCCAATGCTAAGAACACTTAGAGTTGGCACTCGATGAATATTTGCAGATTGGGTGAATGAGCAAAGTAAAATCCGAGGCTGAAAGGCTTATGGCAGCACCATTGCCCTCCTCCGTTTCTGTCCCCAGCTCCCAAATACCAGACCACAGACTCCATAGCCTTCCATCCGTGCCCCTGCCAACTCCCAGCCAGGCCTCCCGTCCACTCTTTGAGGATGAGTAAATGAAGGCATAGCCCACGGTGTCAGGAGCCTGCCAAATCCCAGAGTGGAAGTAGCTAGGCTTAGCAAATCCTTCAGCTCCAACCCTTCCTGGAGCCCTCCAGAATCTGGACCGAGCGAGGTGTGTTACCACTGTGTCCGACTGTTGTATGTCGTGTAACTTTCAGCCTGCAGCACCATTCCATTCCGTAGCCTCTTTATCCAAGGATGTGGGTGGGATATAGACAGGATTACCCTACATGCTTCCTTGCCGTCTTGAAATGTCTGAGTGAAGAAAGGCCTGAGAGCTTAGGGTCTCTGGGACCTCAGCATTATCTCTGGGACAATGGCCAGTTTGTCTCTCCCGCCGCCCACCTCCTGCCCCCCCCAAAGTACCTGGTTTGTCACTACCTCCCCCCCACCCCTTGTAACACACCTTACAAAATTTACCATTTTTAAAGTGGCATTGGTACATTTCACGGGTTTTTTTGCAACCCTTATCGTTCATCCCCAAAACTTTTTTATCTTGCAAAACTGGAACTTTCTACCTGTTAAAGAGTAAAACTCCGTCCTTCCTCCCTCCCGCAGCCCCTGGCACTCCACATTCTACTCTCTGGCCCTCTGAATTTGACTGCTCTACATACCCTCACATAGGTTGAGTCATCCAGTATCTGTCCTATTGCCACTGGCTCATTTCACTTAATGTCCTCACAGTGCATCCATGTTGAAGCACATGTCAGAATTTCCTTCCTTTTTAAGGCTGAGTGATATCCCATCATGTGTACCTAACCACCTTTTGTTTATCCGCTCACCTGTTGTTGGCCACGCGGGTTGCTTCCATATTTTGACTCTTGTGAATAATGCTTCAGGAACATGTGTGTGCAAATGTCTCTTCAAGATCCAAGATTCTTTGGGGTTTATATATCCAGAAATGGAGTTGCTAGATCCTATGGTGATTCTGTTTTTAATTTGTTGAGGAATCACTATATTATTTTCCATAGCGATTACATCTTTCTACTTTTCCACTAACAGAGCACAAGGGTTTAAGGAAGAGATTTTCAGAGCAACTCCTTAAAACTGACCTCTCAGTGTAGGTGTTCCACAAGACTAAGCGAGAATGCATTAGTTGCCCCATGAGGGCCGCTTCCTAGAGTCAACGGCTTTTAAAAACTGTGCCTCCTGGATTTTTATGGCACTTCATCATCTCTTAGAAAGTAGGCAAGAGAAGGTGTGTTTTCTTACTGGTTTGTTATCCAGACAGGCATTCCTCCCAGAGCTGTTTGCCTGGCTTCTTCCTCACTTCCAGCTGCTGGGTTGTGATATTAAAAAGTCCAAGGTTGAGCACCTGTGTGTCTTTGCTCTGGAAAGTTTCTCTTTCTGCAGACTCAGTTCCCTGAGATGAAGTTGGAATGGGGATGGTGGTTGACTTTTGCTTCCCATCTGCAGATGTTACAGACAGTTCAGTGTTTCGTTTCTCAAAGATAGCAACTATTTAAAGTGACTAGACTTGAAAAACAGCATCTCTCATCACAAGACTTCAGACAAAATGTAGATTTCCCGAGCCACAAAACGGTAGCAACCAGACCATCTCTTTTGATGGGGCTGGCACCAAGCTCTTCCATGTTCGTTAGTTCAACCTGCTTTACTCCTCGTGGTCTTCTTCCTGATTGGGGCTGGAACGGTCCTTGAGCAAACCTTTCACCTTCTTTTAATGATTTTTTTTTAAGATTTTATTTATTTATTTGACAGAGAGAGAGAGAGAGATCACAAGCAGGCAGAGAGAGGGGGAAGCAGGCTCCCTGCTGAGCAGAGAGCCCATGTGGGGGCTCAATCCCAAGACCCTGAGATCATGACCTGAGCCGAAGGCAGAGGCTTTAACCCTCTGACCCACCCAGGCGCCCCAAACCCTTCACCTTCTTAGCCTATATAATAAGCAGATACTTATCCTCTCTTTTGATATTTTGAAAGAGAGAAACTCACAACTTGCAGGATATCCCAGTCTCCAGTCAGGAAGCTGTAAGCTCTCAGACAGGTGGCTTTACCTTTCTGGAGCTGGTTTCTCCATCTTTAAACAAGAAGGCTAATTGAATAAGATCTGAGGCTCCTGCCATGGCCAACATGTCTTTGCTAATTTGACCGTTGTGCATGGGGCCATGGCTCTGTGAAAACCCGTTCTCCTGTGTTGATGGACATAGGTAGACCCGGTAGGCAGCCTTAGCCGGTGGGCGAAACTGTGAAGTCAAGTCCAAGCTCTACCATGTCCCATCTGTGACTTTGGGCAAGTCACCCAGTCTCTGTCTCCATTCTTCTCAACTCTCTCAGTATTCCCAAACCCAGGTCTTTTTGTGAATAATGGATGAAAATGCTTGACATTAAACTCTACGAAGGGAAGTGATGACTGTAGAGTGGCACCCGGGCTCCTGCATGGAGTCGCTGAGAGGCTTCTGTCACCTCGAGAGCGCCGGGAGCGGCAGGGTGATGTCGCACACGCTCTCCACCTTGCTTACACCGTGGCTCTGTGCTCTCACTCCCAGTTCTCTGTCTGCTCCTCCCTCCCACGTGTCGGTATTGGAGGATTCTTGAGCAGCAGTGACCATACAGATGAGCTGTGTGAATAGCTTGTTACTTGAGGTTCAGTCAGAAGATAAGCCCCCTAAATTGGGCACCTCACCCCATCCCACCCTGTTCTTTCTCACCACACAACACACGCACGCACACACATGCACACACGTACTTTTTTTTTACCCCCTCACGTTATCGTTTTGCTAACGGCTAATAAAAGTATTCGATTCTTGCGGAAATACCTGACTTTCCAGTTGGCCCCTTCTTCTTCCCCAGCTCCGAAATGAAGCAGAGATGTGACGTAGGGTATGAGAGGAAAATCTGAGAACTGGGCATACAGAGACTAAGAAGATACTTTGCCTGTCTTCAGTCCTTTTAAAAGGGCTGTGAGAGAAGTAAGTGCAGTGTGCTCCAGAAGGTTCCCAGTGTGGCAGGGAGGATGGGGAAAGGAGTAGAGGAGATGATACTTGAGTGACTAATACAAAAACATGGTGGGAGGTATCTCCATTGTGCAGTTGAGGGGGTAAGGACAAAAGTTTGAGGACCGACCCATGGTCGCAGCCTCTCACTGGAGAGGCTAGAATTCGGACTCTGCATTTGGCTAGCCTAAGGTTTTGCACCGAGATAAACTACTGTATGAAAGATCAGCAAGTAATTTGGGGTCATTACTTTTTATCCATTGCTTCGTGAGATTGCAATTGTATGAGTGCTAAAAGTGAAAGAAGCAAATAATTACTTTCCTGTATGTGAAAGAAGCTCTTCTTCAGAATAAAACAAAAGCTAGTGGTCAGCATAATGAAAAATTGGGCTTTTTTAGAAATCCATCTTCTTTTTGCTGGTATGCTAAAAATTGTCACATATTTTTTAACATCTTTTCTGCTAATAAAATGTTATGCACAATGCAAGATTAATGGTGATGTGATTACACTTATATATTTGGTTAGTACTCTGGGGTTTTTTTTCCCCTGCTGTTGAGAAGCTTCTTTTCTTCTTTCTTCCTTTCTCCAATATAAATATCAGGTGTAAATGAGACAAAGTTAGCAGATTGTCGTTTATCTCAAACATATCCACATGCCTTATACTCCAAAGATGGTAAATTGAGTTCACATATAAAAATATTTTTCTGCAGTGTGTTACTTGTACCAAAGCAAATTATCTTGTCAAGACACTAAAATCCATGATTTTATTTCATCTGTGTAGCTATAGATCACTTTAAGTTACACATCATCTAAAATTTGGTTTCAGTCCCTCAACAAATATCAATTTTGTCTCTACTTATCTTGATTCCTGATGGCCTAGAAGAAAGCAGATTCATTAAAATGTTCTATACACTACTTGAACTTTAAGTCACTTCCTTTTCTCAGCCATTTTCATTTTTAGTTTTATCTTAATGGCATGTATTTCTGTGATAGAAAAAAGAATGTCCACAGACTTTAACTGGGCAAGGTATAGAGTTTATGTGGCCTCAGCCTCCTTGTAAGTAAAAGGAGGTTGAGCTCTTAATTCCCTTCTTTCTGTAAGAGTGTATGATTCAGGATTTTGTTTCAAGTAATGCTCTCTACCTTTAATAAGTTGAAGATGAACAGAGACTTGTTGATGGATCAAAGGCTGAAAAAATCATGAAGAAATCTTAATGTGTGCACTTAACACACATTAAGTTATCAGGTGGGACAAATCTGGTGGCTTCTTACATCCTTTTGTTTCCTAGCCAGAAGACATCAGGAGTAATCCGTCTTCAGGTTAAGTGCATTTCATAAGATCTGACCATAGAATGATAAGTGTACCAGCTTGTCACAGGCTCTCAGTTGGCAGACAATAAATGATTGTTGAAGTTAACTTAGGCATATTTTGATTGACTTGCTGAGTTACACAGCATTTCTAAATGCAAGTCCAAAAAATTTTTTTCGAAACTAAGCCCAGGAAGGGATATGAATGCATAAAGACTTATATGCATATGTTTATGGCAGCTTTATTTTAATAGCTAAAAACTAGAAACAACCAAATGTCTTATCAACTGGTGAATGATTCAACAAAATGTGGTACATTCATACAGTGAAACACTACACAGAAATAAAACTGAACAAACTTAGCAGCAGTGTCCACAATAGCCAAACTGTGGAAAGAGCCAAGATGCCCTTCAACAGACGAATGGATAAAGATGTTGTTGTCCATATACACAATGGAATATTACGTAGCCATCAGAAAGGATGAATACCCAACTTTTGCATCAACATGGATGGGACTGGAGGAGATTATGCTAAGTGAAATAAGTCAAGCAGAGAAAGACAATTATCAAATGGTTTCACTTACTTGTGGAACATAAGGAATAACATGGAGGACGTTAGGAGAAGAAAAAGAAAAGTGAAGGGGGGGGGATATCAGAGGGAGAGACAAAATATGAGAGAGACTGTGGACTCCGAGAAACAAACCAAGCGTTTTAGAGAGGAGGAGGTCAGGGGGATGGGTTGGCCCAGTGGTTGGTATTAAGGAGGACACGGATTGCATGGAGCACTGGGTGTTACATGCAAACAATGAACCATGGATCAAAAACTAATGATGTACTGTATGGTGACTAACATAGCGCAATAAAAAAAAAAAAAGTAAAACAAAAACAAAACAAAAAGCCCAAACACACTACTAATATATGCCACGACAAGTAGGGATCTCAAAAGCATTATGCTAAATGAAAGACATCAGACAGGAGAGACTACCTTCTGTATGGTTCCATTTATAGGAAATTCTATAAAAGGCAAGGCTATAGGGACAGAAAGCAGGTCAGTTGTTGCCAGGGTCTGGGGGTAACAGGAAGGCAGCAACTAGAATAGGGCATAAGGGTAATTTTGGGGGTAATGGAAATGTTCTCCATCATTTCAGTGGTGCTTACATGAATGCGTGCATTTGTCAAAACTCAGCAAATTGTACACTTGAAATTGGTGACTTTTTTTCAGTGTACATTGTACCTCAACTTTTTTCCCAAGTTTTTATTTAAATTCCAGTTAGTTAACATATAATCTGATATTAGTTTCAAGTGCAGAATTTAGGGATTCATCACTTAATTCCAATACCCAACACCCAGCATCCGTTTAGCCATTCCCCCTACCCTCCTCCACCCCTCCAGCAATCTTTTGTTTGTTTCTTTAATTCCACATGAGTGAAATCATATGGTATTTGTCTTTCTCGGACTAATTTCGCTTAGCATAATACCTCTAGGTCCATCCATGTTGTTGCAAATAGCAAAATTTCATTCTTTTTGGTGGCTGAGTAATATTCCATTATGTACATATGTATGGACCACATCTTCTTTATCCATTCATCATTTGATGGACATTTGGGCTCTTTCCATAATTTGGGGATTGTTGATAATGCTACTGTAAATATCAGGGTGCATGTATCCCTTCAAATCAGTATTTTTGTATCCTTTGGATAAATGTTTATACCACAAATTTTAAAACAAACAAACTTAGGGCGTATCTTGAATGACTTACAAAGTGACGACTTCAGCTGGGGAAATCATCACTTACAAGTTTTGAACTTTGAAAGCTTATTTTTAATTAACGGTAAAAGATACTAACAGTATTTGTTTTGATGATGAATCAATACAGAAGTTTGACCCCAAAATGTGTTTGTATAGAAAACGGTAAATGATCAACTTGCTTTGATATCTCACTGCATTTTTGCTTTCTCTTTGCCTCTCTGCCCAACCTAGAAAAACTAATTGAGGGACTCAAATCTCCTGACACTTCTCTCCTGCTCCCTGACCTCTTGCCTATGACAGACCCTTTTGGTAGCACTTCCGATGCCGTAATCGGTAAAGTCGTCATCTCTGTTTCTTCAGTCCTGCATGAAACGTGTGTGTTTTAAGAATGATTTCTAACGGGTTAGCAGATCCCCAGTGGATAGCTCTCCTAAGGAGTGGAAAGTGCCACAAAGCCTCCTTTAATCTTATTTGTTATCACCCCAAAGGAAGAGTTTTCTCTGCCTTCCAGGGGCACCACACTGTTATTTTTGGTTTGTTTGATAGCCTGAGATGTCTAGAGGGACTTTTTTGATGAATGAGGAGGAATGGAAAAAATTCACCATTAGTTACAAAAGCTTCGTGAAGGAAGTTGGTTTCGAGCTGGGACCTTACCTTTAGCAGATTCTTCTTTAGAAGGCCCCTGTTTGCGCCATGTATCCGTAACTGGAAACACTAGCCCTGTGGTGGCAGGAAATACTTGCCCAGTGGTGAAGCCCCATGGGTGGAATCCAGGCAAGGGGCTTGGTCCGCTCAGTCTGCTCTTACCTTGTGCTCCTACAGCAGGGCAGGCGAGACGTACAAGATGGCGAGGGCCCCTGTCCCCAAGGGCCCATAGTCCTCGAACTCAGGAAGGCCATGAGCCAAGAGAGAGATGGGCCTCTAGCTGCAGGATGTCAGATAGCGTGAAAGACTTCCCAGCGACATCAGGGGGTGGGATTTGAGGTGGACTTGTGGCCTTTGCGAGGCACAGAGGACGTCTGCCCCCAGGGTCCTCCCTTAAGAAAAGCAGAATTACCATAAGACATTACGGTGCCTTTCAGCCTATGTCTTCTGACACAGAAGAAATCTGCTGGGTGGCCCGTGTTCTGCATTTATCTATAAAAACTGAGACCCAGCGGGACTCGTCAGAGCAGTTAGCCCTGCCCATGCATGCTCAATCAGGGAAGCCCAGAGAGCGGACATACAGTAACTTCTCGTGCTGCCCATCTTGCCCGGGACTGCATTTGAGAGCCGCATAGAAGAAAGCCTCCACAGAATTGTCTAAAGAACCTTTTGACTCCTCTTCCCTTACCCTCTGTTCTCCTTTCTTAATGCTCTCTTACAAAAGAAAAGGCCGATGTTGCTGTTGAGAGTCTCATACCAGGACTGGAGCCCCCAGTGCCCCAGCGCCTTCCATCCCAGACGGAATCTGTGGCCTCGAACCGCACAGGTCAGTCCGGTCTCTCTGCAGCTGCGGGGACCGTTCACTGTGGTGGCCCTCACGGTCAACCTCGCCACCTGCAGCAGGTGACCCTCTTCTTTTGCAGCCTGGTCACTTGCCCCTAGAATGGTTACATGCCCCTAGAATGGGGGTACAGCCCCAGCTTCTAGAAGTTGAGTGATACCATTCTGGGCTGAAGAGCAGAGGACTTTTTGGAGCCATGTTCTTTGTAGAGTGATCCTTGGACTTTCTCTGGTTACGATATTTCGTTACTCAGGATTCTTTTCACTGATGTCAGGTTCCCTGCACCTCCTTCCCTAAAAAACTCTGCTGAGCTGCAAGGATGACCTGAACTCCTCCAAGGTTTCTAAGCCGTCTTTCCACCGAACGGTGTCAGTAACTTCGTGGAGCTCATGGTCTGGATGTTGACGTTCTTTTCCCAGCCCAGTGCTTTTAGCCTATCCAGATGGTTTGCTGTGAAATTGTAGGCAGAGTTGAAATCTTCCCTGGTCCAGCATTGTTTTTACCCTAATTTCAAACTTCACTCTTAATAGAATTCCGTAGCTGTCTATAAATCCAGAGTTGATAGGCTGCATTTTTATTGAGTCCATAGTTACCTTGGTAAAAGTGTCTGATTTCCTAGCTTGGGACAGAAAACAATTGGAAGTCGGAACTGTGAAAATAAACTCAAGGAGGCGGGGGAAAAATGACCATAGAAGGCGAGATGGTTCCTCTCTCTTGTGCTTACTTGACTATTCTAAAACTTTCCCAGAGAACAATTTGTATGCTAAAATGCTTGAACTCTGCGTTTTGTCTTCTTTCTGTTCCCTACCTAAAAGTAAAATCATATATTCGGAGGAGCAATTCAAATGTAAAGAATACTAGTAAGAAGCAAGATTATTTTATTTTGAATGGGGATCTGGTTGAATTCTAGAAAATGCTGTTTAATCATGTCATATTCTGCTAATAATAAGCCAGTCAACTTCGATACCTCATCCTATAGTACCTTTCCCCTCCGAATGTTTAGGGAAAGTTTAAATGAAACTCTTTAGTGACAAAGTCCTTTTTTCCAAGCAGCATTTGCTGAGAACGGAGTTGCTCGGGTTCTTGGCATCCAGATAGCATATTTGCTTACCCAGCAACCTCTGAGCAAAGAAGTATTCCGTATTTATATGTTGACGTTAAGAGGAATCTAGAAATACGTGTTTCTATCAATGAAAATGGTGGGGTCTTAACGTGTTACTTGTGGTTTTCTTTCTCTCGCCTTGGCTTGTACGTATGACATGTAAATGCAGTAACTTCAAGGCTAAACTCTAATCTCATGATATTGTGTGTGCCATTTAATGCCATCACTGACCTGGGATGCTGCCAATCTGGACTCAGATTCTCTCACCGGGGAAGATTCCCTGATTGATGGCTCCCTGCTTTCTAACCCTACTACTGACCTTCTGGAAGAGTTTGCCCCCATAGCGATCTCTGCTCCAGCCCATAAAGGTAAATGCTTTCTTGTCCTCGGGCTCCCGTGTGTCCTTCAGGGAGAACTGAATGACTCCTGAGAATTTTCTTTACCGAGAGTCTTTGCCAGTGAAGTGTTCTCACCCCCTCCTTCACGCAGAAAACTCAGCTCGCACTCTTAGCCTGCGTTGTAATCCCTCTCGGGAAGAGTGCCTCGTGAGGCTCAGACAGCAGATTGGTGGAGCCGTTGCTTTCTGGCAGTCCTGGGGACAGCAGGTGTCCCGTGTTCTCCATGAAAGGCAGAGCTCTATGCCTTTGCAGTCACTCACTGACTTGCCATTCATCTGATACTTGTTAGCCTTAGACCTGAAAATTGTTTCATCAAATCTGATTTCAAATTTTTGGGTAGTGATTGCCCAATAAAGAAGCAGGCATAAGTCCTCAAAATTCAGTCTTCAAAGACTGAATTTAAGAAACGTTTTAAGTTTTGAGTCATGACCGATGACTGGATTTCTCTTTCTCATCTGCCGTGTTCATTTCTTGGTCCTGGGCTGATACCTGTCTGCAATGCTGCTGGACAGAAGTAGCTTGAATTGAGTTCCCTTCAGCGAGCTGTTTGTGAAAGTGACGGGCACAGGACGCGGGCATTCACTAAACCTCTTTCTCTACTGGGGTGGGGAAATTGGTGTTCTGGAAGGAGCCAATATATGGAAAAGGAGCAGTGTAAGTTTATTCTGAAAGAAATTCAAGAAGGAAGCCTCCCCAAGTAGTCCAAAAATAATTAGTTATGGTTTGCGGTGGTAACAGCTGAGTTTTTGGTTTTTACCCTTGATGGCATTACAATGATTATGTTTTTATAGAGTGTGTGTTTAACCCCTTATGTCTGGCAGGACTGTGTCAGCAGCGGTATGTAATTACAGAGAAGTATCACTTGCAAAATAGGTGCTCAGCTAGCACTTGCCAGTAGGGTAATCCTAGAATGGAGGAGAATATTCTAACGAACTTCTGCTTGAAATCTCAGGGCGTGCGATCTTGGGCCCCAGCATTCCCTGAGGCATCAGAGTTGATGGAAAGTCTTTTTTCCCCAATCACAGGGCGGCAAGTCCTTTCAGAAGTATTTTATTTGCTTTATATATAGCAGTTGCTTCTTTTTCTTTATTTTAATTTAAATTCAATTAATTAACATATAGTTTATGTAGCAGTTGCTTCTTCAAGAGCTACTAATTACCTCCCCTCTCCACCCCGCCCCTGGCTTTGAGTTTCTTGAGTATTGTTTGTTAGCCAGGCCTCTGTTTGCTAAATAAGGAAGATAAATGACTAATTCCTGCGCCTTTGTGAATTACTGACACCGAAGAGATACCTCACAATAACTACAATGAAAGGTTTTAAAATGGGAGCGAGAATTCATCCTCTAACCCTTCTCCCGGATCATTTACGAAAGTCTTCACATAGCCAGCTCGAAACCATTTTTTTTTGTTTGTTTCCCTATTTTCCAGTTTTGCTACTTTTATTTCAAGTCATGAAAGTAAGCGTTTTCACCTTCAAAAACAACAGTGGTTGTATAGTTGGGAACTTTGTGCCTCTTACATGTTCTCTCATTTGCTAATCTCTACCTCTATTGTTTCTGCTTGTGTACTTGCATTCTGTATTAAGCTGCAGAAGATAGTAATCTCATCTCAGGTTTTGATGTCCCTGAGGGCTCGGACAAGGTGGCAGAAGATGAGTTTGACCCTATTCCTGTATTGATAACCAAAAACCCACAAGGTAAGAAAGAGAGGATGCGGAAAAGAGCTGCACATCACAGCTCACTACAAAATAGTAATGTACTTAATCTCCAAGAGGGGGAAAAAGCACCAACACTTAACGAAGGAGACTGGGGATAATGGCAGTCCGTGGGGCTGAACCAGGATAAGATAGAGATACAGGTACAGACTGGAGATATAGTTATCTTAAAGCTTGGCTGTGGTGTTTAGTTAGAGAGAAGGAAAGTATTTAATACTTCGACTAAAACCTGGTTTTTACAAAGTATCAAGCCGAAAACAAAGTGGAAACTTAGTGAAAACCAGAAGGCATATATTTTTTAAAAAGTATGGAACATTTTTTAAGCATGATTACAATAATCTGTAATAAATATTCTTCCCAAAGAGATTAAGTATGGTGCTTTGATACTATTTGCATCTTTTGGACATTTATGAAGCATCCTTTATCCTCTTTGATGGATTAAAATCATTGGAATGTGCCATGAGACCCTGAATCGCCATGGAACCATCTATGTATTTCTTAAATGCTGTTTCTATTGCAGTGGTCTTAGTAACTAATTTCTCCCCAAAGCAAAAACTATTGATTTTTACTTTGTCGGGGAGATGATTCGATGTTACCGGGAAGTTAGGGTCCAGCCAGCCGTTCTCAGGCAAAATATATATTCATTTGAAAATAGCATCCTCTTTGCAAGGTGTCCTGTCTCGAGTATGCTGTGCCTGAAGTTTGGGTGGGAGGTGGTGGAGACCTCGCTTGTATGTTTAAAAATCAACACGGAAGAGTTTGCAAATGTAAATTGTTGCTTCTCTAGGGTTTTGTTTTGTTTCACTTGGGTTTTTTTCTCCTTTGCTTGCTCTGCGCATCTAAACCTTAACCCTCTGTGTTTTGTACTGAATTCCTATCTCTCCGCTTCCAGGTGGGCACTCTAGAAACAGCAGTGGGAGCTCTGAGTCCAGTCTTCCCAACCTAGCCAGGTCTTTACTGTTGGTGGATCAGCTCATAGACCTGTAGCCGGGACCCAGTAGCAGATGCAATTCTGTAACCTTCACACCGTAATACACGTTTTCATTACGGAGTTCTAAGAAAAAAAGGATTTTTTTAAAGATCTGCTAATAAGGGGCCCTCTGGCCCTTATCTCCTACCCCTTGCCTTCTCCTGTAGAAATGATAAGGAAAGAAAATCACTTTGGCCCTCCAGATATTCCTTGGCCAGCTCCTCCCTGTTAGTTTGCTGTGTTTTCTCATTACCCTTCTTCAATAGCATTATCTTAAATCAAGCGCTAGATGCCCTGAGCTTCACCTCTGCTGGAATCAACTCCACCCAAAGCTTAACTGTAACTGAAACTAGTGAATTGACACCCTTGTCTCATTCTTGCTAGGAATGGCCTCCCAGACCAATCCTCCCAGCCCCAGTCTCCTCTGGCCAGATGCTGATGAATGTGTTTCTCTGTTTTTGCTTTTTATGCTGCTGCATTATCATGAGGACGTGGCTTCTTCAGTTGGTCTTGACTCTGGGCAGTAGCCTGGAGATGGGTGTGTGACTTAAGAGAGGGTAAAACTGACTGACGGATGGGATGTGTTCGCAAAGAGCAATTGAGCCCAGCTCTAGCCCACCAGCTTTGACCTTGTTTGATCACAGACTTAGCCAAGGGATTTTACACCCCACGCAACCTGCCCAGCATTCATCCAGCATTCTGGCTTCCATTGAACCGCGTGATTTCTCAGATCTGGAGACGTGACTGCAAGTACTTGAGATCCTTGGATAAGATGTGTACGTTATATAAAGCCCAAGTATTGCCATTCCTTTTCCTGTTAAACTCTCCCGAGCCGGGATCTCAGAATTAGACCAAAACGAGACAATGGTGGTAATATGATACCTTTTATTAGAAGACTTTTCACTGGGGGGTGGATGGGGGAGGGGAAGGAATTGTAGCAGAAACAGATGTATTTTTCTTGTGATTTTTATTTTGAATCAAATATTGTAAATTGTGTATAAATGAAGACGCTGAATAGTTCTGTTTCCACTTGGAGTTTCAAGTCTGATATCAGGTGTCTGTACAGGGTTTTGATCTCTTTCCCTTGTATAACTACACAGCAATCCTACAGTGTAACATATGGAATCATTTCGAGTAGACGTGTGTTGCTATAAGCTTTCAGCAGGTCCTCTGTTTTTGTAGAAGAAGCATGTTGTTTATTTTCAGATAATCAGAAATAAGTGTGCTGACGAGCTAGGCACAGTTTGATTCTGGCTACTTACCTTTCTTTCTCTCTAACGTTTGAATCGAAGGATGCAGCCAATGAAATATGTTCAGTTGGTTTTCCTTGGCTTCCTAGATTAAAAAGCAAAACAAAGCGTAGTTCCTCACTAACCTTAGGATATTGTTCATAAAATCAATAAAGGACCCTGCACTGACATGACAACATGCCTCATGGTCACCCTCTGTATATGTCCTTACTCGTTGGAGTGTATTTTTTTTTTCCTTCCATAGAAAGCAATTTTATAAAATTGCCCTTTTGAAATGAGGTGGGCACCGAGAAACCCATTGTGGTTCTCTTCCTTGAGTGCCATTTTCCATGATCAGAAGGGGAAACTCTTAGTTCATCAGATTTGTACAAATAAAATTCCACGCTCATTTGCTTGTTTCTCTATCTAGTACTTTTGTTTCTTCTTCCTCACGTTTGCACTTTAAAGGGGGGAAAAAAAGAAAGTTGAGCAGGCAACAAAACAGCCTATAAAACACAGTACTTTGGAGGTCAAGCTTTGACCCCAGAAATGTGAGAGCAGCCTTTGAAAGGCATCGGAGGAAAAGTCTGAATCTTTCAGTCTTCCTTCTGACTTTAAATACTTCCTGTGCCAGCTGAAACTAGATGAGCTAAGTAAAGCCCTCTATTAGGATAATGGATCATTTCCAGAATTGAGGGAGGCACAACCTTCCTGCTGAAGATAAAAAAAGATGTCCTTCAAGAGCTCTCCATTGATTGGATAGCAGTGAAAATGGGACTCTGTTTGCCCCTTTATGTACAGGAATATTACTGAAGATCAAAACTGTATTCTTTTTCCTGGACTTAGAAAGAATGTATAAACTAATGAAGGAAATGTTTATTTTTAAATAAGAACAATGTTTTATGCCTATATTTTCCAATTTTATTTTTGTTCATACATATACATGTTAGAAGTACAATGGAATATCTAGTTTCTCGATTTAATTGAAGAAGTGAAGAGTACAGTTTAGAAATTCGGTATCTCTAAATTGTTCCTTTCTTGTATTACCCATAACCACATGGAGATATATCCTCTAGTCGTCTGGCTCATGAAAGCTTAATGGAGACCGTTAATGAAAATGAACCTACTAGAAGCCAGAGACTGGATGGAGAAAGTCTGAGGGAGAGGACATGAAATCATCTTGGGTTTATTCTAGGTCCTAGGAATAGGACCTCAAAGGGGAGAACTGTTTTTCTGTTAAGGTAGGAATCCATGGGAGTGACTCGGTAAATGGGACCTCTGTTGGGTTTTTAGCTTCATCCCTGAGCTAAAGGGTTTATGTGATAGGACACTAGGGACACTACAGCGTCTGATAATTGGGAGACACACGAAACTCTAGACTGAGCCACAAGTGGGATCAGAGAGACCAGCCTCTAGTCTATCCACTTCATCTTACAGGCGTGGGACCTGAGGCCAGGCCGTGGGAGAGGAGGCCTGGGTAGGACAGGCTGCCTGGGATCCCTCCCTGACCTTTGCCAGTTACCCGCCAAGTATCCGTCAGCAGGTGCTCCCCTTCTAAGAGTGGTTGTTCCATAGCTATACAGTGATGAGTTTGGACTGGATGGTCTTTAAGCTTATGGAATTCTAGGGTTCTACCTATATATTATGATGCTTGGGGAGGACTATGAAGGATCTGTGTAATCCTGATGTTCTTTAGTTACCTTTCGTAGTTGTTACTGTTACTGGAGCTGTATTTATATTTTAGAGAATTATAATGGGCTCTTCCTTGGTTATCTGAATAGAAGTCTACATTATTGGACAGTTTGGGACATAGATTTTTCTTTTAAGTATCTAAATATCGTTGTTGTTGTATCTTAATGGCCCTACCTATTCCAGCAAAACAGTATCAGAAGACTTCAATTCTTTTAAAATATACGATCAGTGATCTGGCACTCAAAAATGGGCAGATACTCTAAGCATATGTTTCAGATCTGCTTTAATTCGACTGCGCAAGAGTAGTAATTATACCAGAACACAAGTTTTTTTTTCCCCCTTACAGCATTCAAATAACTAAATCACCAAATTTAAGTCCCAGTATTTGTAAAAACACAGGACTCAGAGGAGATAAGGTTTAAGTGGACACTCCTAATTACGATCATATTAATGAGTTCTTTAGCAGACATATCAAATTTTGGCTGCTCAGTGAGTGTTGTTCCCTTCAAAGGCATCTGGTTTTACTTGGGAAGCTAGACTTACTCTAACAGTGTTGCCTTCATTCAAGTTAACTCTGAAACTACCCCCTTCCTTAGAAATACCGTCAAGGACAGTAATAAGGTGTAAGAAAACCCGTTGAATTATTATCTAATTAGTATTGCTTTCAGCATCTAGAAGTATGTTCTCTTTCTTGATCTTTTCCCATGACTCCTAGTTCTGAGTCCTATTTAGCTGTTTCCAAAAAGCGAAATCATCGCCCAACCTCCCCCCCGCCCCCGCCTCCCTGATGAAGCATGGTTACTATTAAAGACAGTAAAAGGAATAATCCACAGAAAATTCCCAGAGAGGACCTTATAATGGAAAGTAACAACAATCAGTCTTAATTTCCTTAATATTCTGAATAAGGGAACTGCCATAATTTCACCTGTCTTTAGTGGTTTAGAAAATAGAAAGATGCAGATTTTAAAATAACCTCTGAAAAAGGTTGTCACTTTGTTCAGTGTCATTTGATATTGAACTTGGCGCTTCCTGAATTAGAATGACAGAACTTGGATTGCTAATAATTAGAGGGGAACACACTCAAGAAAAGAACCTGTTTTTCTCAAGATGAAATATTAGTTTTCTTTATAATACTTTTTTTCCCTGCTCTCCTGGCAGGTAATTGATCATTTTGATTCAAACTAACACAGTTTTCTCCAGGTCAGGAACAGTCTGCCTTCAGCAATTTTACAGGAAGGGGAAGACCTTTGGGGTTGACCTCAACCCAGAAGTATGGAGGGATCTGAGTTCAGCTGAATAAATGCGCATTGTAGATACCTTGGGCCAAAGTCAAGTCTCCCATGATGATGTTTGTCTAAATTTCCAGGAGTCTTTAACTTTCTCTAGCTGTAACATTACCAGGATCTTGTAGCCACTAACTTAGGGTTTGGGGACAAAAATGACAGGATTGCCCAAAGTACAAAATTAAGCAAATTAGAGGCTGCCGGCCAGAGCAGAGGAACTATCCGAGGGATATTTAAAATGAAATCTTTACTGAAACACCCCAGATAATACAAAGCCGTCTTTTATTCCTCTCTAGAGACTATAATTTTACCGACGCAGTTAGTCTTTTCATTTTCCACACTAGTCATGTTCCTGAAGTTGGATGTACTAGGGTTTCATGAGTCAAAATGAATCCCAGAAGGCCTCCCTTTCAAATAATCTGTAACAAGATACTACTTTGTTTATCCTGTTTGTCCTGGGTTTCCTTTCACTAAGGTGGAGGAGGGAGGTTCTTTGGGTAATGCTAACTTAGGCAGAGCGGTTGCTTGAACGGAAGACACTTTCTTGGTTCCCACTTTGATGTAGTGTCCTGACTTCCCTCTTTTTCCTGTGAGTATTCAGCTCCACCCTATTGCACATCCCTTTGTCACATGGATGTATATTTACCACAGGTCTTTATCATGTCCTCCCCAAGAAGACAAAGCAAACAGGTACGCGAAGCTCCCTTATACAGTAAAAATATGAAATTTAATTGCTACGCAAGTATTGTATTAAAAAAAAGGTCTGTAAACAATTTATTATGTAAACATACAGGGGAATAAAGACTTATCTGTTCAAACAGGAGCCTGATGTTCACAGATGTAAATAACTTACAATAATTGCTGCTTTCCTGATCTGAAAACGTACTTGTGCAAAAAGGACTTGAACCCATTGTTGAGTGACAGTAAGTACCGGCGCACGAGGAACGTGCAGACACACGCAGAGGACTCTTACTGAGTGCGGCTCCCAAGGTTTCCCCTTGCAGTCAGGGAGAAGAGAACCCCCGTGAGCCTGCATTTGGTACGACTAGGCTCGGGGTTGCAAATGGAGCACAGATTTGCAGCTCCCCTCCTCTGATTTGATCTTTAATATACCCAGGCCAGTTTAATTAAACATTTGATGTTGGCAACAGCAGTTTGACGCCCAGGGAGGAATCTCTCTCATTTAATTGCTCTATTGGCTTGAGAGGCGCAGCATCACTGGCCCGAGTTGGCTCCCGCCACATCTCTGTTCCCCAGTTCTGGGTGTTAAATCACCACTGCACGGCCTGGGGTAGAACCAAAGCCACCATTTTATCATTGAAGCGGAAAGGTCATGGCAATTATTCATTTGATGTCCATCTCTTGATTCCCCGCGTTGGCTCCAAGAGTGTGAATTTCAATTGGGGCTGGATTTCTGACCTCTTTGCTTTCTATTTGTCAAATGTTTCTCAGTACTCCCAAGTCTTCGTTTTCAGTTTGGGGCAAGAAGTATGTCTTCGATACTGCTTGTAACTGTTCTTTCAGTTTATGGCATAGGGGAAAGTAAAATTCTGGCCGTGCAAGATATCCAAATATATGTAAGGAATATCCATCTGGAATTTAAGTCTTCAGATTCTGATTTTTTTGAAAGCACTCTGACGACCCCCTCCCTCTGTCCATCAGATAAAATCCTCAGGGTAAGCCTACGCCAAATCACTCAGCACTTATGGTTGCTTTGAAAGTTCACAGGCAGTTAGTGAGCAGAGTTGCCAAGTCATCAAAGAGTTTTGGGGACTCCTTTCCTACTCTGTCAAGCACATGAACCGTTATAAAAATCTACATGAATTTGGAGCCTCAAAATAGACTAAAATGGAGTTATCCCTCGTGGAAGTCTCAGATCGTGTGCTCGCCCTTAACCTTGCCACACTCCTATGTGAGAGCAAGAAAAAGAAGGGTGTCCTGCCTTCTTGCTTAATTTAATGTGCTAAACCAAAATGAAAAGAGACCTAATGCAGCTTGAGGCGATTAGAACCAAATGCCCTACTTTAGGCTTCATGATAAGAAAGACCCTTGTGCAGCCTGTGAGACCAGGGCCTGGATGGAAGGCCTCCACTCTCCTTGGGAACAACTGGCTGCCTTCACTGAGCTCTGCGGTCCCAAGGCGTCTGCTGTGCATGCTATTCGTTGCCAGAAGAATGGGGCCAAGACATGAGGTTAAAGTAGTGCAGATCCTTCTTTGCTAGTAGTCAGACTGTTTCAAACACATTCACCTGATAGGGACAAGGCCATTTTCATACACAAGGATTGTTCACCTTGAAAAAAATGTGCTTTCCCTACAAGAACTTACATACTCATATTCCAAAAAAGACCTCTAATTGCCAACAAGATTTAATGTCCAGCTTCTGCTTATAAGTTACTTAGAATCTCTCCTTTACTACTTAGTGTCTTGTGCCAAGGGCATATGGATGTCTTTAAATGTAGTTTTCCAACCCTAGAAGGAAGATTCATGCTGAAATATAGAAACAGGTCTGGCCTTGTTTTGAGGAATAGGAAAGAAGTTTCCCCTTCAAACTCAATGTGACTGGGCTTGTGAGTTTTCGAAAGTCCTTGAAATTTTAGGTATGGTTTTCCTGTTACCATCAAGGTCCTACAATATGCTAATTTGGCAGGTTTCCAGTTGACTAAGAACCCACTTTTTAAGTAATTTATCTAGGGTAAGCATTTTCTATGCTGTCCAGCTCCGGATATGGTCCCATCTACTTGGTACCAGATAGTTCTCCAAATGTAATCCAACATTGCAGGCATCCAGAGCGCCCCGGGTTCTATAGGTAGCTGCTTTTTTGGCGTTCTCTGCATACAAATACATCTGACTGAATTCAATTTAATTTCCCAAAAACACTAACTTCAGTCAAACTAGTGTCCAGTTTTCATTGTTGATCGGTGAGGTGCCAGAATTGGTCATTGGCTTGACTGCATTTACCACGTTTCCCCTAAAAGATATTTTGCTCCCCGACAGAACCAGTTTGATAACGCCAGCTTTGGGGGTAGTTTTGGAAGATCAGAAATTGTGTCTTAGTTTTGGCAACTGAAAACTTTGTCTAGCTGAGGCTGTGTTAGAACATGGTTTGAGGAGTCTTGGGGGAGGGGAGCTTCCATGCCCCTTTGCTTGGCAAATCTTATTTCGGAAAGCCTCTTTGCCCTTTTTTCATCTGAATTTCCTCCCAGAAATCACCACCTAAGAATCCCAGTGACAGAACTAATATCATTATACTTGCTGAGAGCTTAGGATTATGTCTCTCCACATATACTGGAAGAGAGAAGATGTTCCATTTGCTTCCTAACAGCTGACTTAACGCTTTCCTATCGCCACATGGGTGCACATACCAAAGCTGCAACGCAAAGAAAAAAATGTATCCTCTTCAAAATCATATTCTTCAAACACTACTCAGAAAGCTCTTTGGCACCAGTACAGAATTTCACTTAAAGACTCCTAACTGGAAATTCACTGAATGCATTCAAACTCAGAAAATGAGGGGGATAACCACCTTCTTCTTTTTTTTTTTTTTTTTTTTGCTTGTTTCTGAAAACAGTACTTAAGATCAAAGCTGTTTAAAAAGAAGCACTGCTAAAAAGTTCCAGAATTCCAAGAAACGTAGTATTTTTGTACAGGATCTTCTAAAATGTTCCAATCTCTCTAACATCTCTTTACAATGTAATGTCTCGAAGTGACTGGTTTCCCAATAAACTGATTTTGATGCCGCTTCTGCTGTGTTCTGTGTGCTTAATTCAAGCAGAAACCTTAGCAGGGGATAATTGTTAGCAGAAGTTTCTACTAGCTAATGATTTGCCTGGAAGGGGAGAGGGTAACATGGGGAGGGGTTGATATAATTACCTCAGTACAGAGGTTCCAAGTTGTCTACAGAATCCAAACCACTGTCCCGAATGCCTGGTGGGTTGGGAAACCCATGATGAAAATGATCTCTTTACCCCCAACCACCCTTTCTCTGGATTCTTCTTGCTTAGTTACATATGCCTTTTTCCTGCCCTCTTGCTAACATGTGCCCAATGACATACTTCTAACCTGCTAATATTTCTTGGAAGGTAAGCTCTCTTGCATTCTGATAATTGTCTATTTGATTTTAAAAGCCAGAGCACCCTGAGGCACGTCTATCTAGCTAGAAGTAGACTAGTATATTAGAGTTTGCAAATATTTCTGCAATTAACCCGTGTATTTTACTCCTTCTGCTTAAAGAACTTTACGATAGATTCATTTAAGCAGAGATCTTCCCTAACTTAGAAGACTGAAAACAAAATGCCGCAGCAACTCCAGCTGAAGGTGATTTATTTAATATGATTTTTGACTATGTCTCCTCCCCTTAGAAGGCACCTTCAGTATTGGCATTTGGGGCGGTCTTGTGCTCTTTGAGTAGCGCTTATGATGTAAATCTTGCCTTTATGAAGCAGCCGCGCTCTGCTGCCCTTGGGGGTGGGGCTTGGGATTGAGAATCTGTCCTCAGAAACAGGCAGTGTGAACAGATGACCACCTGTCAGATACTCAATTGCATTTGTCCCAGACAGTATTTCTACATAATCCAGGACTTCCACGGTGTATGGGGAGCTGAGTGACTGGGTTTGTTTTCATTGCATCCTGAGCCAGTGCCAGGTAGAGCAGGTGGCCGTGCCCGGCCCCGCGAGTAGGAGCCCCGTGTAGTTACGCTGAACGTCTGTGTGCCTAACATCTTCATCGCCTTTCTTGTACATCGTGCCTCTCATGTTCCAAAGTGAGACCGTGACTGCTTGTGTTCCGGTTTGTGTGCCGTTTCCTTGCCTGACTTTTATTTTTCTGTTTTTCCTTTTCCATTTCAACCTTTATTATTTGGTCCCACGATGTTTCCGCCGCGGGTTGACCGTTTTAAATGTTCCGAGGAGAGCTGAACTGATCTGTGCATTAATTCTGCATTTTGTGCTTTTCTAGGTCTCCAGAGAGAGCCCAATCCCTGTCATGTAGTAACTGTAGAGCACTTTAAAGACTCCGCGGGTGTTCAAGGCCTTCCCCTGTATCCAGACCCCTCCAGAGTACCTGGCGCGAAAACGCAGAACAATTTAGAATCTGACTACTTGGCCCGAGATGGCCCTTCAAGCAACAGTTCATTCCATAGCAGTGAGGAGGAAGGGACTGATCTCGAGGGGGACATGCTGGACTGCAGTGGGTCTCGGCCTCTCCTCATGGAGTCCGAAGAAGAGGACGAGAGCTGCAAGCCTCCCCAGGGGAAGCTGGGAGGAGCTGTTCCATTCGCTCAGCCCGAAGTCTCTCCGGAGCCAGCAAAGGCAGCCCAGGGCGGCCGAAAGAACCAGTTCCAAGCCCTCCCACAACCGGCCACGGACGGTCTTGGGGAGCCAGATGTTTTCGCCACGGCCCCCTTCAGGAGCTCAAGGGTTCCAGCTGATGACATGGATATTTTCTCCAAAGCCCCATTTGTCTCCAAGGGCAGCGTGGCTCCTTCCCAGCCAGAGGAGGCGGACGTGTTCTTGAGAGCTCCCTTTACCAAGAAGAAGAGCATGGAGGAGTTAACGGTGGCCCAGAGCGTCCCCCAGGAGTTGCCTGGGGGTCTCAGTCAGACTGCTGATGTCCCCCTGCTCCCAGGCCTTGAGAGAGTAGTGTACGCCCCCGTCCGAGCTCAGTACCCCATGGCCGCTTTTGTCCAGCAGTCTAACCTCCCCTCCCATTCTGGACAAGCCGCAGACCGTCTCGACAGCGTCTCTCCCAGGGGATCCTCCCTGGAAGCTGGGGGCCATCCTAATGACAGAAACAAAGGACCTCAGCCCCAGAAAGAAGCTGTCTCGGGCCCCGTGGCTGGCAAACCATTCCGCCCCCAGTCTTTATCCAAATATTCCCGTCACTATAGCCCAGAAGGTGAGCCAAGTCCAGAAGCCCAGCCCATTGCTGCCTACAAAATTGTTTCCCAGACCAGCAGACAGTCCATAGCTGGCTCTGTTTCCATCACATCCCTTTCCTCCAGGACTACGGAGCTGCCAGCGGCCGATCCATTTGCTTTAGCACCCTTTCCTTCCAAATCAGGCAAGCAGAAACCTTAGGAGCGATACCTGAGCCTTCAGGCCTCTGCCTTTACCCCGCCCTCAGTACCCACCACGTCACCCCCAGCTGAGCCTGTGTCAGAAGAAATACTCCAGTTCTCAGTTCCACGTGTCCGAGCAGAACTTCTGCTCGCAGTGAACTCAGTTGCAGTGATACTCGGTTGAAACCCCCTTTAAGTTATGCTCATTTCTTTTGTTTGTATTGATTTCTGGACTTCCAGGCATTTCCATCTCCACCTTCACCCAGAACTCTGCTCTCTTTTTTGGCCCTGAGACTGTTTAAATCCAGAAATACTTCACCCCAACCCCAGAGGGGCCATGTTAGCGCAAAAATTTGTTCTTTCCTGCACTTCCTGTTTTGAGTCTTGTCCATTGACGACTCAGGGTTAGTCCCTTCAGGACTTGACTTAATGCTCTTGCAAAGGGGATATTTATGGAACGAAATGCAAGATGAAAATCCTGCAAATCAAGAGGAAGTGTAATCCTGCAGATGCTAATCATTCCTGTAAAACCAACAGCTCTACAAAGGATTTTCTGGATCTGTTTCTGAGTCTTCGCGAGCCGGGCTAGCCTCTCACACGAGTGTCTGCGGGTGTGTGTGTGTGTGTGTGTGTGTGTGCAGGGAGTGTTTTTCCTGTAGGTAAATCCTGTCTCACTATGCCTACCTCCACAACTACTCATTTACTGACATTTGTCTCCTGAACTAACTGACCCGAGCCCTGTTTTTATTTAGTTCTGTCTTGTGGCAAAATCATATCCATTGGAAGGTGTAGGAGAATCCTGCTGAAACTGAGGTTTCATGGAATAGATGTTTTCCTCCAAAATTTGCTAGTTGCTATTAATAAATCCCATTTACATGGTCTTAAAAAATTACAATTTTTCCCCCCTCAGGACAATAGAAAAGAGCATCTTGTCTCAATTCTAACCATTGGGTATGTGGTCTTAGTAATATTTTAAAGTACTTAGAAACCTTAGGTCTGAGCACTCCAGGCTGCCCTCATGGAATTAATCATGAGACTAGGCTACAAATTAGATTTGCATACTTGTTTGTGTTTTCCGATTCCTTGCTACCTTTCTCCACTGCCTCTTGAGGAAAAATAAATCTGAGACATGTAAATCAGTTTGAGAGAAAAGAGCTTCATCTACCATCCATGAAAATCTTTCAATCTTCTGTCCTCCGTAGATGATAGGTGACTGACTTGTGTTTTTGAAATGTCTTCTACTTCTGGAAAGATCTGACTCATTCCTGGCTGTTTCCATACCTTTATTATTAGTGCCTTAAGGTGAAACTTGTGTCTCAATGGGAAGATCTCTGCTGAGGAAGTTCAACTTAATGGAAAGAGGTGCTGTACCATGTTTCAGCCTGAGAGCTTCAGGGACTTGTAATCGATGTCAGTGATGTCTCCATTAGCTGGAGAAGTTGGGAGAGTTGCTTACCAAACCAGATTAATGATTGAGGAGTTGGAAATTCATCCAAGGATCAAGCCAGAATGCCAAACTCTATTGCAGTTGAGTAGGTGTCAAATTCTTTAAATTTCAAATTCAGGCATCTTGGCGGTAGAATATGAACAGCAGCTTCTCAAGACATTTTCTAGTTTGGTCTCCACCTATTTCAAACATCCAGGTGAAAAGATAAATACTCGGCACTGGATCAGGGCTATGGTGATGGTTTTACAACTGAGGTTTCAGCTACTCTAGTCTTTCATTTTGGTGAATGTTAAATGTCCCGTCTAAGACTTTGCTTTTCTCCCCGTGATTATTTCTGATTTCCTTTGTGTAACAGTGGATGTAAAATCCTTTCTCCAGCTGAGTAAATAGTTTGGGCTAATGCATATGGAACTTTGCACCCCAGCCTCTTCCCTTGGCCATTATCAAGTAAAGCCCTCCGAGGCAAGAGCTAAGAGCATAGGAATATTCAGGGAGAGTTCTCACCCCAAGTCAGGAACTCTTCAAGTGGAAGGTCATTCTCATTCCCTCTACCATACCAAACATTCAGGATTACCTCTGTAGCAGCCCTGCAAAATGTCTTTCCTTTGGTTATTTAATCACTTCTTCCTAAGCAAGCAAGCCATTTTAGCTCTTGAGGTAAAATCAATAAAATCATGGTGATTTTATCACAACGTTGAATCATTTTTCAAGCATGGGCTTGTAACCCTTTTTTATTCTCACTGGACAGGTACGATGGGTGGTGACTCTAAATACATTATTTGAATAGAAGTGAATATAAACACATGCAATTTACTTGTGTTCATAGTGATGCATGAAAACTTTTGACTATATTATATTAATTGTCAGCTAGTAACTAGTAAATTCTGCACTGATCTTTGGATCATATAGGGTAAATGCATCATTTAAAGATAAAATATTCTTGCCAGAGGCCATTCTGAATCTGGGATTTTAGAAAATTTAGTGTTAAGGGAACTAGGAGTGCTCAGGGTGCTTTGAATTAGTAGCAAATGCATGTTTCCAACAACTATACTGCAATGGGTTAACATTAAAGAGAAAAAGAAGATATATAGTCAGCAACATGCTACACCTTTTAGTTTTATGTGTTATTTGCTTTACACATCTGATAGGGAATGCAAGAACTTGTGACTTTTCATTTCAGCGGAGTGCAATGAGCTGGAATATATTTAGATACAAAGCGTTGAACCCACAACATGCACTGATGAACTCTTTAAAGAATCTGTTAAATGACTAACAGGTATTATTGAATTAATGAAGTTACACTATGTGTGGTGGAAAATATTCACCTTGAGCTCACATATGGCCCGTTAGGCTCCCAGTCCTTGTTAGATTGTAAGGTGGAATGAACAAAAACTTGATGCAGAAGCAGATGTTGGGCAGGACCTAAGGGAATCTAGGTCATAAATTCAATTTCCTTTTGGGCTCCATCATTATTGAGTTGAAAATTTCGTGTGCGTAGACATATGTATATGTTCACATGCCCATGTTAGGTCTGAGTTTAATCTGGCAACCAACATTTCTTGAAACTTTCAAGAAAAATACCAGCATCTTCTTGGCCCGTTATTTATTTAGTAAGTTTTAGAGTACAGGTACATCAGTGTTTTAAACTATTGGGTGGACATTTCACCGACTCATAAAGTAACAGATTTCAGTTTTACTTAAATGTAATCACCAGAGTGATCTGACAATACAAATTGAATCATGCTGATAAAAATGATCAGAACATAGGTGATGTAATATGTATGCATTTAATCAAATAGGATTTTATAGGAAACTACAGAAGGGTGAGATCCAACTCATTCTCTAGGAGGAAGGATACAACTTAAAATGGAGTCAACTTGGGTGCCTTTAATAAAGAAAAATGTTGTTATCGGCAGTGTCTTTGGAATTGAAATTGGAGAACACATGCCAGTCAACTCTGGAATTGACCACATAGATGCAGCCTTATCTGAGAAATTTGGAACTCATATCATTTCGATAAAAGGTACACAGGATTGCTGCTGGAAAGACCGCAGCTTCTAAAGAGGTAGAAGCACTTTGTAAATGCCCAGAGTACCCCCTGGGTTCTACTCCAATCCTGCCTGATGGGAGTAAACATGAGGATTTTAAATGGAATCACGTACTTTAAATTCTTCATTTTTCAATGCCTTTGTCAACAACTACTTGTTTTTTGTTTTGTTTAAAACCATCAGAACGCTTGCAGACTTGTGAAGTTCACTTTAAAGATTTCAAGATGCTTGAAAATGTAAAAAAAGTAGTATCTGGTCAGGAACTGTTTCTGTGTTCTTTTACTACAGAACAAGTCTTTGAGGTTGCTGAAAACAACTAGCTGCCTCAGCCTAGATGTAAGAATCCACACTGGCAATGTCTTCAATTCCCCAGGTGCCACCTTGCTCACTTACTTCCTGGTCCTCCCTGCCTCATTTGTACCTTGACCTTTATTAGGAAATAGGCCTCCTGTGTGGTCTGCCTGAGTTTCAGCTTAACCTATGATAATCTCACCACACTGGAATAATTCCAAATAAGAATGAAATGGCTCACCTTCCCCATTTCTTATGGACCAGGAGAACAGATGAAGAAAAGTTGGCAGAAGTCCAGCCTTATTCTGGAGACACAATCCAAAGGCAACTCTCTACCATGATCTAACACCTGCCCAATGTGCCCCCAGAATGCAGGGGTAAGTTTAGGTGTGAAAGCACTCTGGAATAGCTTGTAAAAATAGCTAACTGTTAACCAGCACATCTGATGGCTTAGTCTAGTATACCCAGAACTTGTAATTATGTGAGAAATGTAGTCCGAGCTACTTCTTGGCAGAGTCTCAATATGGCTGACGCTGTTTAGAGAGTTTATAGTAGTGTTTTGTTCTTGGAATCAAGTCAATGTTCTCTCCATTGCATTGTGCTAGAGCTGTATATACGTGTTAAAGGGATCTGTTGGATTCCCTTTGGCAAGGAATTGCAGAAATGTTTTTCGTTTTTGTTTTTTGCGGAAATGGTTTTTAACAATGTCAGTTATAAAGTGAGACTTTGGGAGTGAGAGAAGACACTGTAGCCTTTTCACACTGAAATGGCAAAACAGTTGTATTCTCTGGGTCTACCAAAGACTCCTGTTTGAGGATTGTGAATGGAGAGGGTGTGTGTGTGTGCGTGCGTGTGTGTGCATGCGTGTGTGTGTGCGTGTGTCTGTCCGTGTCCTCATGCTTTCTGCCATGGTGTTAAGACCTCTTATGAAGGCATCCAAAGAATACCAAGTGGTTACAGTAGGTAGTTGGCTCGAGTGAATTCAGTCCCATTTGCCAACAACTCAGAGAACTGGAGTTGTTCTAGAGGTGGGGAAAATCATTGTCTTAGCCTGTTTCCACAGTAAGCATGCTCTTCTCATCCACAAGGGTGCAACTCGGTAGGGTTTGACCTGAACCCCTGGCTCACGTGTGGCGTTGGGCTGGCAGTAGTGACCAGAACAGCACAAGGCCTGCAACATGTTCCTTTGAAAGAGAAAGCGATGTCATTCGTTAGGGCACAGAAACCAAATAAAGGCCAAGGACCATGCTCATTCCACCGAGAAGAGGTGAACTCTGTTGACAGAACATTTTGAGTTGACTGAATGAGGAAGTCGACCCAGCTATAAGGGATACTGAGGTCATTAGACCTCAGGAAACAGTACGTGCACACAATCTCAAGGGCTGTGAACATGGGAAAGGAAGGGAAAAAGACACTTATAAAGTCAATCTTAACAGTTTTTGCGATACCTCTTATTTGCAGACTATTGGATTTATGTTATTGCACTCTTCGTGTGATCTATCTTATGTATCTGATAGTTTTTATGAATAATTGTTTTGAGTTGTAAACTCTTATACACTTTATTAAAATGGACCTAATAAAAGTAAGTGATTTATATTTTGTATTATTTCTTAAGTCAGATCTTCCTGGGATTGAAGGATTCCATGAGTGCCTTTTACAGTACCAAGCCTAGTTTTGTGTTTTTAAGTTTCAAAGAACATTTGGTTGGCTGGTTGGTTGGTTGGTTTCCAGTGCCAGCATTGTTACTTCCTGAGACCTACTTTCCATCCTCCACGTTACACGGAGACATAAATGAAATAATAAAAGACAGCGGGGCCATACAAACTGAGCCAAGGAAACCACAGAGCTCCCTGCTATTGTAAACTTTACTGTGAGCTCCTAAAATATGCTAATCTGAATATGACCTCCATCAGTATTAAGTCGTCTTTTTTTTTTTTTAGTTTGCTTATTTATTTATTTATTTATTTAATTTGACAGAGAGAGAGAGAGCAAGCATAAGCAGGCAGAATGTCAGGCAGAGGGAGAGGGAGAAGCAGGCTCCCCACTGGGCCGAGAGCCCTACATGGGGCTCTATCCCAGGACCCCGAGATCATGACCTGAGCCAAGGCAGACGCTTGACTGAGCCACCCAGGCTTCCCCAGTAATCTGTCTTTAAAAACAAACAAAATCCTTTAAGAGAGACCAGCATTAACATAACAAATTAAAGAGAGAAGTCTTGGAAAAGACAAAGAAACCCAGACTTTTTTTTTTTTTTTAAAGATTTTATTTATTTATTTGACAGAGAGAGAGAGATCACAAGTAGGCAGAGAGGCAGGCAGAGAGAGAGGGGGGAAGCAGGCTCCCTGCTGAGCAGAGAGCCCGATTCGGGGCTGGATCCCAGGACCCTGAGATTATGACCGGAGCCGAAGGCAGAGGCTCCAACTCACTGAGCCACCCAGGCACCCCAGACTCTTAACTATAGAGAATTAACTGCTGGTTACCAGAGGGAAGGTAGGTGGTGGGAATGGTGAACTAGGTGAAGGAGATTAAGAGTACACTTTCCTTGATGAGCACTGAGTAATGTATAGAATTACTGAATCACTACATTGTACACCTGAAACTAATATAACATTGTACGGTAATTATACTGGAACTAAAATAAAATTTCAAAGTACACAAAGTACACACACAAAGAAAAGTCTTGAGGAAAAATGAATTATACCTACAAATCTTAAAATCCATAGTGTGGGAGAGAACTTGCCTGCTTATTTCCTCTCCAAGTTTGAGAAAATAACAGTAATATTTGAGCTTTAATGAGTTTTGGCATCCATCATTCAGGGAGAATTGGTAAAGGGCTGAGTTCAGGTCCAAATTCAAGCCGGTAACGGTGTTCACAGAAGATCCAGGGATCCAGAGAGTTCTGGTATAGTATACATGAGTGAAACCAAAGCTGCCTCCTCTTTCTAAAGATCTATCTAAGATCTGATTCATCTATCTCTAAATATATGCCCCACCTCCCTCTACAGTGTGAAGTTCTTGTGTTTTTTTCTGTTTCAAGTTATAATTAACCAAGAGTCCAGTGTTCCTTGTCTGTGCCTTGGGCTGCTCTGGGGGAAGCATCACTCCCACTGAGGCAGACGCAGGAATCCGAGCCTGCTGCAAATGCAGACGGACTCACCTTCAGTGACGTAGCTTGGTCGTCCTTGCAGGGAGAGCCAAGCCTAGCAGCTCCAGCTCCCACAGGGTGCTGTCGTTTGCATTCACCCTTTTGTGGCTCATTTTTGCCAGCCCTGAGACTGGTTAGGAAGAGACTGGCCAGGGAGGAGGTGTCCTTCAGTCACCTCCTAATTGAGAAGCAAGTGAGGGCGCCTGGGTGGCTCAGTCGGTTGAGCGACTGCCTTCGGCTCAGGTCATGATCCTTGAGTTCCGGGATCGAGTCCCACATCGGGCTCCCAGCTCCACGGGGAGTCTGCTTCTTCCTCTAACCTTCTCTCCTCTCATGCTCTCTCTCACTTTCTCTGTCTCTCAAATAAATAAATAAAGTCTTAAATAAAAAAAAAAAAAAAAAAGAGAAGCAAGTGAGAAGAACCAGAGTGAGACCCAGAGAAAAGCCATGAGCAGATGATTTAGACCTTTCCTTTGGATTTGGAGACAAAGATCTTTTTCCTTCCATCTTAAGAATTTTTCCTTCAGTTTACCTCTCCTTATGTTGGGGCAGTAAGATCTAGGGGGCTTCGGTTAACGTCTCAGTCTATGTAGAAGAAGACAAGTAATTCAATCTTTTATGTAAGCTTAGTCCAGAGGCCCAAAAGGAGTCCAAGTATTCTGTATAGAAGGTGGCCCACTTCTCTAGCACCAAGATCATCACTAGATAGGGAATTCCCCAAGTCACATATGGAGAAATTAGTATTTCTACCAGATCTCCCCAGGAACATCCTGTTTTTGAGCAGGACCTTTGACCTCAAGGATAGACTCGGTTTTTACTCTTCAGAGAAACCTTGAGTTATCATTGGGGAGTTGATTATAGTTTTTTCATGGAGGAACAAAAAATATAAACTATCAAACTTTATTCAGTTTATAATGAATATTACTGGTAGAAATACTCAGTTCAAGTAAGATTCAAATCTGTTAAAATCACACATCATTAAAAATTGATGGAGGGCCCCTGGGTGGCGCAGTTGGTTGAGCGACTGCCTTTGGCTCAGGTCATGATCCTGAGTCCCGGGATCGAGTCCCATATCGGGCTCCCAGCTCCATGGGGAGTCCGCTTCTCACTCTGACCTTCTCCCTTCTCATGTTCTCTCTCACTCTCTCTCTTTCCTAATAAATAAATAAATAAAATCTTTAAAAAAAAATTGATGGAAAAGGGGTGCTTGGGTGGCTCAGTGGGTTAAGCCTCTGCCTTTGGCTCAGGTCATGATCTCAGGGTCCTGGGATTGAGCCCCGCATCAGGCTCTCTGCTCAGGAGGGAGCCTGCTTCCTCCCCTCTCTCTGCCTCTCTCTCTCTCTGTCAAATAAATAAAATCTTTAAAAAAAAAATTGATGGAAGAATGAAATTCTGACAAAATTTAAATCGAAATTTTGACCGGGAAATTTGAATTTTATAGGTATAGTAGCCACAAGAGAACTTAGTAGCAGAAGATATATTGGTAAAATTTGAAACGAACAAAGAATTGACTAATAAGTCTCCATAATAAAACATATAGAGGAGACTGGATCTCAATGAAAATAATTACAACAAAATGGAAATACATTGCAGAGGAAACTGATCAAAAATTAAATTGGCTTAATGGAGTTTCCTGATGAAAATTCATCAATATTAGCCCAACTAAAATATGTATTCAAAAATACTGAGTGAAACGGCCTCAGTGGTTCAAAATGTCTTTCTTGTGCCTGCCTGTGGGCGGCTGAAGTGAAGTTGTCCAGATGGCCATTAGCGGCATGAATCAGGAGAGAAGTTTTGACTGCTGCTAGAAAGAAGTCACCAGTGGGTCCTGGATATAGATGAAATCAGAGGAAGAGAATGTAGACTAAGAGGAGCACTTACAAAAACCTTTTGGGAACAACAACATTTAAAGGATGGGTGGGGGGGGAGGGAAAGCCATGAAGGAAACTGAACCACAAAGGCAGACAGAAAAACAGAAGGGTGATACCAAAGCTAAGAGAGAGGAAAAATTTTCAAGAATGAACAGTGGTCAGTGATTTTAAATGCTGCAGAGAAATCAAAAGAGAGAGAAACATGTCATTTGGATTTGTCAATTGGAGGCCATCGGTGACCTCAGCAAGAGAAATTTCAGTAAAGTCGTGGGGGCAGACTGCAGTGATCTGAGTGAATAGGGTGTAAAGAAGGCGGGCTATATTTTAAAGAACAAGATGGTTCCAATTTATACAAGGACCTTGAATAATCCACAACTTAAGGGCATACCACAGCTGCATGTTCCTTTCCTCAGAACACCAGCTTGGCCCCCCGTTTTTTTTGTTTTGTTTTGTTTTACATTATGTTGATTTTTTTCTTAAAAGATTTATCTTTTTTTCTTTTTTTTTATAAAGATTTTATTTATTTACTTGTCAGAAAGAGAGAGAGAACACAAGAAGGGGGAGCGGTAGGCAGAGCAGGCAGAGGGAGAAGCAGGTTCCCCGCTGAGCAAGGAGCCCGATACAGGACTCGATCCCAGGACCCTGGGATCATGACCTGAGCTGAAGGCAGTGGCTTAACCGACTGAGCCACCCAGGCGCCCCCAAAGATTTATCTTTCTTAATCTAACAGCCTTTGCCATATCTTATTACATCAAACTTGCATTCCAATATTATTGATTTGAATGTGTTTTTTTCCTCCAGTTCTCATACTAGTAATATCACTGAACAAATGTTTAGATGACATTCGTCTAGGAAAGGAGAATTACATTATGATATCAGTGAATTCGAAACAAAACAAAAGAACCAGTAGTCACTGTGATGGGCTCCAACATTATCCATGTCAAAATCCCCAGAACCTGTGAAGGACACCTTATCTAGCAAAAGGGATTTAGCACGTGTGATAAAATTAAGGATCTTGAAATGGGAAGAGTATTCGGGATTATTCAGGTGGGCCCAACATCATCACAGCTTCATATAAGAGAGATGCAGGAGGAGTCAGAGAAGGCAGCAATGTGGTGACACACACAAAGACTGGGGTGACACTTTGAAGATGGAGGAAACCGAAGAATATAGGGAGCCACTAGAAGGTGAAAAAGACAAGGAAACATTCCCCCATCAAAGCCTCTGGAAGGAATCCATCCTGCTAACAACTTGACTTTAGTCCAGTGAAAGTGAACTCCAGACTTCCTGCACCTATACCAGACTGCATCAGACCTCCAGACCGAAAGAGAGTACGTTTGCTGTGTTAAGTCACCATGTTTGCGAGAATTCGTCATAGCAGCTATAGGAAACCAGTCACGAAAGTTCCTCTCCAAATTTCCGACACAAGTCAGCAACAGCAACCTTCTTACTGACAAAGGGCAATGGATGCCTTGTGTGGAGGCGTGGAGGTGAAGAACAAGGGTTCCAGCTGTGGAGGCTTACGTCCCTTGTCTGTCACTTCCTAGCTGTGTCACCTTGAACAAATCACTGAGCTTCTGCGTCTTGTTTCTTCATCTGTAAAACAGGGGGGACAGCAAATGTGCACATGGTAGGTTGTTAGGGGTTGGACTCAGGAGAGCCACCCACTTTGGGTGCTCCGTTGGGGTCCGCGATGTCTGCTCGGCTCACTCATGAGGTGATGGCACAATTCCCTCAGACGGCCAGCTCTGAAGTTGTGCTTACCTGACCATTTTTCATATTTGCATGTATTTCATATTTTGCACAGGAGTTGACACTTTATTAATCCCTCGTGTAACACTTTCAAATTCATATAAAATGTGACCATGCCATGAGCTTGAATGGAAATGAAAAGAGAGCTAGGGAGCTTGCCAGTGGGGGACATGGATGGGGAAGGATGAATAGGGGAAGCACTTGAATATGGTCCTACCTTAGCAGCTAAGGAGAAACAATCTGTAGGGAGGGAACAGATGAAGATGAAGGAATAAGAAAGAGAGAGAAAAGTAAATGGGTAACAAGCATGCCCAGCACCCAGATCTTGATTTCTAAATGAAAGGAACCAGGGCTCTATGGAGAAATGGCAGAGGGCAGGAAATACACAAGGTGAACTAGGGGTATCTTGTACTCCTAGAAAGTAAAGAAGTGCTAAACAACAACAACAACAAAAATACAAAAGAAACTACCACAAGGACACAGGCACCAGCCTGAAAGAATTGCCAATGGTCAAAGCTGGAACAATGTGATCAACAGAATAAATAACATAATACTAGATTATAACAAAATATAAAGTAAATATCTACCACCCATACTGATATAAAGGTGACTGAAAAAATAAATAGGGAAGACAAGACATATCTCTCACATAGAAGAATTTCAACTAATTTATGTAGACCCTCCTTGCCTCCAAAGTAAAGCCGAATTCCACATACTTTGAATGTTGGCTGTGCTTCCAAAAAATAGTGCCTGGAAAGGGGAGATGGAAAGAGTAACTTTACCGTAGAAAAACCCCAATAACCATCACCTCAGCCAGATGATCAAAGTTAACATCAACAGTGATATGTCGTTAATATGTACCCTTAATATGATGTGATGAGAAGGGTACTTCACCTCCGTGGTCCTCCTCTCCGAAACCCATTAACCCCAGTCTAACCAAGAGAATAACATAAAACAAATCCCAGTTGAGGGACAGTCTACAAAATACTTGACCAGCACTCTTCAACACTGTCAAAGTCAGCAAAAACAAGGAAAGTGTGAGAAACTGGTACAGGCCAGAAGATGCTACGCGATAAGACAGGTAAGTGTAATACATCTGGATAGGATCCTGGTGCAGAAAAAGAGGATGAGAGAAAAAGTAGGGAAATCCAAATCAACTGTGGAGTTTGGTTAACGTTGGTTCCTTAGTTTTGGCAAAGGTATAATGGTAATGTCAGATGCTCTCAGTAGCAGGGGACACTGGTTAAGGGATGCATAGAAACAGTCTGCACTGTCTTTGCAGCTTTTCTGTAAACCTAATAGCACTTTAGAATAAAAAGTTTACTTAAAAAATAATAAGTTGGGCAAAGTCCCTAAGGAATGGCAGGGGGAGTAAAGAGTGGGTTGGATCCTGAACACAGGTGAAGTTACTGGCTTGGAGTAAGGGAAAAACTTTTCCTCTGCCCTCTCCAGTTCTTTTCATGGGGGCCTGCGAATTAAACTGCCAAAAAGACAGATTAGCAAAAGATACTTTTTTTTCACATACACACGAATTCACAGGAAAATATGACTCAAGGAGGCAGAATTTGGGTTTATATACCATCTTAATAAGAGAAGGGGGTGGGGAGAAGGGCGCTCTAAGAAAACAAATGACTTTTAGGAAAAGATAAATGGGGAATAGATATGACAGTTTTGTGAAAATGTCTATTTAGGTGACTGCTTATTCCTCAGCCAAATTATCCTCTCCAGTGATAGGAGTCAATCTTTCGTGGTTGCTAAATTCCTGGAGAGGGGACTGATTTATAACTATGGATTCTTTGGGAAGCTCTGCCCTCAGGTAGGTAAGGGCAGTTCAAAAGAAAAGAAAACAAAGCCAAACTCTTGAGCAATATACTGTGGATACCTTCAGCAGGAAGAGGTGAGTGTGTGAGTCCAGGAGGGGTTCTGACCAGTTAGAAAGCCCATTGCTGCCCCTACCACCACCAAGTCCTCTAACTTTTTCTCTGCAAAGTAAAATCTGCTAAGAATGAAGATGCAAGGAGTTAAGTTTGGAGTAGCTAATAAAGGCAATTGTTAAAATATTTGCAACCAGGGTTTTAAATAGACTGAGTTCAGTAAGATAAGGAAGAGTTCAGGAAAGGGCTTAAATCCTTGTGATCTTCCTGCCTCACTCCTTGATGAAATTCCTGCAGATCCCATGGCTTTCTGGTTACTTTCCCAAGTACTCTCAAGTATTAAAAAAATCTAGCCAAGTTTTCACAGCACCCATCTCACATCTGCCTCAGAGCTTCCCTCCCTTCCCTAGATTGGGCTCAGGGACTAGGCTCCTTCTACACCTGCCTCCTGCAGTTTGGGGCAAGAGGAGGGGCATTGGGACCAGGGTGCATACAGCAGTCCTTTTCCTTGGCTGGGCTGCCTGTGGCTTTCTGCACTGTTCCTGTTCAGGGTGTTACTAGCTCGGGGGTGCTGGCAAACAACAACCCATGGGACAAATCTGAGCCACGGAGAAGAATGGTTTTTCCACTTTTCCATGTCGGGAAAAAAAATCAGAATATTTCATGACACGAAATCATATGAAGTGAACAAGGTAGTGTCCATAAATAAAGCTGTGTTGGGACACAGCTACACCCATATAGGTGTGTACTGCCCACGGGCGCTTTTGCTCCATCATGGCAGGGTAGAGTACTGCTGACAGACCATATGGTTGGGAAGACTAACGTTTACTCTCTGGTTCTTTACAGGTAAGTTTGCTGACCCCTGTTCTAACTCACTCCTGCAATCCACCCCCCTCCCCTTCTGCCGATGGTGGTATACCCCACTCAGCAAGCTGGAGCCCCTTGCCCTCCTGGGGACCCTGGTGAGCAGGAGCCCTTCAGAATAGTTCAGCCCGGCTCGCTTCTGCAGCATCTATCTCCTTGCTACATGGGAAAGTCTTGCATCCTTGTCCCTCCAAATGCTACGAGTGCCAGCTGGTCCCCTGTTCCTTCCCTCTTTGCTATGCCATTGTGGGGTGCTTTGGTTAGCCTCCTATCTTTAGGCTTCATCCTCAAACTCCTGGGGATATTCTAAGGACTCCCTTCCCATATTTTACCCCAGTAACTGACGAG
>CM052811.1:47025851-47044934 GCA_028533885.1 Nasua narica
TATAGTCGATGTCCAGCTGAGATTCTGCTACTGGAAGATTTTTTGGGGACAAGAAAAATAGACCAGTGATTACTTAATTTGCTAATATTAAATATTCTTTTATGTTGTTATGATACCAGTTTATGAGACAAACTTGTGTTTTGGGGGCTGTTGATAGACTAACCTTATTGGATTGACATGCATTATTATAGAGTGGAGTATTTCAGGTAAGCAAGTAATGGTATAATCAGGAAAATAGCAAATTCTAATCCTTTTCTTAATTCTTAAATTCTCTCTTTTTTCTTGGTTTTAGGTTATGGATGATGACTCAGATGAAAAAGAAGCTAACTCACCTTAAAATAACTAGAATTTTCTTTGGGTGCAGCAGTTGGACTTATTGATCATATATACCAAGCTTTTATTATTAATCTTCTAAGGAACTTGAGGATTAATAAAAATATGCCCTTTTTTCAGAGACTGATGTATAAATATTGCATGTTTGCTTACCTCATATGAGCTATTTATAACATCCTGAATCATCTTCTGTACACGTGGATTTTATCCAGGGATATTTTAATGTTTGTTCTTTATTTCTCATGGTTCCTTCTTTGTCTAATGTGTGAGGCAGTTCATTTTCCATCATTTAATTTATTTACTTTTTTTATATATTGAAGTAAATAAGGAGAATGCCTATAAAAAAAAAAACCTCTAAAATGGCTTAACTTTTTGTGAAATATTTGAGACTATCTTTACTGGATTTTTATCTTGTTAAAAAAAAAAACAACTAAGCAATTCTGGCTTAAAAATGGTATCTGCCTGGGGGGGTGCCTGAGTGACTCAGTCGGTTGAGTGTCTGACTCTTGATTTTGGCTCAGGTCATGGTCTCAGGTTGTGAGAACGAGCCCCACTTTGGGCTCTGCACTGGACGTGGAGCCTGCTTAAGATCTGATCTCTCCCTCTCCTTCTGCCTCTTCTCCACCCCCTTTAAAAAAAAAAAAACAACGGATCTGGCTAAAAGTCCCCAATGTAGTAGCACATAATTGCTCGCTAAAAGACCAAAAAAAAAAAAAAAAAAAAGTATTCATAATGCTGAAAACTAAGAAAGAACAAAGTTCCAGAATGTAGACAGAATTTCCATCAGTAGAAGACACAGCAGTCTGAATTGAGGGAAAAGCTGCCTTAGCATGCTCAGGCTTTATTTTATGAAGCAGAATCTCTGGAAAAAAAAATAGATGAAAAACTGCTTTGGTTTTTCTTTCACTGGCTTCTTCTGACTCAGATATTTATAATCTGTGCCATGCCAGATTTGGTCAGTTATTTTTCTACCCTAGGGGTACTGCTTTTTCAGATACCCAACATAGTAAATTACCCTGCTCTCTCATTTTTTTAATAACTCAGAGACAGTACTTCACAGATAATATCAGGATAAGAAAGGGAAATAGCAGTGGTATATTGTATTTCTGGAATTCTGGTTCATAAAAGTATCGATCCTAAGATAGAGGTGGAGGGGTGTCTGGGTGGCTTAGTGGGTTAAGCGTCTGCCTTCAGCTCAGGTCATGATTTTAGGGTCCTGGGATCAAGTCCCACATTGGGCTCCCTGCTCAGCTCAGAGTCTGCTTCTCTCTCTCCCTCTCCCCCTCACCCCGATTTCTGCACGCTCTGTCTTTCACTCTCTGCTCTTCCTCTCAAATAAATAAATAAAATCTAAAAAAATAAGATAGGGATAGAAACAGGAAGAACGTCATGATTTGTAAATGTTGGAATTTAAAGTTTATATGTTTGTCCTTTGGTTCATAGAACTAGACAGCGGGGTTCGGAGAATTTGTTCCCTAAGCTATTATAGATGAACTTGGGTCAGACTCTGGGAATTGCTTTGTAGACTAGAAACATTAACCTGCACTTAAGAAGCTATAAGAAATTGAGACTGTGGAGGAGATGCAGTTAATGACAAGTCTTGAGGATGACCATGAAATAAGTGGCTGAAGTGGGGGGTGAATTAGATTATTGGAGGAGAGGAAATCATGGAACTGAGAGGCCAAGGTATGGGCAAGATTTTCTGCAAAAGGGAGCAGCCATGAGGAGCAGAGAGGAACGGTGGGGAAGACCTCTCTAGGCATACAGAGAAGTGTAAACAGAATCTGGGAGCTGTGAAATGTACTTGGGAACTGCAAGCAATGAAGTACATCCTGAGTGTAAAGTGAAAGTCCTTACCTGGAAACGGTACAGAAGCAAACAGTGGGCTGAACAAAGTGCTACAGAAACTAGTGGTTGGCTACCCAGCATATACCCCTGCTTCTTACTGAGAGAGGCCCTTTCAATTATCATTTGTTTTTGTTTTTAAATATTTTATTTATTTATTTGAGGGAGAGAGAGCACAAGCAGGGGGAGGAGCAGAGAGAGAGGGAGAAGCACACTCCCTGCCAAGCAAGGAGCCTGAGGCAGGGCTTGATCCCAAGACCCCTGGATCATGACCTGACCCAAAGGCAGATGCTTAACCAACAGCCACCCAGGCACCCTGTCAATTATTTGTGATGTGGCCAGGGAAGGTATCCCTCAGGGGATAAATTCTACCTAATCTAAGCCAGTCATTTTAACTCCTTTCTCTTTGCCAGTCTAGGTGTGGACATATGACCCAGCTCTGGCCAACTAGCTGGAAGAGAGAGTCTACTGGAGTGTTTTTAAAAGATTTTCTTCCCTGATTAAGAAAGAGGGAGAGAGAGTTAATCTATGTAAAGAAGACTCTTCCCCTCAATTCCTTTCTTTACTGTTTGGTATGCTATAGAATGAAAACTTAATGTCTAAGGCTATGACGTCAAAATCATGATGAAAAGCCAGTCCATTGAGAATGTCAAAGGGGAAGGAAACAAGGCCTGGATCCTTGAGGAAATTATTGACTTTTTTTAAAAAAGATTTTATTTATTTATTTGACAGATCACAAGCAGGCAGAGAGGCAGGCAGAGAGAGGAGGGGAAGCAGGCTCCCTGCTGAGCAGAGAGCCCGAAGTGGGGCTCCATCCCAGGACCCTGAGATCATGACCCGAGTGGAAGGCAGCGGCTTTAACCCACCGAGCCACCCAGGTGCTCCATATTATTGACTTTTGAGCTAGCCTGGGAATGGGTGCATTTTCCGAGTGTCCTGTGAGATAAAAGGTTTCCTTGTTAAGAACATCTGTTGTTGGCAGGTATTATCACTTGAAGCTGATTGCCTTCTAACAAAGAGCCTTGGTAAATCATGGAGGAGTTGATACATTAATTTTACTGCTTTTTCTTATTTGTGGCAGACAGTGCCAAATACCAATCTTAAAATGAAAACAATATATTTTTAAATTAATTGAGCCACTTTTTCAATCATCAAAGATTCATTTAGAAGGTATAGTTTAATCAGTGAAAGTTTTTACCTTTGAATTTTTAAATTATACTTAATTTTCTCCTATATGGTCCACAAAAGGAGGAAGTAATCATTCACATTAGTTATGTTTGGTGAAAACAAAAATTAGCCCCCCAAAATGTATAAAATCTTGTAAGTATTACTGAAAACACTTTATAAATACGGGACATTTCAATAGGTAGTTGAAACAGATTATTGGCTAAGAGTCAGCCACACACTTGGAGGATTTTTTGCTAATGAGAATTAGGATGAAGTGCTATCCAGAATGACAAGGAGCAAAATATTTAAAAATAGCAAACTTTCATTGGCATTCACTATGTGACAAACACTATTCTAAGTACCTTACATTTATGAAGTCATTTAATCCTATGAGATTGGTAACTATTATTGTCCCCATGAGGCACAGGAAGTACATTTTCTATTGCCATTCAACTTCAGTGGAAAAGCCAGGAATATGAACCCTGGCATTCTAGCTGCAGACTCTGCACATTGCTACGATACTACTCTTTGGTCTTAAGGGGATTGGACCCACATACCACTCCTGAGTATTTTTACCTGATGGAGGAGAGGGCATTCCTTGCCTTCATAGGTGCTGCGTTCTAGTGGGGCGAAGTCTTTTCCATCTTTTATTTGCTCCTGACTACTGGGGCAAGGCAGTGGTATGTGCATGTGTGTCCTTCCCCCCTCAACCCTTTTTCCAGCAGTAGGAAGCTAGTTGCTCTTCAGTCCAGTGGGAATTACATCCCTTTGGGAAAATGCAGCTTTATACTCCCATTTCCCCACAGCAGAGTTATCTATGCAGTCTCGACAGGGTGCTTGCAGGCTATGCAGAAATGCCTTTGTATCCCCTGAAAGAAACTAGGATATAGTTTTGTTTTTGTTTTTGTTTTCCTGTCTTATGTTTCTAGTGATCTTTCTGCTCCAGGCAGCTCCATGAATGGTCTGCTTCCATTCTAGCTCTGATCAAATCCTACAGAACAGAAATAGATATGATCAGTCTCATGGTTTCCTATTTGTGGACAATTTCTTTGGCAGTAGAATGTGTTTCCTTCTAGCAAAGCTAGAAAACTCTGCCCCAGGTTCTGCCTACTGGGAAAATTAGGAGGCACCCCAGAGGAATATAGGGAATATACTAATTCTAGTTGGAGTCCGCATCCTTTGTTTCTAAGCATGAGACTTCCTGGTGTGGCAGTCAAGGTTGTGTTCATCTGATGTAGTAGGCGTCTTTTGTCTTCCAGGTGTCCCTGCATTTTTTTTTTTAGCAACACCTTCCCCTTTCCTTTGAGGAAAGGAGTCTACGTGGTGCTGGGGGAACTTCTTGGCTCTGTTGCTCACTCTGTGCTCTGGTGACTCTATGTGGTACTGGTGGAATTGTCTAAGCAAGTGTCCTTCCTTCTGCCACAGGAGTGAGTGGGGCATAGGAGTCTGCATTGGACCCATCGGAATCCTTGCCTTGAATATGAAAAGTAAGGATGGAGGAATACCCTCTCTCTCCTTGGACTACAAACTATAAAGATATGATTCCAGAGTTGCTTGAAGCTCATTTACCTGTGCATAAGGTCAGAGAGAGAGAATCAAAGGGAGTTCTGACAGCACTGTTTGTGTCCCTGGATACAGGTGTGCCTGAAGCTATATCCCTGTCCTTTCCAATGACATTAGCCAATAAATCCCCTCTTTAGCTACTTTGAGTGGATTTCTATTCTTTGTCATTAAAAGCTCTATTTTTTTAAAGATTTTATTTATTTATTTGACAGAGAGGAGAGAGATCACAAGTAGGCAGGGAGGCAGGCAGAGAGAGGGGGAAGCAGGCTCCCCACTGAGCAGAGAGCCTGATATGGGGCTCGATCCCAGGACCCTGAGATCATGACCTGAGCCGAAGGCAGAGGCTTTAACCCACCGAGCCATCCAGGTGCCCCTAAAAGCTCTATCCTTTAGAAATTTAAAATAAATTCATATATTCAGCATTGAGAAAATCAGTAAGATCAACATTAAGTAGATGTATTAGCGTTTTCCAGAGAAACAAAACAAATTGAACTTATCTACTTACCTTTCTACCTATTAAGTATTTATTTCAGGGAATTGGCTCATGTAATTAAGGAGGCTGGCAAGTCCAAAATCTTCAGGGTGGGCTGTCAGACTGGACACAAGGGAAGAGCCAGTGTTGCAGTTGAAGTCCAAAGGCTGTCTGCTGCTTAATTCCTTATTGCTCCAGGGAGGTCAGTCTTTTGTTCTATTCAGGTCTTCAACTGATTTGGTGAGGCCCACCTACAGTATAAAGAGGGATCTGCTTTACTCAAAGTCCACTGGTTTAAATATTAATCTCATCCAAAAGTACACTCACATAAACATCCAGAATAGTGTTTGACCAAATATCTGGACACTGTGGCTCAGCCAAGTTGATACATAAAATTATCAATTTAGAGGGCAGAGTTTGCTTTCATCACCAACTTATTTCTGATTCCTTCTCCCCTGTGTTGGCCCCCTCTCTTTGCATTATCATACTCAATTTCACATGCCCTTATGTTGTCCCTTTTTTGACCAGTGTCATCAACCAAGGTGATCTGTCCAGATCTGCCTTCTTTCTGATTTCAGAATCAACTTCATCCACAGGAGAACTCTCATTTCCTCAGTGACCTTTTCATACCTGGCATCCAAATGAAAATTAACTCTACATGTAATGTCACTGTAAAGTGTTAATAGATGATAATGACTTACTGTAGACCTCCTGGGGGAAGGGGAGGTGCTCTGCTTTAAATACAGAAATACAATAAGAGTTTAGGCATTATGATAGGTAAGTAGTGGAGGAAACTTTGGACAGAGGAATTTTGTGGTCTCCGTATAAACCCATTTTGTGACTAGTTCTCTAGTCATGTCCTAACTATTTAACATCTGATTACCTTTTTAATGATTCCTTCCAAAAAGTGCATATGCTAAGATGAAAAAGCATTGTAGTCCATTCTTAGGGAACTAGTTCAGTATAGCTAGACTATAAGATGATTGCTTGAGTAGAGTGGTAGAAAATGATGCTGATAAAACCAGCAGGAATGAAATCCTGAGTAACTATGTGTCTGTACATAGGAGTCTGGGCTTAATCCTGCAGGTGAAGGGTACCCAGTGAATTGGAAGCAGGAAGAAACAGAATCAGATTTGTGGGGGCACCTGGGTGGCTCAGTGGGTTAAAGCCTCTGCCTTCGGCTCAGGTCATGATCTCAGGGTCCTGGGATCGAGCCCCATATCGGGGTCTCTGCTCGGCAGAGAGCCTGGTTCCCTTCTATCTCTGCCTGCCTCTCTGCCTACTTGTGATCTCTCTCTCTCTCTCTCTGTCAGATAAATAAATAAATAAATAAATAAATAAATAAATAAATAACATCTTAAAAAAAAAAAAAGAATCAGATTTGTTTCTGAAACGTCACTTTGATGTGAAGGTCCATAGGATGAATTGGGATGGTGGTGGAACCAATGGGGTTCAATGAAGAGGCCTTTCTGAGGCCCTGACTGGTGCCTTTTATTCTTGTGTTCATTTCTTCCATCTCATAGGCCTTAGTAGCTCCATCTGTTTCTTCTTCCCTTGATACTTACCACCATCTTCTCTGTCCACTGGGCTATATTTCTCCACAAAACTCCCTAAAAACTGGGATATTTGTATTCCTGCTTCCCATATTCTTGTTATGCACAGGCCTTTGTTTTTAATTGAAATATAATGGACATGTAACATTATATTAGTTTCAGGTATACAACAGAATGATTTGGTATATGTATATATCGCATAACGAACACCACAATAAGTCTCGTTTACACCATCACCAAACATAGTTACCATTTTTTTTCTTATGGTAAAAACTTTTTAAGATCTACTCTCTTAGCAACTTTCAAATATACAGTGCAGTATTATTAACTATGGTTACCGTCCTGTTCATTACATTCCCAGAACTTATAACTGGAAGTTTGTATCTAGGCATTTTTTATTGTAATAATTTTATTGCTATTTGTTATTGGAATTCAGGTAAGGGATAACAAAAATCACAAACATGGGGGCGTTTAAAAATTTTTTTTTTAAGTTTCTATCCATTTATTTGAGAGACAGAAAGAGTGTGTGCAGTGCACAGGCAAGTGGGGTGAGGGGCAGAGGGAGAGAACCTTTAAGCAGACTATCCCATAAGTGGGGACTCCCACATGGGGCTCAATCCCACAACCCATGAGATCACAATCTGAGCCAAAACCAAGAATCTGAGGCTCAACTGACTGAAGCACCCAGGTGCTACTCCCCCTGCACCCTGATTTAAAAATCTTATAAAGCTATTTTCATTAGGGTTCTTCCTTTCTTTAGATGTGGCAGCTGGAAGCCCTAATGACCTTCTACCCGTCAGGCTGTATGGCATGGAGGAGACTGAGAGCCATCAGGTTTAACAGGACAAATCTATGAACAGAGAAGTGGACTTACATAAAAAGATGATGACTGACACCTTCCTTACCATTATTCCTTTTTTTTTTTTTTAAGTTCGGTTATTTCAGAACTTCTGATGAGGAGAGAAAATCCTTTCCATTTCTCCAGATGTTTGAATTAGACCCAGATGTCCCCTTTCCTTCACAGATCATTTATTTTCTTCTCCTGCCCGTATTCCCAAATGTCCAGCTAAGGCAAAGCTCTATAGAGATGGAGGTCAGACAAACAAGAGTTCTTTCATATTAGTGTCTTGACTGGAACATAGTTATGAAGGGCTCTTTGTTGCATTGGGTTAGGAAAATATTGACTTTCAAACTTTATCTCAACCTCCTCCTTGCCATACATTCTGCTGGGCAGAAGGCCATCGGGCTTCTAGTTGGCATATCTAAAATTATGAGGAACCCATACTATTATTAATTAAAATTGCCAAGGAGTCACAGTATGATTCCAGTGTTTGAACAACACATTTGTGCACTGCTAGCAAACCTGATGATGCCACAAAGTGCCAGCAGTATTACCAACATTCTCATGCTCAGCCTAAAATACCATTGAACCCCTTGCTTCTTTTCTGCTACCTTGACTCCTTGGCAATATCACTGCGATCTTACTAGAAACTCTTAGATGAGGGTTCTGAAGCTAAGATATATATCCACAGTGTTTTGCCTCTTCATTAAGAAATGTGTTGTCTATTAACAAATATCTGTTTTTAAAATTTTAACTGTGTTTTTAACTTTAGCTCTAGGGTCATTTAGGGGCTTAAGGGCCTGAAATATTAAAGGGCTCTTAGGTGATAAACACTTTGATTAGTTAAATATAACATTTTTCTAGCCTCTCTTTGAGGCAAGTAATAAAAAGGCATTTCCCCCCCTCAAGGAAATCTGAAAAGCCCTTCCTTTGTTGACTTGATCATATAACCAGTCATAGGCAGTCAATTCCTATGACTTTTTTCACTCCTTCAAAATGGGTTTTTTTCACTCCTTGAAAAACATTTTTTAAAAGATTTTTTTCTTTTATTTTTAAAGTACTCTCTACCCCCAATGTGGGGCTCAAACCCAATACCTTGAGATCAAGAGTCCCATGCTTCGCTGACTGAGCCAGCCAGGTGCTGCAAAAACATGTTGATCCTTTATTTTGTTAGGGTCTATACTAGGTGTTGGGTATGCAAAGGCTTGTTCTAGCTTCAAACAACCTAGGAGGGAAATACACACACACATAAAATGTCAGAAGTGTATTGATTTAAAGGGGGCAGTTCAAAGAACAAGAGGTTAATCCATGTCCTTAAGCCTGTCTAGGGAGAAAAAAATAGGTTTTCCCCAAGAGGTAGCATTTAAATAGAGATGGGGTGGGGATTCCATGAAGAGTAACTAATGTGTACAAAATACTTGAGAATGTTGAGGCAGTAGGGAAACTGTAGCATTGTTGGAGTGTAAACGGCTGGAAGGTGGGGTAGGAAGAGAGCAATCGTGTGAGGTAAGATGGGGTATCTAGGGTCAGAAGTCCATGCCATGTTCTGTATGCCAATCAATTTTTATTTGATCCTAATCTAGAGCCGTTAATAGTTATGATAACCATCTACATTTGACTAAAGATACCATTTAAATTTTCCTAGAGCAAATGCTTGGATAATAAATTCTCAGAAACATCATCTCTCTCTGATTAAGTCTCTCTTGGCAGGACTGGTGCATTAATTCACAGAATTAATCGTCAGTGAGTCAAACGTAAGGCTGTCAAATCTGGGCAATTCTTGTCTTCTCAGGTGGGACATCAGAAGTCTGGGCCAGAAGAGTTTCATAAGCCCAGGAGCACAGTGTTGTATTGTCAAGCTTTACATCTTCCCACCACCCAATCCCCTCTGCCAAAAAACTGGGGGTTAGGAAGGCAATGAATGGGGGGGGTGGGTAGGGTGCTGAGGGCATTTAGAGGCCAAGCGTATTACACAGAGCTTAAGTCCGGAACTGAACTGCTTGTCACCAGAAAGACTGGACGAACCTGAATGAAGCTTTGCATCAAGAACTTTGGTACTTTTCGGGACGCCTGAGTGGCTCAGTGGGTTAAGCCTCTGCCTTCAGCTCAGGTCATGATCTCAGGGTCCTGGAAGAGAGCGCCGCATCGGGCTCTCTGCTCAGCGGGGAGACTGCTTCCCTCTTAAAAAAAAAAAAAAAAAAAAAAGGAATTTTGGTACTTTTCCTCTCTACCTCATTCAATTTTCTTTGCAATTTTTCTTCAGTCTTAATGTCCCTTTCCATCCTGACTTGTTTATCCCCCAGAACCCCCTTTTCAGGCCTCCCACTTTCTTCCTCCTTTTTCCGCCGCTTCGTGGGGTGCCGGAGCCTGGGGCCTTGGATTGCCTTGGGCGCGTGCTCCAACGCTATTTGCTTTGCTGACAATTCCATCCTCCTCTTTCCTGCCAGCCACCGAGTTTCTTCCTCCCCCACGGCGTGGCTCCTCCAGCTGCTCTCCCGGGGGCCGGGCTGCTCCAGGAACCCTAAGCGGATGCGGCCGCTGGCTGCTGCCACGTCTCCGCCGCCAGCAGGCCAGCGCCTGCGTGGGCTCGAGGGCTGGGCGGGCTGTGCGGGGAGGCGGGAGCTGCGCGTGAGCGGCGCGGACGCGGCCCAATGGGATTCGCAGGAGGCGGCGGCGGCGGCGCGGTGCGCGCCGAGGGGCGGGGCCCGTCGGCAGTTGCTGGCGAGCCCGGGAGGCCGAGAAGGCTATCGTTGCTTCGGCCGTCGCATCCCCGAGGGAGTCCTGTTGGCTTGCCCCGGGCCCCCAAGCTCGCCGATCACCCCAGAGGCTTGTGTGTGCGCTCTCGACCTCGCTAGCCGTTCGCCGCTCGCCCGCCGGCCGTGCCTTCTGCATCATGTGCGGTAAGGGGGCTGCGGGCGGGGGGCGTGTTGCGGGGCGGTGCTGGGGTGCGGTGTGGGCGCCGCCGAGGCCGGAGGCGCTGGCCGGAGCCGGAGTGTGAGGGTGTGAAGTCTGGGTGCTGGGTGCGGAGGCCGGCCTCTGCGAGCAGGATGGGGGTGGTGGACCTAGGAGGGCACCTGGGAGGAGGGCGGGCTCTAGAGTGGATCTGGGGGGCCACAGGGGGACGGTTTTGCGCGGAGGAGGGAACCAAAATGTAGACATATGTCTTGGAAAGGGAGAGAGGGCCGAGGGAACTGAGGTGTGGAGGGGTTTGCCTTCAAAAGAGTCCATCAGGTGAGTGAGGCAACCTGTGGAACATCAGGTGAGATCACTTGAACTTATCTTCCTTTCTTCTAGGATTTACCTTTTCAAAAATATTTATTTTTAGTTGCTTTCTTTTGGGCAGGCCCTATAGAAACAGAACTATGTATATAGCTAGAGCTACGACAGTGGCATTCCACATGATCTTACTTCGTGCCACCCTCTGTCTTAACAGAAACCATTGCTAATCAATAACTTGGTGAATGGATTTAGTCCTAATCCTGAGGTGGAAGAGGCCCGAAAATGACCGTAACATGCGTTATCACGTGCCTGTGCACCCATTTAAAACACCTATGAACAGTGTTGGTCCACATTTAATAAACGTTTTACCAAGAGCAGTTAAAAAACATGGGTCCTTTTATTCCATGTTTTGGGACTTTGTAGTTTTAATATTCCCTAAAACTGTTAGTAAAGGGGATTGTCAGAATTATATCTGAAATGACTGATAAGCTCTAAAACAGGCATTTACTTGGTCATTGTCAGTAAAAAAAAGTATATTCTTACCGCTTTTATTGAAATTTACAGCTAACCTTACACGTGGAAGAAGGAACACTTTTTTAAGGAAAGTAGGATTGTAATAGAATTGAAGTTATCTGGGAAACTTATTCTTCATAGCCTTTTGCAAGAATATCCTGGCAGGAGGTGGCTTGTACTCATTAGTGTATATTTTTCCTGTATTTAATTTTATGATTCAGCTTCTGAAAATGAGGAGCAGGCTTAAATTTAGATTAAAAAAAAACCTCAAAACAGAAACATCTATTAATAGTTTCTGAAACTATTAGATTAGAACTGACTTTAGAATCAGTTATACTTTTGCTGTGCCTGGTTAGTGGTGGTTTTGAAAAACATATTATTTAGTTTGTAGCTGTTAGGTAGTGAATTTGCCAACTGATTAATCCCCAGTATGCTTCATTTGGTAATTAACTTTTCCTGAATGATGAGGTGTGTACCTAGTTAAGTACATGGCTTTCTGGTTGCAGGTCATTTCTTCTTCTTCATCTTGTTTCTGGAAAAAAAGAGAGTACCAAAAAAGAAAAAATCATATTTGCTTTAGAAAGATTCAGATAAGGGTGAGGCTTTGGGGTGGAGACTAGATGAGTGGGAGTTCTCACACAGCCAACATCCCCATTCCGTAGAGTTTTACTGCTAAGGAAACACACCAGTTATAAAGAAATAGTATTTGAAACATTTCCAGGGTCTTGCCTTTAACCCAGAACAGGGTTTTGCATGATTCCAGGAATAGAGTTATTTACTCTTTAATATAGATTCTGAAACTTAACTGTTAAAAGGATAAGACTTTGTATTTATTTTCTTCCCATATCTCAATCATTGAAATAAAATTTCTAGGCAGAGGAAGTGAGGGGGAATGAAATTAGATAGGAAAATTTAGAAGTTTACCTTCTTTTTCATTTTAATTTAAGTCCAGTGGAGTTAACATACAGTGTTAACATTAGTTTCAGGGTGTACAATGTAGTGATTCAGGGATTCCTTACCTCACCCAGTGACCATTATGGACAAGTGCCCTCCTTAATCCATCACCTTTTTCACCCATCCCTGACCCATAGAAGTTTACCTTTTGATTACCTGCTGTCTATTCCAAGTTTTTTAAAAAAGATTATTATTGTTACTATTTTTAAAGATTTTTTTAAAAAAGATTTTATTTACTTGTTTGACAGAAATCACAAGTAGGCAGAGAGGCAGGCAGAGAGAGAGAGGGAGAAGCAGGCTCCTTGTTGAGCAGAGAACCCGATGTGGGGCTCGATCCCAGGACCCTGAGATCATGACCTGAGCCGAAGGCAGAGCCTTAACCCACTGAGCCACCTAGGCGCCCCATTTTTAAAGATTTTATTTATTTATTTGACAGAGAGCGATCACAAGTAGGCAGAGAGGCAGGCAGAGAGAGAGGAGGAAGCAGGCTCTGGCGCTGAGTAGAGAGCCTGATACGGGGCTCGATCCCAGGACCCTGAGATCATGACCCGAGCCGAAGGCAGAGGCTTTAACCCACTGAGCCACCCCTAAAAGATTATTTTGTTTCAACACTGTACAGTGTTGAAGCAGAAGAATGAAGGCAGAAAATTCTGTGATAGGATTTTTCCAATCAGATATACTGATAAAACTGTCATAATGTTTACCAGCTTATGTTGGGATGTTAATAGTGTTAATCAGGAAAAATAAAGATTCTATGGTCAAGTAAATTTGCGAAGCAGTAGATTAAATGGTGTGAAACTGGCTTTTTTTTTCTGGAGCGTTTCTTGGAACCTTTAGTGGGTTAGTAAGTGTTGTGAATCTCCCAGAGAAGAATAATAGTGTGCCTGCTTTCCAAATTTATTTTATCTTCCTCTTATTCTTGGTTCTCTAGAGTACACTTTGTCCTTTTTTATTTGTACTACCTTTTGTTTTCGTCAGAGAATGGCAAGTCACTTAAGTTACTCACAGCTTTTAACAGATTGTACTGTTTTGTTTCATCTTTTTAAATAAATGTAGGGTTATACCATTCTTTTTTTCTTTTGATTTTTTTATTACTCAAAACTGCATTTTAAAAAAATATTTATTTGACAGAGAGAGAGGTCACAAGTAGGTAGAGAGGCAGAAAGAGAGGGGGAAGCAGGCTACCTGCTGAGCAGAGATCCCCACGCGGGGCTCGATCCCAGGACCCTGAAATCACGACCTGAGCTGAAGGGAGAGGCTTTAACCCAATGAGCCACACAGGTGCCCCTCAAAACTGCATTTTTAAATTTCGTTTTCTTACTCTGCTTTTTCCTTCGACACGTTCAAAACACTGTTCTCCTCCTCGGTAAGCACAGCATGCCTGACCCAGTCACTGACATGGCGCACGTGGAATCACCCAGTTCCCTGCTGGGGTGGGTTTTTTTTTTTTTTTTCCCGTCTTAGCCTCGTAAGAACTGTAGGGCTCACAGCACAAATGCCTTGAAGTTGGCCTGGGCACATGCCACATGTGGATTTTGGTGCTTTTCCAGCCTCCTTGGTATGAAGGTAAACAATTCTATAAGGGACTTGGGCCAGCCTAGTTTTGTTAGAGGCGGTATTATAGGACAACCTGTGAAGATGTGTCAAAGATGGGACCATTCTGAATGCGTCTAGACATTGTCCCTGGAAGAGTGGGTAAAATGGAGTTTTTGTAAATGAGGCCATATTTAAAAGCGGTAAGGGAGCTTACAATTTAAGAGAATCCTGAAATGTATCTTTAAAAAAGATTTTTGTAATAATACTATCTAATAGCATCGGAGGTGTGCTGAGACTGGCTGCTGGGATAAATCATAAAACCAGTACTATTAACATATCCTTGGAGATCATGCTGGATATAAACGAGTTGTGAAAGGAAGTAATTAATTGCTTAATAAATATTTCCTCAGTTGTGTTCCCTGGAAAGGGAGAAGTTAGTAGGTGCTGGTTATGAGCAATAGAAGGTGAGAAAGAGTTTATAATAAAAGCATGGGAAATTCTGCTTTTGGAGATTCACAATTAGTGAGATTAAAGTTTCTAGACAGTTCTACAAATAAACCTGTTAACTTTAACCTGGTATTTCTTAAACCTTTAATTATGGAACATTTCTTTCACCTTATCCCTATTTAGCATCCTGCAAAATAATGTTCTCTTTCTGTGGTTTAGGAATTTTTGACCGTATATTTCAAGTACTTAGAAAGCATTAGAAGATACTTGAAGTGATAGCTTTATACGTGGTGCTTTGTCCTTCAGAGGCGATGACTAAAATAAGGGAATTGCCTTCAAGGAGTTGCTGTTTGGCTGGAGGAAGCAGTGAATATACAGGTGCAACACAAGAAATGCAGCAGCCGTGAGTGTTAGTAGGCATTTCTTGTTCATTGTTCATTGCCATGTTACGGGCTACAAGTGGATTGAATAGAAATTCAGAGACTAGGGGAGGAATGTTCCAGGTAGTGGGATAGTACTTTTTTTTTTTTAAAGTAATCGCTACACCCAGTGTAGGACTCGAACTTAATAACACCAAGATCAAGAGTCACATGCCCTATGGACTGAGCCAGCCAGGCGCCCCAACAACAGTACTCTTATGTTGAGGAATAGTGGCAGCCGGTAGAGAATTAGTGCACTGTGAGAGATATCATTGATGGCATTTACCCAGCAGTGAATGGAGTCATAAATAAAGTGGGAACTGTTGCCATGGGGTTTGAAAGAAGTGGTAAAAATTTCAGGAAAAGGGGCCAAAGAACAGTGGTTAGAGGCAGAAGAGTTCCAAAGTAGTGCGTTGACTTGGACAGAATCTGCAGAAGTAAGGTCATTCATGTTTAATATCGCAGAGAGAAATTTATTGCATTTAGCTGTAAAGAACTCATTAGAGAAGTTGCATATATGAAGGCAGAAGAACCTGAGTTTGTGTTGAGGAGGAGGGCTTGCATACCAGCAGAGGAGGGAGTATTGTGAAACTGAGGTCCTCTGATAGAGTTGAAAAGTTGAGTTCTAGAGCTGTGGTTCTTGACCTGTAAGCTGTGGAGGTACTATGGGTACTCACTGGTTGATTCATACTGCAAGCCTTGTCTATAAAGTTGTATAGAACTTGTTCTAGGTCATTGGATAAGAAAAATTCAACCCACTTTTGTGTAGGATCCTCAGAATATTTCGATGTAATAAAAGGTTCTGTATTTAGAAAGTTGAGGAATCACTTATCAAGAGTTACAGGTAGGAGAGACTGGCCTCAGGGAATAGCGTGTGAAGTATTTTTGAGCTCATCGGGAAGGATAAGGCACCCTGGAGTGGGTTGGCCTGTGCCTTGGACAGCTGCGATGTTCCAGTGGTGTTTGGCGAGCTCTTGCTGGCCCTTGAAAATCTGGGGGAGAGGGTTGTGGATCTCTCACCAGGCTCTATCTGTATCCACAGGCCGTGTCTAGGGCGAACGGCCTCTGGCATGTTAGACAACGTAGGAAGGGTAGGACGGTACATGCTGTTAAGATGAAGATGAAAGTACTTTTGTATCAACATGGACAGAACTAGAAGAGATTATGCGGAGTGAAATAAGTCAAGCGGAGAGAGTCAATTATCTTATGGTCTCACTTACGTGTGAAGTATAAAGAAAATCATGGAGGGCATCGTGAGAAGGAAGGGAAGGGTGAATGGGGGGAAATCGGAGGGGATGATGAACTGTGAGAGACTGTGGACTCTGAGCATCAAACTGAGGGTTTTGGAGGGGAGGGGGTGGGGGGGCGAGCCTAGTGGTGGGTATCGAGAAGGGCACGTACTGCATGGAGCACTGGGTGTGGTGCATGAGCAATCAATCTTGTAACACTGAAAAATTAAAATAAACGTATTTGGGGAGAAAAAAAAAAGATGAAGATGAAAGCTTCAGTGCTGTGAGAATCTACCAGAAATTGAGAAAGAAACTGGGAAGAGAGAAATGGAGTATTCTAGATTCTAGCTTTAGAATAATGTCTGGGGAAGTTTGAAAGTCGGACAAGCAGTGAGTTAACAGGGTTGGCCAGCAGTTGGGAGGGCCCCTACAAAAGGGGCCTGAAGTGGATGGATGAACTTGGAGTGGATGGCCTGCTCAGGGACTCAGGAGGGGGAGCACGGTGGACCCACAGGGGCTGGCTTGTCGGGATGCTGAGACATTGTGGTCTCTTGGCATCGGTTAGATGGAAGTGGGAGAGGAGGAATGTTGGAAGGTTTGTGAGCGGGAAGTGCATGCTTTTTCTCAGGAAAGATGATGCCCTAGGTAGGCTGGGAGGGAGTGTGTAATTAGAGATGTCAGGGTTTGAACAGTGCTTTGAGTTCCAGAGTGTTAAATGTGCGAGAGGTGTCACGGAGCTCCCGCCAGTGGCAGTGTGGATTTACAACAAAGCAGGGGACGCTTGAACCAGCATTTTGTAAGTAGGGAAGAGAGTTTAAACCATTAAAAAACACTAATAATTGAAATTCCTCATTGTGTCACTCCAAATGTCACAGTTTTTTCTTGGTGTTTTTACGTTTGTAGAAAACATAATCTTAAATAATATTTCCTCTTTTAAAGGAATCTTCTGTGTAGAATGTGCCTCCATGATTATACTATTGAATATGTTTTATGATAACCATCAAGTTGATACATATAAGTTTAATTGCAGCATTGTTTGTAGTTATGAAGAGTTAGAAAAACCTCAGTCAGGAGGGAAATGATTAGGTAAAATAAATCTATTATGGAATAGTATGCAGCCATTATATTGAACAAGATGGACGTGTTTATACTGACATAAAAAGATATTCAACATTTTAAGTAAAAGAAAATATATAGAGAGTCATCATATTTATGTGGTAAAAAAAAGTACCCTCTAAAACCCTGTGCATCTAGCTTTATGTGTAGTTCAAGGACTACATATACATAGGTTCATAGCTGAAGGATTGGGACAGTAGGATTAACAGTGGATATCTCCCTTGTATGGAGGTAGAAAAAGGAGATTTTCACAATTTTTTTTAAAGATTTTATTTTATTTGACAGAGCACAAGCTGGGAGAGCAGTAGGCAGAGGGAGAGGGAGAAGCAGGGAGCCTGATTGTGGGGCTCAATCCAGAACCCTGGGATCGTGACCTAAGCTAAAGGCAGATGCCTAAACGACTGAGCGACCCAGGCGCCCCAGATTTTCACAATTTCTTCTGTAGCATTTGTGTAATTTAAATCTTTAAAGATGATAGGGAATGAAATATAACTTGCATTATAAGAAAAATTAAAGAATGAAATTAAGTGGGATTGCAAATGGATTTTGATTCAGAAAGTATAAAATTTACAGAATGAATATGAACACTTTTATCACTGATAAATTACAATGTCTGAGGTTTCAAAATATGGAAGTTGTCAAGGGAAAAAATAAATAAAAGTATTCTTATTTACAAGGACATGAATTCAACTAGGCGTAGGAACTTTAATAATTAGTCAGCTAAGTTGCATTCAGTTTTCATTTCAGGAGGGTTTAATAGCCTTTCAATCAAGTGTGTCTCTGACCCAGGTCATGTCTGAATATTTTGTTAAGCAAGGTGTTCATTAGTGTGTTCATGTCATTGAATTTAAGTTGCAGTTTTCCAGGAATGATGCCTGTAGGTGTGAACATCTGCATCTTCGAGGGAGATATTATTTCAAGAATATTCCATTAATAAGACAACTTACATTCTGGAAGCACATGGTGATGTAGGAATGGAAAATCTCTTGGGCTTCCTACAGCTACTGTGTGTGGTACTGGAGCAATAACCCAAGAGCAACGGAGAGTTGAATTTTAGGCTTTTAGTAGTTAACCTAAAGCAAAGCTGTTTCTGGGAGGTTTGAGAAGACAAGTCAAAGACCTAGAATGGGGCTCATTTTGAGACTTCTACTCTTAATAAGCACCATTTTGAGTTATGAGTGTCTCCCTTGTGAACATGACCCGCGTGCCTGAAGAGAAGCCAGGGTTTTTTTTTTCCTTCACCCAACTCTGTTACTTTGATCTTAGAAAACTTCTCTACATAGGTTGTCCTTTTCTTCCTTCCAATCCCTGCCTGGTTATGTAGGGAGAAGTGTTTCTCTAGGTTCCTCCTCTGTTCCTCCTCTTTCCTTTGTTTCAAGAGTGAACTGAAAAATGACAGTGATGATTATAGATAATAGTCATGCTTCCTCTCAAGGAAACGGGAGATTTTGAATTGGAACATGGTATATGGTACTTTATTGAATCTAAGATGCCACTGATGGGAAAGTGCACCCTTATTATATAGATCAAAAAGAAAGAATATGAATGTCTTAAAATTGATGCTGTCAATATCTGAAAAAGTATTCTGAAGATCCTTTCAGAGTATGATAGGCTAGATGATCTAGTGGAAAGCTTTACCAGTGACAATCTTAACATCACTAATAAGGGACCTATGGACAATATCAAATACATACATTATGAATAATTCTTCCAAATTTTAACATAACTCAGTCATAACTCAGAGTTATTTAACATAACTCTAAATCTTTAGATCAATCTTCCAGTCTACAGGAAATAGAAGGAATAGAGGAATTGGTTTGATTATACTGTGTGGAAACAGACACAGCCAGAAGGTGTGACAGTCAACAAGAAAATT
>CM052811.1:47045034-47074551 GCA_028533885.1 Nasua narica
CCCTCCCTCCCTCTTCCTTTCTTTCTTTCATTTATTTATTTTCCGAAGGCAGATTCTTTTTTTTTTTTTTTAAAGATTATTTATTTATTTATTAGAGAGAGAGAGACTGAGAATGAGACGGGAGAAGGTCAGAGGGAGAAGCAGACCTCCCGCAGAGCCGGGAGTCCGATATGGGACTCGATCCCGGGACTCCGGGATCATGACCCGAGCCGAAGGCAGTCGCTCAACCAACTGAGCCACCCAGGCGCCCCGAAGGCAGATTCTTAACTGACTGAGCCACCCAGGTGCCCTAGGGAAATTTTAAATATGAACATTGTATCAGGTGGTGTTAGTATTATCTTCTTAGGTATGATAACAATACAATTTTGCAGAAAATTGTCCTCAAATTTTATATATTACTTTGCTTTTATTCTTAACAATATAATTGACCCTGGAACAACATGAGGTTTGGGGTCCCTACCCTCACCTCCTGCAGTGGAAAATCAGAGTATAACTTTTGACTCCCCCAAAATTTAACTACTCATAGCCATGTGTTGACTGGAAAGCTCAACAATAGTATAAACAAAGCTCACCAAAAACATTTAATACATGCTTTGTATGTTACATGTATTATATGTTGTAGTCTTACAAAAGCTAGAGGAAAGAAAATGTTATTAGGAAAATTATAAGGAAGAGAAAATACATTTATAGCACTGTACTGTATTTATTGGAAAAATCCACACATAAGTGAACCTCTGCACTTCAAACTTGTGTCAACAGTTGACTGTACTCTCAAAATAGTAAGGCTCTTCACCAGGTTTCCAATTTTAATTTGGTAGAAACACTGTACACAGAACAAAATCATGTACATGTTATAACAAAGAAATGAGGCCCAGAAGAGAAGTGTAATGTATATAGGTGTTAAAAAGTCAAATTCATCTGGAATGGTTCTAAAGCAATCAGAAGAATCTTCAGATACTACAGAACATCTAGCTGGAGAGGACTGTAAATGTCCTCAAACGTCAGGCAATACGTCTCCCTTGTGCTGTCACTTTCCACTTCCTAGTAATACATGTTGCTGATCAATCATGGCTTTCCTTCCTGTTTAGGAAATGGGGCCACTGAATCTTTCTTTTTTTTTTTTTTTCACTGAATCGTTTTTAACAGTGTTTTCTACAGCCACTATCAGTTAATCTCTTGGTACTTGCTGTGAAACCCATTTTACCACCTCTCAGTCAAACCCATTCATTTTGCAGAGCGGAAGCTGAGGCAGGGTGGTATGGTGGAAAGCTTTGAGGTCATACATGAGTTAAAAGATTCACAGGATTTCTTAGGTGAAAGAGTACTTTATGAGCTACCAAACATTTAGTGTGGATTTTCTTAGTTTCTCAAATAGTTACCATTTTAGAAGTTTGTTGGGAATTGAGTATTAGTTTAGAAGATCTCTTTTGCCATGAAATGATACTCGGGATCTCAAGATCCACACGTTAAGCCAGTGTAAACCAAAGAGACTGGAATTAGAAACAGTATCAAAGTTGAAGGCTATTATGAGTTCTATGTATTGAAAGTTGTAAATGAAATATTGCATCACTATGAATTTTCTTTTAAAAATGTGTTAAGTCTATAATTTGTCGTAAGAACAATTGGTTTTATATCAGCATTTAAATTGACTTTTAAAAATTGGTATTCATTTATTTAATCTTTAATTCTCCATATGTATTACTTTTACCATCAGAATTATATTTCTTAAAAAAAGAGAGATGACTTAGTATTGAGTTTTCTAATTGGGCTGCATTATTGGGATTTGGCAACTCCGGGTTTCAGCACCTCAGATAGCAAACAGTTCCTAGCAGTGTAGTGTGTTTTATTGTTTAATGACTTTCAAACGAGCTCGATTGTATCCTCCTCTAGCTGATTATTTAGCTGGTCATCACTGTGGTAGGGAGTAGACTAGTTGAGAATCAGTATTTCATTAGATCATTTATATTACAGTCTTATTTTGGGAGAAGATTCATCTTCTGTGAATTGTCTTTTAATGATATAATAAAAATACTTACCTGGAACTGATAGTTCTCTTTGTTCATTTAATCTTAATCAAATGCCCCTGACCCATGGTGGGGAAAAGTGTAGAACCACATAGAAGTTTCATTTATAGTCGGGTTATTAGTTTAGTTCATTTTCCAGGTACCTGATGGAGGAACAGCGGTGACAGCAGGAACTGCAGCTCTCGTGTAACGTGCTTGTACAACACGTAACTTAGAAAATCTTAACTGATGTAAGGTTTTAAAATATATATGAATGGGGCCACCCGGGTGGCTCAGTTGGCTGAACGACTGACCCTTGTTTTTGGCTCAGGTCATGATCTCATTGGCTGCGGGATCAAGTCCGTCCTGAGGCTCCACGCTCAGCGGGGAGTCAGCCTGAAGATGCTCTCCCCGTTTCTCCCCTGACTCACTTGCACTTGTCTCTCTCTCAAATAAAATCTTTAATAAATTAAAAAAAAAAGAATATGAATGAAATACAGGATTGCTGTAGTGTTTGATCTCGTACTACCTTTCTTGGGAAAGTTCAGACAGTTATTTTCATTTTGTTTTGGATTGTAGTGTTAAAATGTGGATTTCCTTTTTTTTTGAAGAGCATAATAGTTTATTTGAAAAAATTGCACTTTATTGATCATGGTGATGACACATAATTGGCTTTTTGTTGGATATTAACATTATTTTTTTTTAAAGCTTTTATTTATGGCAGAAGAAGAGAGTGAGCATGCATGTGCATGAGCAGCAGGAGAGGGAGAAGCCGACTCCTCACTGAGGAGGGAGCCCGACATGGGGCTCAGTCTGAGGACCCTGGGGTCATGACCTGAGCTGAAGGCAGATACTTAACCTACTGAGCCACCCAGGGGCCCCATGCTGCCAGTTTTAAAATGTGGATTTCCTTTACCTGTGTTCTGCCTGTTTGTATTTCTGGTCCAGTTCACATTGTACTAGTCCTTTTATTCTAGTTTTGCTTTTCCAAATAAGTGCTTCTTTTTTATACATTCTCAGTAGGTGTTAACATTTATCATAATAGCTGTTTATCTTTTGGTAGTATCTGGTGAACAGCTGATTCATTCAAGGAATGCCATTTTCGCTTAAGAGGATTATATAAATATTTTAGTCTATTTTTCCCTATTATTAAATTATTTAGGTTGTATTTTTCACATCATTAATATTTGTTTATTCTTACATGTTATTGATACCATAATCATTGGAAATAAAAATTATTCTATCTGCCTAGTTTTGTAGGGTCCATGTGTTGCTTAAAATACTTATTTCAGAAAATGTTTTCCTGTAAAAGATGCTCAGTGCATAAGATGTAAACCATAAATTTGTTGATTGGTTAATTTAAAATTAAATTTTACTTGACAAGGTGGCAGTGATGGAAGATATGTGACTAGCCTTATAAGCTTCTTTGCAAAAGCTAAACATTTATTTTGACATATTTGCTTCAGTCTCTTATACTAAAGAGAAATGCTCCTTTGTAAAAGGTTTACCACCTTTAAATAATTTGAAGTGAGAATTTTTTTAAAGATGACTCTATATTTTAAAGATGACTTCATATTTCTGCACATCTTAGACATAATTATACAAATGAGGATTTTGTCACAATTATGTCAATTTTGCTCATTAGTCCTATTCTTGATTAAATATTTGTTCATTTGCAGGTATATTTGCTTACTTAAACTACCATGTTCCTCGCACAAGACGAGAAATCTTGGAGACCCTAATCAAAGGCCTTCAGAGACTGGAGTACAGAGGATATGATTCTGCTGGTATTTCCTTTTAAAATAATATTCTAGGTTTTGCATGATTCTTGAATCAAATAAGGAGGTTTTTTGTTTGTTTTAGTTGACTAGATTCTTTACCAGTATCTATTTTGTTTTGAGTAAAGCTAAAAAGAATTTTTGTTTTTTATCCTGTCTAAAGGGTTTATACATACAATTTCCATAGTATTCCCATTTATATTACTTCTTAAGGATGTCTGCTTTTGTTAAGAATGTTACTGTAAAAACATAAATCACCTGGGGCATTCATGGTAGAACACAGTTCTTAAAGGCTCTGCTTTATAAATTATCTTTATAAATTATCTTTTTCTTTCTTGTGATTTATTTTTCTCCAAGGATTCCCTGCTGTTGGCATATACACTTAACCTGAGATTCTTCTACCTTAAATAAATGACAAAGCAATTAAAAATAATGTTTTGTCAACTTTATATTCTACCCTGGCTCCTTTCCTTAACTGTGTCAGGGGTCCCCACGACCACCCTCAGTTCTGGTGACTCCTGAGGACAACTCAGCATATACTTGAACTCGTAGCTGTAATTTATTACAACAAAAGAATACAGAGCAAAATCAGCAAAGGGAAAAGGTGCATGGGGCGAAGTCTGGAGGATAATGAGGCACAAGCTTCTGAGAGTTCTCTCCTAGTGGAGTCACACGGTGTGTGCTTAATTCCCCAGCCAGTTGTGACAGTGTGTGTGAAATGTATATCAGAGAAGCTCATTACTCACTCAGTGCCCACACTTTTATTGGAGGCCGGTCACATAGACACCCTCTGCCTAACGTGTACCAAAATTCTAGACTCCCAGAACAGAAGCAGATGGTCAGCATAAGCCACACTGTTTGCACAAACAGTTAGGTGCCGTAAGCCGTTCTTAGTCAGGTAATGCTCCTGAAATCCAAGTTCCTAGAGGCCAGCCAGGGGCCAGCTTTGCAAGCAGACCTCTCTAAGGGAAGTGGTGTCAGACTTGCTATGTTAAATTTTTACTGTACTCTCGACGTGGCCAAATGGAATGGGCATTTATTTTCCATGATTTCCCTCGGTTAATAGAAAGGGAACTCTTCAGCTCCTTTGTTCTTACAATCTCTCCTTCCTTAGCTTCTCTGACAACACATATTCTCTAACATACTGATTCTTTTTTGTCTGCTTTGAGGGTTCCTTTTCTTCCACTTTTTACTTAAATATTAATGTTTTTTCAAGATTGTTTCCTAGGCCCAATTTTCTTACTTTGTATCTTCATGGGTGAGCTCTCACTTCATCAACTTCCTATATGTTGGTGACTTATACCCCACATGTATTTCCTAAGCCACAGACCTGTGTTTCCAACTGCCCTTTAGAAATTTCTCGTGGAGAAAGCATGATATTGTAAACTTTCCAGGTCCAGAATTGAACTGAATACACTCCCCCCTCTGTTCTTTCTGTGTTCCTTTATTCAAGTCTCGTGAGCCTAGGAGGAATCCTAGACTCAGGCTACGTTCTCACATCGCGTCCAGACAGCTCTACCCTCAGTATCACTGATCTCTGTCTGTATCACTACCATTTGGTTCACAGCCTCCTCAGTTTTGCTTTGCTGTATGGCTAGATCTTCTGACCACTGGTTTCTTCTCTTTCTCTCTCCCCTTCAATCTGTACTCTGTTTCTAAAGAGAGTTTTCTAAACGTTTTTGCCATGTGATTTCTTGATTTGAAACTACTCAGTGCTTTTCTAGTACCTTCAGGTAGCTTTTTACGCAGAGACCTTCTGTGTCTCTCCATTGTTGCTCCAATTGCTCCCCCACCTGTAGTACTCATTTTTTTTTAAAACCTGTAGCACTTTTATTATAACCCAAACCCACACTGTATTGTAATTATTTTTTTCCTTATCTTCTGAATAGAGTGTCAGAAATTTGAGGGAAACAAAATTTTCATTTTTGTTTCTAGCAGCTGTCATGTTTCTTGACATACAGTAAGTTGGCAGTAAATGTGAACTGATGAACAAATGAATTAATTAGATGAAAAATAAATTTTAATTAAAAATTTTGCCTCACGATGCTGATCTAAGTAAGTTTCTAAATCTTGCTTTTCTGCCTCGAATTAGGTGTGGGAGTTGATGGAGGCAATGACAAGGATTGGGAAGCCAATGCCTGCAAGATCCAGCTCATTAAGAAGAAAGGAAAAGTTAAGGCACTGGATGAAGAAGTTCACAGTAATGTACTTAGTTTGAATTTTGTCCCCCCTCCCCTTCTTGTCTTCCTTCTCCCTTCCTTATCAAATTCCCTTTCTTCCCACATTTTGGGGTCCATTTTAAGTATAGTGGTATTTAAAGTTGAAGGGAGGGAAGAAAAGTAGTTTTGTTATTGTCTCTACCAGTGTACAATGTACCTTAGCTTCAGAAATGACTATATTCACAAGGGGAGGAAATTAGGTACATTGTGTTCATAGCAAGCTCAGTGTCCTAAAATGAAGTAACCACCATTCCTGAGGAAGGACCTTTTACAGGACAAAAGGTATTTTTAGTGGTCTCCTTATTCTAGTGTCTTCACTGGGTTGTCTTCACTTTGGAGTAAACGCCTCCTTTGAACGTATAGTCAGTCTAGATGTTGCCTTTTAGTAGAACTGATGTAATTTGGTAAGTGTCATGTTTTTCCTTCAGGATTTTCTTCCATAGCATAAAGTAGTTGTCTATGTGCTTCATTAAAGAGGATATACTTCTCAATATTTTGTTCATAACGTTATGGTTATACATTTTAATTTGTCACAGGAAACTTAAAAACAAAAGCTTTGAAGTAAATTGACTGAAAAAAACATTTAAAGAAAAATTTCCATAGGGGCACCTGGGTGGCTCAGCTGGTTAAGTGTCTGACTCTTGATTTCGGCTCTGGTCATGATCTTAGTGTCATGAGATCGAGCCCTGCATCAGGCTCCGTGCTGGATGTGGAGAATGCTTAAGAGTCTTTCTCTCCCTCTGCCCCTACCCTGCTCTTTCTCTCTCTCTTAAAAAAAAAAAAAATCTTCCACAAAACCCAGGAAACAGGTTTTTTTATGTACCTTCTCAAATGGATGCCACTGAATTCATGGTAAAGGAGTACAGGTAGAAGAGGAAAATGATGGCCTTGGTCACTTTTTTTTTTTCACATAAGCCAAATATTTAACTTTGTAGGACTTACTGAACATACTGGATCAATACTTATTTTGCATGTACTTTGGATAAGATTAGTTTAGGAATGAGGCAGACACCCAAGTAACTATATTTCAAAAGCTGTAGTATAAATACTTGGTCTACTGTGTGTACCACATCCTGTATACCAGGCTGATTTTCGTAGGTTCCATAGGGGAGAAAAGAAAACAAATTGCTTAAGGATTCAGGGGAGAGCTAGTTCCAACTTGGGGTTGGGGTTGGAGAGACTTGGTATACAGAAGTGGTGGCTGCTCTTTTCCGTTTGGGCAGTGAGGGTGAGAAGGGAGGACTTCTGAGTAGAAAAGCGTGGGCAAAGATAAGAATAGGGAAGCCAAATTTGGTGGAATGGTGGGTAGTCCTTTAGTCTGCATTATTGGTAGATGAGTGTGGGAGGCTAGAAGGCAGACTGTAACCAGAATCACCATCTTTGCATATCAACATATTGAAACATGCCACCTCCTGAAGGAAAGTCAGGAAGGGAGTGGAGGAATGGCAACTTGCAGGCATTGTAGGTGAATTTGTGATAGATCACTTTGAAGAGGAAGCTGGCAATGTCTAAATGCGAGGTGCCTATACGCTGAAAGAAACTATGGACAAGGAGACAAGATTCACTGTAGCAAAATGTAGAAACAGCCTAAATGTCTACCAGTAAGAGCATGGGAGATTAAGAAAACACAAAAGAATGCTAGCATTTGGGGACACATGTTAGTGTATTAGATATTCAAAGGCAAAGGTGGGAAAGTTCTCCGTGAACTCGAGAATCCCCTGGGGAGTAATGGGATGAGGCCAGTGCATAAAGGAGGCATCAGCTGCGTTTTTTACATTTTAGATCTTAAGATCTTTAAGATTTTTAGATCTTAAAACATTTTAGATCTTGAGAATCTAAAGCACAGATGGTTAGATGTTCACATTTGTTAACTCTGGGTGTAGGTATTTGAATGTCTGTGGGGTTCACTTTATTACTCTAGTAGGTTTCAGTGTTTGACCTGTTAAGACAAAAGCGAAGGAAGTCATCTCAGAAGAGGCCATTAGATTGGTTATTGGCAACTTCTGACTTGGATAGTAATGTAATAGCTAACATTTATTGTTGCTTTCTGAGTCCTAGGCACTCTACTAAGTGCCTTACTAGTCCTCAGTATAATCCGTGAAGTGGGTAAAATTACCATCCTCATTTTACAGGTGAGAGAGTTGAAACACAGGCGTAAGTCCTGTCACAGAGTAGGTGCTGTCATTGGATGGTGTTGGCAGTGAAGTTAGGGGGCAAAAGAAGGCTGCTATTTGTAACAAAAATGTAAGGTTTTAAAAATATTTTATATCATAAGATTTAAAGCATGAATGGCTATATGTTAACATTTGTTATCTCTGGATGTAGGTATTTGAGTGTTTTATTATTGCCAACAAATTTAAATATGTTTGAACTATTTTTTTTTTAAAAAAAAAAAGAAGGATGACATCTGAGAAAGGGCACGCAGAGGGCCAGAGCCGCAATGGTGCACGTAGGGGGAAGACAGAAGATGCACATAAGCAAATTACAGAGGGATCACCACTCAGAAAGGTCAAGGCACAGGTAGGAAGTTAGCCTTTATAGGAGTCAAAGGTGAAAGAAAAGCGAAGTACAGCAGTTATGAGGTGAAGGGAAAAAGCTCAGTAGAGGGGATATTGAGGTACTGCCCAGGTAGGATTGAGGCTTAAGGAGAAGAGACATCTTGAGCTGTTGGGAGAATTGAGTGAGCTCTTGGCTTAAGGAGTAAGGAACATGCGCCTGTGTGGCAACAGTAAAATAGGTTTGGTGAAGACCATGAATTTGAAAATGGACTCAGTTTACAGAATTTTCTCTCTCTTCAATGTTGCTTGGCAGTTTATGGGTGGGGAGAAGAGAGAACTGGAGGTGAAGGGTATCTAAAATTAAGATTCAACAGAGGGCTTTAGAACAAGGATAACAGAGACAAGTCAAGGTTTGGGAGTCATAATTTATAAAACGTGAAATATTTGTTGTGAGAAATATGCTTATTGTCATCGCAGTGATTTTTTTTCTTACTAGGCTTTAGATAATGTTCTTTTGGCAACCATGAAATAGGTATGATAATTACTGTGAATTTGAATTGGATTCAGTCTGTAGACTCTTGTTACTTTCTTCAGTGTTGCTTGCCAGCAGGGCCAGGGGGCGGGGGTGGGCAGTGCCTTAATTATCATTAGCCTGACAAAGTAGATGTTTTCATTGGTTGCATTAGCCTGTTAAGTAGTGATAAATAGTAATCGGTTGCTTTTCTGGAGATTATTTATCGGGTCACCTTAATTATTCAGGACACAGTTAAGCCAGGAAAGAATACATTGATGATTTTATTTGTTGGTTGACTGAGCCATTTAACAAAAATTTGAATAACTGCCCTGGATAGCTCAGTGCTTGGGCTTCAAAGATGATAAGGCAAGCTGCTGCATTTGTAGCACTTAAATCCAGGTAGAAGCTGGGTTGACACCTGTCATAAAGTTACAGCAGAGTATGTCACTGTGGTTTTAGTCTCTGGCTCTGGAGTCAGCTAGTCTTGGGGTCACATCCTATCTATCTTCCTATTAGTTACCTCTGCTTCCTATTAGTTATGACCTAGGTTAGTTTCTCTGACCCCTTAGAGTCTCAGTTGCTTTATCTATAAAATGGAAATAGTACCTAACAGAGCATTGTAAAGATTCAATTAACAAAATGCATATTTCTTAAATACTTATTTTATTTCTGTCACTGTGCCAGGCCCTGGTGACATAATAGAGAACAAGACAGGCAAACTCCCTGGCCTGATGGAGCTTTACTGTCTAGTGAGAGGGCTGGACAACAAACAAATATATAACATTAGCTAGTGTGATTAGTGCTGTGAGGAGAAAGTATGGTAGAGGTGAAATGTAAGCAGTGAACGCATTATTGTCTGAAGGGGAAATTCTAGGCGCAGGGAACACCCAAGTGCAAAGACTGTGTGGGCATGGCATGCTTATAGCTGAAAGTCAGTGGTCTAGGGCACAGTAGCTGAGGGGGGAGAGTGGCAGGAGAGGAGCTGGAGAGGTGACTGAGGATGAGATCATGTAGGGTCTTCAGAAAGGTGGATTTTACTTCATGTGCCACGTGAAGCCCTCGGAAGATTTGCATTAGGGGATTGACATGATTTTAATGGGATCATTTGGTGAGTGTGCAAAGACTAGATTGTTCAGGGGGAAGATTGGACATTGGGAGACCAGTCCGGATTCTGTTGAAGTAGTTTAGTTGATGGTTACTTGGGTCATACTGAGAGGGATAGGGCAATGAGAAGTCTTAAGTCCTTAGCATCAGGTAAAACCTCAATAAATGGTGGCTATTGTTATTTGTAAAAGGTTTGTTGAGGGCTTTGAGGGTAATGGGAGATGTGGGAGAATGAGAATGTAAAGGCAGCTGGGGCCAGATGGTGGAGGGCCTCATACCCACAGAAAGACACTGGGGCTTTATCTTGTGAGAAAAAGGTTTTCTGGCTCTATGTGAGAATTTGAGGATCTTTTTATAAATCCTTGTGACCAGGATTAAGATGATTCATAAGGGTAGCTAGGGATGCAAACCACTTTTTAAGCAATGGGAATCTGTTCAAGGATTTTAAGTGTTGTTTCTTGATCAGATTTGTGTGTTAGAATGATGTCTGATTAGCCAGTATAAAAACCACAAAGACTGTGCTAAAATAAAATGCACGGACTTTCCTCTTTGAGACTTCTGAGCAGTTTGCTCTTCTTAATTTAGGCCTGATTCTCATAGGCTTGGTTATCTGGTTTCTTTCCCAAATGAATTTTATATTTAGAAAATCAGAAGAGGGGCATTACTAGTAAATACTAAAACTGCCTTTTTTTTTCTTTGGAAAAAGCAAGAAGAGATAGCTAGCACATAGGGAAAAAGGATCAGAATAGCTGCTTTTCAGGATAAAAGAACATTCATCTATAACCCCATACTTTCATTTGTTCTATTCTCAAGAATAGAACTTTGATTTTAGAAGCTCTCCATAATTGGAGTTTATTTTGTGAAAAATGTTTATATCCACTGGGGACCAAGGAAATTGCAGTCATGAAGTTGTATGGCATTGAGAATGTGAATTTATTTTTGCATATTTAGTTTAAGTGGTACTGATTTTTTTTCAAGGCAAAGATTAAATATAGATTTTTTAAAAAAATCATATTTAGGGGCGCCTGGGTGGCTCAGTTGTTTAAGCAACTGCTTTCGGCTCAGGTCATGATCCCGGAGTCCCGGGATCGAGTCCCATATCGGGCTCCCAGCTCCATGGGGAGTCCGCTTCTCACTCTGACCTTCTCCCTTCTCATGCTCTCTCTCACTCTCTCTCTTTCCTAATAAACAAATAAATAAAATCTTTAAAAAAAATCATATTTACTTTTTTGGTCCATAACCCTTCAGTTTGCACATTTTCAAGCCTTCAGAAAAGTGGAAAGAATAGTGCATTAACCACCCATATGGTTCATCTAGTTTTACCAGATGTCAGTACTTTGTCACATTTGCTTTATCCCCCTGGTTATTGGGTTCATTTGCCCTAAATATTTGAGATACATTAAGTGATGAATTTTTTTTTTTTTAAAGATTTTATTGATCTATTATTTGAGAGAGAGAGAGAGAAAGAGAATATGTGAGGATGTAGGGTCAGAGGGAGAAGCAGACTCCCTGCAGAGCAAGGAACCAGATGTGGGATTCGATCCCAGGACTCCAGGATCATGACCTGAGCCGAAGGCAGTCCTTAACCAACGGAGCCACCCAGGCGTCCCAGTCCTGAATCTTTTAATTACTATTTTGAATGTGGCTGATCATTAGTTTTAATAATTGTGTATTCCAAGTGAGCAGCTCTGTAATAATTATATTTGTAGCTTCTAGCATTAGCTCTACAGCGTGATTTACTAATGGGATTTTTCATATTATGTTCTTCAGAACAACAGGATATGGATTTGGATATAGAATTTGATGTACACCTTGGAATAGCTCATACCCGTTGGGCAACACATGGAGAACCCAATCCTGTCAATAGCCATCCCCAGCGCTCTGATAAAAATAATGGTATGGACACACTCTACATGCTTTGGAATGATTGTAGAGGGGTCAATAATGAGAAAAGAATGTTTTTATTTTAATTTTTTTTTTAATCTGGAAAGTTTCAGACATATTCACAAGTAGAGACTATGTAGAACCAGTTGTGTCTGTCACCCGCCTTTAACATTATACACAGTCTGTTCTATTTCGCCATGCTGCTCGACCTAGATTATTTTGGAAACTCTCCCTTTGTCTCCTTTTTCCTTGCAGATTATTCTGGTTTTTGTCTTGTAGACTTTCCGAGAGTCTAGATCTTGCTAATTGTATGCATCCCATGTTATCATTTACGATGTTTCTTTGTCCCTTCTCTTTACTATAAGTTAGTATGGTATTGATGTACATCTGGAGGAATAAGATGTTTGGGTGTTTTTCTTTCTGTGTTATTAGTGGCCATAGATGACCATTGCCAACATTAATTACTTCTTTAGAGGTTTGTAAAATGGTGATAGTCAAATACTCTCATTCCTTTTTCACTTACCTCACGTACTTCTGTAAAGAGAAACTTCTCCATATCTAACTGCTTAGTTACCCAGACTTACAGATTATATATAGGAAAGGAAGGATAAATGTTTGATTTTTTTTTATTTACCATTTTTCAAAAATGAAGTGGTTCTAATGTTCTAAGATGAATGAGTTTCTTTTATTATTATTATTATAAACTCATGGATTTAAAATATTGCATTTATATTTTTCAGTTATTTAATCAAAAAAGATGAAAATTATCCTGCTGCATATGTATTTGATCTTGGAATACTGTTTTAACCTCAATTTATCTGATGTTTTAAGAATTGTCTGGACTACTCCTAAGTAAATTTCACTGTAAATCTGAATAACTGGTTTTTCTTATTCTTATGCATAAAAATAAATGAACAAAGAAGCAAGAATAATAGTTATGTAATTCAGCCTTCTTGTTTTGCAAATGAAGACACAAGCCCAGGAAATTTACCCCTTTCATCTGGTGACATTGCCTTAGTAATTTAGCCACAAATGAGGGTGATGTCTCTAGACCCCAGTTTATTGTATTTCCCCTTTAATATCCATGTTCCCAGCACTGTGTACTTCCACTAAACCACATAAATAATGCTGCTGATCTACCCAAAGGTAATCTGATAATGGAAAGTAGAAGATACTCGATTACACTTGGAATTATAGCATGTGACAAATTTTTTGACTTGAAAAAAATCTGACAGTGCTGGCTATTTATAATGTTTACAAGACCTGTAATTTTTTGTCATCAATAATTTTTATCTCCTCTAGAATTTATTGTTATTCACAATGGAATTATCACCAACTACAAAGACTTGAAAAAGTTTTTGGTAAGTAAAGTGACCCCAAAAGACACCAGGCTTTGAGAAATTTCTAATGAAAGTAGCAAGGTGATTTGTTGAAATGCGCAGCACCGACTAGGTATGATCAAATAATTCCTGAGATGGTTACAAGGGTATGTGGTTTACCGGACTTTTCTTTGTTGACAGTGAAATATTTTTGTTTCTTATGTGAAGAGGAAATAATTATTTGACTTTATTATAAATGACCCTTCAAAGCTCAAATAAAATTGGAATTTGTGGTGGGAGGACATCTTTTGCATTGTGAGAGACCTTATTTATCATTTGTAAAAGATTCTGGGATATATAAGAAGAATTAGGACAGATTAAATGAAGTTTCTCTGCCCTAAATAGCTATGTGCTATATAGTAATAGTCATGGCAGTGACCTTCATGAGTGCCTCTTGGGGCTGTCCAGTTGAAATTTCTGCTGCACTGGAAGCCTGTATCTGTGCAGTCCGATATAGTAGCCAACACACACATGTGGTCATTGAGCTGCTAAGACTGAGGAACTAAACTCGAAATTTTATTTCATTTTAATTGGTTTAAGTTTATTTTTATTTTTTTAATTAAAGTTGTTAAAGATTTTATTTTTAAGTAATCTTTACAGCCAATGTGGGGCTCACATTGTAACCCTGAGAGGAAGAGTCACATGCTCTACTGACTGAGCCAGCCAAGTGCCCCCTAATCAGTTTAAATTTAAAGAGCCACATATATGGGGTGCCTGGGTGGCTCAGTCCGTTGAGTCTGCCTTCTGTTCAGGTCATGATCTTGGGGTCCTGGGATTGAGCCCCATATCTGGCTCCCTGCTCAGCGGGGAGTCTGCTTCTCCTTATTCCCCAACATCCCCTGCCTCCCCTGCTCATGTTCTCTTTCTCTCTCTCAAATAAATAAATAAAATCTTTAAAAAAATAAAAAAAAATGGGGACGCCTGCGTGGCTCAGGTCATGTTCTCAGGGTCCTGAGATAGAGCCCCACATAGGGCTCTCTGCTCAGCAGGGAGCCTGCTTCTTCCTCTCCCTCTGCCTGCCTCTCTGCCTACTTGTGATCACTCTCTCTCTGTCAAATAAATAAAATCTTAAAAAAATAAAATAGTCACATATAGTTAATGACTATTGTGTTGGATAGTGCGATTTCATTGTCCATGAATCATTATATTCATTATGTAATTATTATTTTGTGACTGTTGCATATTATACTGTAATTATTTAAAATGTTCTTAACTTTGTATGGCATATATATAGACTGATATAAGTGTATTTTGAAAATTACACAAAATACCTCACCATTTTGGGTTCACTATGGTTAGATGGTGACTTTAATTTTGAGCAATGGGTAATGGGGTATGGTGTTGAAAAAATTTTAGAAATTGGTTAGTGAAATTTTTGAGAAACCCTATAGCGAAGATTTGGATGTCATGATTATTTCCTTAAATGTGTCAATTTTTTCCCCCTTTCTAATTTCAGGAAAGCAAAGGCTATGACTTTGAATCTGAAACAGACACAGAGACAATTGCCAAGCTTGTTAAGTACATGTATGACAATCGAGAAAGTCAAGACATCAGTTTTACTACCTTGGTGGAGAGAGTTATCCAACAATTGGTATTAAACCACACTTTTAAAGATAATTATTGCCAGTGTTAATCATAACAAACTCTAAAATTAATATAAGCAGAAACTATGCTAATTTCTTAAGTATTTTTAGCTTTTATTTCCTATATATATATATTGATATTCAGCTTGAATAATTTTGAGAGACTCTTTGACCCCCTCCCTTCCCACACACTTAAAATTTTGCTTCTTTCACTATAGTTCAGTGTCATGGAAATTAAAAACAATCCAATATCAAAGAGTTTGTCCAAAAGCTACTTGTGCACACACGCACACAAACCCATACGTACCACCCAAACCTGTCTACGAAGGACACAGTCAGGGGTTCGTCACTTTCTTGCTTCCTACTCACTCAAGTATTCTTTTCAGTCAGGAACTTAGCACAAGGGTAGCTTCAGTAAAATGCACACTCTTTATTCTGGGATAATGTCTGCATGCCTCTGAGCCAGTATAGTCAACTCCTTATTTTTCTTTATGGGGACTTTTCCTTGGCCTCATAACACGAAAGTATTTCCCAGCCCTAGAAAAAAAATGGCATTCTTTCTAATCCCATCCCAGTTGTCTTAGTTAAAGATTAGAGATACCAAAGATCCACAGAAGTCCAGATGTATTGTGATTTCTGCCCCCATCCCCATTCTTAACTCTAGCATTCCCATTTAAAAGCCTTCCACTTCTTTCTGAAGGTCTAACCCTCACTTCCTCCCTTTACCCAAATCTTATGATGCCTGCAGCAAATGGAGGAGTCAGGAAGATGGAGAAAATAGAGGCCTGTTCCTTCCCTTTACTCAAGGCAGAGTACTGTGCCTTTCCAGCCTTTTCTTGTTTCTATGCATTATATAATCCAGTTTGTGTTCTGTGGTGGTCCCTTACCTCTCCTACCTTCTGTTCCTTTTTTATTCACTCTTGATTTCCTTAGGTCCGGTCCCTGAGGAGGTTGGGTTGAGGAGGTGGTACGGTATGCTTGTTAATAATTATGGTTGTGTATATTTTTATCTCCAGTATCAAGGTCAACAAGCATGGAATTTAGCAGTGGCGTAAAATCACTGGACCGGAGAAGGGGTTTTGGATATTGGGCTTGGAATCTTTTCGAATCCTCTGTTCCCTGCATTCTAATGCCTAGTATGGGAGATAGGATGTGTCTATTGAGAACTGTGTACAAAAGTGCTTTTTTAAAATAGTGTGTTGCAAAGCTATTATCTGTTGAGTCAATTTCAAGAGGGGCTTGGTTAAAAAGTGTGTCTTGGATACACCAAAGCTCAGGAATAAGTGTCTACCTAAATTTTAGACTTGTTTATAACCTACTGCAAAAGGGCAGCATGTGAACAAAAATTTCTGTGCTGAAGCCAATGTTTTAGGCATTTCACATTTGATAATTGATTTTAATAAATATTGCTAATGTATTTCTTTTCCCCTCTACAGGAAGGTGCTTTTGCACTGGTATTTAAAAGTGTTCATTTTCCTGGCCAAGCAGTTGGCACAAGGTACATATAAATTTAATAATGACTAATATATGTATTTTGAAACATCTGAATTATAAGTGTTTTCTGTACATGATGATTACCTGTCACTGTAAAGACTTGCCCTTTCTCAGAGCCTCCATATGAATATATTTTCATATGTTCTTTCTTGTCCATTTGCTACCACTCTTCTATTTAACAGAATCCCTTAATAAAGCAAATATATTTTGGCATTTATAAACTGGCCTTTTGTCTATAGTGGGACTCTATGGTTACTTTGTGAATGTGGATATTGAGTATTCCTTAGTTTCAGGACCCAAACATTAACTTTCTCCTTATTTTTTAAAAGTATATATATTCTAAATGGATTCCTAGATTATAGTACCGTCACTACTTTTGCAAAGATACTTTTGCCTGATCGTGACGTTCTTTTTTAGACCAGTGAGAAGAACTAATATTTGGCAAGAAAGAGCTATTTTTAATATGAAGGCAAGGTGACTATTAGACATTCATGTATCAGAATTCCATGTACAATTGAAAGAAAGTTTCCATTTGACATTTTAAAAAGAGGAAACATTTCAGATACACTGTTCTAGAACAGATATTGGTAGACTTTTCTGTAATGGGCCAGAGAGTAAATATTTTAGCCTTTCTGGGCCAAACCAGGGTTTGCTGCTGCAGTGGGAAAGCAGCCGTAGAAAATAGGGAAAAGAAAGAGCATGGCTGGGTTCCGGTAAAACTCTTGTGTAGCAAAAATAGACAGACCTGGCCTCAGGAGCACAGTCTGCTGACCCCGTTACTATTTTATAAAAGTTCTGTTTATGTTATTGTTTTGTTATACCTGAAGCCGAGTTTAGAGGGAAAAGTTAAACGTTTTTTGATGAGTGTTGGCTCATGAAAATTTGTATCTGTGCCTTATTTATGAAAATGATGTAATTCTGTCTAATTTTGCACTAACAGACGAGGTAGCCCTCTTTTGATTGGTGTACGAAGTGAACATAAACTCTCCACTGATCACATTCCAATACTCTACAGAACAGGTAAAAACTCTTGCTATGTCATGCTAAGAGGAAACTGTATAAATTTGAGTGCAGTAGATAAAAAGAATTGTGTTCATTAGAGTGAAATAAATGTCTCTTTGGTCAGATCCACACATAATGTGTATATAGTTCTGTCTAGACGTGAAAAGGATTTGCTGTTGTGATTTCTCTGACGAGGAGAATTTTTTTCTGTTGTATATCCTTAGCTAGGACTCAGATTGGATCAAAATTCACACGGTGGGGATCACAGGGAGAAAGAGGTGGGAAATGCACTCTGCATGGATGGGGAGGAATCTTATCCTCTTTTGTTCATTCTTTACTAATTCTTTGTTCTTGGAGTGAATGAATGTGCTGGGCCTCTAAAAATGTGCTTTTTTTTATGGGGAAACATATTTTGACATTTTTCTAATTTGCAGAGTATATTTTGTCTGTCTGCTTTTGGCATTTAGAAAACTGCTTTTAATAATTTGTTTCTTTGAAATTTCTAAGATTTGAAATTATGAAGTTTTTTTTAATTAAAATCATATAAGATACATTAATATAAATAAGATGTGTAGATTGGGAAAGAGCATTGTGTGCTAGGCTATTGTAGATTGAATTCAGTGGTAGTTATTTAATTTACCCTAACTTTTTTACTAAGTTATATGTTTAAATGATCTTTATTTTATGCATGACATTTTACTTTTAGAGTCACATTCAACATCTTGATTGCCTTGTTTGAAATTGGAGTCTTTTTTGTTTGTTTGTTCGTTTGAAGTTTATTTTTCTTTATAGGACTTTCAGCCATACAAATTCTGGATCATTTTATTGATATAATTAGAAAACAAATACCATGCTCTTTTCGTTTACTTATTATTAAAAGCTTTCCAAGTAAAAGATAGGGAGTGGTAAATTCAGAAAATTGAAACCCATGTTATTAATGTACAAATCTTGGTTTCTTGAAAAAAATTAGCAAAGGACTCTAACCCTTTCATCTTTAGATAGTGGCAGCTTTAGCGCTTTTATCTAAAGCAGAAAGTTAGTTCCTTATGTAGCCTTCAGTCATGGAATGTTAGGATCTCTTCTTACTTTCTCCCGTCCTTCCCTTTTCAGAAGAAAAACTAGTTTAATCAGTGAGAGTAGAGAATTTTGGTTCCAGGGTTCCAGATTTCTGTTAATAATCCTGCTCTTCTATACATTACTTTTAGATTACCTTGTACATTTTCTTAGGCTGCTCTTAGAAAAAAAATGGAAAAACAGTGGCTAAGGTCTTAAGAAGTTAGAAGAAAAACTTAACATGAGACATCTTTTTAAGATCATGAATTACATTTTAGTGACCTTTATTTCTGTAGCTCCTTGTAGGTAGATAATGTGTGGCTCCGCAAAGTTTAGTTTAAAAAGTTTAGCCTCTTAAAAAAAAAAAAAAAAAGTTTAGCCTCTTATTGAAGAGGCTGTATAAAGGGGGCTTTTAGATTTTTGCTATTTTCTCCAGGTGTAGCTACTGACAAAATAAGGAGGGATGGTAATGATTGTGTTCCACTCAAATCAGATGAGAAAATCTATGTGTGGCAAAACATTTTATAGATTGCAAGAGTCGTAGAGGCACCAGGTGGTAATGTTCTTCTCATTTAAATAGGCAATGATATCTTAAATCCTTCTAGATACTATAATAAAATATACCTTGTTACCTGAAGAATAAATATCTGGAGAAGGAAGACAGTGGAACTTGACACCATTAGGGCATTGTATGACCTAAAGCTGGTTGTATTTATTTTGAAAATATCGGTCCCAGGCTATCCTTCTTTATATTTTTTAATTTACTTTTTTTACATCAGGAAAGTTCACTCTTTTTGATGTGCAGTTTTATGAGTTTTGTCAAGTGCAAACAATTGTATAACCACCACGATCAAAGTACAGAACAATTCCATGCTCGTGAAAGTTCCCTCCAGCGGGAGCTTTGTAGGCAGCCCTTGTTCCCATAGCCAGGCCCTGGCAAACACCAATCTGTTTTCTCCTTCTGTAGTGTAATTTTTTCTGGGATGTCATCTTATATGTATTTTTAAAAGTGTGATACCTTTTTTGCTATTGAATTTGGATGGAAAGATCTAAAGAGCTTTTATTTTCATGTTTAAAACATCATACTAGCACAATTGTGGAGAACTTTGGATGTACATTTCTAAGAAAATTACAAGCAAGTCTTTACAGACATGCGTTTTAGAGGATAGATACCATATGAATTTTTACAAGTATATTTATTGTGTCCTCTGGCCATTGTGTCCATAGTTATAAGTCTGTAAATGTCCTGATCTCAGAAAAAGGTGCTTTTTTTTTTTTTGTCTCTGTGACATTTATATAGTCTTCAGGTAATGGGTATTTTCCCCCCTATATTTGGCTAATTTGTCAAACTTCACTTTGCTTTCCAGCTTTGACTTTTGTCGTGAATGAGCAAAAAGGAAAAAAATTTCTTCATTCACGACTTGACAAATTAAGTAGAGATGCCAGAATTCTAAAGTTCTAGGATTAAAAGGAATTATTCTTGCAGAAGGACCGTATTTTATCCTAACTTAAAAGAGATGTAAGAAAACCCAATTTTAATAAAGAAGAAGTTCTAGGCTTATAATACTTCCAGTCCTTAGCAGTAGGTGCCACATACAGTGTATGATGGTTAGAGAGTTCTAAGTATCTTTGGTTTGTTTTGAAGTCAGAATTAGTATAGACTACAACTTGATTTGTTGTGCTGACTTACTGTTAAAATCTAGAGAAGTTTTATTATAAGATAAAATTAATATGCCATCAGTCTTCATTTTATTCATTGCACAATCTTGATATTTTTAATGTAATTTTTATGATAAGTTTAGTTACATAAACATATATATATATTCTGTCAAGGTTTGTGTGAAGTTAAAATTAGATGATACATACTGTTGATTGAAAATAAGTTAGTGATATTAGTGAATTATTTGCCTTTTACCTGGAAAATATTCTGTTTTAAAATTTGTAATGAGGCACTGTTATCTGCCACGCTCTCTTTGATAGTTGCTGTTTCACTCTACACCTGTGTCTGTTGTTCTTGTTGGCTTATTGCATGGAAATAAGGTGATCTACCTAGCATCTCAAAGTTGCTGAAATTATTTTGTGTTGCTATGGTTTTTTGTTGATTTTATAGAAAATTGTGTCTGTTTATACACTGCCATGGTTTCCTGCATGGTTGCTGATTTGTGTTAACTCTGTGCTCTAGGGAAGGACAAGAAGGGAAGCTGCAATCTCTCTCGTGTGGACAGCACAACTTGCCTTTTCCCTGTTGAAGAAAAAGCAGTGGAGTATTACTTTGCTTCTGATGCGAGGTGAGCTTCCTCCGTTGGTTCAGAGAATTTCAGTAAAACTTTTCATGTTACTGAGACCACAAGTCATTTCGTACGTATCTAGTCATCCTGTGTGGGAGAATTTTGTCAATTAGAGAAAAATGTAGGCGTCCTTTTTGGAGAGGGGGTTCTAAGAATACTTTTCCTCTCAATTCAAAACACAAAGGTCAGTTTACCAAGAAGAGAGAACAGTCCTTGAGACTTGTTCCTGCATATTTACTCTGAGCTCTTGTATGATTTTTCCTCTTCTTTCTGGAGCCTTACCCAGGTTTTATAGGGAGGAGAGATTTTAGACTGGAGAACAGCATGGTTTAGTGTCCCACCAATTACAGTAGGCTTGCTAAACCATTATAGTTTTAGCTCAATAAGGACACTTGCCTTTTTTAATTCGGAAGTAATTTGCAGCATAATCACTTTACAAAGGAAAGAGTACTAGACGAAGACATTCAGAGTGAGAAATACCGTGGGATGCTTAGATACATTTAGAAATGGAATCCTAACAGTGGGGAGGATCAAGTGGATCACTCCGTTTGCCAGCAAGCATCTGCGTCATTCGTTGTGCCTGAAAGTGAGGGGGTCTGAAGATGAGAAAGGGTCATGGTTCAAGACTGCTGGGAATGCATCATCTCGGTGGGAGAATAAGCTTCGACTATTTCCTAATCTTTGCAGCAGTGTAGTCAGTGCTAGGATGCACCATTGTCGTCAAGTAGGCTTGTTACATAATTGACAGTTATGGCTTTAACACCCTGGAAATTGCAGAAACTTATCATCCCTTTGTCATTGACTCATACGTTCATATTGAACACTCTGAGCAAAGCCATGTCCTAGGCTTGGGAGATAATTGTGAATAAAAATAAAAATATACTTGTCCAAGGAGTGCCTGGCTGGCTCAGTCAGTGGAGCCTGTGACTCTTGATCTCGGGGTTGTGAGTTCGAGTCCCACGTTGCGGGTGGAGATTACTCTAAAAAAATAAAATCTTGAAAAAAGGATATGTATGTATATATATAAACACTTGTCCTTGAGGAGCTTTTACTTAATGGAGAAGACAAATTTCAATCAATCATACAAGTATAGAATTCCAGCTGTGACAAGAGCTACAGAATGCCTGTAACAGGGTGACTTACCCTCCTACGGGTAAATTTCTTTAGGGGAGTGACACTTGAGAGAGAAGATGTCAGGAGTTAGGTAAAGAGGCAGAGGGAAGAACATTTCATTTTCTGCTGATTGATCAGTCTGTGAGAGCTCAGACTGGGTATGAGTATGGCTGGAATAGAGGAAGTTTGGTGGGAGATGAGGCTAGAGAAGGAGGTAGGGTCATGGTAAGGTATTTTGTTGCTTTCTGAAAAGTCAAAGGCAAGCCATCAAGTGGTTTGTTGGGTGAGAGAGAAATCTTGGATTGAGTTACCTTTTGATACTCCAGAAATGGAGAACAGATAGAGGGAGGGAACGTGGTTGGGTAAGTCAGCGAGCTGCTGCCAGAGTTCATCCAAGATCGGATGGTAGCTTGAACTGACAGGTGGCGGTGGACATAGAGAGAGGCTTTGAGAAATATTTAGGAGTTAAAATTGAAGGATTTGGAGATAGAATGAGGAAGAAATAGCCATGCTTTCTGATTTGATTGACTCTAATTTGGTTTAGGGTGCTGCACAGAGGTCCTTTTGTTCTTGTCCCCAGTAACCGCCCACTGCCCTGTAGGGAATGGCTTGGGTAACCAGAAAGTTACCAGAGATATTGCACGATGATAGGTTTGTATTTTTTATTTTATATTATTTTATTTTTTAAAGATTTATTGAGAGAGAGAGAGGGGGAGAAGAGAGAAGAGAGAAGAAGGGGAGAAGAGAGAGGAGGAAGGCATAGGGTGAGGGAGGAAGAACCTCAGCAGACTCCTTGCTGAGCACACAGCCTGATGTGGGGCTTGATCCCATGTCCCTGAGATAATGACCTGAGCTGAAATCAAGAGTCAGGTGCTCAACTGACTGAGCCACCCGGGTGCCCCAAGTTTGTATTGAAACTGGGTCTATGTGTCCTAATGATAGTTTTATTTGTAATAATCATCCTTGATTATTGATTGTAATATCTCCTTGGACATTTTATAGTGCTGTCATAGAACATACCAATCGCGTCATCTTTCTTGAAGACGATGATGTTGCAGCAGTGGTGGATGGCCGTCTTTCTATCCATCGAATTAAGCGGACTGCAGGAGATCACCCTGGACGAGCTGTGCAGACCCTCCAGATGGAACTCCAGCAGATCATGAAGGGTGAAAGTTTTTGTCATGTTGTAGCTTGGTGTTCTTACTGGAAAGGAGACGTTCTGCTTCCTGTGGTCGTGTAGGAATCTGATGACACATGCTGACTGAAATCTGCCACACGATTAGTGAGAGGATAACCCCAGGAAAAGGGATGATTCTTTGGAAAAATTATCTGCTGGTCTTAAAGTAGTTGTTCTTCAAACTAATTCATGGTTTGTTGTTTCTAACATTAAAAAAGAGACTGTTTAAATAGTACTTGATATTTTTAAGATACTTTATAAGCATAGTTTGTGTTCTGTTCTTTATTCTCTCTTATTCTCTCTGTGCTTCAGAGAGAATATATATGTGTATCATATATGTGTATAGAATATATATATATATAAGATATATAAATAATTGAGGATAGTAGGACCTACCTCATTAAGGTTGTTTTGAGGATGAAGAGCTAATTTATGTAGAGCCTCAGAATAGTGCCTGACACACTTAGGCCTACATAGTGTTTGCTGTTGTGAACTGTTAGAAGATTATTGCGGTCATGACTTTTATTCCCCTTTCCCATGGGGTTGAGGTGAGCTAAGCGCTAACATTTATTCCTAACTGCTACATGTCAGGTCTCTCCTGCACTAACACACTACAGTGCTGTGAAATAGTTGCTCTTCCTTATTGTACAGATGAGTGAATTTTAGGTGTTAAAGGATAGAATCATAATTTGAACCTAGATCTGACTCTGAAACTTAAGTTTGACCCCCTCCTCTGTTTTGTGCTAACTGCATGTTTTAGGTATGAAGTTAATATAGTGAGTTTTCCTCGTCACAGAGGGCAAAATGTCATATGTGAATATTGTACTCTACTGCCTTACTGAGATTATGTTAACGGAAGATAGACTTCAGTTGGTACAGATTTCTTAATGATACAATTTATGTTACTTTAGGCAACTTCAGTTCATTTATGCAGAAGGAAATTTTTGAGCAGCCCGAGTCCGTTGTGAACACGATGCGAGGAAGAGTCAACTTTGATGACTATACTGGTAATACGACTGAAATACGACTGATTAGTTTGGCGCTTCGTGCAGGGGTTGGCACTGGCGGGGCCTGACAGCTTATTGTCCTGTATAACCTGACAGAAAACTGTGGCTGCTGGCCGCCAGCGGCGCCCAGTCGTCTGTCACAAGCCCCCCCTTATGTGAGTCTCCTGAGGTGAGGTGCGCCTAGAGCCGTCGGATGTGGAGAGCTGGAGGTAGATCAGTGGTTGTGGGGGCAGGGAGAGGGGATGAAGAGGGAGTCATTTAATGAGTGTGGGGTTTCAGTTTGAGAAGATGAGAAAGTTCTGGGGATGGATGGTAGTGATGGTTGCTCAACAGTATGAATGTGCTTAATGCCGCCGAGCTGTGCACTTAACAGTGGTTCATGTGAAATTTACACTACGTCTATTTTAGTGCAGTAAAAAAGGGGAGGTAATAAGTAGTGGTTGCCAGAGGCCGAGGGGCCGGGGGTGGAGAATGACGCTAATGGCTCTGGGGTTGGGACAGGTGATGGAATGTTCCAAAATTAGATGGGGGTGATGTTTGCACAACTCTGAATGTACTAAAAACCACTGAGCGTGCATTTTAATAGGGTGAATTTATGGCCTGTGACATATCTTAATAAGGTGGTTATAAAAAATGTAAAACCTGTCTAGAAAGTCACATTTGAAAATTGTCAGTTAAAGGAGTATTAGCATGATTTTCCTGGAGTGGGGCGGGGATGTCCTCCAGTATGTATCATTAAAAACATTTAACTTCTTTTCCCTTCAGAAAACCTTTCTTGGGCACTTGCTATGTAGCAAGGACTGTTCTGGGCACTGTAAATTCCAAGAGGAGTGAGACCAGGTCCTGTTCTTGGTTAGCTTCCATGTATCTGTTCAGCCTAGATTTTTCTCTCGTAGTTTCTAAATGAGTGAAGGTGTGAACTTCCCCAGAGGCTTTCCAGGTGTTTGCCTAATGCCTTCTGGAATAACGTGTGCCTTCCTGCCTGCTTACGATGAGCTGGGAGTGCGGCCCTGGTCCTCTTTCTTGAAGTTCTGCCTGCACCCTGCGTCACAGGAACTTGTGCACCTTGCAGAAATGAATGTGAGATTGACATTCTGGGGTCCTAAGATGTCTCTAACCTGTTTATCGCGAAATCCCGTTTTGGGAACACTGCTTGTTCATTGGGACCCGTTTAGTAAACAGTGTAGCAAACAAACTTTGGGCTAAGCTTCTCAGCATTAATTTGTTTTTGACAAATAATTGCTAGGGTATAAAACTCTCATCCTGTATCATATGTGCAGTGTTAAGTGTCTTCTTCCTTACGCCATGTCCTGGTAATGGGTAGAGAATGATTTCTCTGAGTAAATGCTGTCTCTGTGTCTTTTTCTTTTCTGAGCAGCATCAGATTTTCTCAACAGGAGAGATTTTTTGAAGCTGAATTCTAAATTGAACATCTTGTGTTCAGAACACCATGTTGAACATAGCAGGGACTATAGGGAAGTTATTTCTGATATGGTGTCTTTGAGGTTCTTATAAATGTAGAAGGGGGCGAATATATAATTAAAGGTAAAATATGATCAATGACACTAGAAACACAGTTTAATGTTGAGATGTTTAAAGTTCAATGTTGAATTTGGAGTCGACAGTAAATCTGTCTGTGGGCAGGGGCTTTGGGGCCAGGGAAGGCTTCATGAAGCAGGCAGGCATGATTTTCAAGGATTTGGAAGGTGAAGATGTCCCAGGAGCACTGCAGTTGGAGAAAACAGCGTTAGCTAAGGTGGGGGGATAGTGGAAAACCATTGGCAAGCTATCGGTGGAATCCAGTGTAGTCCAGTTTGCCACATGTACTACTGAAGAGGAGTAAGGAGCAGTACGCCTGGGAAAGAAGGTGGGAGGAGCTGCCAAAGGGGTCCTTGAATGCTCTGCCGCCGGGGGTGGGGGGGGGTGGGGGGGTGGGGGGGTAGGGGGGGTGGGCGGGACCTCCTTGTGTAGAAATTGCAGAGCTATTAGGAGGCTTAGGAGCCAAGGCATCAGAGCTTCCCTGGGGTGAACTGGGTGCCAGTCTGAGCAGCGTGCCCTGGAGGGGCCAGAGACCTGAGGTGCAGCTGCCACTTAGGATGTTTTCCCGTCTGGGCTGAAGTGATGGGGAAGGGGAGGAGAGAAGCGGGAGCTGCGTCTACGGGTGAGGGGAGAGGGGCTTGTTAAAGGGGGTTGAGCTGGAAAAACTGGGAGAGTAGCAGTAAGGACCACCTATGGTAGTTATGGAAGAAAGAGCAGGAAAAAAGACTTATTTCACAAGGGAAGACAGATAAACTTTCAGAAATTCATGATTTTAAAAAGGACTTTTATCAATGTTATCTTCCTCATAAAAGTTCTATAATGCAAACAGGATAGCTTGTTATCTTTTTTTATTGTTAACATAAGGAAATTGAGGCTCTGTCAGTTTGAGCGTCTTGCCAGAGGTCACATTGCTGGTCCTTTATGGAGCCAGACTAGCCCCCGGTATTGAGCAGTGTTCCTGAACGTGCGCCAGCCCTGCTCATGTCCTCTGGGCACTCTTGCTGCTTCTATTTTGTTGTTGTTGTTTTTTTTAAGATTTTATTTATTTATTGGGGGGGAGGGGCAGAGGGAGAAGGAGAAGCAGACTCCCCACTGAGTAGGGAGCCCAATGCAGGGCTCAATCCCAGGACCCTGAGATCATGACCTGAGCCGAACGCAGAAGCTTTAACCCACTGAGCCACCCATGTTCCCCTACCTACTTTTTAAAAATAGATATAATATGCCCTCTTACTATTGAAATTTATAAGGGAGACCATAAAGTTACTTAGAAAAATAAAAAAGCACACCATAGGCCTTGGTTTTTATAACCAATTAAAAAAAAAAGTGTTGGGGAGATAGAGAGCAGGGACCGAATAGACAGACCATGGGTGTGTTGAGACAGGAGGATGCTGCCTTGGGGACACGTGTGTCTGTCCCCTCAGACAAGCCGCACAGCGCCTTGGATGATACATTCCCTTGGCGGGTGCTCAGGAAACACCAGTTGAAGAACGGAATGGATGTTGAATGAAAATTTCTTGCAGTTAGAAAACTACCCTGGTGTGGAAGTATTTCTACACAAGATGCCCTTAGAAGAACCCATAAGTAACCATAGGGACAGAAAGAGGACGGACTCATTGGAAGGTTTTGAGATGATTAAATGTTTTTAAAGGATCATTCTAAAGGATGGTTTTATTCAGGCTGTGTGTGGAGGACAGGCTCTATGGGGTGGGGATAGAAGAGGGAGTAGTTAGGAGAGTGTTGCTGTGGTCCAGGGCAGAGATGTTGGACTACACGGTGGCGGTGGCGATGGCGATGGCGTTAGAGTCCCCATTGGAAGGCGCGCTCACCGGAGCTGCTCAGGGTCGCTGTAGAGAGGGATAGGCGCAGTGGAGGGGTGCTGCCGGCGGGTGCCGGCGGGTGACGTTTACTGAGATGGGTAAGACTGTGTTCAGAGCACTGTTCTGGGGGTGGGGAGAACACTGTTCATGTGGGAAATGAACGTAACTAAGCAGTTTTATCCCAGGTAGCTTACAGGGGTATAATCAGATACAATCAAATTCGCCATTGTTGGTGAATAATTCTGTAAGTTTTGACAGACCTCCACTACATGCTCATAACCCTAACCTCCACGTTAGTCAAGATGAAGCACAGTTCCATCGCCCTACATACGTCCTTGTGCCCCTTTGTGGTCAGTCTCTTCTCCACGTCCAACCATCAGCACCTAGTGATCTCGTCTGTGTGCGTATGGTTTTACCTTTGAGATAAATCGTAATCTAGAGAGAGAAATGGGAAAATGACCAGAAAAGGTAGAGTGAGATAAAAACCATAGGTGTGTGGGCCTGCAAGGGGGTAAGGTTAGATACAGGTTTGGGGCAGACAGATAAGTTGTGACCTATTTAATTTAATTGGTTTTTTTTTTAAGATTTTATTTATTTATCTGACAGAGAGCACAAGTAGGCAGAGCAGCAGGCAGAGGGAGAGGGAGAAGCAGTCTTTCCGCCGGGCAGGGAGGCTGATGCGGGGCTCAATCCCAGGACTCTAGGACTATGACCTGAGCCGAAGGCAGATGCTTAAAGACTGAGCCACCCAGGGGCCCCTTTACTTTAGTTTTCAAAACCGTATATAATTCTTTAAAATGGTAGTGTTTCCCAAATTGGCAGTGGACTTTCACAAAAAGTGATTACCTATTTCCTGTGGTTCTTTCCTAAATAATTATATTCACAAACTTTTATTTCAGTGAATTTGGGCGGTTTGAAGGATCATATTAAGGAGATCCAGAGGTGTCGGCGTTTGATTCTTATTGCCTGTGGGACAAGTTACCATGCTGGTGTAGCAGTAAGTGGCTTCTTGAGATTTTAACTGTTTGAGGTTGGATATCAGAAGGTGTCTGTAACACAGCATGTAAAATTATGCTTTGTTAAAACACGATGTTACCTTTTCATGTTGTTAAAACAAAAATCAGGAAGGTCGGGGGCAGAAATATTAATAGGAGCTGCTTGGACTTACTTATCAATGGAAGATTTGCTTTAGAAGGACCCTTAGATATACAGGTAGACCACCTGCAGTGACTTCAGAGAAGGCAAAGAGTGGGGAAGTTTTTCTGTAGGAGCACTCCTTAGGTTTTGCTTCTCATTATTTTCTTGGCTCAGACAGATGGCTGGTAGCATGTGTGAACCTCAACAGGATTTTACTTGGTAGGCGCATTTCTGCAAAGGAAGGAAGTCTGCTTCTTGTCAGACTTTGTGCTTTATTTTTTTGGAAGCTAACTTAAAACAAATTTCATTTAAATTTTTTCTAGTTCTATTGAGAAATAATTGACATCCATCACTGTATAAGTTTAAGACCTATAGCATGATGGTTCAACTTAGATATATTGAGAAATAGTGGTCACGGTAGGTTCCGTTGACATCCATCTTCTCAAAGAGGTACAATAAAAACAAAAGAATAGAGGAAAGAAATTTTTCTCTGTGATGAGAATTCTTAGAATTTACTGTCTTAACAGCTTTCCTGTATATCCTCCTACAGTGTTCACTATAGTCATCAGGTCATACATTATATCCCTAGTGCTCGTTTTTCTTATAAGCAGAAGTTTTTACCTTTTGCCACCCTCCTCCATTCCCCTTTCTCCTCACCCTTACCTCTGGTAACCATAAGTCTGATCCCTTTTTTTATGCGTTTGTTTTTGTTTTGTATTGTTTTTTAGATTCCACATATAAGTGAATCATACAGTATTTGTTTTTGTCTGTGGTACTTATTTCACTTAGTATAACGCCCTCAAGATCTATCCGTGTTGTCACAGATGGTGGGATTTCCTAATTTTTCATGGCTGAATAATACTCCTTTGTGTGTGTGTATACACTACAACTTCTTTATCCGATCAGCAATTGATGGACACTTAGGTTG
>CM052811.1:47075051-47285159 GCA_028533885.1 Nasua narica
CGATGCAAATATGTCATGCTGCGTATTTATAGAGTTGCTTCCACTGAAAAAGACGTTTATTAGCACAGATAAACCTTGAGATTTCTTTTGTGAGGTATATTTTAAAATATCTGGTAAGTTGCTAGATTTGTATCTTTCTCTTTTTATTTTGGAGAACATAATTCCAGTGTAACATTTATATTGTAAATGAGGGGGAAAAGTTTGATTTTTTTTGTTTGTTTGAGGGAAAATGCCCAGCATTTTAGGGTCAGTAACTTAGTTATGTATAGTTAGTAAGTAAAATACAGCACTGGAAAAGATTTGTTAAAAATAATATTTTATCATTGAAGCCTTCTGTAAGTGATGTTATAACATTGTTCAAAAGTGCCCAGCCAGAGTTACAGAATAAAACCATTTAGTTTACTTTTGTGGACAAGAAAGTTAAAGGGATATGAAGTAAGGAAACCGATACAGTTCTTCACTCCTGTGAAGGACGAATACGGTGGTGGGGCAAGAGACGGGTGGGCCCTGTGCCTAGAGAAGCAGGTGGTGTCCACACCCAAATGTGTGCGTCTGTAGGGCCTCAAAGTTTTGCTGCCTGAAAGTTTACTTTTTTCTATTGTCTTAAATTTTCTGATGTTTAGAGTAAAAGGAATTGGATTAGATTAGATTAGAATGGAATTAGATTAGAATGGAAATTAGTAAAAGAAATGTTAAGGTGCCGTTTGAGTGAAGCATACTGTCCCCCTACTTCACTCTCCATACTAGAGTTTGGAAATAGTGAGCCTTCTTAAACCAGAGTTCTAAAGTGTATTGACTTTTTTGGGGGGAACGTTACTACTCAGGAATAAATACATGATATTTTTTGAAGTGCTTAATTATTCATGGGGTGTTTATGTGTCTGTGGTTATCTCCTTTGAAATCTCTCAGTGACTTGGTATGATAGGAATTGTCATTTCAAGATTACAAATTGGGAAATCAGAGATCATAGGCAGGCTAACTCAGAACAGTGGTTTTTCTGCTTCTCGAAACATTTTATTTGTGTGGGTGTATTAGCTTTGAAGAATATATGCATTGATAACTATCTAAAGAAACTTGTACTAAGATATTAAAGCGCTTATATCCTGGCTGGGAGGGATTTTGATTATTTTTTACGCTTTAATCAGTATCGTTTGTATTTTCTAACAACGCATGTGTATCATTTTTTTAATCATTTTTTTTAATCAGAAAAAAATGAAAAGTGTACGCTGACTCCAAGGAAGTCCAGTGAGAACGAGTATTTGAAGTAAGGTTCTGTGACCAAATCATCTTTTCTCTGCAGACGCGCCAGGTTCTCGAGGAGCTGACTGAGTTACCTGTCATGGTGGAGCTTGCCAGTGACTTCCTGGATAGGAACACGCCAGTTTTTCGAGATGATGTTTGCTTTTTCATTAGTCAGTCAGGTATGCTAATTTTAAAGACTTGAATGCAAGGAAAGTCATTCATTCTAATAATTATAGCGTATCTTGGCAAAAGCTGATATTAAAAGATAAGCAGGTATTGCAGGTGACCTGACAAATACAGACTTATATTGATACGTAATTCCCTATGAGTTAGTAAAATTAACACATTTTACACTCCAGGAGCTGAATTTTCAAAGATAAGGAAAGGAGATCATAAAAAAAAGTAGGAACTTACTATTAAAAGTTCTACAAATTTATTATTTTATTTATTTTAAGATTTTATTTATTTTTGTTTATTTGACAGAGAGACACAGCGAGAGAGGGAACACAAGCAGGGGGAGTGGGAGAGGGAGAAGCAGGCTCCCTGCTGAGCAGGGAGCCCGATGCGGGGCTCCATCCTAAGACCCTGAGATCATGACCTGAGCCGAAGGCAGATGCTTAACAACTGAGCCACCCAGGCGCCCCACAAATTCATTATTTTAAAGTGCATGTTTTTTGTTGTTGGGTTGTTTTTTTTTTTGAGATTTATTTATTTTATAGAGAGAGTGTGTGGAGGCGGGCAGGGGGCAGTGGGAGGAAGAGAGAATCTCAGACAGACTCCCTGCCGAGCGTGGAGTGGAGCTCGATGCAGAAGCTCGATCTCAGGACCGTGAGATCACGACCTGAGCTGAAATCAAGTCAGATGCTCAACCGATGGAGCCACCCAGGCACCCCCTAGTGCATGTTTTAAATTTTACTTAAATGATACTGTTGAAAGTGTAGTCGGTTTTTGTTTTTGCATCTAAGAAATAGTGTCTGCTGACTGCTCTGTGTGTTACTTTTGTCTTCCTTCTTACATAGGTGAAACAGCAGACACCCTGATGGGTCTTCGGTATTGTAAGGAGAGAGGAGCTTTAACTGTGGGGATCACAAACACCGTGGGCAGTTCCATATCAAGGGAGACAGACTGTGGTGTTCACATTAATGCTGGGCCCGAGATTGGTGTGGCCAGCACGAAGGTAAGTTCCTGACTTAGTTCTCTTGATTATCTAATCACAGTGCAGGTGGAACACACTAATCCATACCTCATAGTTTGTTAGCGTACAGAACTCATATAGTTTACTAATCATAACAGTCAGTAATAGATAAAACACTTGTTCCTTCCCTCACTCTGAGGCTAAAAGGGACAAGCATATATAATGTACATGCTGGCTGTTTCCATTCATCACTTATATTCCTCCTGCCGGGGCAGCAGGGTACATGGTGAATCTGATGTCCTCTTCTTTCATTAAGTATAGTAGAGAATTAGAAAAATAACAGATTAGGAACATCCAGCTCAATGCTAATAACTTTTGACATTTTAATTTACATACTCATAGCTTCTAATAAATATGCCAAAATATACATGTTACCTGTGAAAGTTTGTAAGGAGATGTATACATTTTGGTATAAAATTTGCCAACTTAAAACAATTAAAATGACTATTATATGATAATACCTGTTTCTCTTTGGATACTATATCTGTGGAGACTTTAAGATTAATTTAGGGCGCCTGGGTGGCGCAGTTGGTTGAGCAACTGCCTTCGGCTCAGGTCATGATCCCGGAGTCCCGGGATCGAGTCCCACATCGGGCTCCCAGCTCCATGGGGAGTCCGCTTCTCACTCTGACCTTCTCCCTTCTCATGCTCTCTCTCACTCTCTCTCTTTCCTAATAAATAAAGAAAAAAAAAAATCTTTAAAAAAAAAAAGATTAATTTAAAGCACCTTTTTTTTTTTAAGGCCTATTGAGACTGCTTTGCTCTTTGAAATTGGAATATACATAAATTTAGTATTAGTAATAAAAATAGGAATCTTAAAATGCAAAAGATGTTCTTCTCTCTCCACAATTGTATTACTCTTTATGATTTCAACATTTCTATTTTTCTGCTTAAGCATAATATTTCCTGCTGATTATCTAATAAGATGCTTAGGTATTGGTGGATTTGATTCTAATTAAGGGTGTGTGGAAGATGATGTTAACACGTACAGAACTACATTTGAATTTTTTTCCCTTAAAGAACCTCAGATTTTTTTTTGTTGGGGAAATTTGTGATTCTTATGTAAAAACTCTGAGTGAGGTTTTTTTGTTACATGGTTACTTTCACGTTGCTAACACTATAATTTATAGAAAGCTGAAACCTGAATTTTCTCCATGTGGTAATTAAAACATGTAAGATGTTTGTGCTTGGGTTTCTATTCTGTGCCTGAATAAATAACTAGCTGCCCTCAGCAGCAGCTTATGGATTTTTGGAACAGTATCCTGACAGACAGCTTTGATCAGGAGTTGGAATTCCAAGGCCCTTTTATTCACAACACATGGTGAAACAAGGGCTTCACCGTGCTATAAGTGAGATATGGGGTCATACCACTGAATGGGTGCTCTTGACTTACCTTTTTTAAATAATCTTTCTTGAACTGTGAGCTGCCAGGGGAAGTACAATTTTTTTTTTTTTATTTCTAGTTCTCTTGTTCATAAAAAACTTGGAATTTTCTCAACATTTTATTTTTATTTATGTGTTTTTTTAAAGATTTATTTTATTTAATTGAGACACAGAGAGAGAGAGAGATTGAGAGGGGAAAGGTCAGAGGGAAAAGCAGGTTCCCCCCAGAGCAGGGAGCCCGATGTGGGACTCGATCCCGGGACTCCAGGATCACGACCTGAGCCGAAGGCAGTTGCCCAACCAACCGAGCCACCCAGGCGCCCTTATTTATGTATTTTTAAGATTTAATTAGAGCATCAGCGGGGGTTGGGGGTGGGGCAGAGGGGGAAGCAGACTCCCCACTGAGTAGAGAGCATGAAGTGGGGCTCGATCCCAGGACCCTGGGATCATGACCTGAGCCGAAGGCAGACACTTAACCGAATGAGCCACCCAGGCTCCCCTTCTCAACATTTTATTATGATCATTTTCAAACACACAGTGAAGTTAAAGGAATTTTATATTAACATCCATATGCCCATCACCTAGATTCTACTATTAACATTTATTTCAGCTCTATTGAGATATAAATTTCACCACCATAACATTCACCAATTTTCGGTGTATGGTTTCAGTAAATTTGGCTGTGTTAACTGTCACCACAGTCCTGTTTTAGAGGACGAACTCACTTGAAAGTTCCTTTGTGCCCGTATACAATCAGTCCCCACACCTACCTCTCAGCCTCAGCCTGAGGCAGCTACAGTTGCTTTCTCTTGCTGTACTATGTCATCCTCCAGAAATTTCTTATAAGTGGGGTTGTATAATACATGTCTTTTGTGTCTGGCTCCTTCTGTTTAACACATGGTGAAACAAGGGTTTCACCATTGATGTTTTTGAGATTTTTTTTCATGTTATTTCTAGCAGTAGTTCTCTTTTTTACAGGTCCTTTTTTAAAAAATCTTTTTTTTTTTTTTTTATTAGAGACAGAGAATGAGAGGGGAGAAGGTCAGAGGGAGAAGCAGACTTCCCGCAGAGCCGGGAGTCCGATATGGGACGCGATCCTGGGACTCCAGGATCATGACCTGAGCCAAAGGCAGTCGCGCAACCAACTGAGCCACCCAGGCGCCCTTAAAAAATCTTTTTAATTTGAAGTAACTAAAGGGTTTATAGGAAGTTGCAAAGATAGTAGAGAAGTCCATGTACTTCTCACCTAGTTTCCCCCAATGGTTACATCTTGTATAAGAAAAAAAGCATCTTTTCCCTAGTATATATTTTAATTAACGTCTTTAAAAAAAATGGCTTCCTTAGAAATTTTATAAGTATGACAGTCTTTAATTTTTCTTGGACTCTAAAGTAATTTTGTTTTCTTCAACTGCTTTAGACATTCTGGGCTTGGAGTCATAAAAGTTTTGCAGTGTTTAGTCATAGAGCATTTCTGAATGGCAAATAGAAGTTTATATGTTAATAGGTGATCAAAGAAGTTCATCATTGGTTCTAATCCCTGGCCCTGTGATGGACGTAGCCCAAGAATTCTATAATCTTGGTTATAAATACCCACCTTTGCCTGAAAAACTCAGGGTTAGAGAGAGAGATTACTAAGTTTCTCATAATATCAGACCATAGACAATTTTATATTTCTGTAGGAATTGATGGGCATAAATGTGCAGATTTAGCAGTTTTTTATGTTATTGCAGGTGTTTAAAATTTAACCACAGTACTGACTTTTGTTGATTTTTAAAAATAAACTGATACAACTTTTTGGCCGAATATAAAGTAAAAGCAAGTTTAAAAGTTCAGAGTCAATATTTTCCTGGTGAATTCTTTCAAACCTCAGTAAATTCTACATGTGAGGTGTAACTTACTTTTCTCGTAAGTGGTTTTCTAGTATCTATTGATGAAATGAAAAACATGAAATTGGAAGTTAAGCTGTAATAGGAACGAAATGGAAAAGTGTGTGCGTTCAAGCTCATCTATTTAATATTTATACTTAAGAACCAGGGTTGAGATTCCAAATAAGGAAACATTACTCTGTCAAATAACAGTTCTGGTCATGGGCTGGAGGACCTGGAACTCATCTGATTGGTTTGAGTTGGAAACAGTTTAGGTATGCCAGGGGTCCCAGATATTGGGTCTCTCCCCCGTCCTGATCATATGTTTTGTGATTAATTGGTTTATTGAAAAGTAAGTGTCAGTAGGAAAAGGTAGACTGGAAGGGCCTGGAATTTGGAATACAGATGTGCTCATTAGCCTGAAGGCAAGGGACCGCAAATCCATGGCAGTGCTATGGGGAGAAGCCTGCTGGTGGACCACATCGTAGCACAGAGACAGGTGGCTGTGGAGGAATGTATGAGCAGCTGGCCACTGGGAGGCCCAGCAAGAAGTAGGGAGTCTCGTTTAACAATTGGGAAGTCTCATTTAACTATCAGGAGCATTAGTAGAATGTGATTTTATTATACAGGAGGCTCATTATCCACATTATGACAGGAAAATAGTCACTGATGAAGTGATTCCTTATCTAGAGAACAGTAATAAAATTCAGCCTATAATCTATAAGAAAACCCAGAATAAATTTCTTAATGTTAAAATTATACATAATACTATAGCTGACCATACCACAACAGTCCTAGTGATTGAAGAATAAAAATGGAAATAAGACACTCAAATGCCTGAAACATAAAATTTAGTTTCTTTAAATGACTGATAAATTTAGAAGATATCGGAGCTACTATTAAAAAGTCTTAGTACAGAGTTGCCTTGGTAGCTTCGTCGGTAAAGCGTCTCTTTTATTTTTATTTTTTTTAGATTTTATTTATTTATTTGACAGAGAAAGACATGGCGAGAGAGGGAATACAAGCAGGGGGAGTGGGAGAGGGAGAAGCAGGCTTCCTGCTGAGCAAGGAGCCCGATGCAGGGCTCAATCCCAGGACCCTGGGATCATGACCTGAGCCGAAGGCAGACGCTTAACGACTGAGCCACCCAGGCACCCCTAAGCGTCTGACTCTTGATCTCAGCTCAGGTCATGATCTCAGGATCCTGAGATGGAGCCCGTCTTTGGGCTCGACTCAGCAGGGAATCTGTTTGAGATTTTCTCCCTCTCTCTCTCTCTCTCTGCCCCTACCCTTCCTTGTGCTCTCTCTCTCATACACATAAATCTTAAAAAAAAAAAAAAAAAAGGAAAAGGAAACCCAATAAAGCAGAAGGAGACAAATAATAGAGAAGAATGAATGAAATAAGATTCTCCTTATTTGCAGTTGATGTGAAGGACTGTCTGTAGAACTTAAGAATAGCAAGTAAAAGACTTCTTAGAATGAGTAAGAATTCATATACAGTGTTTTATATAAAATACGTACAAAATATTTTCTCTTTAAACTGACAGTGGCTACTTAGAAGAGATATGGGGGGGTTATGTTTGGAGTTGGGATTCTATTTTCAATAGCTATAAAAATGCTTAAAAATAGCTTTACCAAGCAGTTTGTGAGATGGTCCATAAACACTTGTTGAATAGCTGAAAACTACATAACTTTATAGACATATAAGTTTTTACCACAAATTGATAGAAATATATTTCTGGATGGAGCAGACGGTTTTGTAAAGAAATGGCAGATCTGTGGGACAGAATCAGTTCTGCAACATGACTCTAGGGCATCGGCGGGCTGAGAGTGCTGGAAATGTCACAAGCGAGTAGAGAAAGGGTGGGCGAGATGGAGGGAAAATTGGCCATGTGTAAGAGTAAAAGCACAAGTTAACATCTTGCACTAAAATCAAACTCAGATGGACTAAAAAGAAAAAATCAAAAAGGGACAATGAAAACAATAGAAAGAAGAAAATTTAATAATACTTAACTGATATTGGGGTGGAAGGATTAGGCTTAAAAGTACTACTTAAAGTTAAAAAAATAAAACTTTTAAGTTAATAAACACCATTATAAAAGGTTTAATCCAAACTGGGAGAAAGTATTTGAAACATAACAGTAACGACCTTCTGAACACCCAACTAAAAACAAACAAAACCCCCCAAAACTCCCAAGTCCAGAAACAAGTAAAGAACATGTGAACATGTAGTTAATTCTTAAAAGTGAAAACATAATTGGCTCATGAACATGAAAACAGTCTTTTCAGATTTAAGATATGTATGATAAAGTAGTAGCGAGAGACCATTGTCTAGCAGGCAAATGGTTAAAAATTTGTTAAAAAGGTAATTTTCAGTATTGCAGAGAATGTGGCAGAACACTTGTCTCGCATTCTCATACAGCTAATGGGAATGAAAACAGTCTTGGTCTGGGTGGCTGGGTGGCTCAGTGGGTTAAAGCCTCTGCCTTCGGCTCAGGTCATGATCTCAGGGTCCTGGGATCGAGCCCCGCATCGAGCCCCGCTTCGGGCCCTCTGCTCGGCAGGGAGCCTGCTTCCCCCTCTCTCTCTGCCTGCCTCTTTGCCTCCTTGTGATCTTTCTCTCTGTCAAGTAAATAAATAAAATCTTTGAAAAAAAAAAAAAACAGTCTTGGTCGTTGACTGCACGTTTTAAAACATTCACAGTTCTCTAGCCTAGGAAAATAGATGTCTCTTACTTCAGGCTTTTATCAGTAAGTTTGTTTTGAGATTACACTGAATGTTCTACATTGGTCTCATTTAATTCTCATGAAAATCTTGTAAATGTACCTTTAGCTGATGGGTCATCTGACACCTGAAGAGATTAAAAACTGCTCTCGTGTAGTAAGCAAGAAAGAAGGCATTCTTCCTTGGGAAAAAGCTTGTGATTAAATTAAGAATATAGCAAGTTGTAAAATTATATCTACCAATTAATTTTCTTAACCATTTAAAGAAAGAAGAAAGGCAGTAAAGACTAGGAGGCAGTATTCACAAATGTTATTAATACCGCGTTATTAAAATGTAATTTTACATTTAAGAATGATGATGATTATGCTTTCTACTCACTTTTCTACAATTGAGGTTAAGAAAATTATTTTCAGTCAAACTGGAGGGACGCCTGGGTGGCTCAGTTGGTTAGGCAGCTGCCTTTGGCTCAGGTCATGATCCCAGGGTCCCGGGATTGAGTCCCATATCGAGCTCCTTGCTCAGCAGGGGGCCTGCTTCTCCCTCTGCCTCTGCCTGCCACTCTGCCTGCTTGTGCTCTCTCTCTCTCTGACAGATAGATAAAATCTTAAAATAATAATAATAATAATAATAATAATTAAGGCAAACTGGACAAAAAACAAAAGTGGGAGTGAGGAATAAGCAATGGGCAAAGGTGAAAAACCAAAGAACAATTTTTAGAAAAACCCAACAAAGCCAGTGCAAGTACCTCAGGGAAAGTCCTTCAGTGCTTTGCTTTTGACTTATATATAAAAAAAACCTAATCTGGTTATGCATGTGCAGATTTACACTCTGCTCACCTTCCTTTGCATGTTCTGTGCCTTTCTGAGGGTGTTAGGGCTTTGGTAAGCATCTGTGTGTTATAAGGAACTTCTGTTTTGTATTTGGAAATAAAAGGTTAAGTTATTGTTCAAATTAAAAAAGAATAGTAATAGATTTCCCAAGTACTGATTCAGTTTACTGTTAACTAACAGTGTTTTATTTTTTGTTAAATACTTTATTTATTTATTTGAGAGAGAGTGAGAATGAGAGAGAGCATGAAAGGAGAGAGGGTCAGATGGAAAAGCAGGGCCTCCAGGATCATGACCCGAGCCAAAGGCAGTCACTTAACCAACTGAGCCACCCAGGTGCCCTAACACTGTTTTTTTCTTTTCTTTTCTTTTTTTAATGTACAATATACATTTATAAAACCAATGGGAGGGAATTCTTTATTTTCATCTTTTTTTAATTAAAAATTCCAAGTTCTTAAAATGCAACTGCAACTAATTCTGCTTTTCTGTGGTTTTCCAGGCTTACACCAGCCAGTTTGTATCCCTTGTCATGTTTGCCCTCATGATGTGTGATGACAGGATCTCCATGCAAGAGAGACGCAAAGAGATCATGCTTGGACTGAAGCGACTGCCTGGTATGAAGACCTCACAGTGGATTTTGTTATCTATGGGAGTGGCTAATGGGTGAAGCCTCTTTGTCCTTGAAGCTGTGGCTTGTAGCTATTTAGTCAAAAAGATTTTTCTTCTTTGGCACCTGTGTATTGAAGAATCCTTCACTGAAATAACAGAATAGAAACACTGGTCTTTCGTTGTTTGCTACCAGTATATCATTGTTACTATATCGGTTCAGTTTATTGCCCTTTTTTTATAGACTTTGTTAATATTACTTCTTAACAGATTTGATTAAGGAAGTACTGAGCATGGATGATGAAATTCAGAAACTGGCAACAGAACTTTATCATCAGAAGTCAGTCTTGATAATGGGACGTGGCTATCATTATGCTACTTGTCTTGAAGGGGCACTGGTAAGTCTTCTCACTTGTCATTGCAGTCTGGGGACTTATGGACCTGGCATGTAGTCATAGTTCTAGATCGAATGAAATAGGGAGGACTTTTGAAAATGTCTCTGTGTTTATGCTCTCTGATTTGTTTTCTTGAGAGAGGGTAACACAATACTTAATTCAAAAGTGAATATCAGGGAAAGTACATTTTACCACCATGATTTGGATTTAGCAAGTTAGTTAACTACTTGGGTTAATTTGTTGTCTAAATGTGAATAAATAAAAGATTCAGTTCTCTAGGTGAGAGATTTCATTGAAGTAAACATGAGGCAAGTAAACAGTTACAGAGTAATAGGAATATATTCATGATCATCTAAAATCTTCAAAGTTTTTGTGGTTTTAAAACTTCTAGTTACTTAATAAACAAACGAACTTCCAGTTACTCATTGAAAGTTTAGAAATAATGATCTATTAACCTATATTTACAGGTCAGTCATCCTTTTATATTTTCGGGTAAATAGTGACTTCAGACAGCAGATGTTTTATGTAATATTTACATAAGAATGGGTTTTTGAAAAACAGACTGAAGACTAATCTAGTTCTTTCCTGTTAGAAAATCAAAGAGATCACTTACATGCACTCTGAAGGCATCCTTGCTGGGGAGTTGAAACATGGCCCTCTGGCTTTGGTGGATAAGTTGATGCCGGTCATCATGATTATCATGCGAGATCACACTTATGCCAAGTGTCAGAACGCTCTTCAGCAGGTGGTTGCCAGGCAGGTAAGTTAGGGCCGCTGGTTGGGCACCGGGGGTTGGCTAAGAGTTGAGTGACTAAAGCTTATTTGAATTTGATGACATTTAAAGTGATAGACCAGTGCCCGGTAGGAGGCTTACAAAACAGGTGGAGGTTTACGTGTGAAGAAACGGAGCTACTCCAGAGTTTTGACAGCACCCAGCTCCTGATCTCAAAATAAGCAGAACCAGGACCAAAACTGAGGTCCTAGTCTCCTGATCCTGCCCTCTCTCCTAGTGTTTGCTTCTCCCTTTCAAGTTAGTGTTCGTAAAAGTCTATTTCAGGAGAGACTGGGCTTTATGTTAATATTACAGATGTTGTGCTTAACTGAGTTTTCTTCACATCATTTGGCTTTTATATAAAGCCCCAGAGATACTACTGGCTGGTAACTGAGCTTGGTATTTCTCAGTTGTGTGAGTTTGAATCAATTACCAAATCCCACCAAGTTTCCATTTCCTTGGCTGCAGGTCAGATCAATCTGAGCTACTCCGTAGGATTGTGAGCCAGTGCGGCCACGTGCATATGGGCAGTGCAAGCTTTGCACGTTCATATGCAACAGCTCTGCCTTTGCTTACCAGCGGTTTTGTGTGTGTGTTTTTCTTTCCCAGGGGCGCCCAGTGGTGATTTGTGATAAGGAAGATACCGAGACCATTAAGAACACAAACAGAACAATCAAGGTGCCCCACTCAGTGGACTGCTTGCAAGGCATTCTCAGTGTGATCCCCTTACAGCTGCTGGCTTTCCACCTCGCTGTGCTGAGAGGCTACGATGTGAGTGAGGGGCCCTGGAGAAGTCTTGAGCTCGCTTTTTACCTGGTTCATGCGTAGTTGTCCTTCTAAATTTTTAGCACTAGCATTTGAGAAGTCCTTCAGATATTTATCTGTCACCTGTCACATTTGCATGGCCCAGTACGGAGGTTACGTCATTACCCCTTTTTACGCACAGAACCTGAAGGAACCTTGGAGCCTACCTCTGTGATTGGAGCTTACCTCCTTGGGGAATCCCCGTATGTTTTCTGTTTCCTTCGGGGTGGCTGACAGTTCTTTGGGACGCCCCCACACATTGCAGGATTTAGCATCCCCAGTCCCCCGGTCATCGTGACAGCCTGGCATCCTGCTCTTACACACAACTCATAAATCACTACCGACTGGCATTTCTAGTAAGAAAGGCTTTAATGTGGGGAATTGGGCTTAGGGCTTACATAGCCATTAGAAGTCCTGGGGGAAGGCAGGGCAGGGAGGCCACTGTGCCATCCGCCAGGGTAGAAATTGCAAGGAGCCACTACTATTGGGGGTCTCGGCTGCTGTAGCACCAGGGTGGGCCAGAAAGATGCGTAGAAGCTGCTGGCAAATCCCACATTAGCTGCCTGAGGCCCATTACCCTCCGACTGGGCTCTCCCTTTTACAGAAGACCACAGAGAACTTCCTGTCCTGAACCAGCTCCTTTAGAATGCTTTTCCCTCATTTCAAGATTTTTAAGATGCATTATTTGACTTTGTTTTCTAATTGTAGTTTTTTTATCGTCTGTAATTAAGATGATTGAGGAACATGTTGTTTTCGGGTTTTATTTTTATTTATTTATTTATTTATTTTTAAAAGATTTTATTTATTTACTTGAGGTAGAGACAGTGAGAGAGAGCATGAGAGGGGAGAAGGTCAGAGGGAGAAGCAGACTCCCCACAGAGCTGGGAGCCCGATGTGGGACTCCATCCCAGGACTCTGGGATCATGACCTGCCCAAAGGCAGTTGCTTAACCAACTGAGCCACCCAGGTGCCCACGTTTTCGGGTTTTATATGCGAAAGTAATTTGCTTAGAGTCACTGCTTCTCTCCTTCCTAATCTGTACAGTCTTTCAAATATTGCTTCTTTTGCAGGTTGATTTTCCCCGGAATCTTGCCAAATCTGTAACTGTAGAATAAGGAGCATCTGCAACTCTGGGCGACTGAGCAACTCAAGACACCTTTTGTATTTAACACCTTGATTGAAAATATCACCCTTTGAAGCCTTTTTTAGTAAATCCTTATTTATATATCGGTTATAATTATTCCACTCAATTTGTGATTTTTGTGAAATTACCTCATATTTTTCCAGTAATCTGTGGGGGAGTTTAAATAATGGAATTTATATTGGAATTGTTACCACAAAGAGATTCAGCTCTCGTTTTCTTTAAAGGATGCTGGGTGTTGGATTTCTGGGCCCTTCACTTTGATCTGGGAGGATTGTGTGTTTTTAGAATAATTGACCTTTGTTTTACTGTGCTTCTCTTCATTCAGCCCAAAGAAAGTAGTACATTCAATTGGAATATCTAAAGCCAGTGGCAATGTATGCTAATGCTTGGACATTTAATTAAGGTTTTGTTAAGTTTATGTATTAAGAGAAGATGCTGTGATTTGTTTTGAAATTTGTGTTTTGTTTTTAAATCACACTGTAGAACTTAAAAACTGAAAGCTTTTTTGGTGGGGTTTCTATGTAAGTTGGGTTAACCTGAGTGTCTCAGACCTGTCGCTTGTTATCTGGAGGTCGAATTAGAGTTAATGTAGGAAGCTAGAGTATGGTAGTACATTGGTTTTCTCCACTCTTAATAGCAAGTATTTGCACAGTTTTATAGCAGAAACTTTACTTTTGAGCTGCTCTGGACAACTGACAACATGATTTTCCATGTGAAGGTGGGGGGCCTCCAGGTGGGGTGTCCTACTCCTGGTTTTTTCCATCTTCTAAAACTGGTTTTTATTTCCTTGTATCTGTAGTTTTTTGTTTCTTGTGTGTGTGCGTGTGTGTGTTTGTAATGATTTGTTCTTTGACATCATCACACAAAGTTGCTGTCATATGTCTGAGATTAAATCAGTACTGATATATGCAGAATTCTCTAATTTTTGTCCCAAGGAAAGATTTCCTGCAATGAATTTTAACTTTTTACTGCCTCGTTGCATAAAACTTGTTGCATAAAACCAGCCTGCCAGTTGGAAGTTCTTTGTAATTTGGAAGATTTGCAAGTCTTTTGACTAATCCTTTGACTGTAAATGTATGTGCTGAGCTAGGCTTACAGAAAGCTATATGCTTTACACTGATGCTAGTGAAGGATTGCATCAAATATAGTATTACTTCCTAGATACTCCTCTCTTGTCTGTGTTCCACCCCTGAAATATATTTAGGAATGAAGAAGATACAAATAAGTAAAGTGGTATCAAGGTGCCTTCAGCTGGTTTATGTGAGAAATGGAAATTAACAATTTAGATTAAAATAGAGTAGAATATTAGTTTGATACCTAACGTGTTGTGAGTAATCATTTCTTTACGGGGCTTTTTGGCCAAATCTTGGGGGTTATAGAGCAGTGTGTTTGTGTTTTGGTGAAGTCCTCCTCTTTTTAAAGTTTTTGCCTTTAAATTGTGAAGGTAAGATGTTTAGCATAGTTGTTGAAGTAAATTCAGGCCTTTTCTTTTTTCTGTGTTTGAATTTCTTGGTGAGGTTAAGATTTTCCAATAGTTATTGCTGCAAGGGGAGCACAGAATTCTGCTTATGTATTAGGGTTAGAAAAATACTCTGCATATTTTGAGGTACTTTGGGAGGACTGTCCTAGATGGAGACTAGAAACTTGGTTGTTTTTAAAAATGAGGTTACTATTTACATCATATATATATAGCTACTATGGCTATATTTATCTATTTTTAATTGTTTCTGAGATTATTTTGTTTAGGCCTGCTAGTTTTAGTATGTGTATAGTGTCATTTCTTACATTAAATTAGCATTTTATGTCTGTGATTTGTATGGGTTTGTAGCATTTCTTAATGGTCTGAAGTTTAAATCAGCATTCTAAGTGAACAAATACGTGAAATCAATCATTGGTTTTCAGTTTCTCCTTTTTTCTTCCTCTCTGTCTGTCACTCTCACACACACACTTCAAGCTAGGATAAGTTCTGAACTAGATATCAAAAGCCAATATTAAAGAACAAAGAAGTGATATTTTCCAAATAAACATGGTTTCTCCTTCTTGTCCCTTTTTGCTTCTTACTTTATTTCATGTAGTGATTTTTAAATGCTTTTATGTATTAATTATGAACACAAAAAAAGATACTCTAATGAGGCAAATCACCAATAAGTGTGCATGCCTAGTTAAAATCAATGTAATATTAATAGGTAAGAAAATCTGATTTTTCAAGAAAGACATTCTACAAAGGAAGTCCTTTATATAAAAAGTTCTTTCTTGTAGTACATTTAGAGTTTAAATTCATTTACATATAACTTAGAGTGCTTTACCTCAGCCATGAGCCCTTTTTAGGCTGGGGTCATGGGTACCATCTCACACGTAGCCCAGTAAATGATGGTTACTTTGCAATCAGTTGGCTTTTCTGTCTTTTTTTCAATTCCCCGTGCCATAGGAATGAATGGGAAGAGGAAATTAGTGTTCACTGTTCTTAGTGTGTTCTCACTGTGTTCTCATTCTCAATACCCTATTGTGAGCAAGTCACTGCGCCAGGAACTGGAAAAGACATCTTGTTGAAAGCAGAGTCTGCTTGTCCCCAGGCAGACTTCTCCCTGGTGAAGACCAAGATCCTTGCGAGGCACAGGGTGAGGGAGTGGAAAAGTGGAGGTGAGCTGGGTTGTTATATAATGGTCCAAGTTTAGAGGCGTATAATGTTCAAAAGAGGTGGAAGATGCGTTTTGTAGAGTGCGCTGTTCCCGCAGGCTGCATAGACCATGTATTTGTGGTGCGCTAAGGAACGGCAAAGGCGAGATGCACAAGGGAGAAAGAAGCAAGCATCAGGACTACTCGAGGGAGGCGGACACACAGCGGTGTGCAGGTGGGGCTGGGGCTTAAGAGAGCTGACAGAGATTTTCTCTCTTAATTTTGTGGCACGTTGTTTCTAGGATGATACTGTCTTTGCCTTCTGAATACAGATCTCTTGGCCTAAGCTAATCATGAGGATGGGAGGAAAAGGAGCCCCCCCCCTTTTTTTAGCTCCTTGGTAATGTTCATTTGGCACTTAATTTATATTGTCTTCAAAGAAGGAAGACCAGCTGAAATGTTTGCTTCAACAAACTTATTTTAAGAAGTCCTTTGGAGTCAGTGTTTTATCTGTTTAAAAACTTAGGATATACTATAGCAATAAAAGGGAGAGACTAAAGTTAACTACTTAAGTGACAGCTTAAGTGACTTTTCTAAAAAGCACAATGTCATTGAAAAGTGTTTGTTGAAAAAGAAATAGCTCACACGGAATTTATGAAGGCCAAAGAAATAGAAGGGAATGGTAAAGGAAGGTATTTTAGCCTTATGTCCACGTACTCAGTGGGTTTTACCTACCAGACTAAGTGTCTTCTTCATGAAAACATACTCCAGATGACTTTCTTTGTTCTTCATGTTAAAATCTCAAGTTTAGAAGATTTACAACATCAGTTTTTCTCACAATTTTTAAGGATTATTAATATGTTAGTATTTCCCTAGCTTGATGAGATTTAACCATATCTTCAGACCTATGACATGACAACCAATAGGACTGATAACATTTGCTTTGAATCAATAATTTCCAGGATTAAAACGAAAATCGTAGTTGACTAGCAAGATTGTAAAATTATGCTGTATTAACTTGTAAGTCTGTAATAGCTTGATATCACTGTTACGGATTCTACCTTAAATAATGGCTAATGAAATGTTTTTGGAAATTCTTGAATTAACCTTTCTTATGGTACTCAGAATGAATACAGAAATGATCCTGTTAGCTTTTTAAATGCTCTGTGGTTGTTTTTTTTTGGTGTCTGTCTCTCTCTCTCTCTCTCTTTCTGCTTAAATAAAACTTTTGGTATTTGTTTAAATTATACTGCTTGTGAGCAAGAGATTTTAGAATATTTGCTTTGTTTGAGTTTTCTGTTCTTTAAGACAAGTGTGTAGTTTACCAAGCCATTGAGTCATTTCTTGCTCGTGTCTTGTAAGTCCAATAACTCTAACCTTGAACTGTGAATAAATTACCAAAACTTACTGAGAATTGCATTTTGAAGCAATTTGCCAATATTTGAAGTGTATACATGTTTGTAGATGTGTTAAAGATTGTATTGAACTAAGAATGTAGCCAGTCTTTAGTTGTTAGTAAACTTTTCTGATGCTAGAAGTCAATTCATTACTATTGCTTTTTAAAAGAAGAGATGATTGGATAAATATAATCAAGAGTTTCATGTCTCCACTCCAACTTGCCAATTGTTTTTCGAAAGGATCGTTAGATTAAAACAAAGGCTCTACTTTTTCTGATGTCGTATACCTTCTCAAGTCTTTTAAAAATTTTTTTGCGAGAATTTATTGTTTCTAGCGAATTTCTAGCGTATCCAGTGATCGACAGGTTTGCGTAAGTGAATTGATAGTTGCAAAAGGAGGGTATTTAAGATGGGTGAGTTGCAAGACCGCATGCACACTCAAGTCTCTGTAGTATCTGGCAATCTGTTAATTACAGAACAAAGAGTCCTTTTACAGGACCTTTTATAAACAGCAAGCGAAAATCTCTGTCCCTCGTGCTTACAGCACTCGCTGCGTTCTGCAGGAGAGAGAGTTATGCCAGGGTGGTTTGAATGAAGAGCTGTGCTGTTTTGCCTTCCCACAGAACTGAGCCCAGCCCCTCATCCCGGTCACTATTGCTCTGCAGCGAAGCCTGGGGCTGCCACACGGCGTGGGTCATTTTTCCCGTGGGCCACATTTTGGCATAAAATCCAGCTTTACTTTTATTAAACAGTCATCTTTAAATTCTCCTCAATTGGCTAGAAGTATTTACTGAGTACTAAAGGCCAAGCAATAATGTCCCTAAAAATTTAGAGGCCTGTTTTTCACTGGAGTGGCATTTAAGGCAAAGAAATTGTTACCGTTTTTTGGATGAGGAAAAGAAGTAAGAGTTAAGTTTCTCTCATTAATCTGAAGGTAAATAGTTCTCCTTCATTTTACAAAATGATGTAGGAACTTTATTAGCTTAAACATCCTGGAGCTGTAAACTAATCTTGTAATAATATACAGACAGGTTGCTAGGTTACAGGTTATTTAACCAGCTGATCCCTTCCCCAGAAGTATTTGTGTAATAAGATAAATTCATTATTCTCTTTTTGGTTAGCATGTGTACAAGAGATTATTTGCAAGATTGAAAGGTCACATTTTTGAGCTTCATACTAACATGATTTATTGGCTCAAATTAAAAGGTATCACATATGTGTTTTCTCATCTGTATTTCTCCTAATGCTGTCATGTAGCCATATTTTCCTTTTCATATTTCAAGAGATTTTTGAAAATGAAGTATGGATGTACAGTTGAAAATGTGGAATAAAAATGGAGCTTGTAAACAATTAGAGAAATGCTTTTTGGATAGAGTTATAGTTCTTTCTTTCCACTCACTTATCAGTCTACCTCTGTTTGTGTAAGATTAAAAAGACTGTTTATACCTACTAGGATCAAAGCTCTTGGCACGTTTTTCATATGCTTTTAGTTTCTGCAGTATCCTGAGTGATTTAGAAGCATCCAACAGTTTAAAAACCAGAGCCTAATAAAGTGTCTCCTGGAACTCACAGCTGTTGCACACCCTGGGGCGGTCTTTAGGAGTTCATTTTTTCCTCTGTCACTCAGTTCTCTGTGTTCTGAAATGGAGGTAAATATGGTAAGGCCTTAGAAGGACAATTGCCAGGATACTCATGGAGAATTCTAGATTCATTATACCTAAAGGACAAATGACCCCGTGGTTCTTAGCTAATACATTCTTAATTTGTGAGATCCAAAGGTGGCTGTCCATTAATTTTAGGTTGTCCTACAACATCCCGGCTGCAAAGGTCCCCACATACCAGGGTCACTATAGTTTGTTTCTGCCAACACCCCCTTTCAGGTGACACTCTTGTCCTCATGTTGTCCTCACTGATGCCAGTGTGGTGTCCTCAGTCATGGATGGTCTGTGGCAAGTTCAGCGTGGGATGGGCTCGTTAGAAAGCCTGGTCTTCAAACAGTGCCCCTAATGGGTTGGAGACTATCTGAGACAGTGAGGGCTGGTAGTTCTCAGGCAAGGGAAATAATAAATTCGAGTTTCTGGTCGACGTGAATGCAGGTAGCCAGTTTGATTCATGGGGGCTCCCCCCCCCATTTGCTTTGTACTTAGAGTTGTTTAGAAATATTGAGAATATTTGCTTTGACTTTTAGCTCTTGCTTTCCTAATTTTATATTTATCCTTTGAATAAAATGTAAACCCAATATTTGAATTTACTTTTACTGCTGCTATGTAGAAACTTAGGAACTGGGGGAAATCCTTCTAAGATTTTTATCTCACGTGTTTGGTTATTAACTTGGGAGCCATGTGTTGTTACTAAAGTTCAAAGTATTTGAAAGAAACAAATTAACTTTAAATCTTCCTAATATGTAGGTTTTTGGGTTTTTTTGTTATTGTTTTTGTTGTGTTTTAATGTTTGAAGTGAAGTGGCCTCTGAGAGCAGAACTGACTTTACTGACACAACATTAGTAACTTGAATGCTTTGAGTTATTTTCTCAGCAGAGACATATTTATGTAAATTGATTTGTGAATGCCTGGTTCCAGGAGCGAAGGAGTTCCCCAGAACAGACAAAAGCTAGCTGACTTACAGACACATTGTTCTCCTCAACTTGGCCTTCCTGAAGGGTGACATTGCTACGTTAATGGTCTTCAGTTCCTTTGGGCTCAATATGCTGAAACTAAGGAAGGGCAGCTCTGAGAATGTTGACATCCTGTCAGAAGATAAGTCTGATTTTTAGGTTGTTTTTTATTTTATTTTATTTGTTTATTTTTAAAGATTTTATTTTAAGTAATCTCTATACCCCAGGTGGGGCTTGAACTCAAGACCCTGAGATCAAGAGCTGCATGCTTCACCAACTGAGCCAGCCAGGTGCCCCTTAAGTTATTTTTTTTTAATTCAAGAATCTGTCATGGCGTGGCTTATGCCCAAATAGGATGCCTCAAAACGTGGATCATTAGTTAAATGGACAACCCTTCACAAAATCTAACAGTTAATTCTTGCTTTTCCCTTCTTATCTCGCGCTGCCCAGTATCCCGGGTACTCTCGGTCCATAGATCATATGAGAAGGACTTGAGGACAAGTGGGCTCTGCTTAAGTGATACATATATTTCTCGTTGCCTAAGCACAATGACTTTGCCATAGGAGTTCCTTAATAAAATGCTTGCTGACCTTAAGTTACACTCTAAGTAGCATTTTTATTTCTTATTTTTTCTTTCAGTGCCTTTACTTGCTGAGTTAGAGTTTGATCAAGAAATCGTAAGTCACTACCGGCTGGCATTTCTAGTAAGAAAGGGTTTAACGTGGGGAATTGAGCTTACACAGCCATCAGAAGGCCTGGGGAAAGGCAGGGGAGGGAGGGAGGGAGGGAGAGAGGAAGGGAGGTCACTGTGCCATCTGCCAGAGTAGGAATTGCAGGGAGCCACTACTATTGGGGGTCTCGGCTACTGTAACACCAGGGTGGGCCATTGCCAGAAAGATGCGTGGAAGCTGCTGGCAAATCCTACATTAAGATTGCTTGAGGCCCATTAACCTTTCTGCAGTTTACCACTGGAGAATACTTATTTCTACTTCTCCTTTCCAAATTCTGTACATATGGCTCTCACTGGTGAAATCTAATTGGATCTCTGTGGCTAAGTATCCAGTGGAAGGGAGAACTTAAATACTGCCCAGTGCAGTTCACCCTTTGGATTACCCAGCATCTCTGCTCACCCTTGTATCCATATTTAAATTTAAATTTCCAAAGAAGAGCAAGAAGAATACCATGGTTCTGCTCGACATGCTGCAACTATCCCTCTTAGAATAAAGACATACCCTCTTCCCAAGAAGAGAAGATACGTTTCACGAGTCTCTCCCTAGGTGATGTTCACTTTTCTCCCTTAGTCACAGTCCCTCTTCATATAAAAGTCATAAAGTCTGGGGGCGCCTGGATGGCTCAGTTGGTTAATGATCCCAGGGTCCTGGGATCGAACCCCTCCCTCCCTGCTCGTGCTCTCTCACACATAAAATCTTTTTTTTTTAAGTTCATATGGTCTTAATTAGAAAGGGGGAGGGGGCAAAGTTGGCTATATAAATGTATATCAAGAAAAAGCAACATATTAAGCCCTCCTTTGTACGACTCGTCAAGAGGACGTAGTTTTTATAAATCTATACAAGTACATACGCATATGTACATTTTTCTCTTCCATTACCCATTTTGTGTTCCCTTTGCCCTCAGCAAGCACCCAGGTCGTTATGAATCTTGGCCAGAACTTTTTGCTTCTGTCTCTTTTAGCTAGGCTGGGACCCTCCCTCTTGTCTCCATTCTTGTACCTACATTGGGGGCCTGTATATGTAGAAAGGTGGCAGCAGGAATTTCTGTCCATATTGTAGACAAGATAGCATGAGGAAATTCCTGAGATAGAAAAGTTAATGCTGGATAGAAAAGGCAAAAGAAAACTCAAAGAATTCTCCAAAGCAAAACGCAAGCAAGCGCAAGCGTTACTTGGAGAGGAACTGAAGCTGATGGCAACCCCCGGAGGGAGGCATCTGTTGGTCTCCCCGGGAGGCTAGATCTTTTCAATGCTAATGGTCTGCACTTGGGGGCCAGGAGACAAAGCCACAAGTCTGAAGAAAGGGGGGAAGTCAGCAAAATGGAAAACATTCTTGGCCGAAGAGTAACCCAGGAAGTATGTCAGCCTTGGTTGTGGTGGATGGGAGATGAGTCTCCCACGGCAATTCCTTACCGCAGCTAGACCCCAGGCAGGGTTTGTGTCAGATGTTTGTCCTAAAAAACCTCAGTCTGAGAAGTTATTCACAATGACCCTGAGTTGATGGAGCCCTCAGGCACCTGGCAGAAGCAAACCTGAATGTTCTGGAGCAAGGAACTTTGAGCGTAAGTCTCAGAGCCTTCTCCGGGGTATTCCAAGAAACAAGCTCAAAATGCAAAATCACAAACTTTCTCTCAGAGGAAAAAATGGAAAATGACAGAATCAAATTTATAAAGACTAGTGTTCTAAGTGGGAGAGAGATTTGAGGCAGAAGAAGCCGTCCGGCATTTTGACCACAGAGGCAGATCTGGGAATGGTACAGCCACCAGAAGCTAAAGAGACAAGAAATGGATTTTTCCCTCAAGTCTCCAGGGGGAGTGTGTTCCTCCAACACCTTGATTTCAACTCCGTGATACCGATTGTGGTCATCTGGCCTCCAGAACTATAAGAGAATAAATCTCTGCTGTTTTAAATCACCAAATCACCAAATTATTACGGCAGCCAAAAGGAAACGGATTCAGAGAACTTGCACATCTTTTGCTGTGTTTATCCCTAAGTAATTGATAACTTTTGTTCTTATAAATGTTATTTTTTAAATAAATTTACAAAAAAAAATTTTATAACTTACATTTTCTAGCTCTTTTTTTTTTGATGGTATAGAAAATACAATGAAATTCTGTATGTTGACTTTGCTGCAACTTTGCTAAATTTGCTTATTTCTCGTGGATATTTTCTATGTGCACTATTATGTTACTTGTGAATCATACCGGGTTTGTTTCTTCACTACTAATCCTTACACACCAAACAAATTTTTTGCCTTACTCTGCTGCCCAAGACATTCAGTACAATTTGAATAGAAATGGTAATGGGAACTTCCTTGTTCGGGGTTCTAATCTCAAAGGAAAACTTCGAACATTTTACCATTTGGTATTATATTTGCTGTAGATTTTTGTAGACACCCTTTATCAGGTTGAGGAAGTTTTTTGGTTTTTTGGTTTTGTTTTTTGTTTTTCCTATTCTTAGTTTGCTAAGAGTTTGTTTGTCTTTAGATCCTATATGGGTACTTAGGTTTTAGCAAAAGCTTCTACTGACATCACATTATTTTCCTCCTTTAATCTGTTAATGAAATGGGTTATGTTGCCTTCCTAGGAGAAATTCAGTCTGGCATTTTTAGGCTTTAATTTTCCCTCTCCAAATTGCTTTATGTTGTGATGTGTAATTATTTGGATTACTCAGTGAAAGAGATATTCTAATTTCCATTATGAGTTCTTTGGCTCATGGGTTACTTAGATGTGTTTCTTAATTTTCAAACATACCATTATATAGTTACCATTATTATAATAATACCATAATACCGTATACCATAATAATACCATTATTATAGTGACCATTTTGTTACTGGTATCTAACATGGTCAGAGAACATGCTCTGAATTGCTTTAATCTCTTGAATACTTGCTTTTAGTCTGGTATATGGTCAGTTTTTTTTCCTAGGTGTTCTGTGTGTGCTTGAATTTAGTGTGTGTACTATGCTGTGTCTGGAATGGTATTTAGCGGGCCCATTAGGGTTGCTTTTCAGTTGTGTTGGTCAGATCTTCTCGGCCCTCGTCAGTTGTTTTGTCTGCTCATTCAGTTCCTGAGATAGGTGTGTTAACATCCGCGGTGGTGGAATTCTCTCACCTCTTCTCATGCGACTGCTTTGCAGATTTCTCCTCATGTATTTGCTTTATGTATCTTGATGTCATGAGATGTGTGCACATTTAAAGCTGTTGTTGAGGCAATCAAGAATTTTTCTTATGAAAGAACCCTCTTTATCCTCTGGTTATAAACTTTTACTTTAAAATTTAGCTTGTCGTGGCACCTGAGTGGCTCAGTTGGTTAAGTGACCGACTCTTGGTTTCAGCTGAGGTCGTGATCTCAAGGTCATGAGCTCGATCCCCACATCAGGCTCTGCACTTAGCAGGGAGTCTGTTTGGGGCGCTCTTTCTCTCTCTCTCTGTCCCTCTGCCCCACCCCTCCCCTCTGCTGTTTTCTAAAATAAATCTTTTTTTTTTTAAAGATTTTTTATTTATTTGACAGAGAGAGAGAAATCACAAGTAGGCAGAGAGGGAGGCAGAGAGTGAGGAGGAAGCAGGCTCCCTGCCGAGCAGAGAGTCCGACGCGGGGCCCGATCCCAGGACCCTGAGATCACGACCCGAGCCGAAGGCAGAGGCCTTAACCCACTGAGCCACTCAGGCGCCCCAATAAAATAAATCTTAAAAAAAAAACGAAATAAAATTCAGCTTGTCACCGAGTAATATGTCACACCGACCTTCTTCTGGTTAATATTTGCATAATACATATTTTTCATCTTTTGATTTTCAGCCTTTTTGTACCCTTACATTTTAGATTAAATTCTTATACGCAGCATATTATTGGAGTTTTAAAAATCCAATTTGAAATATTTGTCCTTTCCATAGAGCATTTAGTCCTTCCATAGTCTGCAAGAAGGACAACAACATAAATTAACTTTAGAATTTGATACCTAGGGGCACCTGGGTGGCTCAGTGGGTTAAGCCTCTGCCTCCAGCTCGGGTCATGATCCCAGGGTCCTGGGATGGAGCCCGGCATCAGCATCGGGCTCTCTGCTTAGCGGGGAGTCTCTTTCCCCCGCCCCCTTCTCTCTGCCTGCCTTTCTGCCTACTTGTGATCTCTTTCTCTCTGTCAAATAAATAAATAAAATCTTAAAAAATAATTTGATACCTAATAAATGAATATTGTAATTTCTTCAGTAACCCCTAAAAGAACAAAAACAGACTGTAACATCCAAACAGAAGTGAAAAAAATGGGATGATGAAAAAATATGTAATCCAAGAAGAGACAGAAAAGAGAGAGAAAAAGAGGGGGAGAGTGAAACCAAACAGGACTGGTAGGTCAAAAAGAAAGCACAAAATAAAATGATAGCTGTGAACCTACGATATGTTTTAAAATCTAAATTAACTAGATGCTCTATTGAAAAGACAAACATTTATCCTCATTACAGTGTTCGGCAGCTGTTTTTATATTCATGGGCCAACTCACTGAAGTCTATGGTTTGGACCGTGGTCTGGGAAGGAGCCCAGGGTGCCCTGCAGATAGGACTTTGAGTGAAATAAGAAGAGGAAAATACCTTGCATGTTGTGGGATTGTGCTTTATAGTAAGACACACCTATTTGGTTGTTCCTCCAGGTTCTGGCATAGAGCTCCTAAAATTCTTGGAATTTCCTAAGTGATAAGTGTCCTAAAAGTGTCATTTGTTAATGTTATTGAAGTGACTCTTGGAAAGCCCCCTGGTCACCTAAGGACAGGGGCTGGCTGCCGGAGAAATGACCGTGTGCTTAGATGATTGGAACTTTCAGTTCTACCCCCTTATTTCTGGGAGGGGAGAGGGGCTGCAAGCTGAGCCAATCACCATGGCTAATGAGTTAATCGTGCCTTTGTGATGACAAAAGGGTGGGGTTCAGGGACCCTCCGGGTTGGCACACCCAGGGAGGTACAGGCAGGGTGGCGTGCCCCGAGAGGGCAGGGAAGCTGTGGGCCCCTTCCAACGCTCTTGCCCCACGTACGGATCACTTCAGCTGGCTGTTGATTTGTATCCTTTAACATCGTTTGTCATAAACCGGCTCTCTGCTGAGTATATGGGTTTCCTGAGTTCTGTGAGCTGGTCTAGCAAATTAGTTAAACCCAAGGAGGGGGTTGTGGGAACCTCTGATTTGTAGCCAGTCTGGTCAGAAGTGCAGCTGTCACGTGAAGTGGGGTCAGTCTTGTGGGACTGAGCCCTTTCCCTGTAGAATCTGATGGTGTCTCTGGGTAGATAGCATCGGAAATGAGTTAACTGCAGGGCGCCTGAGTGGCTCAGTTGGTTGAGTGTCTGCCTTTGCCTCAGGTCATGATCCTGGAGTCCTGGGATGGAGCCCCACGTTGGGCTCCTTGCTCAGCGGGAGTCTGCTTCTCCCTCTGACCATCCCCCCGTTTCGTGCTCTCTTTCTCTCTCTCAAAAGAATAAGTAAAATCTGAAAAAAACCAAAAAGAATTGAATTAATTGCTTGGTGGTATAGGGAATCTCCCTACCCCCCCCAAACATATGGGAATTGGTATCAAATCATTAATATAGTTCAAGTATTTACCACACTTTGAAGAAAGTATTGATGCAAAAGGCCTGATTTATGCAGAAAGTTATTCAGTTTCTCTTCCCGCTCCTCAGATGGTGCTAGAACTAAGCAGAGGCATCATTTTCTTGGTGTGATGCCTGGATTGAAACACACCAGGGTAGGCCAATTTACACCGTTCTCTAAAAGACATTTTTGGCTCCCACCTACCCTGGGTTGAGTTGGAAATGTGTGAATTGAAGACTGAGTTGAGAATGAACTGGGGCCTTGAAACTCTTAAACACTTACTACTTGAGAGAATGTGTATGAGAGGACTTTTAATCCTGTAATATGTGTAACATATGTAATATATGTAGCATATGGAAGGTGGAACTTACCAGAAATGTGAATGGGAAGTAGGTAATCGGGAGAGAAAGTACTGCATATTCTATATTAAGAACTTTAAAAAGTAAGTTAAAACTATAGCAAGCCAAGTTAAAAAAAAGAAAGAAAAGAAATCCAAAATTTGACCAAACTTAGTTAATAACTTTAACTTGATTTATTCCAACATCACCGTATCTCTGCCGATCTGGTTTCCCTGGTATCTTGAGGAGAACATCTTGGGTCAAAGCCATACCTGATGTTTAGCCGTAAGTCTCATGCTTGAAAATAAAGTTCTTGATTCCAGTTAATTTTATTTCTTTCTCTTACATTATTAATGCTCCTGTCCTTTTGGAAGTTGGAATGTAGAATGCAATGTGGCAAATGTTAAGAAGTGGGAAAAGCTGTTGGAAAATGATCTGATGTCAATTTACTTCTCTCGTTGGAACAGGGCAATCCTTTCCCCAGTGCTTGGGCCTGGACCCTCTGGCGGCAGACAAGAGGGGTGGCTGTCACTGCTGCGTTCACTAATGGCCGGTCTTGGATGGATGAGGGATCCCCCACTCGGGTACAAGGGGGTCAGATGTGTTTGGACATGCCTGAGCGGGTGGGTGAACTTGAACCTGAACTTGGGTGGTGGCCTGTATAGTCTCCTGTGGCTTAGACAGGAGGACTTGGAGCTTAGCTGCTGGAGAAGAGCCAGGTGCCCCCACCCGGACCGGCCCTTGGACATGAGCTTGGGTTCTCTGGGAGAGCAGGGGCGTCTTCCGCTGAAAGTGTCAACGAGACCGTGGGCACGGCAGTCTGGTTTCGGGCACGTTCACCGAGCAGAACACGAGGGAAAAGAAGGGCTTTTCCAGAACTTCACCGCATACCACCAAACGGCCTGGCTGCCGGGCAGGGTGTAGAGGTGACGAGGGGCACTGCAGAGACCACTGCCGAGACAGGCTTCGCTGCGTCTAGCGGTGGGTCCGTTCAGGGGACGCGACGCCCCTTCCTCAGCAACCCTTCTGCGGAGGCCAGAGTCCCCCGGGAGCAGGTGGGAGACAAACTCAGGGCCAGCGTGGGTTCTCGCTGGCCATATGTTGAGGTTCTTTCATTGGCCCGGCAGGCCTGTGGGGCCCAAGGAAACTTGGGTTGCATAAAAAAGGAAAAGCATACTGTAGTTGGCAAACAAAATGTGTCTCTGTGTGTGAGACTGTGTGTGTGAGACATGAGCTTTCATTTAGAAGCTTTGGCCGTGGTTTCAACCGGTTCCCCAGCACTTTTAAAATGATATTTTCTGGGCCTGGAAACCAAGCAGGCAGATCATGGAATTTTGGCTGGGGGTGTTTTTTAAAAAATGTAGGCTAGCAGCGAGAAAGGAGGCGGGAATTTGGCGGGGAGGCCTCTCTGGGCTGCAGAGCAAACCGAGCGGGGTTACCATGGTGGAGCTTCCACTATTTATACAAACAGAGGTTTTTCCTGAGAAACACACTTCATATTTAATAATCCTCAATCCACAGGGGCCTCTGCTCCGTGTGTGTAGCTAGTTGATACCATTTGGACTTGGGTAGGATTTCATTATTATGCGCGGGTTTTCTTGAGGGCCCCCCAATACATTTCAAAATTAAGTGTTAAGTACCGAGATCTGAAGTCCAAGGGTGGAGAGGTTAGTTTCGTGATTGGAAGAGAGAGTGACCCGCCGCATGAAAGGGTAGAACAGACCTTCCGTGATCTAAAGTCTACGGGACCAGCCTCCGCTGAGCATTCACGCCCACCACCTAATTTCTTCAGCTCTCTCAGGAGCGCTGGTACCCCCGGCCAGTCACACTTCACATTGCCATTGCCTGAGATGTCGCCCTCTTGTTAGCCCATATCCAATCATCTGTGAAGTCTTAACAAGCTCTTGTAAGAGGACTCATTTGGTTACAAGTGAAGAAAAATCCTACTCTCTTGCCCTGAAGCACAAAAGCAGATTTATTGGATCCTGTCACTGGAAAGGCAGGGTGGACCTGGCGGGCCTCAGGAACTGCGGGATCCAGCTTACATACCCATTCGTCTAGAGGGTCCCACATTCTGGCACATCAGACACTTGTTTGCTCCCCACAGTCTCCAGGAAGACTCAGTCCTTCTAGAAACTTAAGGTATGAGATAAGGAACTTGAAGAGTGCTTTCAGGCATCCTTTTTCCAGGAACATGGAGTGCAAGCTTGGGTAACACTGTTTGCCTTTTTCTCCCTCCTGAATATCTGGCCTTGTCTCTAGACCTGTTCAGAGGCTCAGCAGCCTAGGGGGATCTCTTCAGTAGTTGCCTCATTACTGCCCTCCGGGGTCTCCAAAGCCAGCATGGAGCACCAGATTTCTCTACTGATGTCTCTTCCCGCATTTCCCTAATGAGCAAACTGGCTCTATTCCAAGGGTGCCAGAGTGCATGACGCATGTCTGCATGGCACCAGGATTCCAGTGATCAAGATGAACCCTGACTATGTTTCCTGGGTATCCTCAGGGGCAGCCAATCTGGGGTCTATCCATTAGCTTTATTTCTTCAACTTCAGGGTCCCTTAGTGTCCCCCACCACCCCGAATGACACCAGCATTTCTGAAAGTCCTCAGGAGTTTTGCTCATGTTTTGGGGAATAAATCCATTCACATCTTCAGCCAGGTCTGGGCTGGATGTCTACCATGCCTGTTGTACCCCCTCCTTGGAGCCAGCGTGCCTGGCTTCATGAGCTCCTCCTCGATCTCCCCAAAGTTCCAGACCCTCGATGTACTACAGGGCTCAGTGCCTGGAGTGGGTGAGACTGAAATAACACTATGGCGTCCACTTTCTTCTTCAGTACCCTCATTCCTTTCTTCCCACGTGAACACCCCCAGTCCTATCATTCCAGGCTTCTATACCAGGCTTCTATACTCATTGCCATTTCAACAGGTGATCAGCCAGGCACAAAGAGACTTCCAGAATCAGAGTCCTCATTCTCTGCTTTTCCCCTTTATAACCAATTAACACTTCCTCTGTCAAAAATAGTATCCAAGGGGTGCCTGGGTGGCTCAGTGGGTTAAAGCCTCTGCCTTCTGCTCAGGTCATGATCTCAGGGTCCTGGGATTGAGCCCCGTATTGGGTTCTCTGCTCAGTGGGGAGCCTGCTTCCCCCCCACTCTCTGCTGCCTCTCTGCCTACTTGTGATCTTTCTCTCTCTCTGTCAAATAATAAATAAAATCTTAAAAAAAAAATAGTATCCAAGAATATTTTTGTTTTAAAGTATTAAAAGAAAGGCACCTTGCCAATATAACAAGGATTTTAGTGTCGAAATTCTAATCTGGGAACCACAGGGTGGCAGGGAGGGCTGTGGAATAATACTGACGGGCTATTTGCATGAGGGCCCAAAGGAAAGTCACTTAGGTTGAGAGGGAAAGGGCAGCTTTGAGCTGAGGGGCTACAGAGCAGCAGAGCTTTATCCATGTTAGAGGGCAGAACTGAGTACTGGGAAGAGAGGGAGTGCAATGCTCAGGGAAAGGGTCACCTTATGTCACAGAATGGCCCAGACTCCCTCGGATTTGTTGAACTGATTGGTTGGAATTTGTCCGGGTCCACAGTATCCACAAATCTGCAGATGGGGTTGCACCAGAAAAGTGCTGCTTTGTGCTGTTATTGTGACTGTCTCATATCACCCCCGGGGAGGTGTGACGGGGGAGAGGGGCGCCTGGCGGGAGGCACAGGCTTTGGATGGAGAGGACCTAACAAAGCTCCCTGGGGGAAAATGGCCTGTGCCCCGGACGAAGACAGTTGCCGTGACGGCCAGAGGCCACCAGGGGGCAGTGCCTCCCCGGCCTATCTCAGGCAGAGCGGGCACAAGCCCGCAGCAGTCGGGAGGAAGGAGACAAATGCGGCCACCAGGCAAGGCCCTTTCTCCCCTTTCCTGTCCTTTCCCTGCGGGTCGCAGCAGACCGACCGTACCGGGGCGCGGGGCGTCCGGAGCACGGGCTGGAGCGGAACCGCAGGGCCGCCCCGGGGAGCCGTGCGTGCCGCGGGCCCGGGCGCCCTCGGAGCCCTCGTCCCCGCTCGCTGAGCACACCCACCGCGGCCTCCCTCCGCCCCTCCCGGAAAACGGGGGAGCAGCCGCGGGGCGTCAGGCACTTCTCAGGCCCCGCGGGCGCCGGCCGGCCGGGCTTGGGGTTCAGGAGAGGAGGGGCAGAGGTCGCCCCGCGGCTCCTCCACGTGGCTGCCGCCGCCGCCGCCGCCGCCGCCACCTGTGCCCGGAGGCCCAGACGCACCCGGCCGAGCAGGAGGTGCCGCGGCGGCCCAGGCCTGCCTCCAGGAGGGCGGCTGATGGGGCCTCCAGTCCGGCCACAGACGTTTGTGTCCCGCATCCCCGGGTGTGGCCGGGACTACCGGTGATGTGGCCGAGCCACAGAAGCCGCAGGGGCGCACAGTGACCACAAGGGGGCGTGTGGAGACTCCAAAGGGCCGGAGGTCGCAGGGACCCGGGCAGGGCCCCGATCCGCCGCAGGGACCGGGCAAGCACGGCATTGCTTTGGACCTGCTCCCTACCCCCCTCCTAGCTCAGAAAACCCCCCCACAGTGCTCTGAACACAGACAAAGTCGCCTGCAACAGGCGGCCTCAGGGTCAGCGCAGGGCCGCGGGGTCAGTGCAGGGGTGAAGGAACTGGTGTCCGCAGGGCACTGGTCCCTAGGCTGAAAGCTGTGTTTCTGTCCATCCTTTAGATTTCTGTGGTTTCTTTCCGCCTCCCTGACTGGATCCCGGAAACGGCTGTTGCCCGGGTGAGCAGGGCCTGGAGTCCTGGCTTCCCAGGGAAAGAGGAGCAGCAGAGAAGTGGGCTCCGGCTGGTGGGTGAGCCCTCAGGTGCGTGTGTTAAATTAGCGCTGCATTTACACGTGAAACGCCCTCCTACAGGGGTGCAAAGCCCCATGCCCTCTCCCTTTCCTACTTGTTGCTGGCTCAAGCCCATCTCGTGCCCACCTTTATTGAATCGTTAGGAAGCTGGTTTGGAGAAAAGAATTCGGGAAGCTGCCACAACGACCTCCCCCCCAGCCAGAAGGTTGCGCTTTTGCCATTTGGTCGTAAATTGCAGTTTTCTGGGGCTTTCTAGTTCAGGTGTTGAAAGCAAGAAAGTGAAATCTAACTGTAAATATCTTTCTTCTTACAATTGTTCTCTCATGCCTGTTTCTCCTTGGCTGCTGCCCCATTTGGCACGAGGAACACAGTCAGCCAGGCTGGGCTGATTTTTCAGTCCACAGCTCAGTGGGGATGAGAAAAGAATGTTGGTGTCCCCAAAGTAAGCGCGCCTCAGAATCCTGGGCTGTGGTGTGACTACAGCACTGCTGTCTTACTAACTGAGAAAAGGAGGCAACACTGAAAAAGAACAAAGGCCTTATTTGGAGTCTCAGGATTGCAGTCCCGGGAGCACAGATTCTGGGGTAACCACAATCTCATGTGAGGAAAGCAAGGATTTTTTTATGAGGAAGAAGGAAGGGGTAATTACATGATTTAGATAAAGCAGAGAAACAAAAAAAACCTCCTTTTAATTTCGCACCCACCAGTTGAGCCGCTTCTGATGGCGAGCGTATTGATTATTTTATTGGTGCTCTCAAATGAAACTATCCCTGGTATGTATTAATTAACTTTACTGTCTTCATATGATCGAAATGCCAGTTTCTCTGTTGAAATTTTATGAGCAACTGCTTGTAAAACTCTTGCCGCTTCTGGCCCAGTTCAAGAGTTCGTTAGTTGGAAAACAAGACGGACCTTCAAAATGGAGTCTCCTATGCCCAGAAACTGTGTCTGGCTATAGCTTAAACGAGGGTCCAAGGTGAGCAGGGTTTCTGCCCTGATTTGGAAGTTGGATCTGCTCATTCAAATGCTTGCTTCTGGCTCAGTGAGCACTGCTCTGGGGGAGAGAAGGGCAGATGTGCAGCCTCTGAGGTGACCAGCTTGGGGGCTTATCTTCATGGTGGGTTGGTGGAGCTGGCTTGGTGGAGGTCTGGGGGAGAGCCCGTCTAATCTGGGAGGAGCTGGGCTAGGAGATGCAGGCAGGGTGCCCGCGACAACCACCATTGGTACAAATGGGCCAACCCTGTCTTGGCCTTGACCCCTGAAATGCCTGATCGGCTTGCCATTGTTTGACTGGTATTGTGTGACCTGAAGCAATTTTCTACTGGAGTCAAACCACATTTCAGTCAACTTCACAGCCCACTGCCCACGAGGGCCCTGGTCCCCACCACCACGGGGAACCTCAACTCACCCGAGCCTTACTTAGCGCGTTGTCGTAGAAGGGCCTTCTTGGTGGTCCCGGCTCGGCCTCCACATCACCCCAGTATGAGGCTGCCCCGGCCCGGAAAACTGGACACGGCTCTCTTTCCTGCTCTCCCCCGAAGAGGGGTGGCGAAGCTTTTCTCTTCATGCCCAGCAATGCAGTTGAGGTCAGGCTGCCATTTTGAAGAGGGCTGTCCTGGAGGCCTGGACAAGTGGAGAGCCGTGAGAGGCGTATCCCCCCACCAGATGTGGGGGCTCTTTAGGGCCACCGGCCTGTCTTCGGGAGCTTGGGCCTCCCTGCAGCATTGAAATGGCCATCCTCTTTCTTCCCAAGGCTGGGCTCTGTCGATCCTCACTGTACCCAGGCCTTCAAGCAGGAGGGAGAGTGGAGACTTGAATTCACCTCTGGGGCAGAACTTACTTTGTCCCCAGACCCTGAGCGAAGAGGAAATGTCTTCTCACCCCAGCTTGGGACTCAGATGCTCTCATTTCCTGTGCGAGGATCCGCCTTTCCCAGGACATCTGACAGAGAGGCTGCTTATCCAGTTCGGGAGAGGGACAGCAGCCCCACCGGCTCGGGCAGCCCTACAGGGAGGGCCCCCCGGGGCCGCAGCGCGCTGGCAGCCACAGGGCCCGTATCCAGGGGTGGAGAACATCATGAATCCAACCCCTCAGCATCTGGGAAACTCACGTTTGTTCCTGGTGGCTGCCCACTTCCCCTTGGGATCACGGATGGGCCTTGGCTGCACATAGGTGGTTTTCTCAGAAAAAGGCAAATCTGCCTCAGGGGTGGATTTCAGTGTGGACTGCTGCCTCTCTGGAGCCTAATGCCTCCAGGCTCAGGTCCCAGCTGGAGCACCACATGGGGTTCTGTGCTCCTGTCTCTCCCCCTGTCCACACCAGGTATTTTTAAAGCCCTCCATTCCCTTCAACCTCCTCTGGTACCACTTGGCGTCTTTTCTTGGCAGCTGCCCTAATTTCAGGAGAAAATAGAACCAGTAATCCACCCCCCCCCCCCTCAGCTCCCAACAACATAACTACCTTACATAACATAACACCTTAGCTGCACGTAACTACCCAGGTAGGAACAGCAGCTCCCGGCCTCTCCCCGCCGTCTCCTGTCACACTGGAGGAGGCTTGGTGTCCCGCCAAACCTGACTCTGCCATGTTCAGACTGAAGGCTGTGGGAGGCAGCCTTTAGAGTCTCTGGTTCTGTCTTGTCCTCTCTTGCTCCTTCACTTACTTGCTCTCCTAGAAGCAGGCGGCCATGTTGTGAGCTGCTCTTCGGAGAGACTCATAAAGCAAGGAACAGATTTCCTCAGTCTAAGAGCCTGAGAGGAACTGAGTCCTCTCCACAACCCTGTGAGTCAGCCTGGAAGCAAACCCTCCCTCAGTCAAGCCTTCGGATGAGACTGGGGTCCCAGCAGACACTTTGAGTGAGAGCCTCTGAGCCAGAGGACTCTGGGGAAGGCCATCCAGATTCCCAGCTCACAAGAACTGTGAAATAACAAGAGTTTATAACTCTAAACTGCTAAACTTTTGAGTAATTTATTAGACAGCTTTAGATAACTAATACAGGGGCTCTCAGGCTTGTCCATTTTTCAGCCCTGAAAATTTCGAAAAAAATTCTGGGATCCACATAAGGTTGCCTCCTTTTTTTTTTTTTTTTTTTTTTGCAGGCTCCCTGCTGAGCAGAGAGCCCGATGCGGGGCTTGATCCCAGGACCCTGAGATCATGACCTGAGCCGAAGGCAGAGGCTTTAACCCACTGAGCCACCCAGGCGCCCCAAGGTTGCCTCCTTTTTATTTTCCAAAGTACATCTTGAAAAAGGACAACCAATTTTTTTTTTTACTTTCCTTAACATTTTTATAAAAGAAGGAGCACTTTTTCATTGTATGATTTTTTTTTTTTTTTAAATCACGGTGCTGTTCGCATCCTATAGAATTCACCCATTTAAAATTTGAGGAATTTTGACCACTCTAAATAATTGTATGCTAACTTCTACCATCAGGATATGGAAGGGCTTCCTCATCTAGAAAGTTCTCTCATGTTCCTTTAGAGCCAGTCCCCTCCCTCCAACCTGGGCCTCACTCAGCCTTTGATGTGAATATAAAATAACTTAGGAAGCATGTCATCTCAAAAGGTGACACTAAACTAAATACATTTAAATTTGTAAACCGAACTTTAATCCAGTCATACGTGGCCTCATTTACTCTTAGATGGTTGGCTTTTCTGCAGGCTGTTTTGCCATCTGTATTAGGAAGCTTGGCTACTGTCACAGAGTTCCTGCTGCAGTCGCTTAACTAACACAGAAGCGTTTTTATTCCCCCACATTGTGTTGCAGAGGTAGGTGGGCAAGTTAGGGGAGGTGGAGGCCCCGTTCTACCAGGTCAAGGTCACCCAGAAACTCAGGCCAGGGGGCCCGTTCTGCCAACCCCTATGAGTGATGTCTATCTTGGGTCCAAAGTAGCTGCTGCAATGTCCTAGCAAATAGGAAGGGAGAGAATGTGCAGAAGAAGTGTCTTTAAGGAAATAACCCTGAAATGTCACTTGCGAGTTTGGCTGATACAGCATTGGCTCAAATAAGTCAGACGACCAGACCTAGCTGTGTGGGAGGCTGGGGAACACGACCATCCTGGGAACCCAGTGCCAGTTGAAAGCTGGAGGATTCTGTTACTAACCCAAAAAAGGAGACAGTTAGTGGGATCCTATTTCTTCTAAACTGTCAACCTCTGCCCGTCTTCTGGTTTCAGCCATCAGCATTTCAGGTGTTTCTCGTCTTTAAAAATACTTCCTTGAACTCCTCATACTCAGTCCCTTTCCTCATAGTCAGTCCCCGACCCTGCAATCCTCTGAGACCCCGGGGTCTCATTTCTGTTGAATTCCTGCTTCCTGGTGCTTCCCTTACTGGGTGTTTCTTCAGCTTCTAACTTACTGATGTTCTTTCTTTCCTTCATTCATTTGCTATCATAACTTCACGTTTATTTTTTGTTTTTTAAAATGTTAATTCCAGGACAGTTTACACACGGTGTTATATTAGTTTCATGTGTACAATGTAGTGATTCAACACCTCTGTACACAACTCAGTGCTTATCCCAGTAAGTGCACTCTTAATCCCCATCACCTATTTCCCCCATCCCTTTACCTCCCCTCTGGTAACCATCAGTTTGTTCTCTAGATTTAAGAGTCTGTTTCTTGGTTTGTCTCTTTATTTTTCCTTTGTTCCTTAAGTTCCACATATGAGTGAAATCATACAATATTTGTCTTTCTCTGATTATTTCACTTAGCATTATATGCTCTAGATCCATCCATGTTGTAAATGGCAAGATTTCATTCTTTTTTTTTTTTATGGATGAATAATAGTCCATTGTGTGTATATATACAAATATATGTATACACACACACACACACACACACACACACACACACACACACAACATCATCTTTATCCGTTCATCTCTCGATGGACTCTTGGGCTACTTCCATAGTTGGCTTCTGTAGAAAATGCTGTAATAAACATAGGGGTACATATATCTTTTCAAGTTAGTGTTTTCGTATTCTTTAGGTAAATCCTAGTAGTGTGATTACTGTATCATATGGTAACTGTATTTTTAATCTTTTGAGAAATCTCCATACTGTTTTTCATAGTGGCTTCGCCAGTTTACATTCCCACCAATAGTGTATAAGGGTTCCTTTTTCTCTTCATCCTCATTAACACTTATTGTTTCGTGTATTTTTTATTTTAGCCATTCTGACAGGTGTGAGGTGGTATCTTGTTGTGTGTGCTTTTTAAAAAGATTTATTTATTTGAGGGAGAGAGCGAGCAAGCACACGTGTGTGTGCTTGAGAAAGCGTAGGGGCAGAGGGAGATGGACAGAGAGAATTTCAAGCAAACTCCCTGCTGAGTGTGGAACCCAATGCAGGGCTTATTCTCACAACCCTGAGATCATGACCTGAGCTGAAATCAAGAGTCGGACACTGAACCAACTGAGCCACCCAGGGTGCTGTGTGTATGTGTCTGTGCGTTTAAGATTTTATTTTATTTTTAAAGATTTTATTTATTTATTCGACAGAGAGAGAGAGTGGGAGATCACAAGCAGGGAAAGAAGCAGGTAGAGGGAGAGGGAGAAGTAGGCTCCCTGCTGAGCAGAGAGCAGGACACGGGACTCAATCCCAGGACCTGGGATCATGATCTGAGCTGAGGGCAGATGCTTAACCGACTGAGCCACCCAGGTGCCCCCCAGATTTTATTTATTTATTTATAAATATTTTATTTATTTATTTGAGAGAGAGAGAGTGAGAGAGAGCATGAGCGGGAAGAAGGTCAGAGGGAGAAGCAGACTCTCTGTGGAACTGGGAGCCCGATGTGGGACTCGATCCCAGGACTCTGGGATCATGTCCTGGGCCAAAGACAGTTGCCTAACCAACTGAGCCACCCATGCGCCCCCCAGATTTTATTTTTAAGTAATTTCTACAGTCAGCATGGGGCTCGAACTTACAACCGTGCAATTAGGAGTTGCGTGCTCTACTGACTAAGCCAGCCAGATGCCCCTCATTATGGTTTTGATTTGCATTTCCCTGATGAGGAGTGTTGTTGAGCATCTTTTCATATGTCTATTGGCCATCTATGGGTCTTCTTTGGAAAAATGTCTATTCATGTCTTCTGCCCATTTTTAATCAGATTATTTGGGGGTTTTTTGATGTTGAGTTGTATAAATTCTTTATATATTTTGGATATTAACCCCTTATCAGATATGTCATTTTCAAATATCTTCTCCCATTTGGTGGTTGTCTTTTAGTTTTGTTGATTGTTTCCTTTGCTATGCACAAGCTTTTTATTTTGATGTAGTCCCAATAGTTTATTTTTGCTTTTGTTTCCCTTGCCTCAGGAGACTTATCTAGAAGAATGTTGCTACAGCTGATGTCAGAGAAATGACTGCCTGTGCTCTCTTCTAGGATGTTTATGGTTTTAGGTCTCATATTTACATCCTCAATCCATCTTTAATTTATTTTGTGTATGATGTAAGAAAGTGGTCTAGTTTCATGCTTTTGCATGTAGCTGTCCAGTTTTCCCAACATCATTTGTTGAAGAAACTTCTTCCCATTGTATATTCTTGTCTCCTTTGTCAAAGACTAATGGACCATATAGTTGTGGGTTTATTTCCTCATAATCTCATATTTAAAACATTCATTTCATCACTCTTCATTAGTCCCTGCTCTGGGTGACTCTTCTGCTGCCTTCTGTCATCTCCCAGCAATACCCTTCTTTTGTCTTCTTTCCTCTGTACACTTACCTGAGTGGATCCATTCCCAGGTTAGGTGAGTTAGGATTGCCTTCATGTTATAGAAACCCAACAAATGGTGGCTAATAGAAGAAGAGGCTTATCTTTCTCAGGGAACAGGGAGTGTGGGGGGCAGGCCATCAGTCCAAGGCTGACTTTTACATGCCTTCTTTGCTAGCCTTCATGGCTCTTTTCTCTTTGGCGCAATAGGGCTGCCACATCTTCAGGTATCACATTTGCATTCCAGGTCTGACGAAGTAGATGGGAAAGTGGCAAAAGGAAGATGCTGACTGAATGTGTTACATTTAATCAACCTATCTTTTTCTGATTCCCCCCAGAACTCCTGTTTCAGAACAAGGAGGTCCACAGCCTCTTCTAGCTATGAGAGTGTCATGAGAAGTGAGTAATGTAGACCTGAAACAAACAAACAAACAACTGGCAGTATTAATAAGAAAGCAAGAGAAGATCTCTGTCAAATAAATAAATAAAATCTTAAAAAAAAAAAAAGAAAGCAAGAGAAGAGATGAATACTGGATGAGAAAGTTGCAGTAGGCACCACTCATGATGTTAGCACTATCTGCTGACAATTCAGAAATTCATATTTTCTTTTTTCTTTCTTTCTTTTTTTTAAGATTTTATTTTTTTTATTAGAGAGAGAGAAAGAGAGACAGAGGGAGAGAGAGAGAGAGAAACAGATTCCACACTGAGCAGGGAGCCCCGTGTGGGGCTTGATCCCAGGACCATGAGATCATGACTTGAGCTGAAGGCAGACACTTAACCGACTGAGCCACTAAGTGCTCCCAGAAATTCATATTTTTTATACAAATGGCCAGCAAGCACATGAAACAATCCTAAACATCACTTATTGTCAGGGAAATGAAAAATAAAACCACACAGAGATACCACCTCACACCCATTAGGATGGCTACAACGATAACAACAGACATTAAGTGTTGGAGAGGATGTGGAGAAACTGGAACCCTTGTGCCTTGCTGATGGGAAGGCAATGGTGCAGCTTTTGTGGAAAGTAGTATGGCGGTTCCTTTAAAAGTTAAGGAAATGAGGGGTTCCTGAGTGGCTCAGTGGGTTAAAGCGTCTGCCTTCGGCTCAGGTCATGATCTCAGGGTCCTGGGATCGAGCCCCGCATCGGGCTCTCTGCTCAGCAAGGAGCCTGCTTCCCCCTCTCTCTCTGCCTGCCTCTCTGCCTACTTGTGATCTCTCTCTCTCTGTCAAATAAATAAATAAAATCTTAAAAAAAAAAGTTAAGGAAATGATTACCATATGATTCAGCAATTCCCAAAGGAATTGAAAACAAGGACTCAAATAGATATTTGTACAACCATATTTATCGTGGCATTATTCACAGTAGCCAAAAGGTGGAAGCAATCCACATGTCCACTGACAGATGCATGGATAATCAAAATGTTGTATATATTTGACCCTTGTACAACATGAGTTTGAGCTTAGTGGGTCTGCTTATATGCAGTTTTAAAAATAAATAGGTAAATGTAGTTTCTCCTATGGTTTTCTTAATATTTTTTTCTCTAGCTTACTTTATTGTAAGAGTACAGTATATAGTACATATATAACATATGTGTTAATTGTTCATGTTATCAGTAAGCCTTCTGGCCACCAGTAGACTATTCATAGTTAAGTTTTGGGGGAGAAAAAGTTATATGCAGATTTAAAAAAATTAAAAATAATTTTTTTAAAGTAGGCTCCATACCCAGATGGAGCCCAACACAGGGCTTGAACTCACCATGCTGAGATCAAGACCTGAGCTGAGATCAAGAGTCAGATGCTCCTAAAAATGGTTTTTTTTTTTACTGTGCTGAGGGTCTGTACCCTAACCCCCAGTGTGCTCAAGGGTCAACAGTATATGTACAATAGAATAGTAATAAATCTTGAAAAGGAATAAAGTTCTCATCATGCTACAACAGGCATGAACCTTGAAGACATTAGGCTAAGTGAAAGAAAGACACAAAAGGACAAATGTTGTATGAGTCAACTTATATGAGGATTGTAGAATAGGCAAATGCATACAGACACATGGGAGAGTGGGGCTGGGCGGTTACTAAGGTAGTGACTAAGGGCTGGGGAGATGGAGCGATGGGAAGTTATCACTTAGCAGAGACAGAGTTCGGTTTTACAAGATGAAAAAAGTTCTGCAGATGGATGATGGTGATATTTGCACAACAGTATGACTGTGCTTACTGCTAGTGAATTGTCCTCTTAAAAGTGGTTGAGATGGTAAATTTTGTGTTATGTATATATTACCACAATGAAAAAGGTCTTTATCTCCAGTATTGAACTCCCATGACTTCAAGACCCATTTATTCAGGTGCTAGGCATTTTAAATTGGAGATCCTCACCTCCAAAATCTGCTCAGAACTGAACTCGTGAGGTCCCATACTGTGCTCTAAGTTTTAGCCCTCTGAGAACACACTCACAAGCTTAGTCACTGGCCTGCAAAGCTTTCATGCCAGGACTGAAGGGACTGGAGCTCCGAACTCCCTGCCACCAGGGGATGGGAGGGTCAGGACAGGCTCCAGCCTCTGCCTCAGGCCTATGGGAACCAGCCTCCTCTATGGGCGTTGGTTCCTTCAGGCCAGCCCAGATTCCCTCCCCTCCAACAAACAAACAAACAAACATATAAACAAGCAAACTAACAACTGCTTCCTCTTCTCCTTCTGGTGGGTTCCTCTTTAGAGCCCTTTGTGTCTTTTTCTACTATGATCTTCAGAGAAGACCATCCTGTCCATGTTGCCAGGTTTGGGCCAAGCAGCTGGGCTCTCCTTTGGCATGCAGCACTCTCTTTCTCCAGAATGCTGCCTGTCACAAAATGTCAGAGAGGGGAAAGCCTTGTCAGGCCTCCCCGAGTTCTGGCACACTCCTTCCTTGGGTCCAAGGGCTTACGTGAGTTGTGATGGATCAGCCAGCGTCCATCCTGGTCTGCTCTCATGCCCACTCTGCTGTGAGATGTGTTGAATACATCCCAGCCTGAGTCTGCAAGTCCCTGTCTGCAAACAGGTGACCCACTGCCTCCTATGAGGAGGGTTTTCTCCAAAGGGACTTGCAGTGTCTGCCTACATATGAAAGAGTTGGCGTAATGTGAAGCTTCCTGTGTCCCCCATCCCATTTCCACACACACAAATTAATTCTCAAGATGAACCATCTGAAAACGGTGAACTAAATTTACTGGGTGACATGTTAGTTCAGAGTGAGTTTAGGGGAAAAGATTTACCTTCGGGGAACATTTCTGCTTGTATCAGGTGTGGGCATCGGCTCAGGTACGTGCACAATTTCATTAATAATCACTGGAGGCCAGATTGGAGAGTGGATTTGTTATCGGTTACTGTGTAACAAATGACCCCAAACCTAAATGGCTCAAAATAACAATATTTATCATCTCACAGTTCTTGTGGGTCCAGAATGGCTTGGCTGGGTCCTCAGGCTCAGGATCCCACAAGCTTCAATCAAGGTCCCACAGGGGCAGGCGGCATCCTTAGGCTTAGTTGGGCAGGGTCCTCTTCCAAGTGCACTCAGTGGTGGTTGGCAGGATTTAGCTTGTTGGTGGCGGTCGGCTAGAGGCCACCACTAGTTTCTTGCCACGTGGCCTTTCTGTCGGGCAGCTCATAGTGTGGCAGCTGGCTTCACCAGAGCAAGCAATCTAGAGCATCCAGAGAAGTGTAAGACAAAACACCATCATAGGATCTCAGAAGCGACATCCCATCACTTTTGACTATTTTCTCCTAATTAGAAGTATGAAACCAGGGGATGCCTGGGTGGCTCAGTCAGTTAAGGTCATGATTCCAGGGTCCTGGGATCGAGTCCCGCAATGGGCTCCTTGCCCAGTAGGGAGTCTGCTACTCCCTCTGCCTCTTGCTCCCTCTACTTGTGCTCTCTCTCTGTCTCTCTGACAAATAAACATATAAAATCTTTTTTTTTTTTTTAAAGAATGAAACCAGGTCTAGCCCACATTTGAGGAGAGGGGCTATACCAGAGCACCATTTCCAGGAGGTGGGAGTCTTTGGGAGCCATTTTAGAAGCTGCCCACCCCAGAGTTCTCTTCCGGCCCAGGATGTTTCATTTTCCAGGGAACTTTGATGGCTCAGTGAAACCAATGAAAGATTAGGTAGATAAATAAATCTTTTAGCAGCTCTCCCTTGTTCTCTGCAGCTGTCTCCGACTAATGTTGATATTTTTAAGCACAGATGGCGAAGTTGCAAAGAGATTGGAAGGGAAGGTTTCCTCCTTGAACTTTTAAGGAGAGAGCATTTGTTCTCTTGTTCTCAAGCTGACTTTCCTCTCCTTGTCCGACTAACGGCCCGTGGTTTGGCTTTGCTCTGTGGTTTGTTCTCATGGCTGGGCAGGAAGATGGCTTAACCCGCCCAGGCTCCGAGGCAGCATGGAGCCCTGGCAGGGCTGATTTCAAAGTGAATCATCGGTCAAAATAAGCCATCCCCAACGTAATGAGCAGAAACCGATGTCTTTGCTGCAGATGCACCATGAGAGATCATACCCTGTGCCTTTGCACGAGCTGTTCCCCTTCTGAAATGCCCTCCCCACTTTGCCCATCCATCCTTCCAGGTGCCCCTTCATGAACCTTCCCCATGATTCCCGTCCACACAGCACCTTCCATTTCTTCTCTGAAGTTGCAGAGCAGCTCATGTCCGTGCCACCCAGTTTAGCTTCTGGTTACATCCTGCCTCCTGAGGTTCTTTATTTTCCCCATGTGGGCCTCCTGCCCTGCCTCCAAAGAGAGGCCAACTTCTCCGGGGCAAGAACTGCTGGGCGATTCCTTCCTCCGCCGCCCTGGGCGGAGCTCACTGATATTGGAGGGCAGAGGAGCAGTCAGGTCTCATACTTTGAGCCTCCCAAGCCCGTCGCGCTGCCCCTCTCCGCCGCAGGCTTTCCCAGAAGCGCCGGAAATTGGACGCGGCCGCTGCACCTGCCAAGATGGCACCTATTGCGGAGGAGGGTGAGCGGCTGCGGCCTCTCCCTCAGGCGCGGTGCTGGGAGCAGAACTCGCTTCCACTCACATCCCACTCTGCTCCTTTCACGTGTCCTGGTCCACAGGGTCCCTGTGACGCCCGCCCTCACGGGGCATCTCGGTAAGGCCCGCCGTCCTGGGAGGCCCGGGTTGCACTGCCCACGTGGTGATGCCCAGACTGGAGAATCTCTGCAGCTGGGAAAGGAAATCTGGATCTTTGTTTCTGGGCAAGCAGCTCCCAACATTCCTGCCTTTTGGAAAGGGCGGTTGTTTTTCTGCTTCGAAGGAAGTGGAAGGGAAATGTGTGTGAGTGTCGCAGGGAGGCGCGGCCTGGGGGCTGGACGGGGCGGTCTGGGCAGCGCTGCGGACACCGGAGTTGGCCTCTTGCAAATTTCATCCTGGGGATTCTGTCCCCAGCTCTGTAGTTCTAACTCAGGGGACAAGGCCTAAAGTGTCCTGGTGCCTCGATTTGCCACTGGGAACAGGTGGCTGTGTGGTCCTTCTGATGGAACGGGGGGCGACTATGACTGGTAGCGGGGGTGCGGGTGGTGGGCTGGCCTGGAGTATTCCTCACGTTCTCCTGGGCGCAGCACTTACAACCAGCCTGTACTGGGCACCCCCTGTGCCCCCGGGGTTGCTCCTCCTTTGGGAGGGTGGACACTGAAAACACACAGCCCAGGATGGTGGACCTCGCCCTGGCGGAGCCTAAGGGGAGGAGGACAGGGTGACATCGGAGCTTTGCATCCCTCGCTGTGGGGGCTTGGGCTTCAAGGAGGGGCTACCTCTGGCGGGAGGCAGCAGGGAAAGCCAGAGGAGGCCTTGTTTAAGTCGAGTCTTGACAAGTAGGAATTCGTTGCTCAGAGCCCAGAATTTTTGACAGAGAAAATGGACGGTGTATGAGAGCCCAGAGGCCTGACACTGCACGGTGTCTTTGGTACAGAGTGGGTTTGGCTGGGCTAATGTGTGAGGCTCTGAAGCAGGAGGGAAACATGCAGGCTTATGTCTTGGAATGATCACTGTGTCTGGCGGGGAAGGAGTGCTGGGGGGGGAGAGTAGTGATCCTGTGAAAGAATCTGGGGAGCAGGAGGCCATGCAGGAGACGGGAGGGGAGAGCCGCCATCCTGCTGGCTGTTTTGTGTGTATGTGCGTGCACTTGTGCAAGCATGAGTGCATGTGAGGGCATGTGCCTGCTCGTGTGTGCACACAAGTGTGGGTGTGTGTACGTGTGCGAGCGTGCGAAGGGACTGTGCGAGGGTGTGAAAGAGAAGAGCTGGGAACTGACAATTCGTGGCCTTCCTATCATGGTCTTCATTGTACGTTTGAGTAAACTGAGGCTCTGATGTGTTAAATAACTTCCTTTCTTCATTCAGTGAATATTTACTCACCTTCCCTTTGGAGGGCATATTTTACATGTTCTACCACTTTTAGTCCTTCTGAAAACATTTTATTTATTTATTTATTTTTTAAAGATTTTTTTATTTATTCATTTAACAGAGAGAGAACACAAGCAGGCAGAGAGGCAGGCAGAGGCAGAGAGAGGAGCAGGCTCCCTGCGGAGCAAGGAGCCCGATGCGGGACTCGATCCCAAGACGCTGGGATCATGACCTGAGCCAAAGGCAGCTGCTCAACCAACTGCGCCACCCAGGCGTCCCCTTCTGAAAACATTTTAAAGGAGTTACTGTTATCTCCTTATTTTATTGATCGGGAAATTGAGGCTCAGAAAGATTAAAAATCCTCACGCGATTGAGTGGGCTGTCAGGTATTCTCCACAGCGTCCTTGACAAATGTCAGCTGGGACCTTTTCAGACACGTGGGCTTCTCATTTTGGAAACCCCAAATCATTTCCCTCTCTCTTTCTCTCTCTCTCTCTCTCTTTTTTTTTTTTTTTTACAAGGGGGTAACCTCGGTGCCTTTCACAGTCCTCCAAGGACACGGGCAAGAAGGACTGAGGGGACAGGTAAGGATTTCATAAAACAGTAAGAAGTCTATCCGCGCAGCATCCTCCTTCCGGCACTTCCTCTAAGATAAAGGCCAGAATGGCACTGGGGCAGAGGGGATTCCTGGGCCCTGCAGAGCTAGCTGTCTGGATGGGGGGCCTCTAGGCCGAGGTCTGTTAACACAATGGTAAGTAGAAGGAGGAACGGTCGCAATACATGCTGTAAATGAGCACTTCTAAATTTGACTGTGACTCTTGGCCGCCTGCCCTCTTGTTAAAGTGCCTGAGATCTCAGGCCTGAGATGCTAGTTTCTAACGCACCCCCCACCCTGGGGGCCGGCCATACCACAGCATTTGGACCATGCTGCGAGTAGCAAAAGATTGTAAAGGAAAAGAAATCAAGGTGCCTGTGGTTAATGAAGAGGGAAACACGGACAAGAGTCTGAGGGAGAAGAGAATGAGTTTGGTTTTGGATGTGTTGTGCTGGGGGCACTCACATTTTTCCTGTGGGTGGGGAATTGTGTGATGACTAGTGGACTTAGTGTTCAGTGAGACCTCAGCGATAGGTCAGAGGTCAAGATGCAGATCTGGGGGACGCCTGGGTGGCTCAGTTGGTTAAGCAACTGCCTTTGGCTCAGGTCATGATCCCAGCATCTCGGGATCGAGTCCCGCATCGGGCTCCTTGCTCCACAGGGAGCCTGCTCCTCTCTCTGCCTCTGCCTGCCTCTTTGCCTGCTTGTGTTCTCTCTCTGTTAAATGAATAAATAAAATCTTTAAAAAAAAAAAAAAAGATGCAGATCTGGGTCAGCTCCACCTTGAAGGTTACAGTGGGTGCCTTGTGGGAAATGAACTTGCTTAAGGGGAGAGAGAGTGAGTTAGTTTGTGAAGAGAAGAAATAGGCACAGGATCTGAGACAAGACATTTAAGATGGTGGAAGGAAAGAGACCAGTGAAGCCTGGCCAAGAGTGGTTAGAGTATTAGGAGAACAACGAGGTCGGGAGACAGAAGCCAAGTGAGGGGAGTTGGGAGGAGGGGGAGTGCTGGGTCCTTCTGTCCCCTCCAGACCCTCCATGCCCACTCTCTCACGGTGCCCTGAGCCCTGGGAGGAGTGCGCAGCAGTGGGCTGTGAGGAGGGCAGGCAGGCTGTTGGAGGGAAGGAGGAGAGTTGGGGAGTGTATTTGCCAGTCTCTCGCCCTCCGCCAAGGCCTCTGCTCCTGCGGGGTGGCTTTCTCACACACAGCTGCTTGCTCTGGGAGCTCTTCTCTGTTACTGGCCCTGGTGTACTGCACCATTCCCTTTGATGAAAGGGACTACTGATAGAGGAGTGGGTTGGTTTGGGAAAGGCCACCAAGCTTGTGGCCTCTTTGGACCTCATATCCTGTTTGGACCATCACCAATACAGAGGGCATGTTCCACGGTGCCAGAGGTTGCCAGAGGAAACCTGGAACCAGGACATAGCATTTTACAATCGAGAGCTGTCCTTGTCTCTCCAGAGCTATTTCTCAAATATGATGGGCGTAGTGAGTTGAGGGTTGAACGAGACTTGGGGAAGTGTAGACTACTCCTTCAGGAAGTTCAGCTATGAAGAGACTGAGGGAAGCCAGGCAGTTACCAGAGGGAATCCTGGAATTGAGGAAGGGGAATACAGGGCTGGAGACTCTGGAGCCCACTTACAGGCAGACAGGAAGGTGCTGTCAGAGAAGGAGAGATGAAAGATGGATGATGGGTAGAGGGGTCCCTGGGGTCCGAGGTCTCAGGATCAATAGATGATGTGAAAGAGTTAGCTTCGTAAAGCAGGAGGCACGTTTCCTCAGATGCGGAAAGCATGGGTGGGCGATGAAAGGGGGAGTTTGTGGAGGGCCAGGGGCATCGGCACCCTCTCCCCCCAGGTGATTTGATATTTTTACTGACAGAGGAGGGTTCTTTCTCCACCTGAAAGAAAAGGGGGGAGGGTTGGGGAGAAAGGTTAGTAAAAGCTGTTGTTAGGAGGGACACCAGAAACCTCTGGAGAAAAATGAAAGGAGAGGTAGCAGCCAGGGGGCCTTTTCCGTGTTCTGTGGCCCCTGGTCTCGTCACCGTGTGGGCACTCTTTGTGCATTTGCCCATGCCCCCCCTTCTGACAGGGCTTCTGCCACAGCAGCCAACAGTGGATGCACGGTACTTGTGAGGGCTCTTGCCTCTGTGGGGCAATTACTTGTCTTTCAGAATTTTTCCTCCCTCCCTGCTCTGTTCCAACATGGTACCAGGGTGCTGGACAAAGCACACAAGTCCTCCTTAGTTTGCTTTGTTGACCCTGGCTAGCCTTAGGATTCATTCAGTCTCCTCCTCTCAGACCTCTGAGCGTCTGTCTGCATCTGTCTGTAATCCGTTCAGCTCCCAAGGGCACAGCTCTGGCCTGGTCTGGGATTTCAGGTGCAGGGCCTACCTCCCTCTTACCTTCTGGGCCTCTCTTTTGAAAGGGAGAATCTGACTGGCTCCGCCTAGCCAGTGGATTTGTTTCTCCTGGGTGAGGTCTCCACTCATGGTTCTGGGAGCTCTGGCCCACCTGTAGGGTCAAGTGTTACAAACATGGGCCCACCCACTCACCCTTCAGCAAAAACTGTGGCTGGTGTATGAGTAAGTTTATATAAGAGGCTCTTAATGAGATTAACACCCTCCAAAGAGTTTAGTGCATTAGGCTTTGGATTGATGTGAATGTAATTATTTCAAGAAAATTCCTTTGGTTATTTCTCTGGGATGCTGAAATCTCCCTAAGGGATAGCAAGGAAGTAGCTAATGGCTCCCCAAAGATTCTGCACCATGAGGTGGAACTCCTTAAGGGAAAACAAATGAGTTTTCTCATCATTCCTATTTTCTTTATGACTCTAGCAGACAGATCTGACTGGTGGGGATGTGTATTGAGTGAAGCAGGTGGTAGAAATTAAACCTGTGAGTGTTCACCACTAATGCCTGGCCCGAGCTACAATTCCCGTAGGCAGAGAAAGCTCAGGATTACAGGCCTGTCTGAGCCTCGGAGCTCAGAGAAGAGGCTCCAATCTACTTTTTCTGTCGTAGTGGTGAGGTTTGGAAAGAGGCAGGGATTTGGAGTTGGAGGGTCTTGTCTGCGTCCTTACACTGCACCATAACTTCGGGTGGATTTTTATCTCACTGAGATGATAACTTTCAAGAGACAGACTCTCTGGATGGATAATACGTTGGGTGAAATTCCCACTAAGGTGCAGATTGACAGATTACTCAAACTTTCCCTTGGAGCCGGTTCTGACTCTAAGGATGGTATTGAGCTTTGAAGAACAGGAGTGAAAGAAATAGCACGAGAGGAGGACATCAGTGAGGCTAAAGGCCAGGAGTTCTATGAAGGAGATTTCTACATGTTTAGTCTCAGACTGATTATTCTTAAGCCTGGGTGCATAGGTGTGCTGTGGGCTTTGAACATTCATGTCCGTGTGGCAGAAAGCCATCACTGGGAATGTTGGTAAGGGGTTTGTCTCTGCAGTGGACTTCAAAACCTGGGGTCTGCTTTTCTTGACCCTCTTTTTCTGAGATACTTGCTGATTTTCCTCTTGACTTCCTACACCAATCCTATTTGAAAGAGATCATTTGGGACATGGTCAGAGTACTTCGCTACAACTCTCTAGCCTGCTGACCCGTGAAGGTATGTGTTCCCTCCACAAAGAGCCAAGGTCCCTGGTTTATTGCTCTTTTTCTTTAAAAAATAAAAACAGAAACTTGAGGAGCCTCCTTCGCAAAGCAGCAGTAACAACAACAACAACAACAACAACAACGACAACAAAGAGACCTATCGGGTTTGTTTCTTAAGACAGCAGTCCTTCAGCAAGTCTCACATGCCGTGTGCGTTTCTTTTGTAAAAGATTCCTGACTTAATGTCTCCCCAAGGACTTTGTAAGGATGATCTCACCCTCTGAAATTGGCAGAGAAGAAGCATTCCAATTTCACTCCAGCACAAGAACAGAAAGGTGGTTGTTAAGCAGAAATTGTCCACTCAGTAATTAGACAGGCCCAACCCCTTCTTCCAAAAAGATTCTGGCCAAATTCTGGAGGTACTCTTTGCAGGTAGGATGTACCCTAGATCCCAGCGGCATCTGCTTCTGGTCTCTACATAAGAGGTTTTAAGGCCTGGTTGTTTTCTGGGACTCTATCAAGGAAAAGGGGACCCAGGAGGAGTGGGCTAATGTGGAATCCTTCCTACTACATAGAAATAGAGGATAAAACAAAAACCAAATTAGTTCAGTTGCTGGAAATGAAGAGGGAATGGAAAAACATAGCCGGAAGTGGTGAGTGGCGCCGTGGAGAGCCAGGGGTGTGGGCGTGTCTGTCTCTGCTCTTATTAGGCTGGGGTGGGGCCCATGCAGAGATGAGAGTTAAGGCCTTGGGCCAGTGCCATGTGGAGGCCTGAACAAGAAAGCAAAAAAGGTGCGGCAACTGCAGGGCTGAACTCTCCCTAGAGAGGAGGACTAGGGAAAAAAATCCAGCCACTGAATCAGGAAGATGTCAGGAAAGTTTGCCTCTGTCTGGATTCTGAGTGGAAAAAATAAAAGCCTTTTGAGAAAAAATGAAATCCCAACATTATGCTTTGAGCAGTTCTGGAGACAGAATGTATCTTGTCTATGAGCTGTGGACATCCTAAATTAAGAAATGCACATAAAAAATAGTCCTGGTTATGTTACTGCTAGGAGATAATGCAGAAGCAGTTGGAAAATCACTGTGGTCATAGGGGAACGTGATTCAGCTCACTTGAAAATGAGTTTTCAGTAAAAAATTACAAAACACCTGTTGAAGGATCCGCTGTAAACAAGAACTATAAACAAGATCCACTATAAACAAGAACTTGAGACACAACAAGCAGGAGGATCAGCAACTCCAAACTTGAGATCATAGAAATACAATCTGAAAGAGACCATTGATATAAGGATGTTTAAGCAACTAAAGAGATAAAAGGAAAATACAGAAGCCACAATCAAAGAATAACACTACTGAGAAAGAATGGGAGTAACGCTGATAATAAAACATATTTGAGTTCATGTTCAGCTTTAAGAATAAGTAGACTGGGGCGCCTGGGTGGCTCAGTCAGTTAAGTATCTGCCTTCAGCTTGGATCATGATCTCGAGGTCTTGGAATCGAGCCCCATGTTGAGCCCTGCGTCAGGCTCTGAGCTCAGGGAGGAGTCTGCTTGTCCCTCTCCCTCTCCCTCTGCTCCCCGCCTAATGCTTGCTCTGTCTCCAAAAAAAAAAAAAAAAAAAAGGCTTAAACTAAGGAAAAATAGGTTGTCACCAATCAACAAACAAAACAATAAGAACCCAACAACATCTTCTGAAATTCCGCCCCACCACCACCAAAAAAAACAAAAGCCAGAACTTGGAAAGAAAGAACGGGAGGGGTACATCTTGTCTTGGCATATTTCAACCCACTGAAGCTTAGCATGGTTTATGTACTCTTGTAAAATATGCTAGCTTGCATTGGGATTATCATGAGGATAGGAATGTAGACACTGAGCTTGGCCGCCTAGGACACCAAAGTAATCTTTCTGTCATAAAGACATGATACTGGAAAGAACTGGAAATGCTGGGCCAGCATACAGGGTTCTGGTAAGTAGCCCCATAAAAGCAGACAGTAGGAGAGAGTGAATGGAGAATCTGAGTGGAGTCATGAGATTAGAAAAAAGTATTTATTTATTTATTTATTTTAATTTTTTTTTTTTTTTAGTGTGCTGTTTTTAGAAATTGTACAGTTGTTCAATTCAAGAATACATGGTAGAGAACTTGGTACTGGACATGTCTGGTGAATCAATGTTAGCTTTGCCTCCTCTTAGCTGCTCAGTTTCCACCATAGTAATGCTATAGACTAGAGTCCACTCCCTTGTTAGTAACCTGAGCTTGGTTGGGATTATTTTGGTTATAGAAAAAAGCTGAAAGTGGGGGAGGGAAAAAAATTCCAAACCTGTTATTATTTGAGATGATATGATGGCCAACATGGAAGATCCATGAGAATCTATAGCAAATATTAGAAATAACAATTAAAAAAGGTCGCTGGGAACAAGATTGATATATAAATCATCAGTAACAAAACTTAGAAAATTTAACTAAAAATACTATTTATAATAACAGCAGCAACAACAAAAAGCTATGAACCCTTAGAAATAAATATAATAAGAGAGTACAAAACTGTTATAGAAAAATCAAAACAATCTATTGAAAGACATAAAATAAGACCAAAGTAGTTGGAGATAAAAATACTATATTCATGGATAGAAAGACTTGGTAGCATAAAAGATGTCAGTTTTTGTCTAAATTAAATTAAAGTTAATTTAATTCCAATGAAAATTCCCAAGAGAGTTTTTCATTGAACTTGACAGAATAGGGCCAAAAATTTCAAACAAAAGAGGGAAGGCCGAAAATATCCAAAAAAATCTTAAATCATTATGATAATAAGAGGTTTGCCCTACCAAATTAAAAAAAAAATTGTACAAAGTTATATAGTAATTTAAAAATGTGCTACTGGCATAAGGATAGAGGAAATCTGCCGATGAAACAGAATAAAGAATGTAGAAACAGACTCATGTATATTAGGAATTTGGCTTATGTCTGATAGCATTACAAAGCAGTGAATGGATGATTTAATAAATTGGATTGGACAGTAAACTATGAAAACAGATAAAATGGGATTCCTACCTCACCACACAGACAAACACACACCTCTAGCTGGATTAAAGTATAAATGTTGAATTTAAAACTTTAAGATTTTAGTAAGAAAATATAGAAAAATATCTTTATAACCTCAGGGTTTGGAAACTTAATAAACAAGACAAAAATAGGAAAAAAGTTAAAGAGAAAAATTTGATAAATTTGCATGAAAATGAGAGAAATTCACAACAAATATAGCTAATAAAGAATGTACAGAAGATACAAAATGTCTTGAAAATGAATAATAAGGTTATAGGCAATAAAACTGGAAATTTACAGAAAGGAAAACTGAGTGGTTGATGTTGCTGTGAAAGGAATCTAACTTTGTTAGTAATGAGGTGAATGCAAAATAAAATAAATAATTTCACATCAGATTGACAAAAATGCAATGTCTGGTAGCACTAGGTGGTGGTGAAGATGTGGAGATATAGAAGCTCTTTAATAGTGCTAATGGCAATGTAAATTCACACTCCAATTTCTAGGAAAATTTTATAGTATAATATAGTTAAAGAGATGTAAGCCTTTGACTTAAGCAATTTCTCCTCTACTCATGTATTCTAGAGAAACCTTTGTGTTTATATGTAAGGAAGTTCACTGCAGGCCACTTTGGAATAGTAGAAATAGAGAATCAGTCTAATCATCTATAAATAGAATAAGGTTTTGAAGGGTGCCTGGCTGGCTCCGTTGGTAGAGCATGTGACTTTTGCTCTTGGGGTTTTGCTCAAACCCCACATTGGGCATAGAGTTTACTTAGGTAAGAATGAATGAACTGGATCTCCTATGTCAAAATGGTTCTAGCTCTCAAAAAAAATATTAGAAGTGAAAAAATATGCTCTAAGATGATATTATAATGACATCCTAATTGTTTTTTCAAATTGTTGGTTATGACCCATCCATAAGTTGTTAAATCCATTTAGTAGGTCACTGCCAGCATTATGAAAGAAAATTAGAATAGAAAGAAAATACCAGAATGTGCTAGAAGTAACTGAACAGGAAGTATTTCCATGACAGTGCTGTCATCCATACAGGTATATGTGGATACATATACATGTGTACATGTGTATGTGTATCAAAATCCAAAACACACTTCTTACACTGAGTTTGTTAGAAAAGTCCAAAAGCCACTGTTTTATATACATTAAAAGTGCAAAACAATATTATATGTTTACAGATCTCATAGTATGCATAGGGCTAATAAATACCAGTGTTAGGATAGTGGTTATCACTGGAACGGGCAGGAAGAGGAAGACATGGGTTCTGGGTGTGAAGATTTTGCTCCATCTACATTGACGCATATTTCATTCATGTTGTTGCAAATGACAGCATCTCCTTCTTTCTTATTCTTTACTGAATAATATTTTATATATATATATATATATATATCACATCTTTATTTATCTATTCATTTGTAGATGGTCACTTAGGTTGTTTCCATATTTTGGCTATTGTGACTAATGCTGCAATAAACAAGGAGTGGAGGTATTTCTTTGAGAGTCTGATTTCGTTTCCTTTAAATATATACCCAGAGTAGGAATGCTGGGTCATATGGTAGTCCTATTCTTAATTTTTTGAGAAACCTCCATATTGTTTTCCATTTTGGCTGTATCAATTTATATTTCCACTAACAGTGCACAGTTTCCTTTACTCCACATCCTTGGCAACATGTGTTGCTTCTTGTCTTTTTTATAATAGCCCTTCTAACAGGGGTGAGGTGATATCTTATTGTGGTTTTGATTTGCATTCCCCTATAATAAGTGATGTTGAGCATCTTTTCATGTATCTCATGGTCATTTGGATGTGTTCTTTGAAAAAAATGTTCAGTTCCTCTGCCCATTTCTGAATTGGATTTTAGTTTGCTATGAGTTGTATGAGTTCCTTATATGTTTTGGATATTAACTCCTTATCCAATATATAATTTGCAATTTGTGATATATTTTTCTTCCATTCTGCATGTTGTTTTTTCATTTTGTTGATTGCTTCTTTTGCTGTGCAGAAGTGTTTTTTGTTTGACGTAGTTCCACTTATTTATTTTTGCTTTTGTTGCTTGTACTTTTGATGTCATAGCCAAAAAATTGTTGCTAAGGCCAATGTGAAGGAGCTTTTCCCTATGTTTTCTTCTAGGAGTTTTATGGTTTCAGATATTATGTTTAAGTCTTTAGTCTGTTTTGAGTTAATTTTTGTGAGTGGTATAAGGTAAGGGTCCAATCTCATTTTTCTACATGTGATTATTCAGTTTTTCCAGCACCATTTATTGAAGATTCTTTCCCCATTGAGTATTCTTGGCTCCCTTGTCAAATATTAGCTGATTATATATGTTAGGGTTTATTTCTGGGGTTGCAATTCTGTTCCATTGGTCTGAGAGTCTATATTTAGGCCAGAATCATCCTGTTTTGATTCCTATAGCTTTGTAATACAGTTTTGAATTCCAACACTGTGATTTCCAGCCTTATTATTTCTCAAGGTTACCTTTGCTATTCAGGGTCTTTTGTGGTTTCATATGAATTTTAGGATTGTTTTTTCTCTTTCTGTGAAAACTGCTTTGGAATTTTGACAGGGATTGCCTTGAATCTATAGAAGACTTTGGATAGTGTAGACATTTTAACAATATTAATTCTCCTGATCCATGAATTTAGAATATCTTTCTCTTTAAAAGTTTTCTCCTTTTTTTTTTTTTTTAAAGATTTTACTTATTTGAGAGAGAGAGTGAGAGATCATGAGCAGGAGGGAGGTGTAGAGGGAGAAGCAACCTCCCCGCTGAGCCCAACATGAGGCTCAATCCCAGGACCCTGGGATCATGAGCTGAGCTGAAGGCAGACGCTTAACCAACTGAACCACCCAGGTATCCCATAAAATAGATTTTTATGTATTGGTGGGTGACTTATTTCTCGTTCCTGCCTAATTTCTGTGGCTAGGACTTCCAGTGCTATGTAGAATATGAGTGGTGTGAGTGGGCACCCTTGTCTTGCTCCTGATCTTAGAGGAAAAGCTTTCAGCCTCTCACTGTTGAGTACGATATACGCAGTGGGCTTGTCGTTTATGACTTTTATTATGTTGAGATATGTTCCTTCTGTAGCCAATTTGTTGAGAGTTTTTATCATGAAAATGTTATATTTTGACAAATGCTTTTTCTGCATGTATTGAGATGATTATATGCTTTTTGTCCTTCATTCTTTTAATATGATGTATCACAATTGATTTGTGTATGCTGAACCATCCTTGTATCCCAGGGATAAATCCCACTTCTTCATGGTGTTTAATCCTTTAGTTGCATATTTGCATTGCATATAAATGTTCTTATTTTCAAGAACCATATTTAAGATAAGACAGCTGTCGGTAATTGAAATGAAATAAAGTAAAGGAAAAATTACCTAAAAATTATTGCATCATTTTACTTTTATTTTCCCTATCACATGTTTATTGCATTGTATCACTTATGCTCCATTTTCCTTGCTATTTGTTCCACCGAGTATTGCCCAAAGTTGGTCCTTACATTTCCTTAGCAGAGCTGCCCTCCTAGTAAGGTCTCCTACTGACTATTATTCTTTTTTCCCAGTAAAAACTTACCTATTCTAAGTTCGAATCTTATAACAGGAATGTCACCCAACTGTCCTGGTTTAAATAAAATCAATGAAATAAACTTCTCTGGGGCCCATATATTATAGCCCTACTGGGTTTCCAAAGGCTGTACCACTGGTAGTCCGGGAACACAGGCAGTGGGCTTTATGTTTGGGGACAAATGAGAGGTGGTCGTGACTCGGCAGGCTTGGTCAGGGTGTGGAGGTTATGAGCAGTTTACCACCTCCAGCTTCAAATCTAAGTCAAATTCCCCATCCTTTCCGGGGCATCTAGTCCTTTCTCTTCAGCAAGGCTCTGCAAGAGGGGTCCTCGCCCAGAGATTCACTCCTTCAGTCCTATTTGGGAAGCTCTCCCCTTAGATGGCAGCATCTCGGGGTCCAGGAAGAGAGATCTTGCTGTAAATCCAGATGCCATCAGGCATTATGACTGTTTTTCTTTTTTTCCAGTGCGGTTCGTTGTGTAGCTAATTCTCATTGGTTATGCTGAGGTGAGGATTCTTTGGGATTTTGGAAGAAAATATCCTCACATTTTCCATTCCTTTCTTCCCAGAGACAGTTTGCTGGCAGAGTAATGGCCACCTCTCTCAGCAGCCAGATGAGAAACAGAGCTTAAGGCAGAGGCGAGAACAATGCCTGTGTGGCCAGCACCATTCCTTAGTCTTTTTTTTTTTTTTTAATCTAGGAAAATGCAAAATTTAAAAAGGGCCTAATCTCAAGAGGAGTGAAAGCTGCCTTTAGGGAGAGAAGACTGTGGCTGACATGTCAGATGCCACGTCCCTCTTTCCTCCTGGGAGATGGATGCTCGTTCCCCACATCACAAGCCCGGCCTGGGTGTCTGATGGGGGAGGCAGCACACTTGAGAGCTCTGAGGTGCGGTCCCTCTGCCTCCTCCTCGCCAAAGAGCGACTCGCCCAGGCCCCAGCCTCGGGCATCTTCAAGTCTGCAGCCATCCAGCGCGCAGGTGTTATGCCCCCAGCCACAGTCCCCAAATCACCCCTTGGTGCTTCTTTCTGCTCAAGTCAGCTGTGATGCCAGAGGGACAGTGGTCCGTCCCTTCACGGGGCTTCTCAAGGGCGTTAACCCACGCTGCCTCACACGGGATCTCTCTTTCCATTGTGCGGAAGGAATTGCTCTAAATTTTGAAGAAAATGATAAAATAAAGACAGTGTGTGTACACTACTAAAATAAAAAAGCAGACAATGTTCCAGAAAACCAACAATGAAAAACTCCTGTCTCTCAAGCCACCCACCCCAAGCCCTGCTTCCCAGAGGAAACCACTCATAATTGTGGCTTTGTTTCTTTTTTAAATTTAGTTTTTGTATCATTTTATTTTATCATGGTTTAACGAGTGAAATAGTCCTACAAGGCTTGTTATTAAAACAGCAGTACAAGTTTCTTTTTGAGATGATGAAAATGATCTAAAATTAGAATGTGGTGATGGTTGCACAACTCTGTAAATAGCCTGAAACCCATTGAATTGTTGCTTTCAATGGAAGAACTTTAGGGCATGTTAATCATATCTCAATAAAGTTGTTAAGAAAAGGAGAACAATAAATACTTCCAACAAAAGCAGTCTCCTGACCACCGCCCCCCCCCCAGCTTTCCCACTTCACAGAGGCAACCGCTTTCAATTAGTGTGATCTTTTTCTCCACATTTCTTTTCTTTCTTTCTTCCTTTTTTTTTTTTTTTAAGATTTTATTTATTTATTTGTCAGAGAGAGAGAGAGAGAATGAGAGAGAGAGAGTGAGCACTCATAGGCAGGCAGGGTGGCAGGCAGAGGCAGAGGGAGAAGCAGGATCCCTGCAGAGCAAGGAGCCCGATGTGGGACTCGATCCGAAGACGGTGGGATCATGACCTGATCCAAAGGCAGCCACTTAACAACTGAGCCAACCAGGCCTCCCTTCCTCCACATTTCTAAACAACTTTGCTTGCTATTTGTTTGCAAATTGCAAAATGCTATTTCTCGATTATTCGGTTTTAGTCATTTACTATTGACTTCACATTAAAAAAAAATATGAGGTTTTAACCTTCTTTCATGTCACTGACCCTGGCCCCCGCTATACCAAATGTGCCCTTCCCATCCCCCATCTTTCTAGTACAGTGTTATTAATATTTTGGTTAGCTCAGTATTCTGTGTTTACATTAGTATGAGAACAAACACTCCATTAGCAGCTGCTCAGTTGTGTGGCGTGGAGGAAGACTTCCAAGGGTTTCACTGATTCTTAGTTTGTCAGCCTCCTATTGTTTCCCCCTCCCTCACTCCCGCTTCCAGTTCCTGGTATGGCGGATTCCCAGATCTTTTGAGGCATCCATAATGTAAATCGTTGCAGGGCGCTCTCTACATTGTAGTCTTGGAATACAGTTGTTATTATTATTTTTTGAGAGGATCTGTGGGTCATTTATCACGCATCCACCTGCTGTCCAATTTCTGAAATTTTGTCACTGTTTCCTCATTGCCCATTCCCTTGTATTAAAATCAAATTTATTGAGATACAATTAATATTCCATACAACTCCCCCATTTAAAGTGTACAGTTCAATAGATTTAGTATATTCATAGAGTTGTGCATCTATCACTTCAATTTATTTTTACTCTTCAATTAATTTTTCTTTGTGTGTTTATGCCTTAAGTTTTTTTGTTTTTTGTTTTTTTACTGTATCTGTAGTGGGGTTTCCAGAGCTAGTAGAGACTAACACATGTTCAATTGGTCATATTTCATCAGAGCTTCTACTTAATATGTACCTACCACTTCTTGACTTATTAAATTTAGACATTATTTAATGGCATCTTGCAATAATAGACAAAGGTTGAACTCAGTGATATAGTACTATTTTTAGTTCCTTCATTAACTATCCTTATAACTTTAAAGACTTTGGTCACCTTTTTATTTCTTGTTCTAGCAACGATATACAGCATCTCTTCTCTTTTTTTTTAAATTATTTATTTATTGAGAGTGAGAGCATGTGAGCAAGGGGGGCAAAAGGAGAGGGAGAGAGAGAGAATCTTTTTTTTTTTTTTAAAGATTTTATTTATTCATTTAACAGAGAGAGAACATAATGCAGGCAGAGAGGCAGGCAGAGGCAGAGAGAGGAGCAGGCTCCCTGCGGAGCAAGGAGTCCGATGAGGGACTCGATCCCAAGACGCCAGGATCATGACCTGAGCCAAAGGCAGTTGCTTAACCAACTGAGCCACCCAGGCGTCCCAGAGAGAGAGAATCTTAAGCAGATTCCCTCCTGAGCTCAGAGCCTGAGATGAGGCTTGATTTGAAGACCCTGAGATCATGACCTCAGCCTAAAGAGACAGACACTGAACTGATTGAGCCACCCAGGCACCCATTGGCTTCTCTTCTTTTTATTGAAAGATTTTTTTTAAAGATTTTATTTATTTATTTGAAAGAGAGTGGGAGAGCATGAGAGAGGAGAAGTCAGAGGGAGAAGCAGACTCCCCACTGAGCAGGAAGCCCAATTCGGCACCCTATTCCAGGACTCCAGGATCATGACCTGAGCAGAAGGCAGTTGCTTAACCAACTGAGCCACCCAGGCGCCCCTCTTCTTTTTAATATACATCTCTCCTTCACCTAAATCTCTTGTCATCTGTAATTTTTCCTCTGTATTTTTTTCCTTATGCATTTTTAAAGCTAATACAGTCATAACTATAACCATTATTAATTTTTATGCTTTGCCTATATGTTGATCCAAAAATTAAAAATCAGTAGTAAAAATTGTTTATATTATAAATATGTACATACTTTCATTGCATATTCAACTGGAGCACTGATTACTTTTTTTTTTTGCTCAGTTTTAATTTTTTCCTAGAATTTTCAACTGACTTCCTTTTCTTTTTGCATTGTTTTCCTGATTACAGGCATCAGTTCTTCTAATTAACCAAAAATAGTATCATATCTGGAATCCACCTTTCTCTTTGATTTTTATTCTCTGAGGGGCCACTGCTCTCTTGCTCCAATCTGGACTGATTTCTTTCTCACTGTGCTGAGTAGCTTTTATCCTGGATCCTTAACCTTCTGGGTTAAATCTCATTTCCAGGATCATGTGGATTTTTCTTGTTTTACTTTCTTTCTTTTTTTTTTTTTTATTTTCTTTTTGCTGGAGCACATCCTCAATCATATTAATAAAAAGGTGGTAAAGTTTTCTTTCCTTTAAGGTCTCAAAATATCTTAATTTTATAATTCAGTGATAGTTTGGCAGGGTATATAATTCTATGTTGAAACTAAATTCAGGATATCTTATTATTTTATGTGACATTGTCACAAATCTCACTGAGGATCCTAATTAGAGATCTTGTCTCTGAATTACCCATTTCTTAATGTTTACATTGGTCTTTCTCTTTCACGGTGTAGGTAGGCTTCTCTCTCTCTCTCTCTCTTTTTAAAGATTTTATTTATTCATGAAGGACGGTGAGAGAGAGAGAGAGGGAGGCAGAGGCAGAGGGAGAAGCAGGTTCCCCATGAGCAGGGAACCCGATGTGGGAGTTGATCCCAGGACCCTGAGATCATGACCTGAGCTGAAGGCAAATGCTTAACTGACTGAGACACCCAGGCGCCCTGGTAGGCTTCTCTTAAAAGCCTAGTGAGGTTTTAGTTGTATTCAAGGGTGAGGCAATAGAAATACATGTAGGGGAGGAGCTTTTCAACTGACAGGCTTTGCTTTAAGGAAGAACAATGGACAGGAAGTTGGATCTTACCAAGGATACTCCGAATGCCCTACTCTGGCCACCCTTGTTTTCCCCAGTTTTTCCACTCTTAAGAGGGCAAACCCCTCTGTTTTGTCTGTCTGGAGTAGAGAGCGGGTGGTTAGAGAATACTGGTCTGCTAGGAGTTCTGCACAAGGTAGGAGACAACTCTTCTGTATACAAACTTTCCATTAAACTCTTTGTTTTCAGCCCTTCATCTTACTCCCATTCTCTAACACCTAGCACTTCTGGGTCGGGAGCCTCTCTGGGGCTATTCAGGGCAGGGGTCTCCCTCTTCAGCTGAGGCCTCTCCATGAGTCCTGTAGACTGTAGCATCCTCTGTCTTGTTTCATCCCTTGCCAGCTCCTTATGTATTGTTTTCTGTCTTTCAGAAATGTATTGAACCCCATTGTCTATTGTAGATGTGTGACATGATCAGTGCTGTGTTTTAGAGACATAACTCTGGAGCCCCTGTTTTGAAGGCCAAAATCAGGGAACCTGAGAGGAAATTAGGGGATGGTTGCATCATGAATCAGAGAATGGATGATGGCTCCTGAGGTTAGAAGGGAAATGGGGCTGCAATGGAAGAGGTTATTATTTATTCCAGAGGCCAAATCAATAGAACTTGGTCCCTAGCTAGATGTGGCAGTAAGGAGACGATGGGGTCAGGATTAGGTGGCTGAGCCACTGATGTTCAAGATAAGCATGCTTCGGAGATGGGAGAGAAAGAAGTTGGGCCATGGAGGCCACTGTACCATATCCAGGTAGTTATGTCCAGGAGTGGTTGGAAAGATGAATCTGGAATGCTGGGGAGACATCTGTGTTGGTGGTACAGAGTTAGGAGTCACTAACTCATAAGGGAAATTGAAATCATGGGAATGGATATGAAGAGAATATGTGGTATGAAGAAAGCCAAGGTCAGAGTCCAGGGAAGCATCAGAATTTGTGAGGACCGTGCCTAAACAGTCAGTTGATTACATCCTTGAGAAGAGGTGGAGGGATGTGAGGTGGTTGGAGAAGTGAGGAAGATTCCAGTACTGCCTCTGGGCAGCTTTGGTGTGTGGGGCCAGGGCTATGAGGGAGGTGGCCTCAGGGAAGAGCCAGGTCTCCAAAGGGCAGAGGGAGGAGGCCAGTGGTGGAGCAGGAATGGAGAGAGGTTTTCCCAGAAATGAGGACTCCAGGGAGAACAGAAGAAAGGGAGGATAGCATTCAGAAGTGTTGGGGTGGAGAGAGGCCACTTGACTGAGAGTTCAGTGACCGAGGGCACCACAGTGGGGGCCGGGGGTGGGGTGAGGGAGGGTTGGGAACCATTCCAAACTGGCCTCTGTTCTCTGGGCTATTTCCAGCCTCTAGTCTGCTCAGGTGGCTGCCCGTCGCTGCCTTTATAGAGCCGCAGCGTGGAACCGAAGTCCCTAAAGTGCTGATGCGTAGAACCACTGTGTACATTTACATCCACATAGTTGGCTTCCCCTGACCCCAGGACAGATGTGGAAACAGTAAGTGTGGCCAGCCAAAGTAAGCAGAGAGGCTTACAAATCCAAACCTCCTTTGTGTTTTAATTGGAACGTCAGGACCCAGCTTCATTGCTTCAGTCTCTTCCAGTCCAAAGGAAAATGGGCCATGTCTGGTCTCAAATTTTGGAGCAGAGTGTTACAACTGCATGCCACATGCCTGATTGGCTGGGCTGGACCACCACACGTCCCAGTGCCTGGTCACTCCCGAGGAGTCCTCCTTCCAGACTCCACGCAGGTGTCTTGATTGGGTTGAGGGTCTTCTGAACTTCTCACAACAGCCCATCTAGTAGATATTATATTTGTTTTGTTTGCAACTAGCAAAAAAGGAGACTCAGGATCACACAAATACTAAGTGGGAGAAGTAGAATTTATTTTATTAAACTTATTTTTATTATGAAATATTTCAAACAGGAACATTCCAAGAATAACATAGGATAGCTCTATAATACTTTAACCTTAAGGCATCCTGGCATCAGATTTTTAAAAGAAAATATGAACAAATTCAGTTCAAGCTCTCTGTCTCCCTTCCTGATGTTTTTTTCTCCTCCCTCTCTTTAGAGGTAACTACTATTTGAAGTTGGTGTTTATTATTACCATGCAAATGTTTATATTTTTACTACATATACTACATTAAAACAATCTGTGGTATTATTTTGCATGTTTTCAAGTGTTTCAGGAATGATATCAAAGTCTGCATTTTTTTTCTGAATTTCATTGGAGTGCATTTAAGATAACCATTGGAGATTGTAGGTGGTTAATTTCAGCTTGCATTGAGCAATCAGCTATTGTCAGCTCGGACATGAAGGGATCATAGGCTCTGAAAGTTCAGTGTTTCACAATTCCCTTCCATCCCTGTTAAGTCAGAGTTCTAACTCCTTAGCTCCCTAATTTGGATGTTTAAGTCAATTTCCTTAGTTCCTTAGATAATATTATAGGCTTTATTATTGGTAGCTTGTCTTGCTCAAGTATTTCTTGCCAAACCATTCAGTGTAATGAATGAAACATGAACAACATTTTCCGCAGTGCAGAGATGGGTGTGGAAGGTGAGGGGAAATGTGGATCAACTTAGAAGTCAGAGGACATAGGAGTATCAGAATCTTCTCAACAGTGTTTGCAACAGTTTCAAGGCTCTTGGTTTTTTTTTTTTTTTTTAATTTTTAAATGAAAAAAATTTTTGTTTAAGTAATCTTTACACTCAGTTTGGGGCTCGAACTCACAACCCTGAGATCAAGAGTCACATGCTCTTCTGCCTGAGCCAGCTGGGTGCTCCTCAAGGTTCTTTATACTCTTATTTCTTCTCGGTGAGTTTCTTCCATCTGGCAGAAAGATCTCTCCTAATATTGAATCCTACAGGAAGTGGAATGTTTGAGTTTTATTGAAGGTTTTTTCCTCATGTTTTGTCTGATATTTTCCATGAGTCAAAGAAAATGAAATAAAAAAAATCACAGCCATCTTCATCAGTGGTGAACTCTTCAGCTTCTAGAACAGTGATGTACAGTGTTTTCTGTAGAATTCCAGAATGTCCAGAATATTCTGCAGTGAAGGAAATGTTCTATATCTACACTGCGCAGTAGAGTAGCTGGTAGTCAGTAGTCATGTGTAGCCATTGAGCACTTGAAAAGTAGCTAGTATGACCGAAGAACTGAATTTTAAATTTTCTTTCATTTTTAAAAATAATTTATTTTTTTCTCTTTTTTTCTCTGTTACTTCACAAAAATAATTCAAATTAGAATAGTCCCATGGGTCTAATGATTACTGTACTAGACAGTAAAGTTTTAGAGGATTTAGACCAATATGTGTTGGGAGAGTTTCAACCAGTCTTAATAAGTCAAATGAGTTCACATTACATTGCAACTGATTTATTTGCTCTTTCTTTTCTGAAATCTGAAGTTAATACGAAACATTGAATAGTTTGGAAACTATTGTACAGACTGTTGTTTCTTCAGGAACTTCTGTTAATCTGTCATTCATAGTCAGCATATCTTTGTGATTTTGTTGCTGTTCAGGAGCGCCAGGTATCGATGGCACATCTGCCTGCAGCCCTCACTGGCCCTCGCCTCTTAGCTCATTCAGTCCACGTCATTCTCCAGCTCCACCGAGGCTGACTCGGTTCTTAGTCTTCCTCCATTCTGGCATAGCCTGACTCTGGGAGATGGGCAAGCCTGGAGACCAGGACCACATCTCCTTCCAGTCTTGGTTCTGGACCCTGTCCAAATCAACTTTCATTTCTTTAACTTTTATTTTGAAATAATTTTAGATTTACAAAAATGTTCCAAATAATACAATGGCGCAAAGTATCCTGGTGTATGTTCTTTACCCGGATTCCTGTGTATTTACGTGGTTAATACTTGAACACTTTTGTTTTATTCTCTCTTCCCTTTCTATATGGCCTATGTCTACATCTGTATCTGTGTCTGTATTTATATCTATTATCCCTCTCTCTCTGTACATCTACATGTCTATATAGATGCGTATATCTATCTTTTTTTTTAAAGATTTTACTTATTTATTTGAGAGAGAGAGCAGAGTGAGACAGAGAGAGCACAAATGGAGGTTGGGGGAGGGGCAGAGGGAGAGGCAGAAGCTGACTCCCTGCTGAACAGGGAGCCCCACTCAGGGCTTGATCCTAGGACCCTGTGATCATGACCTGAGCTGAAGGCAGATGCTCAACTGACTGAGCCACCTAGGTTCCCCAGAAAGATTTTTTTTTTAAAGTAGCTCTGTACTCAATGTGGGGCTCAAACTCCAAGGGCAAGAGTCACTTGCTCTACCAGGTGAGTCAGCCAGGACCCCCTAGGGAAGATTTTTAAGTTAATCAATCAATCTATCATTTTTTATTTATCTTTATTGTACATCTGTGTTCCAGTGTTCTCTTGCACTTGCACTTTTTTGGTGTACCAATCCTGGAATCAGTCATTTCTTCAAGGTCCAGCCTTCATTTTGATGATCACATGTTGGTTGAGTGAACAGGAGACAAAAACCGACATAGAAGCTGGGACCCTAAAAGACAACTTAGAGTATGAATGAACTAGGAAAGTACTCTGACTTACAGATAGTAATAGCGAGGAATAGCTTGCTTGACCCTGTTGGGTTAAGGGAGGAATTTTTTTCTTGGGAATTCTTAACCACAGGCTGGTACTAACTCAAGTTTATAACCCAAATTTACACTACCTGTATAATTCTAAATACCTTTAGGTTAGCATTTATTTTAAAACAGTTCTGGATTGGCAGTGATTCCAGATTTTTGGAAAAAGCAAACATAAATTTTCTTTGGAGAAATGCAATCACAACACAAACCTCAGAGTTTTCCATGAATAAAGTTCTGAGGAATGTGGGCTTAGAGTCAAAGGCAAAAAGCATTTAAGGAGACAAGGCACTATATGCAAAAGTCAGCAGGAACAACAAACCACAGAATCAGGCCAGCAAAGCTTTTAGATATAGGAATTATTGGATACAAAATATAAATTAAGCATGTTTAATATATTTAAAGAAAGAAAAGTGATTCAGAATTTAAGGTACAGAGATTATGAAGGATAAACAGGCGTATTTGAAAGCCAACCAAAAAGAACTTTTAATAAAAGACAAAAACTGAAATTAAAAAAACCTCAAATGATGATTTAAATATATTAAACATGCTTAATTTATATTTATGGAAAACATAAAGCCACTCCATTGATTCTTCTCTGTGAGCTGTTCAAATCAGTCAGAAAGTGAACCCCAGTTTCCTTCAGTAGGTGAATGGACAGACATCCAGACAATGAAATATTACTCAGCAATAAAACAATGAGCTATCAAACAATGAAAAGACTTGGAAGAAGCTTAAATGTGTATTGCTAAGTGAAAGAAGCCAGTCTAAAAAGTCTACACACTATGATTCCAGCTAGATGGTATTCTGGAAAAGCAAGAGTATGGAGACAGTAAAAATATCAGAGGTTTCTGGGGGTTCAAGATGAGAGAGGAAGTGGAAGGAAGAGGCGAAGCATAGGGGATTTTTAGGGTCTCAGAACTATTCTGGGTGATACGGGATGATACAGAGTGGATACATGTGCATTTGTAACCCATAGAGTGGCCTCTAATGTAAACTATGGACTTTAGTGTTGGTTTATCAGTTATAACAAATGTACCACACTAATCGCAAGATGTTAGTAATTAGGAGAACTGTGTGCAGGGAAGAGGGGATGTGGGGGAATTCCCCACATTATCTGATCAGCTTTCCTGTAAACCTAAAACTGTTCTAAAAAACCAAAATCTATTCTTTAGAAAAAAAGGAAAAAAGAAAGGATCAGTTTCTGTTCTAGAAGCAACAATTTTACCAGTAGTTGAGACTGAAGCAAACCGAGGTGAGGAGAGCTCTTTACCATGGACTGAAGAAAGCCCTTTCAGGCAGTTGTGAAATATCAGAACATAAATCTACAAATAAACAGCTGCTCTAGTGACTGATATATTAATGGGGATCACAACAGCTTGACTGCTGATTCTGGATTCTTGCTGTTTCCTCAATGAGCCACGACACAACTGTTGAGTCTCGCTCTGTGCATTTGTAGAAGGGCAGGGAGTCTGGTCCTGAGACAGGACATTTGATAAACAAACGAGGCAAATTGGAGCTGATTCTTCTGGTGACTGCCAGTGCCGGCGCCTTTTTTTCCTTCTGGCACCTACCCGAAGTTCTTGGCATCTACTCTTATTTTTCCTCCCAGGCCAACTGCAAAAAAAGGACTTGACCTCAACTGACATAGAATGTGGAAGAATGTGTATGCATTGAAAAGCAATCCAGGGAGCTGACGAAGTTAATGAATTTTTATAGGAATTCATTCAATACCACCCAGTGAGGGTCCATGCTTTGAATATTTGCTCAAAGGCAATGGGGAAATGAGGACTTGCTTATTACCTCTGGTTCTTGAAAGAAAACATTGTCTCAGATACAGCTTCCATTTCTATTGTTGATTTGCTTAAACATTTGGACATGTGGAGATTCTTCATTGATGTGTTTGTCCATTTAACTAGCATTGGTTAACTACCATGTGACAGACATCACATGTGTAGAATTGTTACTGGAGAGGCTATGCCAATGTATGTTTACTATAGTGCCTGAGTGTGGGCCCGAGAGATCCTTTTCTTTTTCCTCCTTACTCTGGCCTTGGCAACTCCTGGTCTTCCATTTTTCTCTACCCTTTTCTTGCTTTTTCCGGGGAGTTGAGACCTGTCTGATTGGTAAGATTATAAGAACCGTCCATTCACAGACAGTGCTACCAAGGGGCACGGTCAAGATTAATTCGAAGTACTTTTCTTGTGTTCTCTTTTCTTGAATCCATCTGAAATCTGTTTTTCTTTGCAGCAGAGGTAGGAATCTCACCTTTTTTCCTCTCCAACCTAGATAGCCTCTTATTAAAGAATTAGTCCTTGGATATTCCACTGTTGCCATAAACTAAACTTCCATATATTTACAGGTCTGTTCCTGAAGACCGTTCTGTTGGCTGCGTACGTTGTCCATTTTCTTTTCTAATTAAAACTTAGAATCTGCATTTGAAAGTCCTTAAAAATCTTGCTAGATTTTTTTATTGGCCTTCATTTGAATTTGTAGATTATTTGTGAGAGAACCAGCATCTTTTCAGTATTAAATTTTCCCATTCAGGAATGTAGTACTACTCTCCATCTAATGAGGGTAGTTCGTAGAATTTTATAGTTGTCTTCCTATAGGTTTTGTACATTTTGGGGATAGGTCTATTTCTTGTTAATTTATATATACAATTTATATATAAAAATATAAGTATATAATATGATTACATATAATTTATATATATTTTCAAAATATAAACATGTATAATTTTATATTTTTTTCTGTTATGAATGGATAGTTTTCTAACTGATCATGGTTATGGATGGTGCTGATGGTGTACCTGGCCAGCTCACTGGCCTCTTTTATTAGTTCTAAAAGTTTTAAGGTGATTCTCATGGAATTTTATGGCAGGCAATGATATGATCTGAAAACAATGACAACTTTTTTTTCTTCTTGATATTTACAATTGCTTTGTAATTTTGTGGTATTGCGCTGGCTGGAACCAAAGGTGAACAGGAATGGTGATGGCTAGAATCCTTTCTTGTTTTTTATTTTAAAGAGAATACTCCTCGTGTTACAGGGTCTCTCGGTTCTTGTCCCAGATGCATCAAAGAATTGGAGATCTGAGACCAGAATGGGTAGATAGAGTTTATTGAATAGAGAAGTAAAGTATACTTTCAAGAGTGAAAGCAGGCAACCGAAGGGGCGGGGAGGGTTGGGGGGTTGGGGGGCAGAGTGACAATGGCATCGGGAAGCTTTAGCTTGTCCTTTTTTTTTTTTTTTTTAAGATTTTTATTTATTTATTTGACACACCGAGAGAGAGAGAGAGAGAGAGAGAGAGAGATCACAGGTAGGCAGAGGCAGGCAGAGAGAGAGGGGGAAGCAGGCTCCCCGCTAGCAGAGAGCCCGATTTGGGGCTCCATCCCAGGACCCTGAGATCATGACCTGAGCTGGAGGCAGAGGCTTTAACCCACTGAGCCACCCGGGAGCCCCTAGCTTTGTCCTTATAAGCTTGCTTTGTGTACATATAAATTTGGCTTTGATTGACATTTTTGATTGACATCTGGTGGTTATGTAACATTTTAGTTTCTGCGCTGTGCCTCCCCATGATGCATTCTGTTATAATTGTATTTATTTATGTAGAGTGTATTTATGAGTGTCGAATGAGCTTTTGTTTGTGCCCTTAAAGGTACCATAGGGCAAGTTGTGCCTTTTGTAGGCACCTTCACAAGGATGTCGCCTTATCGCTTTTGAGTCAGCTCTGTGTATTTCGACCTTAAGTATCAAGTTTGTGTGGGGTTTTGTTGGATACCTTTTACCAGGTTAAGAAAGCACTTTCCCCCCCATTCCTAACTTGCTAAGGAAAGTAAAAGCATTTTTCAAAATTAATTACCAGTTACTATATCCTAGACATAGTGCTGGACAGGATCTCTTCTTGTTTTTACTAACAGTTCAAGAATAAATAAATTATCTTTATTTATCTTTTAAGAATTTTATCTTAATAATTATGTTTATTTTATCTTTTAAGAATCTCTTAAAAACAAATATTGAAAAGGCTTTTAAAAACATTGAGCTAAGCATCAAAATCAACTGAGCAGGTAACGGAGCGGGCGGGGCCAGGTGAGAGCGCACGCTTGCTTCTGTACCTTTGGTGTGGCCCATGGAAATGTCTGGCAAGGGGTGGGCTAGAATCAAATCCCCCTGGACCTCTGCAGGTCTTATTCCTCAGAGCAGTGATTACACCATTGGAAGAGATACAAATGTAAATGAGTGTGCAAGTCCGTTCAGCCTTATTGAAACACAGGAAGCCAGGGCAATTGAACATGTGTTACCCAAACACTGATGATGTGTCTGTGTAAGCACCTAGAGGCGATCACTACACCCAGGTCTGCACAGAGAGGACAGAAGGCAGTCAGTTGAGGCATCAGAAAGGGTTATTTGTAGCAAAAAAACTTAAATGCCTGTTTGAAGCAGGAAAGAAAATTGATCTTCCTAAGAGATGACTTGAGCCTACCTCTTACCCTGCCCTCTCCTGTTGTCTTCACTTCCATCCTTCGAATCCTGGGCCACATCTGCAGAGATAGAGGCTGCTTCCTGTTTGTAATCCACCCTAGCTGGGGAGAAGCCGGTTACTGCAATTTCAGATGCACGTCAGAGCTTTTGCATCCCCTTATCTACAAACCACTTTTGGCATTCCTGTGGAATATTTATCTGTTTCTACAAGAACTTGGTTGAAATGCGGATTGTCATTAATTTCAAATCGGTTTCACAGAATCTGTAGGTGTCCAGTAAATACTTTCAAACATAAACCTAAGCAAAAAGACAGCACTCTGTCTCCTGCAGAGTTGGGGTGTAGCTCACAGGGAGGGGAAAGTCAAAGTGCTTGTATTGTTTAAAAAAATGTGAGGAGAGATGGCTGTAAGTTTTCTGTGGCTCTTGGGGATACATTTTTGAAAGGGCCTAGTGATGGATGGCTGAGAGGCCTCTTGTCTTATGACTTCTCTTTCAGAAGAAAATGAATGTTGTCTGGAACTCTTAGCACTCATACCCAACATTTCTTTACTTTCAAAATGTTTTGCGAGCATGCAAACCACTTCACTACACAATGGAAAATGTCTTTTATGAGTTGCATTTATCTTAATGTTTATAAGCAACTAGTAACTAAAAATGCCCATTAAGTTACTGAATGTGCACAATTAATTGAACATCTTTTTAAATTTATGATTTATTTTATTTTAGAGAGAGTGAGTGTGCACATGCACCTATGTGTGGGGGAGGGGTAGAGGGAGACAGAAAGGGAGAGAGAATCCAGCAGACTACCTGCTAAACGGGATCCCCAAAGGAGTGGGGGTGGGGGGCTCGATCCCAGCCTGGGATCATGACCTGGGCAGAAACCAAGAGTCAGATGCTTTACCGACTGAACCACCCAGGAGCCCCTAATCGAACATCTTTTTTTTTAAGATTTTATTTATTTATTTATTTGAGAGAGAGAGAGAGAGAGAGATCACAAGTAGGCAGAGAGGCAGGCAGAGAGAGAGAGAGGAGGAAACAGGCTCCCCGCTGAGCAGAGAGCCCTACGCGGTGCCTGACCCCAGGACCCCGAGATCACAACTAGAGCTGAAGGCAGAGGCCTGAACCCACTGAGCCACCCAGGCGCCCCTCTAATTGAACATCTTTTAACAGAACTTTGTTTCGAGCTCTCAAGTGACTTAGGCAGAGTTTGGTTAGCTGTTGCTGTTGACTTATAAGTACGTTGTGAAATGATATTTAAAAGTAAATAAAGGAGATGTTGCACAATTTCGAACTCCAGAAATTAAAATGGTCTCACTTTTAGTGGAGAAGGAAGATTTTATATAATTGATCATTTGAATGTTGAATAAAAAGGAGAGGCAATTACACATAGTGGAATTATAAGACTTCTAATTTGTTTAGGTATAAATTTGATGAGGATGTGGTGATTCAAGCCAACATGATACAATTGTAATCAGAACATCCTCATCTGTCTTGCATTTGCCAACTCTGTAGCTTTATAGCCAATGCTTGATTATTGTAAGCACTTGTTTGCAATGTATTTAGAAGGCCAAAGTATTGTGTTGGTGGTTCTACACTTAAGTGAGACTCCAGAGAAACACATTTATCTGAGGACAGAAAATTGGATTTAGTGATGAAAAATTGTAGATCTCCTGCTCAAGTTCACAGTCAGCGCCTGATCAATGGCCTTATTTCTGTCCGTAATGGTTCCTTTGTTTATTCAACTTAATGCATTGGAGCCTTACTCAGGGTAGTTGAAGAGGTTTCATGAGAAAGTTGGTTGGTAATATAAGCAATATGTAGGATTTAAAAATTCTTCATATGATAGAGTAAATATTTTTTCCACTTCTAGTACTTGCCTTATTTTATTTGTTTCCCTTAAATTAAATATAGCTGAAGTTAATTTTGGTGTAAGGAGTGAGGTAGGGCTCCAACTTTTCTTTTTCGTTCCAAATCGCTAGCCTGTTATCTCAAAACCATTTAATGATTAAGGATATAATTTAAAAATGTGCCTGTGCCCAAAAGGCTATTAAAAAGTAAAACTATTGCAATCTTGGAAAAAGTGTGGCATGATTTTCTGCTTGCAGTTGGTTTTATTCCAATTAAGATGCATTCAAGACTTAATGAACACTTGTAAAAAAACAAACTCAGGAACTAGGAAGACATTCAGTTACCTACGAAAACTTCAAATGGAGGAGCTGAATTGAAACTGCTAAGAAGAATAAAATGATTTGTATCAGAATTGCAGATATAATAAAAATATTTTGAGGTGTATACAGAAAGAAGTATTTATTTGCCACATGATCTGTAAGAATGCCTGGTTTCTTTTTTTTTTTTTCTTTTTACAGTTTTATTTTTTTATTTTTAAATTTTAAATTCAAGTAATTAACATATAATGTTTTATTGGCTTCAGGGGTACAGGTCGGTGACTCATCGGTCTTATATAATACCCAGGGCTCATTTCAACACTTACCCTCCCCAGTGGTTGCCTGGTGTCTTGAGCAGCGGCAAACCTCTGGAGTCCTTGCTCTGTGAGTCAAATCAGTCACGGCCACGGATCTTGTGACAGCAGCCAGATGCAGTCCTAACTGATCCGTACATTTTTTTCTGGGTGCTTCTCTGTCTTTACTTTTTACTTTATATTTTCATTTAGCTTGGATTACTTTTCAAGTTTTAGAACAGTTACTAGAAATAAAGAGTATTCTGAACGTTGGACAGCTGAAGAAAAAAACGACTGAAATTGAGACAGTAAAGAGCTTTGTGGAAATATAAAAATGATTTGAGAAATACAACTTAATTTGTGTAACAACAGTTGTTTTATTATCGCCAAGATGTTAAGTGCTTGAACGATCTACATTTTATTTTCATAATAAAGAGACGAATAACCAGTAAAAGAGATGATTTTAGGAATTTATTATTTTTTTGAAAAAAGCAACTTCCAGAGTTTGTCATTGTGCAGGGTTAGCCCAGTCTCCTATAGTCTGGTACAGTGCTAACTGATTTTTTATGACAATGACTCACTGGAGATCCATAACTGTCTTCTGAATTACCGCAGAAAGAAGGAAGGACTAGAAGAAGAGTTTACTGTTAAGTGTACTTAAAAAAATCATATTCTAATTCTTTTAAGTTGGTTATCCAAGCACGATAATATAGTAGAGCTCAGGTAACTGGCAAAGGCAATTTACTAGAAGACCCCATTCCTGTCTGGTGTGCATTACCAGGCTTTTCACTGCATGTGTCTTTATATAGTCTGCAAGCTAATTCAACCCATTTTACACAGCATTAATTGTTTCTATTGAGTTGGTATTGGGCTGCAACTTGCTTACTAGCTCATGATTATTATTATTTTTTCTAGTTCTTTGGTGGATTTTTCTCATTTGACAGTGTTTGGACTCTAGTGACTATGAGGCATCAGAATCATCTTGGCCCATTTTAGTGCTATTTACAATGAAGTGACCCACGGCCAGATATCCAAGTCTATTCATTAATTTGCCCACCTGCTCTCTTCTTGACCTTAGTCAAAGAGAGAACTTTTACAGTCTCGCTGGAGTATGTGCAAAGCTCCAGGCCAGAAACTGTGAGCCGGTCTTCAACGGAGAGGACCACAGAACTCAACGTTCTTATTAATGCTGTGCAAACAAGGGTCTCGTCATTTTGGTAACTATTTGTACATTTAGAAAAGCAGTACAGTCATGGGAAAACCAACAAGCACAGCTTGGTAGAATAACCTGCCATGAAATATCATTGGCTTTATAATAATTTACTACAACCGTTCTTTTTATTCACACTGGATAGGAGATGCTTCCATCTAACCCATGGAATACGAATATATACAACAAAAAGTTGGCTTTTATTAAAAAAAAGTTCACAAGGACAATAACATGGGGGTTGAAAATATAATTTTGTGCAGTTTCCTGATGACAGTCATGTCTGCTGCCTTTTACAGGGAATGATACAAGTACTGATAGATTTATAAATCAGTTAAAGAATTTTGTCTGTAAGAGCCTACTATTGCCTTATTTGTATAGTCTAGAAGTTTCACCTTCTCAAATATAATTCTAAATGACTAGGGATGACATGATGAGTCTCTTTTAAGGACAAACCCTGCTAATCCTTTTGGAAATCAGCATATCTTTGCAGTTCCCTATTCATCCGAAAGTTCACCAAGACATCGTGGAAACTGCACAGGACTTCTCATTGATGTGCTGTTGAGATCCTGAATGGTGCCCGCCATCTTGTACAACGTCCGCATCTTGGCTTGAGTTTTCTTATGGCCGCAGTGAGTCAGGCGGCAGTGGTGTGGGGTGGACTGTTCTGTACTGCCAGCAGTCAAAACAGTTGCCATGGGCTCAGCGTCTCTCTGCTGCGAGCCCGGGGAGCCCTTTCTCCTACGGAATGGTTTGCTGGAGTCCAGCAATGTCACTGCAGGCAGCTGAGACATTGCGGCCCCTGCTTCATGAGGGACTATACTAAAGAAGAAGCCTCGTGTTGTAAGAATGGACAATACAGGGCAGGTTGAGGGGGGTGGCAAAGGGAGGTTGCTTTCGTAAGTCCTGGAAACCATCTCTGATTTTAGCTCTATGAGAAGGCTGGGCGTTTGGAAGTGGCAGGCTGGGAGAAAGGCTGGGTCTGAGGTACACTTCGAGATGTGTCAGTTTGGCATTGGTGCTGTGGCTTTAGTGGTCCCCCACTAAGGCACTCTGCCGAGATCTGTGTTCCCCTGACTGTACCTTTTATGCCCAAGGATTCCCCATGCCTCCATGCAATTCCTGTTTATTTCTGCTTTCTAAAGTGGGGATGGAAAATAGGGCTCATCTCTCTCTCAAATTCTGACTGATGAATGGTGGCTCCTTGAAGTTGTGCTGTGAGGACTGTGAAGAAATTGTTGGGCTCCATGGATAGTGCTGTGATTGATGAGCAATGTCTGCCATGGCTACAAGAATTGGTGTTGACGGAATGCGTGCCAGGTCCTTATGTCTCTGTTCTAAGTAAGGTGTAAGAATCGGGCTGGCTTGATGGGTTCTTGAAGGATCTTTGGAGACCATAGCCCAAAGCACTAAGTTTATAGTTATTTTATATTCTGCTTTGTTCCAGAAAAGATTTAAGTCTTTGAGCAGTTTTGAGAGGAATTTTGAGACCTGTGGAAAGCTGGAGGGGGAGATAATTTTGAATAGGGTGGTGCCAGAGGCCCTCTGTTTTCCCCTGGATGACGGAGCCCAATGTTTAGAAAGCAATTATAGGGCTTACTGATGACAACAGATTCAGAAAGACTTGGCAGAATGGGGTTGGTCCCAGGCCTGTTGGGAATTTCAGGCAGAACATTTAGTATATTCCTCCTGGGTTGACAGCTTATATTTATGAGTATGTTGAAAAGCCAAGGAGAAATATATTTGCATCTACACATACATGGCTTTTTTTTTTTGTGGTTAACTAAAGAACCTGGAGATGGTTTCCTTATTATGTTAGGACCATTATCTCTCAACTCTACCTAGAAATCTCTGGTATACAACTTTACCAAGAAAGAAAGAAAGAAAGAAAGAAAGAAAGAAAGAAAGAAACCAGTGAGATCGTATGGTAGGTGCTAGTGATGCCATTTGGGGAAGATCCACTTACTTTTGTCTCTTAAAAATGGGATCAGTCACTTTTTCATATCTTAAGTGATTTAAACTGAAGCCTAATCTTGATTTTTAACATGAATCATTGACAGGTTGCTCTTCAACAGTGCCATTGTTTGTTGATTAGTGGACCGTGTCGGGCCAAAGCCAGCCACCGCTAGCTGCTGATGGTCTGTGGGTTTTAGAAACTGTCTGATGCTCTCATTAGTACTCGCCAGTCAATGCACACACCTGATTTCACGTACACAGCAACGTGGCAACATACCTTTTTCCATCTGTGAACACCTGCTCTCTTTCTCACTTGGAAACTGGGAGCATTTGAAAGGAAAATAGGCATATGTTTTTACTCCTTTGCAAATCCCAGGCAAACATGCTTTTGGATACCTGTCTGATGTTGAGTTTCTTGCCACAATGGGGACCCCAAGCTTTTCCCAAAGTTGTAGGCAGAGGGTTTTCACCTTCTTGGGTGAATATTCCTTGGTTCCTAGGCCAGGGGTCCAGGGTCAAGTGATGGAGGCGGAGTGGAGGAGGGAAGGCAGCATTTAGAAACCCAGCAATGTTATTTCTCATCCATCCGACTCTGCGTTTCACCCTCAGAGAAATGATTTTCTTATTGGTCTCCATGAGACACAATCCCATTTAAGAGCATCTCAGCAGTTTCACTGTCTCTGGAACCTTCTAGAGGTGATGGCTGGCTGGCTATAATTGTGACTGTAGGTGCCTCATCATTTGTTTTCAGGCATTTCAAAATTTCTGTTTCTTTCGGCTGATCACAATTGTCGATGTATTGGCATTACATACCAATTTTTAAGGTGTGTGAAGGTCAGTGGGCTTTATCACCCCTCATTTCCAAAGCAGAAGCCTCCCCTAACTGGAAAGACTTATTCTAACACCACCGAGGAGCCTCCTCCCCAAAGTTTCCAAGAGCCCAGAGCATGAACTTTGGGTTCTAGACAGAAGGCCTAGGAGGAGGTCGGGAAGGGGGTGGCGCCCTGTTGGGAGGTGGAGCCTGAGGAGGAGGGGGAAGGGTGGAAGGTGGGGATGGAATTGGAGGGGTGGGAGCACTGGGGGGTGGGGGAGGGCAGTGGGGAGCAGGGGGTGGGGGGGTGTAAATGGGGGCAGGAGGGGGTGAGGTGGTGTGGTAGGCGTTGTTGAGGGGGTACTTGGCAGGCTGATTGTTCTTGACTCTGGTGAAGTTGATGCAGCGCCCCTGTAAGAGAATCAGAGAGAAGGACCTGTGAGCGGATTGCTGTTTACAGCAGGGCAGGTGGGAGGCGCCGTGGGCAGCGTGAAAGAAACCTGTAGAAAGCAGACACGATGTTTGTGACAGTGCTCTCCTGACATGCACTAGAACTTGACGACAAATAAACTCCCCATTTCTTTTTTTCTGGGCTTACCGTGTTGTAAAATTATTTGTTACAATTCATTTTCCTGGAGGTTCTCTCCCAAAGGGGAGGAAGAAGAGAGGACTGACCTTCACTGGGCACATGGGGTCAAGCTGTGTACCGAGGTCATCAGATTTCATCTCAACAGCTTTGCCAGCCAGGAACTGTTATCAAATGTTCTAGTTCATAAGTGGGGAAACTGAGGCTCAAAAACATTAAATCTCTTTCCCAAAGCCATACAACCAGGAAGAGGTGGGGGTTGGTGATTCGAATCCCAAAGAGGCTCCAGAACCTCTCTTCTTGCTGCCATGCTCTCATGTCTTCTAAGGAGGGGGGAACTCCACATTTTTTAAACAAAGGGAACTTGTTTCAACTGATTTTGGTGACGCTCCTGGAGGCAGTAGCAGGCTGACACGATGAGCTTCTCCTGTACTGTAATTCGAGCTCAGTCAGTCTGTGATCTGTTCTGTGGTGAAGGTGGCAAACCGGGGTGACTGTCAGAGGCGCTCCTGCATTTGCCTCTCCCCATCAACTTCTGCCCCTTCAGCCACTGGTGCTGAGGGTGACTTAAGGAGGCAGCTCCCCCCTCCCGCTGTGAACAAGACTCCAGTCCATACAGCTTCCCCCTTCTTGGCCCTGCTGTCCCTGAAAGTCCATCAGGAACAATTTATCCTGCCCTTGATCTGGTTGGGGCAGTCCCACTTCTTCCAGATGCTTGCACCTGCTCAGGTACGCTTAGATTCTTAAGAAATAGAGCCTGGGGATATTTCATTGCAAAGCAGACATCTGCCCTGAATTCCCATCTTTCTTGGGGACCTCACTGGACAAGGCAGAGCAGATGCCTGGAGGCCCTACAGCAGCCTCTAGAAATTCCAGAATCTGCAGCCAGCCCTACGTAGCCCTCTCTCCTTTGTGGTGTCACCTCTCAGCTCTTCAAAGTCAGTCCTGCCTGCCCTGCCCCCCTCCCCACCCCCCCACCAGAGGACATTCTCCTTCCAGTGCCTGTGCTCCCTTTGCTTTTGGCATCAGACCCTCCTGCTTTGCCTGGGCAGGATGTGGACCTACCTTGTGAGGTCCTACCCTTCCTCTGAGTGTCCTGGGCCTGCAGGGCACCTTGTTGTCCCCTCTACTGTGTGTCCTGGATGCCTGCAGAATCTCTCCCACAAGGAGGTGGGGTGGGGGCACATGCCTTCAGGGCTGCCCTGCCCCTTTCTCCCTCTCCTGCTCATCCTAACCCGATAAGGCGCTACACCAGGGCTGGGGCTGGTGTGTGGGTTTTTCCCAGCTTCACCCTCCAGGATGGACGCCCAGCCTGGGGCATCTGCCCTGGATGGGATATGTCCAGAGAGGCCGGAATTTCCCTTTACAGGCCTTTGGAGGAAGGGGCTGAGGGGAATGAAGAGGGCCAGTTTGTGGAATTTAAGGCACAATCACCTGTAGGAGATACAAGCGTGTGATTTGAGATGTGGCTCGGGCCAAGAGTCATAGCAGGGGCACGAAGCATTGTGGGAGACAATGGAGGCTGAGCCAACCTGGCCTCACATGCACACACCCCACTCTGAGTCCTATGTCAGTCCCTTCCGCTGCCCCCACGCATCTTTCCCTGATGACTCCAGCCTCCATGTAGCCTTTGCTTCCCTCCCTGAGTTCTCTAGTTACAGTCTATGCCATGCACAGAAGCCTGCAAACTATAGTCTCTAGTTGTTTGATTGGTGAATGCCTTGCCTTCCTGACCAGATGAGAAACTTCTGGAAGACAGCAGCCTTATTTTGCACTCTGCTGCTCCACTATTGGTTTGGGAATTACAATGCCATATTTAGATGCCAGCACCCCATTCCTCTGAGCTTGCATTTCGTGAGATTAGAACAGGGCCTAACCTTGTTAGGTTCTGATTGGGAGCCCACTGACCGCAGAAATAAGTTCCCATCTCGTCATGGCATTGCCCAGAACTCCCAGGTCAGTGCGAAGCTCTCACAGGTTAGGTCGACTTTGTAACCCAGTGCTGTTAAGTTCCCAGTTGTCCAAGCAGCCCTCCTCTTTTTTTTTTTTTGTTAAAGATTTTATTTATTTATTTGAGAGAGAAAGGGAGGGAGGGAGAGAGAGAAGGAGCAGGAGGAGGGAGAGGGACAAGCAAGAGAGAAGCAAGACTCCCTTCTGAGCAGGGAGCCAGATGCGGGGACCCTTCTCAGGACCCCAGGATCATGACCTGAATGGAAGGCAGATGCTTAACCGACTGAGCCACCCAGGAGCCCCCTAAGCAGCCCTCTTTTACAGCTATTAAAAAAAGAGAGACAACAGGCCTAGAATGGAGTCACCTGTGCTAATCCTCATGTCAGCAAATCAAGACTCAATACCTAACTTAATTGTAGTTTCAAACTTTCCCAGAAATGTAATCTTAAACCTGTCAATCTGGAATTTCCTGGTCAGTATTAGTGAGGTAATCTTCCTGATAGGCCTCTTATGTCCCTCAAAGATGAGGTAACCCACTCTTTCCTGTCCCTAGCCCCTTCTGCCTATAAGAGTCTCCCATTTTGTACTGCTCCTTGGAGCTCCTTTCTGTTTCCTAGCTGGGATATAGCTTGATTCATGAATTGTTGAATAAAGCCAATAAGATCTTTAAATTTTATTTAGTTGAATTTTATTTTTTAGCACAGCTTTATAAATCTAAGCTTTGGGAATAGTTTATTTATAATTCTGGATAAAGCTCTTTCCTTCAAGAATGTTAAAGTCCTAATGATTGCCATCTGTGATAAATTCCTGTAATGGACAACTCAGAGTTGGGATTTACTGTACTACATATTCTGCCCTTTGTTCCTAGACAGGCCAAGTCAGACAAAGAGACTCAAAAGCTTCATTTCCTCTGAAGATGAAGGAGAATTCTGGTCCTAAAGATGGAGTTACTGGTGCCTGTCAAGTCCCCATATGGCTTCAGATTTCCCTGAGGGATGGCCATCCCACGGCTCCCTCCCTGGGGTGGGATGGGGGGCTGCAGTAGAAAGAGGAGGCCTGCTAATTCAGAGGCCTGTTTACTTATTTCACACACTGTAATGCTAATATTTTTATCAGAGGCTATTTTGTCCAGAGACAAAATCAGGAGCTCCCAGCCTTCTTCTACCAATACATCTGTTCATAACCCAGATTAGGATCCCCAGATGTCTTCCAGAAAGTGTGAAAGAATAATCCACAGAATAAAAGATGTTCTCTCACATCTCTCTGTCAGCTGTGGAGGTTGGGGTTGGGAGTGAGGTGGAAGGAAGACTTTCTTAGGTCAGTCTCTCCAGCTGCCATCATGACCTCTTGGCCAAAGCAACAGAAGGATGGGGCGGGGTGGGGAGGGAGAGAGGCAAGAAGCCCCTTTCCTGTAGTCAGTAATAGTCCAGGGGCACTCATGGGTCTCCTGCTTCAGAGCACTAGGCTATGGTTCATTAGATACCCCAGCCCATTAGAGCTGAGCACAGCAGCCCAGAGCTCTTAGTAAGCAGCCAAGATGGGTTAGGAGGCCAGCTCAGTCTCCTCCATGTCCCACTGCGTGACATGGGGTGGGGATAATAATGCTGCCTGCCACTTGGAGTCATTATGAGGATTAACTTAATCAGTGTTGATGAAGGCCTTGGAACAGTGCCTGCCACATGGAGTTTGTAAGTGAAATTGATGCTCAGACACAATAATGACCTTGTCTAGGGTAGGAAGGCCAGTTGGAGGTAGGATCAGGTTTTCTGACTCCTAGCTTAGTACCTTCTAAGTGAGCGGCAGACTAGAGCCTCCACAGTCCGCACCTGGCTTTCATAACAAAGCTGATGTGTGTGGGGGGAATGTAGCCCTGAACATGTGACCAGAGCCATCCCCAGAGCCCGCTATCTTATGCCTTCTCTGTACCTTCCCATGGCATGAAACTCCTGTAACTGAATCTTATAGGACCTCCCACCATGCTTTGCACACACAGTTGACTGATGATGCATCTACACATATTTATCGTCCTGAAGAAAGGTGCAGACTCGGCACAAACAAATCCCTGGGGTCAGTTACAGTAAGATGCAATTAGGACTTCAGGGAGGGGTGTGGCTACAAATTAAGTTCTTAAAACCTGGAACTGGAGGAGCCAACACAAACGCTGTAACACTTAGACCATATAATTGGCCTAAAGATCAGTTTACACGACATCATTTTTTGCCTGTGAGAGGATAATAGAAAGGCCAGATGTTCTCAGTGTCATATATGCCAGCAAATCTGCACCAGTGTTTGCTTAAAAGGTTGCTAGGACGACCAGAGCTCTCAGTTCATACGCTGGTCTTTGTAACCCAGTTAAATTCTTTGCAGGATTGTTTTTGGGAGGTTTGATTTGATCCAACATTTGGCTTTGACCTCAGTTTACCTCGGCTTGCTCATTTGCAAAGTACAAGTGCCATTATTTTCACAAATTAGCAACAAAATACTCTGGTTAAATTCTAAGAAGAAAATGCAACAATATCTCCTGCTAAGCAGTGTCTCAGCAGGGTGCTAGGTGGCTTTTCTCCTAGACTGGAAAGCACCATTTTGATTTGACTGAATCTAGTAGTGTTGAGAGGATTATTAGAAATATCCTAGGCATATCATTTTTACTCATTATTTTCAGTGTACAGAAAGGAAGGCTTATTTAAATGTGGTGTCCAAGATGATAAATCAGTAAATGGTAGAAGTGGGATTAAAACCAGCTCTACTTGCCTTCGGCACTTATCCTTTTTCCCTCTATTATCCTGAATCTAGACTAAAAATGCAAATTTTTTTTGAATCACTTGTAGATGGTATCACACAATGTAGCTCTTGACCACAATCCATCAACTCTTGATGCAGCTGTCAAGAGATATTTCCAGAACACAAGTTTAGTCAATTCAATGCCCAGCTCAAAATCCTTCAATGACTCCCCACTGCCTTTAGAATAAAATCCAAATACCTCTGATGGCATATGCAGCTCTTTGTGATTTGGTCCTCGTTTACATATTTCAATTAATTTTTTTGTTTTTTTATTGCAGGATGTTCAACTTGACCCATCCAAAGCTCTCTGCAAAAATTTGTTCAATGAAAGAAGATAACATGCCATTTGGTATTCTTCTCTGTTGATATTGCTCCCCAACTGGTGGGTGAGTGTCTCTGAGGTGGCCTCTGGGTCATCTCCTCTTGAGATATTTATAATCTCAAATTTAAGTTGGTGCTCAACACATACTGCTTACATCCCAAGGGTTTTTGAGGGGGAGCAAGCCTTCTTAGAAAGCTCAAGTTTTTCCTTGCAAGTTTAGGTTCTCAAAAGATCAAAGGTCCATGAGCTTGCAGTTGTGAATTTAGGTCTCCTTAGTCACCCCCTCATGGTCTCTTTGGGCTATCTTCTAGGCTCTTGGGGAAGGGGTGGCAAGAATGCTATGTGCTCCCCTCGATTTTCACACTAGAAATGTTAACATGTTACCTCTAAGAATACTTTTTTGGGGTTACTCTTGATTGATTTGTCAGATGAAACCGTTCTTCAATAAAACTCTTTACCTAAGTTGGAGGTGACACATTCTGAACAATCATGGTGTAGTCATGAAAGATGAAAGATCTTATTGACCAGGTTCTGGCTTCTTCCCAGCTTTGAACTATAGACACCTATGGTCCACGGGGAAGAGAGACAGGAAACTGGTGGTGTGGGGCTGTCTTCAGCTCTGTGGGTCAGGGCTAGGAGGCAGAGTTCTACCACCAATTCCACAACTAACACACTCACTGTAAAACCTTGAGTAAATCCCTTTCTCTCTATGGGCCTAAGTGTCTTCATATATAAAATAAAGTTGTTGCACTAGCTTGACGACATCCACAGGGCCTTTTAGCCCTAATGTTTTATAACTCCATCAAAATTTGAGTTGCTTTTGAACCTTTTGCTCAGATACTGTAATCTGAATTCTTTGGGGACAGCCAGTTTGCAAGTCTTCTTATACTACGGCATTTGGCTCTTTGTATTGCATAGTTTTGGGTTCGTCATTAGATTTACAAAATATTAATAAGTTGAAAATTCAAAGCTGGACTCTCCATCTTCCGCTCTTTGGTTACCGTGGTAAGAACTCAAATTTGCCTCTGAGTCCTGCAGTTGGGTCTGTGGCATGACGGGGGAGATGTGAGAAGAGCTGTGGGCTGATTGTGTGCAAAAGACTTGCCAGTGGTGAGCTCATGTGTGCTGAGTGTTATAAAACATCTGTTTGGGTATCAGGCACGCTCATTGGAGCGGGAGCTGGCCTTCGGAGATGGTTAAAAATATGCCATGGCTCCCAGAGATTAAACCAAATAGTTTCCTCTGAACAGAGGTCACTTAAGGAAATTGGATTTCACAGGAAGAAGACTAAAATAATCAGGCGGAAAAAGTATAACACGTATGCCAAGTTTCTTCTGACAAGTACCTTTTCTCTCTAGCCCGGTTCTTCCATTGATTATCTCGTTTGGAGGTATTTTTCAAGTTACAAATGGATGGGGTTTCCAAAGTTTGTTTCAAGTCAGTTGTTTAGAATTAGGAGCATAGTTTCTCACTTAAGTCACTCTTATAAATGGGGGTTGGTTCTTAGGCTAGACCACAAAATCTCACTGGGGTATTGAAGGCAATTGACGTAATCCTGCTGAAGTTGATGCTCTAGTGATAAATGAGACACATGAGGAATGAATGGATGGAGGGCTGGATTAGGTGACTTAATAGTGCCTCCTATCCCATATGTGTTTCCCCCCATTCGTTATATGTACATTCATCCTTTTGACAAATGGTGTTTGATTGCCGGCTATGTTCTGGACACCTTATACGGTGCTGACTTTAGTGATGAGCAGCCAGAAACAGCCCCTGCTCTCTTGAAAAATATAGTCCAGAGGTGGAGAGAGATTTCAGTAAATTAATCCCACAAACAAATGGCCCATAACAAACATGAGTCCCATGACCCTGGCCTTGACCATAGTTGATTGGACCTGAGGTGAGCACCGAAACTCAGGTAGGTCAATCAGATTCTCTCTTCTCCGAATTTGGAATTACAACTGAGTTACTAACTGAGGCAGTCAGTTAGGGTTGATCCTTTGAATAGAGGGGATCAAAGTGGGAACTGGAGGGTGGCTATTTTCTGCAAAGTCAGGAAGAAGCAGAGTTCTGATTCCATCTCTAAAAATCTTTCATATCCATTCACTCGTCCTTACCTCACTGTCACTCAGTCTTCTATAACTTGGGCCAATAAGTAAACTGGCTTTCCTGTTTTCAGCCTTTCTCTTTTCTAGTTATGTTTTTTTTTTTTAAAGATTTTATTTATTCATTTAACAGAGAGAGAACACAAGCAGGCAGAGAGGCAGGCAGAAGCAGAGAGAGGAGCAGGCTCCCTGCGGAGCAAGGAGCCCGATGTGGGACTCGATCCCAAGACGCCGGGATCATGACCTGAGCCAAAGGCAGTTGCCTAACCAACTGCGCCACCCAGGCGTCCCTCTAGTTATGTTTTGAAATTTATACGCAAACACACATAAATGAAAATCCATATGTACATACATATATACAGGGATGTTTGTACACATATACAAGATGTATATATGCATATATTTGTAAAATTTTATGTACACATAGACACACATTCAAAGTTGTCTTCCTGCTTAAACTCTTCAATGCCTCTCCACCTTCTGTAGGAAAATACCCAAGTTCCTCAGCATGCACAGGCTCCTGCTCCCTTTGTTTCTTTCTGCCATCCCATTTCCTTCTCTTTCTTTGAACCCTACACTTCAGCTTTGGTCCATCTTTGAAGGGAAACCCCCATACTCTGGCTCTTTGACAGCATTCAGTCATAGGCCCAGTTCCGTGACAGGGACAAAATGGCATAGAGATGCCTGTCTCGCTTCTTTCCCCTTCCCCAGAGTCGGCGCTGGAGCAACAGGAAGGCTGTGGTGTGAGCGGTGGTGCTGGAGTCCCTCTGGCCTGCCTGCCCTCCACCTCAAACTTGCCCTTCCCATAAATCTCACACAGCAGCAGCCTGCCTTTTATGTGCTGTTCATGTGAAAGGATCCAAGGTCAACTCTTTCAGTTGTTTGATTCATTTTGCTGACACACGTGCTGGCACGGTTTCCATAATAACTTCTTTGGAGGCCAAAAGTTAGGGTAAGATGAAAGCAGAAAGGAAATATTTGGTAACAAGAGGAAACTAAGAAAATGAAAGGGCATAATTAAAAATGGCTTATCCTTAGTGGGACAGGTGCCGGCATAGGACTGCTGAGATATGACTTATTTAAGAATAAAATTGAGGGCGCCTGGGTGGCTCTATTGGTTAAGCATCTGCCTTTGGCTCAGGTCGTGATCCTGGGGTCCTGGGTTCGAGCCCCCCCCCCACCCCCGTCTTGAGCTCCCTCCCCAGCAAAGAGTCTGCTTCTCTCTCTTCCTCTGACCCTCCTCCCTGCTCACGCTCTCTCTCTCAATGAATAAATACATAAATCTTTTTTAAAAATTAAAATTCCCATTTTTCATCTGATTACAAAGGTCTGTATTTTCTATGTGGAAAATTTGGAAAATGTACAAAAGAATGAAAAAGAAGAGAAGAAGAGAAGGCTTGTAAGTTCTAACCCTTAGAGCGTTACTGTGTTGTGCTTATTCTTTCAGCCTGCACACACACACGCACACACACACACACACACACACACGCACACACGCGCACGCACGCACACACACGCGCGCACACACACACGCGCGCACACACACACACACACACACACACGCACGGTGGTGCATGAATTTACAAAAATGGGAATCGTTCTGTCCAAAAGTTTTTAAATGATAGACTGTGACCATTTTTCCCCTGCCATTTTCGGTATGATTTGCAATAATTGCATAATCTTCTATCACATGGCAGCACCAAATGCGGTTATTAAATTCTTTATTGGGGATTAAGAGTCCATCTAACTTCTAATTTCCCCTAACACGTCTTCAATAAACTTCTGGGGAGTTCTAGAATCCATGGTTAATCTTCGACTTGGGATTTCTCTATCCAACTTCCTATGTGAGATTGGCCACTCTTCTTTTGTTATGTGTTATTTTTGTCTTCAAGATTATATTAACTTTACAAAAGACCTGGGGAAGGTTTCCATTTCTTAATATATTTTATATTTTTGAAATAGCATAAGAGTTATTTGTTCATTGAAAGCATGAGAAAATTCTCTGTAAATCTTTCCAGACAGGCTGTTTTTCTAAAATGCAGTTCTTTGATGACCTGAAAAGTTTTTGCTGCAGGGGCGCCTGGGTGGCTCAGTTGTTAAGCAACTGCCTTCGGCTCAGGTCATGATCCTGGAGTCCCCGGATCGAGTCCCGCATCGAGTCCCGCATCGAGTCCCGCATCGAGTCCCTCCCGCATCGAGTCCCGCATCGAGTCCCGCATCTGGCTCCCTGCTCAGCGGGGAGTCTGCTTCTCCCTCTTCCTCTCATGCTTCCTCTCTCTCTCTCAAATAAATAAATAAATAAATAAATAAATAAAATCTTAAAAAAAAAAAGTTTTTGCTGCAGGTATTGACCTATTAAGGTTTTGTATTCTTTGTGAGTTCATTTCCAAAATTTATTCTTTCTTAGAAAACCATTCATTTTTTAAGCGTTTGTGTAGGTTTGTGCTTGGCACAAAGGAAATTCTCACAGTTAATTCTATTTATGGTGATATCTCTTTTGTAATCATTAATATTATACATATGTGCATGTTTTGACTTTTTTTTGACTTTCAGAGATTTGCCAATGATATTAGCATTTCCCAAAAGCTTAAGACTTATTTCTCCGTTCTACTGATTTTGCTTTATTTTCATTAATTTGTCCTTATATTCATAGATTCCTTGTTTCTGCTTTCTGTAGATTTGTTTCATATTCTTTTCTAAGTTTTAACTGAGTACTTAGCTCATTTATTTTCATTTTTGTTTAATAATAAAAAAATTTAAGGCTATGAGTTTTCCAAATTCTGTAAGTTTTTACTGTGGTGTTCTAATTGTCATTATTTTCTAAAATCTAAAATTGTAGTTTTGATTTCCTCTTAGACTCAACAGTAATTTGTGAGTATTTTAAAACTTCTAGGTACTTTTAAAAAAATGTTTAATACCTTATTAACTTCCAGCTTCTTTCTTTTCTTTCTTTCTTTCTTTCTTTCTTTCTTTCTTTTTCTTTCTTCCTTTGGCCTGTAAAAATTATACTTTCTCTCTTTTTTCAGGTTTTCTTTATTGCCTAAGTTATAGTTAATTTTTACAAGTTTTAAAAGTAATGTGAATTCTCAATTTGATGGTTGTACTGTTAGATAAATATTCATTTATTTATAAATATAAATATAAAAAATAGTCATTTTTTATTAAAGCCTCTATATTACTTGTTTATTTAATCTGCTTACTCTACTGAAGTCTAAGGGTGGTATGGGTTTATTAACTATTCCCCTTTGATATTTTAAGCAGTTATATTTGCTCACATTTTATGCTGCTGCTTAGTTAGTCATTGGGCCACTCAGGAGCAGTAGGGAGTGGGTCTCCCTCAGAGCAGTCAAGGCAGAGAGAATTTCTTTTATTCTAAAAAATTCTCTCTTCTTGTTTGGTGGTAGCTTGTCTGGAAAGATGTCTGCTGTTAATTCCTTCTCTCGCGTGTGCAGAGGCCACATCCCCATGGGGAGGAAGAGTCTCTTTCTCCACTCCCTCCATGCTGGGTTGGCTTGTAACAGTTTTGAATAACGGAATCTGATGGAGGTGATATTGTGATAACTTTGAGCCAGATATTAAGATGCCTGGAACTTCCTGGTTTGGGGGCCGGGAGCCTCCACGTAAGAAGTCCCGGCTACTCCACTGTCCTCTGCCCTCTTCTCCTCTACTCTATGTGGAGGATGGTGGAGGACAGACAAGTGAGAGAAGCAACCTTCTTGAATGTCTAGCCCAGTCAAACTCCTGATGACTCCAGCCCTAGCAACTTTCTGACAGCAACTTCATCAGAGATGCCAGGTGAGAATTACACAACTGATCCTGGTCAACCCACAGAACTATAAGAGAAAACACCAAATTGTTGTTCGAAGCCACTGTGTTTTGGAGTGGTTTGTTATGGAGCAATACCGAAATGAGCAGCAATTCATCTCTTTGTCCAGGCAGGTCATTCCTGGTTTGTAGAGCTGAAAATGGTGGTGGTTGTAGGTTTCCCCTGTTTTTTGGATTCTTAACTTGGCACCCTTCCCAATGTTGTCTGGTAAAGATCCAGATCTGGGCTCTACTTATTGCCTGCTTGGCTAGAACTTCATATCGCTTGTATCCGGGGGCCCCCTGGAGAAAGATGAGATCCCTGGGTGCGACAAAGATATGACCCCAAAGGCAGCCATCACACATTTCCCTTTCTGTTTCTTGATATCACCCTGCATTACTAATCATGAAATGTAGGCTGCTATGTTGGTGAAGAAAGGCCGAACCGGGAGACGACTGGGAAAGACGTTGCAATAATGAGAAGACGTTGCCTTCTCCTTTATACACTTGCAAGCCTCCTCGTGTGAGTTGGGCGTGAGACACCCTATCACCTCCTCCCAGGCTGCCAGTCAGTGGCTCCCGGCTGGAAAGTCTCCCCCAGTTGTGCAGTTAAGTAAAACAGGAGTGTTCAAATTGCCGTTCTGACATGACAGTCTTTTAAATTTCAACAAACCATCACAGGCAACAAAGACAGAAATCCACATGTTGCCATAAGGAATTGGTCTACCAGTGAACCTTCACATTTGATGCTTAAATACCCTCTTTCAAGTCTCATCATTATATATAAAACCATGGCATGGTTGTAAGCATCTGTCTAATTCTGACAAATTAAAAAAAAAAAAGATAAATTCGAGAAAGGAGAGCCAGGAAGAGTGATCAGGTGGCCAATGTGTCGTTAGTGGGGACTGGCTCTAAAATGTCAGACTGAATTTCAAGATAGCAAGACGAAGATGTATGTGGAAATACCACAGAGAGTACACTTTAGAGGTGGAATTAATTGAAAGTATTTGTTGGCTCAAGAGGAAGTAGATCTGAAAGGTCTGACCCAGGGTAGCCTAATGTTTCTTAATTTCGCTTAAAAAAAAACAAACAGCCACAGGTACTGACCATCTCCTCTTCCTTGGTTCACCACGTCCACTGTATGCACGAGGGGTCCTGCTAAGCCTTGTGGCAGTGACTTCTCTAAAGAGCCTGGCTTTACTTGACGTTTTGGATGAGTCTCAGCAATAATGGTGCTTAATGTACTTTTTTTTTAAGATTTAAGAAAAAAAACACTGTGGCGAGGTCCTGCTGAGTGAGTGGAAGTCTGACCCAGGATGAACTGATTTTATTCTGAAGCTTCTCTCCTGATTAACAATCTTGAGAACATTTTCATGGCCCTGTCCATGTCCTCAGTTAAATGGTTCTCACTACTTAGAACGGTCATTAATATAATCATTATTTTATTTATGTCGAGGTATTTGCCTTAAAAATGTGGCGCCAGAAGATAAGCTTGGCATGATTCAGCTTGGCTGTCAAAACGTAAAACTATGAAGTTACTTATTCCTCTGTTGCGTAGCTCCAGCCTCATCCTGCTCGGTGTGTGGAAGCTCCTGCATGAAGGTTTGTTTTCTTCTTTGGTATATGATGTGAGGAATCCCACATTTAGAATGAGCTCTTTTCCTCTGCCTGGTAGCGGCCAAAGTGCTTTCCCCGGACTGGAGGGAATATTGACTTCACAAGAGAACAATACTTTTACAGTGACAATAGTGTGTCAGCGAGGGGCATCCTAAATGGGTATGTGTTCCGTAGGTTCTCAGCACCTCACACACGCACCATCTTCCTATCCATGACCCTGTCCGAACGGCTAAGCTCCCTATCTGCGGGACCGGTGCTTGTGATGAAGGGAAAAGTTTCATGCTGATCACCTCTACCTTTACTGAGTGCTTCTACTGTGCCAGGCTGGGTGCTAGTTCTTTTATAGACATCATCTCATTTTGCACTCTAAACAGCACGAGTGGTTGGTATTAGTACCCGGATTCGAAAATGGAGAAACAGGCTTGGAACAGAAAGGAATTTGCCCGGGGTCTTTCTGCCAATGAATGACAGAGTAGGGATTTGAATCCAGGTCTGTTTGACTCTCAACTCTTCCTTCCTCCCTTCCTTAAGGTTATTTATTTGTTTATTTATTTGAGAGGGAGAGACAGTATGTGAGAGAGAGCACAAGAGGGGGTGGAGAGGAACTGAGGAACAGGGAGAATCCCCGCTGAGCAGGGAGCCCGACTTGGGGCTAGATCCCAGGACCCTGGGATCATGACCTGAGCCAAAGGCAGACCCTTAATCGACTAAGCTACCCAGGTGCCCCTCTCAACTCTTTTGAGCAACATGTGCTTTTAGACTGGACTGAATCTAGTCCATCATCAAAATGCATCAAGAGATGTAGCTACTTCGTAGAGATGGCCACCAGGAATATTGTACATTCGAGAATTTACTTTGGGTCCCAGTACATCCCTGCTGCACCATTCTCTTCTAGCTTTCCATGTCTTTACTTGTTCCTTCCTTGGAATTTCAATGCCTTTTAGCTGCACTTCCTGGAGAATGGCCCCGTCTCTCTGGTCTTCCTTCCAGTCAAAACTTGCTTGTCCCGTGCGCCTCCCCTTTCAATCCTTCTCGATGCTTTCTACGTGACACATCTCTAATCTGATCCATGTGATGGGTCCACTATGAATATTTATTCCTTAATAGGTACTTTATTTCCATGGATACAAATATAAACTCTAAGAAAGGTGGCTAATTATCTTCCATATCCACGTTCACGGTCTTCCTTCAGAAGGAGAACTGCTGAATTTCACTGGGCATGGGACCCTCTCTCATTGACTGCATTTCCCAGCCTCCCTTGCATAAATCAGTTCAAGAGGTGGTGAATGCTGCTGAAAGGCCTGGCCCAGTGTGGTGCGTGAATTTGCAGCTGGGGGTGGACTCCTTTGCATTGAGGTGCGGCGATGTAACCTATATTCTGACCAGTTGGATGTTAGCAGAAGTGATGCATACAGATTCCAGGCTATGCCTTAAGAGGAAGGGGCATACCCTCTCTTTTTCCCTTTTTGGACTCTGCAGATGAGAGCTACACTCTAGGGATGAAGGAACATGAAAAGAAGCCTAGGTGCCCGATAGCATGAAGTCACCATCCTGACCCTGACAGCTTTTCCCCAGAGGGGAGGAAAAGGGCTCTGTCCTGTTTAAGCCTATATTATTTTGAGACTTTTCTAGATCAGCTGAACCTCTAACCTAAATTATATTACTCCTAAAAGGAACCCCCTGAACACTGTGTGATTCTGAAGGAGTTACCCCAATACTGGGCATCTGGGGTGCCATCCTGGTGATCTTCTGGGAGCAGGCTAGACCTTGGTGTGCCTCTTAAATTTTGACCATGTAGTTGGGTACCTGCTCCAGATTGACATAGGCTGGTCTCTACCCAGCTGGCTCAGAAAAGCTCCCTCAATTTTCCTGGGCTAATCTGCTCTTCACGTAGGGGCTGGTATGATCCTGCTAGAGTGCCTCTCAAATCGAAACCAAAGGAAGACAGTAGTCAAAACCCTAAAATATCATGGTTGATGTTTGCAATTGGCCAGACACAGAAATGGAAAATTTATAGCACAGAAAATCTGGGTTTCATTTAAGAGTAAAAAGCATTAATTTCAAGTTATCCAGCCTCAAAATTGGTTTCAGGCCTCCACTGGGACCCAATATTCTTCCTAATTGCAAGACCATGTAGAGTTGGATCTGAATTGAGACCAGGACCTGGTATCAAAATGCCTCCTTTCCATTTTGGAAATACCTCACGAATTCAGCTGCACTAATGAAATATTTGCGATAATTCTCCCCAGACTGGGCTGAGCCTATGTTCTGTAGGGTCTGAAAGAAGTGGTTTGTTAGACTGATATTTTAGTGAGAGCATAGGAGGAAGCCTTAAAAGGAAAAAAAAGTACACCTCAAATCCTCTGGAAAGAGGCAGGCTATCAAATATAGGAAAGTTTGTGGGGATCTCAGCACCTTAAATATAAAAAAAGATGTTGTTAATGGCCAGTTAATCTTACTTGTTCGGTAAAAGTGGACTCGGCAGAGACCTCCGCTTGGAGAGACCGTGAGTGGCAGCCCCCGCTTTGCTTCCGTCTATTTAAATGCTCCCTCCTGGTTGCAAAGCCCTTACCAGGATAGCAAAAAGTCACCCCAGGTGCCCATGTGGGCCTGGCTGCAGAATTCTTCTCAGCCTCCTCCCATGGGTTCCATCGCTGCTTCTGGCGAGTAGCATTTCTCACTTCTTGAACACTGTTTTGGCCCCTGGGCCTCGCCATTCCTGCGCATTGATGAGACCCTTGAGGCCAGCTCGAGATTTGTCCCCCCGGCTTTAGGACCTACTCCGTGTCTTCCCCAGTCAACCGGCCTTTCACAGGCCCTGCTCGGATGGGCTGGAGCAGGTGCTTACGTTCACCTGACAGGAACAAGCTGCCTCGGAGAGATGGACAGGCCAGGCTTTGGTTAATGTGCCTTGTGCCCCCTCTTCTCTTACTTTCACTTAAATCTATCTCAGAAGGCGGTACCGTGTAGATAAATCCATCTGCTGGTGTGGCAAGGGCAGTTTGAGAATGTAAGTTGCTATGTGGATAGAGGCCATCTTCCTGCTCACCTGATTCGGCAGGATTGAGAGCTTAGGACTGGGATGTTGTGTGGGCCGCAGGAAACAGAGCCTTCACCTCCTGACTCAGTAGAAGGTATGGACGGGAGGGTCTCCAAGACTCGGCCTCTATACACAACACTGAGGTCTTCACCTCTAAGGAGTGTGAGAAAGGCGAGTTTTCCAAGGGGCTCTGGTCCACGCTGGACATGAGTAAAAGGTAAAGATCCCGTTTCTCCGGCTGGCCCATCTGCCGTCATCTCCGTCTCTCAGCTGGTCTCTCTGAGACCTTGTTGGCCTCCCTTTCCAGTCCACCCTGCTACGAGATCCTGACTGCCAACATGGCTGACAGGGCGCTTGTGATCAGCCTCATTTCCTGCCACACTCCCTCCTTCTCCTTACCTGCCAGCCCCTGCAGCTTCCCTTCAAATCCACGATCACCTGAACTTCATGACCTTTGCCTGTGCACTTCGTGAAACATACTTTCCCCTGAACCTCGCTGGGCTAAATTATATTCATAACTCAGGTCCCAGTGTAGCCTCTTCCTCAGAGAGGTTTGCCTGCCCATGTCCTACCTCACTTGGGCCCACCTGCGTATCTCTCTCATGGCCTTCTGGCCTTTTCCATGTCAACCTTTGTCATCATCTATTTGTGTGTTTGTCTTTCTGTTTGCCACAATACCGCAAGCTCTCTGGTGGCCACTGAATTTCCTTCACCACCCAGGGCCCGGCACACAGAGGGCTGCCAATAAAATAAAGGAATGGTAAAATAAAAGAATAAAGGGTAAAATAAAGGAATGAAGCAGCAGACCCTGCTTCCCAGGAACATGGGCAATGTTTGTCAAATGCTGCGTTAAGCCCTAGGAATGTTATGATCCTATTTGTATCCCGTGAACAAGCTTAAAAGCTTATCGAATGGGCCCAGCTTGGTCGTTGTTATAACTTTAACAGCCATGATTTATTCAAGCCCTATCTATGTTATCCTGAAACCTCGCCACAACCTTGGAAGGTAGGTATTACTCTCCCCTTCTCAAAGACAGAGAAATGGGGGTTCTTGAAGGCTGAGCCCAGGGCCACACAAATAGTGAAGGAGACAGGATTCGATCTAGGTTGGTCTGAATCTGAGCTTTCCATGCTTTCCCCTCAAGGCTGCTGCCTCTGCACTGTGTCCCTTGGTATTTTCCTAGCTTCTAGGTTACTGACTCTGTGTGTGTGTGTGTGTGTGTGTGTGTGTGTCTACCTACCTGGAGGGGTGTCTCCTAGCTGAGCCCCTGGCCTGCTCACAGAAATCAACTCTGAAATGAATTCAGGCAGAGCACCCAAATAAACCCTGTGAATCCAGACAGTCCAGAGGAAAAAAAGGTGACCTCATGCTGAGTAAGAGCCATCTTTGTTCTGTCTCCAAAGACCCTGCAGTGTGTGTGTGTGTGGGGGGGGTGCTAGTGGTTTGGCTTTACTCCCCCTTCTGCTGCCATGCTTACCACCCCCTCCCAGTTCACTGAGGAAGAGGATTCTTGAGGCTGAGAGATGTGGCTGGGACTGAGGCAGAGGAATGCAGTGGTGAGGCAGTGTGGAGACACTCCACAGTTCTCCATGGCTTATCTGCTTTTCTGGGAGCTTCCGCTGCGAAGTGATAAAATAAGGATTAAGCACAAAGCCCAACATCAATTGCAATACTCCTTGTCCTCTTTTTTGGCCATCATGATTTCTACCTGGTCCTTCCATGTTTTCCGGCCTTCTTTCTTTGAGGGCTGGAATTTTGTCATATTATTTGATCTGAAAGAAGTTTCTAGAATAGCATCAGGCACTTGTTAGATAAACAAGCAAAGGCACTTGTTTGATAAATAAGCTGTCTGATGGTGTTACGGACCACATTGCAAAGTTGGAGAGGGAGCTGAGGCCTGTGTTGTTGGTTTCTCTCAATTCATTGTTCTTGCTCAGCTCATCTCTCAACCCCAGCCTCTCACTTTTGCTTTCCCCTTCTATGATGTGGATACCCCTCGGAGTGGGCTGAACAGAACTCCAAACCTGTCTGCCTTGAGACATCCTCTTCCTACCCTCCGCTCTAGCCATGTCCAGCCTACCACTGGGTCTGCCGTTCTCAACATTAGGGGCTCTCTGTGTACATCTCACGAGATCCCTCTTGAGATGCCAATGTGTTACCTGCGGGGGATGCCCCTTCAATGCTGGCACGTGGTGCAATGATCTGTCCTTTTGAGGCCATGGAAAGGGCACTCAGGATCGTTAAATCTGGGGGTGGTGTAGAAGGGGACACACTGGATGGGAATGGGGGGAGGCAAAGGATGAACATGTGCAGCAGAGCACTTAAAGGAGGTTAGTCCAGAAGCTTATTTACCTCATACAGGAGAATCACAGACAAAGGAGGGAAGGTGGCACCAAGGAGCTGCCTGTGCATCTTTTGGACCTAGAGCTTATCTTCCCAAATTTGCTCGAAGGCCCAAGAGAGACTGGTTTAATCTCCAAGGAGAGTTCTGTTCATATGTCAGTCACACAGTATAATGTGGACTAGTCACAAAGTTGTTAATATTTTAGGAAGACTTTCACAAAAGGAATTAGGGTTGAGCTCCTCTGTCCCTTTGTGTCATTTTCCTCTGGAAAATGACAGAGCTATATGTTTTGGGAAGTTGCCAGAGCTCTGTTTTGGGAAGGAAGCGCAGAATCTGAACCAAGAGATACGTGCGTCTGACGATTGCTGTGGAGGATTGTGCCGGGACATCTGATGATCTTTACGTTCTCGGGAAGAGAGTACATGAGTTAATGGTGGGGCCTTGTAGGCACTTTCTAGAAGCGAGGAATGCAAGTCCATTTTCTGAAACTTTGAAGTAGGGCATTTAGTGGCCTACATAGGCACCTTTTCACTCCTCATCCTCTTTCTCACCATCCAAGTGATTTCAGGGTTATTCCTTACTCCCTTCTAGCCGGCTGTTGTGCTGACTGATTAATTAGAGTAAAGACAGTGTTCTTGGGTTGTTTTTTCATTACTAGAGTTCATTGCTACCGTTACAGAGAATGACTATAATTTTGTAGTGGGGACAGATGGGGACAATAACAGTTCTGTCGCTCTGGAATTAACATCTGGGAAAACATCACTGTCCATTCAAGACCACTGAGAGAACGCTGAACACTAGCTTTTTAAGCGCTCAATATTTTTCAGTTTTAAGGGTTCAGATCTTGGGCCAACATGCCAGAAAACATGACCTCATCATACTCTGTCACTGGGTAAAGAAAAAAAATTATGAACTAAATGAAGATTGAATTTCATATGAAAGCTCTGAGTCCAAAAACCTTGAGGGGCCACTAGACAAAGAGAGTGACAAGAAGAGCAGAGGGTGAGTTTTAATGATGGTGACCTTGCAAATGAGTGTCCCAGGAGACCTGGGCCATGGAAGTGACAGCGATACTAGATGCTGGGTGTACTGGAAGCAGAGGTGACCCCAGCAGAGAACCACGGTGCCCTGGGGGGGAGCAACTGCTCACCCCTCCTCACTCTGATGTAACCAACCGGGACATTTTCCTGCCCCCCGGGGAGTCGAGCTCAGACCTCAGGGATCCAGCTCTACGATCATCCTCTGAAGCTCACATCTGCTTCTTTCTCTGTCTTTTCTTCAGTTATCACTTTTCTCACTAAATAAAAGCAATTAAGGGCCCTAAAATTTTTATGGAAAAAAAGACAAAAGAAAACCCCAGGTTCACTATTCCAATGTGATGTCTATTAATATTTGGGAGCTATATGTTTATCTATTTGTTTCCCCATTTCACCGTTTTCACATTTCAGTGGATCCCCTAATTTTGTGTGATGCAACAGGAACCAAAGATGATCTTCATCTTCTTCCTACTCTCTCTTCCCCTTCCTCTTCCTCTCCTTCTTCCCCTTCTTCTTCTTCTTCTTCCCCTCCTTCATCCTCCTCTTCCTCTTGGTCCTTCTCCCCCTCTTCCTCTTCTTTGCCTCCTCCTCCTCCTCCTCCTCCTTCTTCTAGGTGGGGAATTGAGTCCAGGAAAAATTTAATTGGCTCACTGACAGTCTCTCCTGGATGAGCAGTCCTGGGATTAGAACTGAGACCCCACTGAATGCTTTTTATTTTATTTTTAGGTCCCCTTTTTACTCTCGCTCACATTAAAAGTTGAATTATGATATAGGAACAAGGTGGGGCTTTAAAAGAAATAATCTTTCATTTGGGTACATGGGCTAATAAGACCCCCAGACTGATATTGCCACATATGAGATTTTACTATAGTTTATGTACGTGAAATTGTATGGATACTTTTGAAAAGGTACCTAAGTAGGTCTCAGTGGGAAGTGACTGTTGTGGGGAGACTGTCCACTGGCTTTGGGTCTTCTATAATTGGAGAGTCTCTTCATAGCTCTTAGTCAACAAGTAGCTGTTATAAACATGTAGTGTCATTTAAGAGCTCTACACTGTGCCTTCCCAGGTGGTTCCACTTCTCAGTGTATAAATGAATAAATATTGTTTAAATCTTTTCTGTGGCATTCCATCCATCTTCTCTGTTCCTTGAATGACACTTTATTTAATAGATCTTCATTTTTTATGACAGTTCATTTAAGCTGTATTCCCAGGAAATACCAAGTAAAATCACTTGTTGTATTTGAGGTAATGAGGATCTCCTTAACAGTCTCCCAACAAATTTGGTATAGGGGAAAGGAATCATTGGAGAGTAGGGACCTCCAGGGGTCCAATGCTCCATCTTTCAGATTTATGGTTAGCTAAGATCAGCCCCCTGCATTCTCTGTTCAGAGAAAGGACAATGGACCCTGTCTTTACCATCCATCAGAGGGGATCATCCAACTGCTTGCTACATAAATTCATTCTAAGCAGTACATTCAATGGAAGCTGAGGCATGTTGAAAAGTTGTTTTAAAGAAACAAAGAACAAGATCCACAGACTTGCTTTAAGAGCAATTATTATAATTTGTAAATACAGTATAATTCAAGGAGGCCTTTTCTGTTGTATATACGAACTGTAATTTTCCTAGTGTCTCAGACCTAGAGATTTGAGACCCAATGACTTGTTGCTCCTTCATCATGGGGGGAAAACTCCCCTTCTGTTTTCTTTTTACCTACGTGGAGGCATTACTCATCATTCCAGGCACCAGTGGTAAGACTTGGTGGATGAAGAAACCCAGTTTCGGGGAACTATTCTACAATGGCAATGTTTAATTTTGCCTCAGAAATTCAAAGTCCTGCGCGGCCTTGCCTAAGGATACCTCAGGAGCCCTTCCTGAGGAGGAGGGAGCAGGAGTCATCACTCCCTCACATGGCTGGAAAACCTGAGCCATGATGAGGAGGGTTAGGGCACAGGTCCAAGGTTTCTTTGCAGCCATGAGACTGTCTTGGCTCCCTTTGTGGACATTTCTGTTAAATAGCTTTGCCTTTTCGATAGGTGGGACCATCAACAACATAAATGTTAACCAAAACAGACCTCAAGTCAGTTGGCCTCCCATTTCTTTAAATCATGGCCCTAACGGTGAAAATTTATTAAGATGCACCATGTCGAGTTTGGGACGGTTTCTGTCCAATTTCCTCACAGAGTACTACTTCGGTTTCAATAGCTAAAAGCCTATTCAAAAAAATACACAGAAAGGATAGCTTTTGGACGGGCTTCTGCTAGGTGGCTGTGACCAAGTTTAGCTCCTGCCTCAGATGGACGATAGGGTCCACGAGCACTTTCCACCACAGGTACTGACAACACCTGGCGGTGAGGAGCCTGATGCTTGGGAGAATGGGGTCACGGTGCTGAAGAGAACTGGACAGGCCAGAACCAGAGGTTAAATGAAACAAGACTACTCCTTATTTAGGGTTAAAAGCCAGGTCTACCACTCAAGTAAAGCAAATCGATACTGTGATGAGGGACTCCCAGCCCTTCACCTTCAGAGGGTGAGGAAGATCCGGGAGTTTCGGACTGTCTGGTCAACAGGACGCTGCTGTGTGACTGCCCGAGGAGATCGAACGGCTTCTCAAGCCACACAGGGAGGCCAGCGCCCCTCCCTCACATGACCAGCCTGCTTTATTTTGCTCTGTGGTGATGAGGTCGCACCTGCTGGGAAACTGGGGGCCCGTCTGTCAAGAAGGCAAGTGGGACAGACTGAGAAGATTCCCAGAAGAGCTCCTGGATCGTAAGCATTACCTGGGCTCCTTGTTAAAAACACAGATGCCAGAACCTGACCGTGGACCTACTGAGTCAGAATCACCAAGGGAATCTGTCATCTCGGTGCACTCTGAAAGTAGTCGGAAAGTCTTGTGGTAGGTGAAGATCGTGAATTTGGTAAGCATATATATGCACGGTGCCTGGCTCATGGTAAAGGGTCCGGTTATTAGCAATATAAAAAGCAGCAAATGAATACAGAACAAAATCGACTCTGCTAGGTAGTTAAGGGAGACTGATACCCTAATTTTCCTCAATGGTGTGTGGCGTGCATGTATGTGTGTGTGTGTGTGTGTGTGTGTTTTCTCCTGATCGTGGACACTGGGATGTTAACTAGGCTCCAGACCTTCAATCAAACAGATTAGCCTTTCTCCTTTTGGAGAATTTCTGGTAGGTAGTTTGAGGAGATACATATGCACAGAGAAGCTTTCTGATCAAAGCAGAGGCCTACAGCCTATTTTGCCTACATAGGCTCTAACTATACGTCAAATCTAATAGTGGGACTATGGGAATGCTGATAAAGAATCTGGGGACTTCTCAGTAAGAGGCAAGCTCTGGGAAAAGTAGCCCATCCCTGGTGGATGAGGAAGTTGTGGTCTTGGGCCTTACTGGTTTAATTCTTTTAAGCATTAATTATGTCCATGAAATGAAAACATAAACTTTGTACATTACAGCCATTAGCAGAACTAAAAATGGGTTTCCTGATGTCAAAATAGGGCATCTGTTAAGGCTCCTGGCTTGTTTTAACTGGACTTGGGCCCTTTACACCAAACTCTCCAGCCTCGGGAACCACTTATGTCCCTTCTGCCCTGAGAGCCCCTTCCCCTCTTAGGGATCAAGTCTGGGTGGGCCCAGGGCTGATTTTTCTGCTAGCCTTTCATTCCTGCTGTAAGCCAGGCTGGGATTCCCTGTTGGTACCGGGTTCCTGGCCATCATGGTTTTGTTTCTATTGTGATTTCTGACGCCTGCTCAAAGTTGGTCACAGTCAAGGCCGGAAGGACCACCCCTCCTAGTAGAGCTCCAGGCTCCCTTCCCAGCAGCTGCTGTTCCTAACCTACCCAGACCACTTTCATGCCGCTCCATGAAGAGGGCTGCTTCTCTTGGGCTTTCTAAGCAGTTTGAATCCATGACTATGGCACACTGAATTGATTATTTTTTAGACTGACACACACACAATGAAATCTCCCTTACTGACTTATCCTTAGTATGAAAATATAATGGATACCCAACCCTCTTCTTTTTTTCAGAACTAAAAATAAAACTTAAAAATTCTCAGCTGTCATCTATTACTTTTGCCTTTAGTTCAAGTACTTTTAAGATAAATGAGCTTTAGAAATTGACCCAGAAGATCTCAAATCCACTGCAGCTGAGTCCTGCCAACTTAATTGCAATCAATAAGGGCATGGAGTGATTCTTCTGCAAGTTTCCCAGAAGGGTTGGGAGCACGGACCCATGATAGCTTTTCCCTCTTGGGTTGACATTCTTCTGAGGGGCCCACTACCCTGTTCCTCGGTGTCTCCTTAGGGGTGCTCAAAGACACTGAATCCCTCATACCGCGTTCTCCGGGGCTTTTGGAGCCACCTGGAGAACTTGTCCCCGAGACAATTTGTGTGCTCTTCTGAGAAGCAGCTCCAGGAACCAGCCCGGGGCCAGGCTTCTAGAACTTCTGTCTGACCCAAACAGCAAATTCACAATCATGTGACTAAATGGGGACATTCATGTTTTCATTTGTCCTCTAGGAGACTCCAAGCTTTATAGAGAAGAGGGTCCTTCCTGTATACTTCCTGGTGCCTGGAAAAATAACGTGCATTGTAAGGATATGCCCCTGTGAATATACCCCTCCCCCCAGACCCTCCTTCTGGGCCCGATCCTTGCCTGGTCTCCATCCCTGACCTGCGGTAAGGTCATTTTTCTTCTGGTGACAAAAAGGATATGTGCCAACCACTGTGCTAAGCACTTCATGTAGGATAGTGCCTTTAACCCTCCAACCTTCTCGTGAGTTCATTTGGCAGGTTCAGAGAGGATAAGGAGGCCAAACCGCACCATGCGTGTAGAGCTGGAATTCAAAGCTAGCATGCTTCGTTGTGAAGTGGGTTCTTAGACTCTCAGCTGAGCAATCCCAAGCCCTGAATCGGTGTGGCCGATACAGAAACAATGGCACTACCTTGAACTCTCCACACATTGTAGTCTTGTTACGTGAAAAAGGACAAGGGAGCCATTTCGGTGACCAGGCCATGGGCCAGCAGCAGGGATGGGAGGCGCTGAGGCCTTGAGCTCTTTTGGTGGGAACTGCTGACTGATGATAGGGACGTCAAGCCTTGGCAGGAAGCTAGAACAGATTATTAAACAGATGGCTTATAAGTTCCAAAGACAGGAAGTGGTGGCTATCCCTGTGAGCTAAGGTTTGCAGAGAGCGAATCGTGCCAAACCTCATTTTTTTTTGCAAGTCCTACTCGATTCGTGGGTGGGGGCTGACGGATGGAGTTTCTCTGCATTTCAGCAAATCAGTTCACACGCTGCCTCACAGCACGTTTAGAGAAACGATGGACAGATGTGCCATGTAGATGGTTCAGGAAAGGTCGAACAAACAGCTACTGGAGTGTTGATTAGCATAGCAATGACAACGGTCATTTGTTCTGAGGGCCAAATACAGGGTCAAGGATATAGCAAGCACTTAGGAAATATTTGTTGGTCGTATTAAACTCCTGGGGAGGTCTTTAGTGGCCCCATGAAAGGGCTCTTTCTTTGGTTTAGCAAACATTTACAGAGTAGATGAGGAGTTTAGGAGGTGGAGGGAACAAGAGGTCTGATTCTTGACAAACGGAAGCAGAAGTTGGGTCGAATGCTGTCCTTAATTTTGGCCTCTGGAGCCCGGCCTCACAGACATGGTCACGATCCGGGGCAAACACAGGTCTCGCCATGTTAGGACACTCCGTGTTTCCTGAGCACTGAGGAATTCTGAGGTGGAGCTGGCAAGGCTACTGTGGGAAAACCGCGTGTGAGTGTTTGGTTTCCTGCCCATCGAGAACCAGATCGTCTTCCTTACCTGTTTTTCGTATCTGGACTTCTGGTAAGATTTCATTTAAAGAAGGACTTCTCTTTTTGGCTAAAAAAATGACTGAAAACTGCAGACTCTGATGCTAAGATCCCTGTTAGTGCTAAAAATTAAGTGGTTCTTAAACAGAGTACTGGAGGAGGGAGTGTTAAAGGCAGTGTCCAAAAAAACCATTGGCTCAATTTCCCATCTGCCTTTCCCCTCCTGGGCCTCAGTGTCCCTTGCAAATCTCTATAATCATCTCTCTGGGGTGCTCCCTCCTAGCACTCCCTCCTAGCATCCCAGAGGACTGGGATGAAGAGATGGACGGAGAGCCATGTGATTCAGAATCCTGAGTACAAGGGCGAGTGGAAGCCCCGGCAGATCGACAACCCAGATTACAAGGGCACTTGGATCCACCCGGAGACTGACAACCCTGAGTACTCCCCTGATAGCAACATCTATGCCTATGAAAACTTTGCTGTTCTGGGCTTAGATCTCTGGCAGGTCAAGTCCAGCACCATCTTTGACAACTTCCTCATCACCAACAACGAGGCATATGCAGAGGAATTTGGAAACGAGACCTGGGGTGTCACGAAGGCGGCAGAAAAGCAGATGAAGGACAAGCAGGATGAGGAGCAGAGGCTAAAGGAGGAGGAGGAGGACCAAAAGCGCAAGGAAGAGGAGGAGGCAGACCAGGAAGATGAGGAAGACGAGGATGAAGATGAGGAGGACGAGGATGACCAGGAGGAAGAGCAAGAAGAAGATGCTGCCGCTGGCCAGGCCAAGGATGAGCTGGAGGGGCCACGGCGCTGCCTCCAGGGCTGGACTGAGGCCTGAGCGCTCCCGCCGCAGAGCCGGCTGCGCCAAATGATGTCTCTATGAGACTGGAGAACTTTCATTTTTTTCCAGGCGGATTCTGATTTGGGATGGATTTTGGTTTTGTTTCTTCCCCTCCTTTTTTTTTAAACTGGTGTTTTGTCTTTGATTCTCCTTTAGTCCTTATTCCTGATCCTCATCTTTCTTGATTGACATCTTTGCCTTCTTCTGTCCCCTTCTCTCCCCAGTTCCCTTAGTTCCCCTTCAACCTGAGGGGGTAGGGGAGTGTGGAAGTGAAGCCCCAGGCCCAAGATTCCATCTGTTTTCCTTCCTGATCCCAGAGGCGGGGCAGGAGAAGAGGGTGGCATCCCCAGCCCCCAGCACTGAGGAAGAACAGGGCTCCTAGGGCCTGAGCTCTGACCCCCACCCACCAGCTCCCTTTTTCCCCTGCTCCCAGGACTGGGCCACTTCTGGGTGGGGCAGTGGGTTCCAGCTTGGCTCACACTGAGAATGTAAGAACTACAAACAAAATTTCTATTAAATTAAGTTTTGTGTCTTCAAAAAAAAAAAAAAAAAAAAAGGGTGCTCCCTCCTAGCACCCTTTCAGGTCCCCAGAAACTAGGTTCCTGGAAGTTCCCTGAAGCAAAGTGCCTTCTTGAGCGTAAATGACTGATGGTTCCCGTTCTGCTGGCACGTTGTTAACGAAGACTCAGGTGGCAGACGGGATCCCTGATTGAGGGAGTTTGAGGCCATGTGGCCACGTGAAGAATTTGAGGAAAGGAGGGAGAGATGCTTTGGGCCAGTGGAGCCCGTGTGAACCTTGTTTGGAGAAATACGGGCTTTCACCAGGTTCGTTCATTCATCTAAGACTATTTTTTAAATCATCTACTACTAGTGGCCAGTGCTCTCTATTTACCCCCTGACATGGGGGGTAAATATTGAGTAAGAATAATCGCAGTCCCTGTGCTCATAGAACTTAACAGTCTGGGGGGAGGTGGCCAACTTTACTTAAAAATTAATTTATTAATTCAACAATTATTCATTAAGTGCCTATTATACAGCAGCAAATCAACCAGATGAAGTTCATGTCCCCGTGGGGCTTATATTTAAACGAGTACCTAATTAAAATCTGACATAAGTGTCCAATGCATGTTAAAACGGCAGTTTTGACTAGGCTTCAAGGTGTAAGCGATTCTGATGAGGTAGCTAATCACCCAAAGCAGATTTCCAAGGCAACATCTATAAACTGGCCTCATGATGCTTGGACCCCTCAGCCAGAGGAAAGATATTAAAAGGGATCAGGGTGGGGAGGATTAGTAGAAGTATTTGTTGGGGAGAGCTGCTGCTGGGCTGTGGGTCCCCAGCAGCCCTCCTGTCAGGTGGAGGCGCATGGGGAGGGCAGGCGGCCATGGCTTTCCCCTCAAGCCTAGTGAGCTGAATGAGGCGGAACCCAGAGGGAATGCAGCGCTCTTGTGTCTGAGAAAGCGGGAGCAGCCTGTGACAACGGGGTAGAGACTGCTGCGGTAGGGTTGGCCCGGCCACGAGTGGTGTGTGTTTCTCCCGTGGAGCCGAGGTGGCCATGTGGAAGCAGGCCCAATGTGGGGGTCCTCTCGGGTCCTGTCCAAGGCCATCGAGTGGGATAGAGGGACTTCAGCAGCAAGAGGATAGAGGCGACTGCTAGATGCAGAGGTTGGGCAAACACTGGGAATAGAGATGTCTGCCCATGTCAAGGAACTGCAGGAGAGAGGATCCAGAAGGAAGCTCCAAAGAACATCCCATGGGAGAAACAAGTCAGCATTAAACCTGTGCTGGGCCCAGAGAGGGCAAAGCCAGCTTAACAGTCCTAGTTCAAGGAGGAGCTAGTTTTCCCTTACCTCTGCTCACCTATCCCTACCTAGAAGACGTGAGAAAGTGGCCAGCGAGCTGGGGTGGGGGCTGGGCGGAGAAGAGCAAAGTGGAGAAACACAGGGACACCCACAGCCCTCCTCTTCCAGGGGAGTCCGGCCCCAGCTGGGGGTGGAGGGAAGACTGAACGCTAAGTCAGGTTTGAGGGCTTGATCAATCTCAGGTCGGACTTTCCAACTACTGAATTTAGAGTGCGTTTTTGATTGTCGACCCGCAGGAAACCTAAGAGCAGGCCCAACAGCTATGGCGCCTGCCCAGTTCGTATCGGGTGGCTGGGGAAAAAGCTGTCTGTGAATAGAGTGTTCAATGGGTGGAGGGAAACACAAAGCAAAATCTTATTTTGATCATGTTACAAATCTTATTGTTCCACATACCGGAGTGGCTGGGCTCAGAAGGAGAGAATCCCAGTGCTGGGAATAAGGAGCTAATCTAATCCGCAGGGCGGGGATGTCTTGCTTTCCCCGGACCCGGCATCCTTTTTTCCTTCTTCCTCCTTACAGCACAGAAATGCTCTCTGGGACGAGGCTCTTACACTCGGCTCCTCGCACACACTCAACTCTCCTTCTCCTCCGTGACTGCCTGTGAATTAGTGGGGCGACGGCTCTCGCTCTGGCCTCGGGCCTGCCCCACTGGAATCCCCGCCTGATTGCGGGTCCCCTGGGGGCCGGCGGAGGGACCCGAGGACCTGGCCTGACCACTCTCCCACGCCCCACGCTGGCCCACCATGCTTGGGGTTCAGTGCCCCCGCCCACGTCCCATGGTTGCTGGCACCTGGGCCATGGTCATCTGCTCACAACTTTTAAAAGTCAGAGGAAATGTTGACTGGAACCCAGGCCTCTTGGCGTTCAGGCTCTTTCCACAAACCACAGTTCGGGAGACTGATTTAGGTGTTGCCTTGACACTCTGAAATGGAATTTATGCACAAGCGTAAAAGAAATGTATCTGGGCATTTAACAGAGTGTTGGAGACAAGGTCCGACAACCCTGCCGAGCTATGCTTCCATAGGATGAGCTTTTCCAGGGCGGGCCTCTGGCAAGGCCACTGGCCTTTGCAGAAGGTAACCAAGTCAATGGAAACAGACAGACGACTTACCAAGAATGGGCTCTTTCGGAAGATGTCATTTAGCCTTATTTACAACATATGCCATCTTGTGTGGCACTTTCTACATATATGGAGGTAAAGAAGAGAACGTTTAGGAAAGCAGGTTTGTTACATGGGTGGCCATTTTCGTGTGGGTTAGAAGCACGAGGCAGGCATGGGAATGTTTCTTATGTCTCGATCTCAGGCAGGTGGCCATTTGGCCAAGAGAGAGATCACACACAATCTAGCCATGGGAAGCAGAGCTTAAAACAGTCTAGGTAGTGAGTGTGCTGGGCTGTAAATTCAGTGGTTAAGCCCCATTCTGCAGGTTTTAGGCTCTCCCAGGTAAAAAGAAGCACTGGATTTAGAAGCAATAGCTTCAGGATTATATAATCTTTACTTTGAATGTTATCTATTTGGTTAAATATTTAGTTTTGTGTACACTATACGATGTTATTTACAGAAACAACAAAGAAAGGGATAAATACACTGTTTTCTTCATCATGCAATTATATACATAATAATAATAATTACTATTCTAGGGGCGCCTGGGTGGCTCAGTGGGTTAAAGCCTCTGCCTTTGGCTCAGGTCATGATCTCAGGGTCCTGGGATTGAGCCCTGCATTGGGCTCTCTGCTCAGTGCAGAGCCTGCTTCCCCCCTCTCTCTGCCTGCCTCTCTGCCTACTTGTGATCCCTCTCTCTGTCAAATAAATAAATAAATCTTAAAAAAAAAATTATTATTCTAGAACACAGGTTGGTTAAGAGACCGCCGTGGATGCCATTCTCAGATATGGCACCTCCAGTTAGAGCTGATGACCTACAGGTGGGCCCTGGCCTTCAGCAAAGTGGCCTGGGGGCCGGATCCACTCTCCTGGGTCATAGAAGGAGAACTTTATGGATCTTCTTTTCCCCAAAGTAGTCCCTCCCACCTGCACTCACTGGAAGTGCCATGTCTAAGATCCTATGGAATTTTCTTTCTCTTTGTCACATCTGTGCTTTCTCTGCTCTTCCTCTCCCTCCTTCTTCCCATCCTCCTCCCCGACCCCTTTCCTTGTGCTTCTCCTCTTCCTCTGCCTCCTTCCTGCTTCTCCTCTTCTTTAATATCTAGCATGTGCAAAGTTCTAGGGATAGAAAGGGATAGAAACCAGTTATGAAATGCTAGATGAGTGGGACATGAAGCAAGGTGCTGATGGTTCACAGGCAGGAGGCACCTCCGAGTCCTGGAAGGAACCAGCAAAGCTCTCTGGAGAAGATAAGACTTGGGTTGACTGACAAGCAGAGGAGAAGGCAGGTCAGGATAATGTGGGCCAGCACACAGCACCAGCGAAGCTCTGGAGATAGGGATACATAGGGCACGTCAGCTGAAACAATGCCTCAGAGGGCAGTCTGTTTGTCAGGACGTACGGAGAAGCAGGCAGGGTCTGACTGACTGTGGAGGGTGACGGACGAGATGCCGATTAGCCCAGCATTTCCCAGAGTGCCTTCCATAGCATACTAGTCCCAAACGCTGCGCTCTAAAAACAGGTCAGTTAACTAAATTGAATTTAAATAAAAAATTTAAAAAACCAGATCGGGCATTCATAAGCTTGAGAAATCCCGCATGATAACAACGAACACTGGTTTGTTAAAACATCTTTGAAGTCCTACAGAGAAAAAAAAGTCCCTGCTTAACATTTTCCAAATGAATTTGTTCCTGCAAGCAGTTGCGGAATAAGCATTCAGCAAAACACACCTTGTGTGGGCAGGCAGTGGGAGCCAGTGACGGTTTCAGAGGGAGTGGAGTTCATTGCGGTGAAGGAATCAAAAGCTCCCCGTCCTCTGAGAGGTGGGCGTGGAGTGTCTGCAGATGTGTCAAACACCTGCTACCGAGGTCGATCCCCCTCTGTTTTCCTGGGAAGAGACTGGCTGTGTTGGTAGGTGAAGAAGGGCGAGTTTCCATTCCTCACCACTGAGAGCATTTATTGCCCTTGAGTATTAATGAAAACTCAGTGCACATGCCAAGAAAAGTTTTTCACTGGCCAGAGGAGTTACATATACACATATGCACGCACATGTAAACTTTTGCTGACGGACAGCTCTCTTGGATCTCATATCCTCCCTGCTTTTCCTTGTTTAGCCAAAGCCTGAGCATCCTTTAAGGAAAAGCAGAAGTCCTACCTCTTCTCTGCAGTCTTTTCGGACCAACCCTGACCTCCAGCTTGCCGGCTCCACCCACCATCTCCATCTTCTCTGTCTTCCTATCAGCAGCAGACAAATAATCACAAAAGACACACCACCTGGTTCTTAAATATGATTTCCCTTCCCCTCCCCTCTGTCCCATACTCAGGAGTGCGTGTTCTGTGCTAGGCCCCGGGGTGCCCGGTGCCTTTGCTGGTGACCAGCAAACAGGACATTACTTTCTTCTGCCCTTCAGCCTCCCGGGGGTAGCGGGCCCAGTGAGTGTGCAAGTGACTCATTCTCCTGCTAGCCGCAAAATGAATCACTGAAGTGATTCCGGAATATAGTGGGGCCTCATTATTCATCATGGATGTGTTTCTGAAGGTTGACAAGGGCACTTATGAGGCTAAGCGCCAGGCAGGACAATGAATTAACATAGCAAAACAATGGGATGGTAAACAGTGGCCATCTGCTGGAGTTTCATTCTCTTTTCAGGCATGATGGAGAGGCCACCACTGGCTAAACGGGGATTAGATTTCCCAGAGCACAGCGTGTTAGGAAGAGAACTGCAGGAGGGGGGGGGCTGCATGGACAATGGGGTCAAAAGGAAGATTAGGCATCCATCGACTAGTTTTATTGCCCAGATCTCTATAACACTTCCAGAAGCCATCCACTCCGTCTTCACTGCTGCTTCTCACCCAAGACTGTCGGCACAACCTCCTCGCTGATCTCCTGGCTTCCCTTCTAGCCCCCCTACAATGGATTCTTCCCTCAGCATCAAGGGCAGTCTTTGTAGAATAGGAATGAGATCATGCCCTTCCTCTGCTACTCCTCCACACTGTGAATCCTTCACCGATACACCCAGAGTAAAATCCAAATGCCTTTCCTTGTTTACAAGCTCTGCCCCTCCTGCTCCTGCCTTCCTCTCAGGCCTCACTGCCCATCTGTCTCCCACGACACCTGACTGGCACTGACGTCTGACTTTCTCCCACGTGCCACGCCCTCTAGCTATGTAGGCTCTGCTCCCGTTGTTTGCCCTCTGATTTTGATGTGGCCCATTCCTTCTTGTCATTCGGATCTCACCTCCGATCTCAACCTCTCCAAAGACGGGGCTTTTCCAGCCATTCAGGCAACATATCCATTCTTCTTCTATCCTTCCATCTTCCAGCAGACCCCCTTATCTGTGGTTTCGCTTTCCATGGTCTCAGTTCCCCGCCCCCGGTCAACCACTGCTCAAAAGCAGACTTTTGGGTCTGATATATTGCCAGAAGGACAATAGTAGCCTAACATTACGTCACCACGCCTCCATCGTTCATTTCCCTTCATCTCATCACACAGGCATTTTATCCTCTTCCTTCATCACCAGAAGGGTGTATAGTACAATAGGGTATTTTGAAGAGAGACCACATTCACAATAAAACCCAGAGGAGTTTTATTATGGCATATTGTTATAATCGTTTTATTTTATTATTATTGCTGTCAATCTCTTACTGTGCCTAATTTATGAATTAAACTTTATCATACGGATGTAAGTATAGGAAAAAGCACAGTATATATAGAATATATAGGGAGTTCTCTGTGGTTTCAACATCTATTGGGGGGGTCTTAGAACATCCCCCCACCCCAGGCAAGGGCGGGGGAACAACTGTATTCGAGTTCTTGGTTAGCACTAGGATGCTGGGAATCCCCAAGTGTAAATGTCATGAGGGGCCTGGTTCACCCGGGCTTAGAACGACAAATAAGTACATGTTGAATGAATAAATGCTAGTTTTCTCATGTATCAGTTGTAGAGGCTAAGTTCTTGAGTCCTCTGTAAAGACAATTTCCTCATCTGTAAAATGGGAACGAGAACACCTACGTCGAAGGGTCATTGGAAAAAAGTGCATTAAAGTAATTGCAGATTATACAGCTCTTGGCAGGGGCTAGTGATCATTACTGCTCAAGTCAAGCTGGCTCCCATTCTGGTAAGATGAGGGTACTGTTTGCTTTCTAGGAATTTTTCAAAGCTAGAGAAGATAATCCCATAAATGTACACATACTTAAGAGTTTTAAATGCTGCAAGCCCTTTCTTCCCTGGGATGATAGTGGAGGCAAGAAGCAGTAGAGAGACCCCCCCTTAAATGTTTGCTTCATTTTTCTTTTCCTTTTCCTTTTATTGCAAACTCTTGTGTTAAGAGCTGGCTTTTAATAGATCACAGTGAGGGAGCTGTCTGCTCTGTAAGAAAACCCCAACCCAGAAGCAGGTGGGCTATGAATATCTTAGCACAACGCTTGTTTGCGTCAAACAAAATGCTAACTTGCTGGATTTGCAAGACTTGTGGCTAAGGACATGGAGTTCAGGATGGGGACTGGCCCAGAAAGGCAAAGTCACAGCTCACCTGGTAGAAAACCAGGAAGGGCAGGCAGATACCCTGCCCTTTCGGATAGTTTCTCAAATTCCCCCGTGTCCACAAAATACAAATGGCTGGAGGCCACAGGGTCTGTAGGAAGTCACGTCTCCCTTTCCTCACAGGTGCCTTCCAGGCCAGTCCCCTAGACTAGTGCGGTCCAGTAGAAACGGGACGCAAACCACACGGGCAGTTTTTAGTTCTCTGGTAGCCACGCGCATGAAAAATGAAAAGAAACAGGAGAAGTGCATCTTAATAATACAGCTCACTTAATCCAATATGTTCAAAAGGTTGTCATTTCGACACGTAATCAATATAAAAATTACTGAAAAGGTATCTTGTATTCTTTTTTCCATGCTACATCTTTGAAAATCCACAGTTTAGTTTTTACTTCCTACCTTTCATTTCATTTCTGACCAGACACATTTCGAGTGCTTGATAGCCACATGTGACTAGTGGCTGCCTTACTGGACAGTACAGCTCTGGATTACATTTGAGGTGTTTATGACCTAAAAACATCTTTTGCTACTTGTGGGGGTAAAAAGGGGAGGGTCACAAATAATTTTTAAAAAGAGGACTCCATTTGTCATCCCACCCAGTTGCTTAATGTTGTTCTGCACATGGACGAAGGCCCTGGTCTACTCTTCCATGACCGTGAAGAGCCTAAAGGAAAATTCTTTAGTTTAAATTCCTGTCATGGAGAGACTTTCTGTCTTCCGATCTCCATGGACTTTTAAAGGCATGTAAAGCTGTATTTAAAACTGCATCTGTCTATCTATCATCTCTGTGTTTATCTGTCTTCTGGAAGTGACAGTTGAGAAGATTACTCGTTTAAAATCAAGTCATGTTTCTCTCCTCTAACCCTGGTGTTTCTGGGAAGATTTATGAGAAACTGTGTTTCTTCAGGGAGGGACAGTTTGTTTCATGGTTTACAAAGCTGGAGAATTTCAATGATCAAATTGTTGCCATTAAAAACAAAAGAAGTCAGCTTGGAGATGGATTAGGACTAAACGTGTCCTCAAAAGAACGGGCTGGAGAGAGCAAGAAAATTATTACAGAATAAAGTTATCCAAACATTATTGTTCTCCTTAGACACATAAGTCTGTTATATTGTCTTGGACTGCTAGACATGGATGGGTGAATTTTATAAGGGATAGGCATGAAAACCTGGCCATTGATGATCCTCTGAGCTCTGAGGGGCAGAACATCCCTTCCAGCATTAGAGTCTACAGCTAGCTGAGAGGACAGCTGTGCTGCTGGATGAGACTGGAAGTTTCTCGTGGGCAAGTTAAACCTTTTGGAAGCCTCCATCCATGTTGCTTATGAATGGCCTGGTGTGGACTGCAGACACGTGGTTTGTTGGCTTGATGCTAATTACCTCTAAGGTCCAATATTGCCAAGAGATGAGGTTTTGATCCATGAGCAAACATATCTGCAACATCAGGCCCCCCACAGAGGATGTGGCATGGGACAACCTAGTGTCGCTGATGGGGTGCAGTGGGAACCATGGGCTACGGGGAGCTCTCATGGAATTACTCCTCATTTAGAGGGATGCTTACTGTTTACAGGCACGGAAGGTGGCCTCAGTTCTGCAGATGCCTTGGCTCTCTTTGGAGAACCACACAGCACCCCTAGGTCTACAGACATGGTGGGGTCATTGAGGCAATGGCTTCAGAGACTCTGGTCAGCTTGCTCCTACCACCAAAGGACAAGACAAGACACTCAGTCTCCTTTCTCTCTCTCTACCTCCATGTCTAAGGAACTCCACCTTTCTTAAATGGAACCGCTTTCCTTGCTAGAAAGAGAAAGAAGGGGTACTCTGTCTTGTGCAACTATAGGGATGATCCCATGGTGGAATTTCCAGTGGGCTCACTTTTATTGTACCACTAAAGGTGAATGGATGTCTGCTATGATGTCCCATTTTCCAGATGCTGTGACAGTTAGGAATTTGTCATTACACATTACCTTCAGTGAGCAGTAGAGAATACGGAAATGCTTACTCAAGATTCACTCCCATTTAGAGCTCGTGTTCAAGTCAGAGGCCTTGAAAAGTCGGTATGCCTGTGACCCTGGCCAAAGCCTGGGCATCAGCCCCTGAGGTCATGCTCTTCAATGGGGCAACCCAATCCAGATATCGGGAAGAAGTTCAAGAAGGCAGAGAGGTGCGAAATGCTGGAGTAAGCATCTCCAGAGCCAACTCGGCTAGCATCGTGGATTCTGAACACGACTATGCTCTCCACGGTATTAGCCAAAAAGAAAAAATGGAAAAACGTGGAAACGTTAAGCAAATATCATAAGAAATGAATTTGTAGAGTGAGACTAATAAAGTCAGAGAGTAGTTTTTCTCCCCAAAGATATTAATAAATGGTGTTGACAAAAAGTATGAATGCAATTGTAATGAAATTCTAATGTTTTAATAACCCTTATTAAGCCTCATTTTACTGGAAGATGCTTCTAGAAGACGGTATGAACTCTCTCTCTTCATTAAAAGGCAGAGGGTTTATTGAAACATCTTTGCCCACTAGGAAAATGCAAATGCTGATGCCTACATAGGGAATATCATAGAAGTTTACAAACAGCTGTGACCACCTGGGGGTTGCAGAGAGTGACAATTCCTGGGACAAGAAGGCGAATTGAGCCATGTCCTCAGGGCTATGAGAGAAAATGAAAAAAAAAAAAAAAAAAAAGAGCTGTGGTCTCTTTCCTAAAATCACAGCTTATTCAGGGAGGAAAGTCAGTATTGACTTTAAGCTCAAAAGGAGCTGAACTTCCTGGCAGTAGCTATGAGCACAGCAGAGGAAGGGATAAGCTGGGAAGACAATGAGCTGGGACTGGGGGAGCCTCTTGGAGAAAGTGGGGCTGCAGCCGAGTGCTGAGCACACAAAAGATGAGAGCAAGCAGAAGAGTGGAGAAGCCAGAGTCAGGAGGAGGGTGAGACTGCTTTCTCCTTCCTCTCTCCACCATCAACCTCTTTCTCTTCCTCTTCTACCTGGGGCTGCACACATCCTGTTCCTCCCAACAAGAAGGGCTCATCCCTTCCTTCAAACCGGGAGAGCTCAGTCAAATGGTCTCTGTTTTTGTAAGTTTTCCCTGAGCCTCTAGTCTGGGTTACAGCTCCTGGCTCTCCGCTCCCACGGAATCCCACACGCCCCACTTCCATACCACATATCATATCGAGTACGATTCAGGGCTTTCCTGACTACTCCGATGTGCACCCCACAAGGGCAGGGACCCCGCCTCAGTCATGCTAAACCCCTGCTACCCAGCTTGGTGCCGGCTATAGAGAAGGAACTTGGGACCCAACGGGGGATGAGCAGGCATGCTCTGTCCTGCGCATGATGTTGGGGGCTAAGGGGAGGCAGGGAGAGGTAGAATCAGGAAGGGCAAAGAGCATGGAGTACTTTGGGAGCACAGCACCCTCCGGGAGAGTGGGCCGGTGTGGGGGGACATTACGGGTTATGTCACCTTGCACAGGATATAAATGGAAAGGTGTTGGGAGGTGGGAGAGGTAGGAGGACAAAAAGGGAAGTGGTTGGGCGACAGAGACTTGCTCTGCTTTTTGAAAATGGGTCTTGTTCTACCTTCTCTTAGAGAGACCGAGCCCATTCACGATCCCCGTCCTCTGCTCCCAGCCCAGGGCGAGGACGGGAGGGCAGCCAGGCAACATAGGGCGGGTGGGGTCTCATCTCGCCATTTCCACTAATTCCCTTTGTGACCCTGAACAGAGCAAGGACCTTATTATCCAAGCCTGATCTTCCCCAGATGCGAAAAGGAGAGAAAGTAAGGTGGTGCTAGCGGGGGAAATAAGAACATGTATTTGGGACTGTTGGATATCCTACAGGAGGCTGCTCCTCTCCACACTGTGAATTCTGGAAGGCTATCTCCTAGGTCAGCTTTTGCCATCTATGATTCAACCCACATTTTTGGCCAGAAGAGAACTCCCCACCAGCTGGCGTTGGGAGGATTCTCAACCGAAGTGTATCTCAGAGTCGCAGACTGTCCCTGGAGATGATCTTTCCCAGTGTCCTCAGCTGGAGGGACAGACTGGTGGCAGCTGAGTGATGAGACCTAAACATCGTGTTTGAACAAAGTAGCGAACTTCCTAAAACGTTACATGCTTGGGTGCAATTCTGACTCTAGAACCAATCCTTGCCTCGCTCGATCCTGATTCTGTTTGGAAGGAAAAAATGAGGTCAGGGAATTTGAACAGAGGTGTCCTTATCAGCCAGCCTGTCTTGTTCAGCCTCTAGTATTTATTTCTCTGTTTGCTATTTGCAACTTGATACAGGACTTGACCTTCTGTTGCTGCAGCTGTTTGGGAGATGAGGCAACTCCAACGTGAAAGTCCTAAGAGAGGCTGTAAAATGATGATGCTGATGACGATGACGACGACGATGGGTGTGTGAGTGTGTACGTGTGTTGAGAAAGGGGGGCTAAACTGGAAGAGAGAGGCAGAGGGAGCAGAGGGAGGGGGAGAGCCCTTGACCACATCAGCTGCCGGCACCTCCGTTTATTTAGAGAGACCTCCGACTGTGGGGAAGGAAGTTGGTACAAAAAACAAAACAAAACAAAAACCAACAAAAAAGCTCAGGATGGTATATTTTGCAGCATCAACTCTGGGCTTGACTTCTCTCTGAAAACAGTCAACTTCGCAGGTTTTGGGTACAGTTTGGTTTTCGCTGGGGACATAGGGTGTCTTGAACTTTTTCTTTTTTAAATTCAGGAAAGTAAGCCAAGAATTCTAAGTACTCATGTCCCTCTCCAATGAGACAGTGAAGGAAAGATTTCCAAGGGTGAGAACTGAATAAATACTACTGAGAATTCAAATATCCAAGGAAGGTACTCTGCCAAAATAAATCACACCCTCTAGGAACATTTCCTATAATTTGCTTTTCTTTTCTTTTTCTTAAATGATCTACTCTTTTTTTTTTTTTAAGATTTTTTATTTATTTATTTGAGAGAGCGAGAAAGCATGAGAGAGGCGAGGGTCAGAGGGAGAAGCAGACTCCCCGCTGAGCAGGGAGCCCGATGTGGGACTCGATCCTGGGACTCCAGGATCATGACCTAAGCTGAAGGCAGTAGCTTAACCACTGAGTCACCCAGGTTCCCTTAGATCTACTCTTACAAAAGGCTAGGAGGGTCAGGAGTCAATGGCCAGCAAGTTGGACTTTCTCTCCAGATTTGCCAGGCAAATCTGGTGTTAGACATGGAAATTTTGAAGGTCCTCAATGTAAAAAGCCAATATAAAATCATTGTTTATTGGGCAAGAAAAGATTGACCTTCACAAAAAGACTTCAACTTGTAGATCACTTGATTCTCTTAAGTCAGTGTTAATTTAAACACAAGAGAGGAAATTGGAGAAGTTTTTATTCTTGCTGAGATGTAACTAACTTCTCTGAAATCAGCTGCAATTTTCTGGGGGAAGGAAGGGAAGCAAATGAACTCCCATCCACTTGAATTATTTACATTTGTCATTTTATGGAATCCTGACAACACCTAAAGAAGTAGGATAATTAGATCACTTTTGAGCACAAGGAAAATGAAGCTCGGTGAGGCTCAGAAACTTAGCTGAGGCCACAAGATAGCGCTGGGATCTAACTTGGGCCTTCTGATGCCAAAACCATTGATCTCTTTCCCCACACAATGCTGCTGCCAGTTTCAGGTAGAGCCATCTCTGTCTTTTCCTTCCCTGTGTCACCATTTAAACTCAAGCCTCCCCATCCACGCACAGGTCAGTGCAGCAGCCTTTTGGCTGGTTCCCAAATATTAGACCCATAGTTCCTGAGCTTTGGTTGAACAACTGCCATCTGGCTGCTCTCTAAGGCAAGACCTCTGTGGCCCAATTGTGCATATACATTAAAAACGCTATTAATATCCGGTCCAACTTGTATTAGATAAAATTTCTTAAAATACAATATACTTTGGAACCATAACATTTATCCCGGATGAATATTAGCTTGCAGTGGTTATAGAATTAGTTGCACACTTTTTAGGCTGACCATCAAGGTGGTGAAATGTCCTTCACGTGCACCTTGAAGCCTACGGGGGGGACCGCGTACACCCTCCCTTCCAGCCTGGGATGCGCTCTCACTGTTGTTGGCCACAGGCACTGAGTGGACTGCATCGTGGCTCTGGGACACCAGCTACCTCAGCCCTTCCGCACCCCGGCTGCTTGACTAAGTCCCAACTCGCCTCCACCGCTCAGGGCAAGTCCTACCTGTCCCCGGGGAGGCCTCCTGTCCCCTCAGACTGCCCGTGATGGCCCTTTCTCTGCTGCTCTCTGTCCCTCCAGCTCTCTCTGTCCAGGGAGTGACCTTGACGGCCATCTGTCTGTCTCCTGAATGAGTCTGTCCATCCTCTAATGTCACGACCCCATCTCATGCTTGTCTGCCTTTTCCACAGAGCCCTGCATGGCACCCCAGCAGCCGTTTGCTGACGGAGATCATGCCTAGAGAGTGGGGTAGACATTTCTGGTTCTTGGCTTTGCTCTGGTCATTTCATTTCCGACAATCAGTGTTGTCAGAACAGAGGAGTTTACTAGAGACACAATGAAGGAACTTCAGAGGAAAACTGGTTAGGAGCCTCAAATGCAAAAGGCTTCTCTGTGAAAGGGAAATGACTGGTAAGAACTGCAGTATCAGCGCCTGGCTGGCCCAGTCAGTGGAGCGTGCGACTCCTTGATCTTGGGGTTGTGAGTTCGAGCCCCACGTTAGGTGTAGAGGTTACTTAATAATAAAATCTAAAAAAAAAAAAAAAAAAAAAAGAACCGCAGAATCTAGGTGAACTTCCCATAGAATGTCAAACAACCTTTTTATTCTGGATGCCCATGTTAGCCATTTTTCCACAGGTTGTTTGCGTGTGTGTTAGAAACTGGACATGCCGGCACTTAAGCTAGTTCGATCTGTTGTTTCACCAATAAGCAGTTAAAGTGGGAATGTTTATTTCTGTACACAGACACGCATCTGCTTTAAAGTTGCCAATATGCAGGAAGGAATGTCTTACCAGCACATATAAAACGGCGATTTTTAATTATCCTAATTGCCTAGGAACCCAAGTGATTTAAAAAATTGTTCCCCCCTATGCTTATAGGTTTAAATTAAATGAAAGGATTCAATACTAAATCATATACAGTATGATCACAACTTAATAAAGAAAAGCTATGGGGCACCCGGGTGGCTCAGTCATTAAGAATCTGCCTTCGGCTCAGGTCATGATCCCAGAGTCTTGGGATCGAGCCCCGAATCGGGCTCCCTGCTCAGCAGGGAGCCTGCTTCTCCCTCTCCCACTCCCCCTGCTTGTGTTCCCTTTCTCACTGTCTCTCTCTGCCAAATAAATAAATAAAATAATAAGAAAAGGTAAGGGCAAAAACTCTATTAACTAAGCAAACACATTTTTGGCGAGCATGAGAAATGGTGAAAAGAATGTCACAGAGGATGATCACAGTGGGGAGAACCCACTAGACTGAGCAGTATTTTCCAAAGTACGTCTAAAGCAGTGCTTGGGAGGAAATTAATTGCTTTCTGTTTTCAAACGATGGGGGCCACCGGGAACCCACACGGTTTCAACTCCAGTGCTCCCACGGCTACCGCTTCGGCTCTCCCCTCCCATTGTCCACCAAGCTTCCCTCCTGCCCCCATCATTCCTCTGACCCTAGGTCACCATACCCTTCTTAGTGCTAATCTAATTAGAGGACTGGTGCCAACTTGCATCTAAATTTTATATCGCTTGGCCCTGTTAACTCCACACTCCTCAGTGGTGTATCCTCTTCTTTCGGTTTCCACGACCCCAGGTTCTCCTTTTGCACCTTTTTGTTCTCTGGCTGGTCTTTGTTAGTTTCCTTCTTGTCCCCTTTTTCTTTCCCCACCACGACTTGAAGGACATGACCCTCGGGGTTCACTGCTTAACCTATTTCTCTTCCCTGTCTACACAGGCTCCCTGGCTCCCGCCTTCCCTCGCCAAGCTCTGCTCTTCCTGCCCCCGTCCTGGTGGCATCACTGCCAGCTCGCGCCAAACTCTGGAGAGCCTTCCTGACCCTTCCCTCTCTCTCCTCGGCCTCTACACCTAGTCACCAAACCCAGCCGCTGTGTTTCCTCAGCACCTCTGGAGTCCAGACTCTCCCCCTTGCCTGCCACCGCCTCTGCGCCATAGCCGGTGGGATGGCTCTAAAACACAGATCTGGTCATGCCCCTGCTTCAGACACTTGCCCACATTCTCCACTGTCCTCAGAGTGGGCTCCCGTGACCCAACACCCTGCGTGGCCTCCTCTCACTGCCTCACATTCTGTCCCCCACCGCACCCCACTCCTCGTGTGTCCTGGAAGGAGCCAGAGACCCAGCCTGGGGGCCTTGCTCAAGCTTCCTTCTCTCTAGGCTCGCCTCCCCTCCCAAGCCTCCTTCTGCCCTCAGCTTTAAATGTCATTCCTGGAAGCTGGTTTTTACTCCAGTCCGGTGACATGCCCTTTCTGGGCGTATCCCTCCCGCCTCCTGTGCTCGCCCCCTCACACAGCCTTTCACGCGGGCGACGTTCGGAGACTTGACTGTTGGTCCCTGCTCTTCCAGGGCGAGGACGGTGCTCGTTAGTCAGTGAACAGCCGGCACAAAGCCCGTGCTCATCTTACAGAAGACGCTCAACAAGCGCCTGCTGAATGCACTGGAATCCCCAGTATCTGCCAGTCCTGGATTCAAGCCTCCGCTCTGCCCCTTACTGTTAGGGTTAGCTGGACACTCGGGCAGTCGGGGCCCAGGTCCCCAACAAGAAAACAGGGAGCCAGGATGCAAAGACGAAACCGCACCAGCATCCTGTCTTACGGCTCAGACAAGACCACAAGAGCTTCCTGTTTGGCAGCCTCTGTAGAAGTGACTTTTGCAAGACATCCTGAGACAAGACAATTAACCATAAAACATTGGTCACTGTCACAGGTCGAGGCAGTTCATCTCCACGTTTCAGCCCCCAAAGACCATCAACGCGTGAACGAGAAGCCAGGAGGTAGACAGGTGCATGATCAAGGCCCTACTTGGCGCACCATGGCAGCCAGTCCACAGGGGGCCCCCATTCAGCTTGCTCAAGATAGTTCTGTAGAAGAGCTTATAAGAACCCCTAGACTTGAATGCCCAAACAGCAACCCTCTCAGGTCCCCTCCCTCTCTGAGAGCTTTGTGCTATCACTCGATACACTTGGCCTTCCTGCCCACCGTTCTTGGTCTGGTTCACCTCTTGATTCCTTGAAGTGACCAAGAGCCGCAGGCACTAAGGGACTAAATCCCGTAACCTTACCAGCAGTGTGCGATCGGCAAAGTTCATAACGTCCCCTAAGCCTCAGTCGCTGCTCTGTAAATGAAGATCCTCTTCGTTCCCCGAATGATTGTGAATGGGTTTGTGCTTCCAGAACCATCTGCGGTCAATATAATGCCCGACCCTCTTTTCTCCTCCAAGTCCTGCACTCCGTTCTGGGAAGCCAAAATTCAGTCCTATTCTAATCGGCATCCCTAGTGCCCGGCCCCATGATGGGTTCTTAGTGGGAGCTTAATAGATGTTTGATCAAAGAGTGCTTGAGGGAAGGCAGCCAAGTTAAAGACGGAAGAAGAAAGAGGTAATACAGGGAATGTGGACAGTGGGGAAAAGAGAGAGAGGCACAGCGCAGACACGTTCTCTGAATTGCTGACGTTACAGGAGGCTCATCTGCTTTCGAAGGACTGGGCTGAGCACACTCTCTGCCCTCTGAGATAACCTGCCCGGGCTCACTCTGGCCTCGGCCCCAGTAGGGAGGCTCGATGCCCATGTGACCGGCCTCGCTCCCTTATTGGAAACAGCTGCATCTACAGCAGCCAGGGGCTGGAGCTCCAGGAGAGGATTTCACAACCTCTGGGGCTGAGCTTCAGATAAGTTTCAAACATTGTTTATGTACATTTATGTGTGTGTTTCCCCGGGTCTCTTCCGATGGCAAGGAGGCCCAGCCTTGCCAGATAGGCTCAGAGTGTGCCTGAGTTTTTTGTTTTTGCTGATAGTAATGGAATGTACCGGCCTCCAGCTGTCAGATCTGGGAGAGACCGAGGAGCTGAAAACAAAGAAGACAGCCAGTTCTAGTGGGTCCCTCCCAGAGCACGTGAAGGGGGATGGCCCAAGCAGAGGTAAAAACAACCGGGGAGGGTTTAGACTGGTTAATATATTGATTGAATTCCATCCAGAAAAAACCATATGAGGCAGAGTTATATTTCCTTTTTTCCATCCTTTTCCCCTAAACAGTAACAATAAGATAGTGGCCCAAATCAATGTTAATCTTCCCAGTAGGAAAGGGCCCAGTGAAAACCCATGAAAATAGTCATCATCCATCTCCCTTATGCTTGCGAGACATAGGCACAGGGTTTTGAAGGAGTGTGGAGAGTTGCCTTCAAATTGATGGAGAAGGAAAGAGAAGGTGCTGTCTCGGATGAAAAATAGGGAATTGGACCAGATCAACCCTGGTTGCCGTTTAAACACCTAGGGAGCTTCTAAAATCGTGTCCAGACCTTATCCCAGATCAATGAAACAAAACCTTTGGGGTGGGATCCAGGGGTCAGTGTTTTTTTTTTTTTTCTTTGTTTGTTTTTGTCTTTAAGATTTATCTACTTTACAGAGAAAGAGTGAGTTCGGGCAGGGAGAGGGACAGAGGGAGAGAATGAATGAGAATCTTCAACAAACTCCCTGCTGAGCACAGAGCCTGATGCGGGGCTCGATCCCACCACGCTGAGATCACGTCCTGAGCCAAAACCAGGACTCAGATGCTCAATCGACTGAGTCATCCAGCGCGTCCCTCCCCAACCCCCCCAAACCCCCACAGCGTGTCAGTGTTTTAAAGCTCCCCAGGTCATCACAATGTGCAACCAGGTTGATAACCACTGGATTCCCTGAAACATGATCTCTGAAGTCCCCTTATATCCCTGCGTTTAAAATTAGGGGGTTCTTTCTAAATCAAACTATTTTGTAGGGTTTTTCCTGGTCTTTGCAAGTCTGAAGCCTCAGAATGTCATGTTGAGATATGTGTTTTAGAAAAAGCATAGCACAGCTATATACTGGAGGCAGGGGGATGGTTTCAGCAAGGGGTATCTTATACTTAGTGACCTCTTTACATTTTAGGATCAGATGCATTGCTGGTTTGCTACTTAAGTGGTTTCTTCTGGCACTTTCTCTTGCATATGGGCCCAGGGCTTTCCTGGTGGGTACCAAAGAACAATAGGACTGTGAGCCCACCCCAGGAAGAAAAAGGAAGGGGGGTGGCAGACTGGAAGCTCACATCTCCTGCTGTGGTCCCATTCATGTTTCTTCCCTGACCCGGGGCTTGGACGGCACTGAGGCGGTGGGCACCGGTCCCGGGGAAGGGTGTGGCTCTGGGCTCAGGCCTCCCCAGCCCTCAGCTCTGCGGTGAGGCTGGAGGCTCTCAGCCCCTTGGGCAGGCAGCCTCAAAGGCTCTGTTGGTGGGCCCCTGTCTGCCCCTGCAGGGCTGGGGTGGGTTAACTGTGGGGAGAATGAGGCAGACAGGAACAGAGAAGGAAGAACTGCCAGGTTTCTGTGAGGTCAGCATGTGTTTGAAACAATTCAGAATGAAATGGAGAATGTAATTAGGTGATTTTTGTTTTTGTTTTTGTTTTAAAGGAAAAATTCAGAACCTGTGACTCTTGTTCACGAGCACATGCCTGGATGTAGTCATTTCGAGTTTATGGAAAATGTGGTCAGCCCCATAAATCAGGGCTGAGGAATTCTTACAGAGTCATCACCGTGTAAGTGATGCAGATCTGTAGTGAGTCTCCTGAAGTTATGCAAAACAAAAAAGCATAAGCATGTAGACAAAGCTACAACATCATCCTCCCTCCCCTAGAACTCCTTCCCGAGTTGCCACAAGGCAGCTTTGGTGCCCTTCCTACCTATCCTGTGACTTTCCTTGTGTAACTCCATGCACACATCAGGATGTCTGGGGCCATCATCATGATTAAAAGGACATAATTCTCAGCATCTGTTTCTCCCATGCGTCTTAAGATTTTATCAGGATTTCTATAAAGAAAGCTCATTTAAAAGTAGGCGGGACAATAATCCATGTGGAACAGCGTTTGAGAATACGGTCAATTGTATCCTAGTTCTTAGACCTTCTGTACTTCACATCTATTACGTTGTGTGATTGGAGAATGAAAACTCAAGGCAGTATTGGGTTTCTCAAAAGTGTAGAGCACATCTTCAAATGTTAACACAAACTTTCATTCAAAATTCGCAAATAGGAGATTCAGTCGAGGTGTGATTCATTAGAGGACATTCCATTGTTGTTGGATTTATCCCTTTGGACTTTTCATGGCAAACACTGTTGGTTCTTGTATCTTATCCGTGACACCCTACGACTTCTCAGGTTGACTCAGCTTATGAATTTGTTTCTGCCGAACCAGTCAGTGGGGGATGGAAGGTTAACAAATCTTAGCGGAAGTGTTTCTTGAAAATGGGCTTGTACACTTGCCCAGCGTATTCTATCACAAAAACTAGTACCGCTGAACCTGAGATTAGGTATCTAATTGTTTTCTTTCTCCATCTGTTAGATGAGTCTCATGCGTGCTGAAAAAACTTCTTAATTCCCCACAGAAACCAGATGTATAAGGCCAAACGGCACCCCAAGGTTACCAAGTTTATGGCCCAGGCTCATTTCTGTTTACTGTAGACTTTGTAGTTTAAAATTTGCCATCTCAGTGTGGTCTTGTGGCCTTTCACAAACTACAAATTCCACATGATATGAGAGCCCACGTCAGGTCCACATTTATATGACCTGGTTTCTTTCGCGTCATACTTGCCTGCTGTCTCTGCCACAACCTGGAGGCAGGAAGAGCTAAATCGCACAAGCTAGGAAACTTTAGACCAAATCTCCTCAGCTGTAAGCCACCCACCGTCACCAGGTGCATAGGAAGAGGGGAGGGGCCTGCCTGGTGGGCTGTGCTCTTGCGTTTCATGAGTTGTCCCATGTTGAAGAGTGAGCAGCGTAAACGAGCGGGCACGCCTGATAGACATCAATTGCAATATGCTTTGAATTTATGCATCAGCCCTTCATGGATGGTAAAAAAGCACAAAGTAAATAATCGCAATTATATTTGCCATTGATTGAACGTGACTGTGCGTTCACCACCGGACCAAATTCTTTACAAACATTACCTTCTGCAACCAACCGCAAGTATCATCTACTTTATAAAGCTGAAGTTTAGAGAGGTTAAGTAACTTGCCTGGAGTTTTCCCACCAAGAACGAAGTTCTTTACCTGATTTGGAAGGAGTTCCAAGGCAGACACCTTTATTTTGCTTTTGGGTTAATGTGTGTGACTCCCAGAGAACTGGATGGAAGATGTAGTTTGCAGAGTCGAGGGAGAATTTGGTCCCAAGCTTTGTTTTATAAAGTTAGGGATAAGAGCTGAGCTCTTAGAAGAAGACAGAACAACAGTGTGATTTCGACAGAACTAGAGTTGTTTCTAGTGTCGTTGCTATGTGAACACAACAAGTTAGTCAGCTTCTCTTGTCCTCCATTTTCTCATTGACACAATGAAGATGGGCCAGATGGTTTCTAAGGGTCTCTGCTGGCTCCTCCCTTTCTGCCTCCTCTTAGTTGGAGACACTCCACGCTTGGCCCTTACTGTTTGGGGGCAAATCCTCGCCAAGGCAAAGGCCCTCCTGAGGTCTTGGACCAGTTGGGCCCAATATCTGCTGGAAAATGGTGGGAGTTTTCTGTGGCCCCCATTTTGTGGCTCTGTGGCTCGCCCCATCTTGTGGCTCTGGCATCTTGTTGGTCACCACTGGCCACTGCTCTGGGGAGCAGCAAGCCTCTTTCCTGGCATAGCCTAGGCAAGAGCCAGCCTTGCCTCCTTCACTCAATGTACCTATAAATTAAGAAGCTCAAGTCCTAGGAAGTTGAACTTGACTTATTTCTGTCAAAATCCTTTCCAGAAAAAACAACACTCAAGGTCTTATAGAAACCAGAATTTTGATAATTAGCATCTAATTTCTCACAACATAAAATAACAGCTGGATATATCTGGAGTTATTCTAGTTCAATGAAGTCAGAGGTCGAGAGAAAAACAATGTGTGTGTGACACCATTAAGGAATCCTACCGTGTCTCCTGGCTGTGGACGCATCACAGACACACGATCATATCCTTTTCTTAGTAGGACCCACAAGGCATCCAGTTTTCCCTGAAAAAGGCAAAAACAAAAACAAAGGCACCCAGGTTACAAATGAAACCAGAGCAGTGGCTAGCATAGACACATAGAACTTTCTTCAGTCATGAAGTCACACCACCAGCAATGTGGTTGCAACAGGCTAAGTGACTCTCTAGGCCCCAAGTTCAGGGGCCTGCAGGACCATAGGAGGAGAAGAGACTCATAACAGAGGGCTCTGTGCTCATGAGGGCACACCTGAGACTTGGGGGCAACCCCAAATTTGCAAACACAGAGAAGCTCATTCAGGCTCTCAGCTTTTGCTTTTACCACATTTCTGGGCATATGCTCACACCACAGGTCTATCTTTTCAACTTCCACTGAAGTTTCTTCTAACTACTTAATGCCCAGAGTTCACACGTGATGCAGTGATCATAAATTCAGGAAAATTACTAAACAGAAATGTCAGTGGAGCAAGACCAATGAAAGGCCCCCGGGATGCAGATCCTTGGCTGTCCCTTAGGCTCGCTCAGCACCTGTGATTTGCTCAGGAATCCCAGGCTCGAGGGACAGAGGACCAAACATCCCAGATTGCTCCAAATCACAACCCCTTTGGAGTTGTAGGTAATGGGTTGAATCTGGGAAGAGTGGGTCTGTAAGTGCTGAGGTTTTCAGTGTGTGATGAAGGGAGTCTACTGCCTCCGGCCATGCTTATTCCCCAGCCAAGCTGAATGAGGCTGATTTCCCCTGCTGCAAATACTGAAAGGAAACAGTGACATTTATATAGCTTTGCTCTATTAACCCTTAATATGTTATCTTCCAGGGCAGAAAGGATTTTGCAAATGTGACTAAGTTAAGGATCTCAAGATGGGCAGGTTATCCTGGATTATGCAGGTGGACCCAGTGTAACCATGTGGGTCCTTAGTAGAGCAGGAGGGTCAGGGAAGAGACATGGTGCCAACAGATGGAGAGTCAGAGTGATACCTGTGAGAAAGGTTCAACTCACGGTTGCTTTGGAGAGAGAAGGGGCCAGAAACCAAAGAGTGTGGTCAGCCTCTAGACGCTAGAGAAGACAAGGAGATGGATTCTCTCCTGGAGCCTCCAAAAGAGATGCAGCCCTGGCCTCGCCTTGATCTTAGCCCAGTGAGACCTATTTGGGGCTTCTGACCTCCAGAACTGCAAAATGATTCATTTGGGTTAAGTCACTAAGTTAGTGGTAGCTTATTACAGCAGCAATAGGAAACTGATAGACCCCTTATTAATCCCTGACATATTCTATGTTTATTTGCCTATTGTCTGACTCTGCCAACCAGAATGTCAACTCCAGGAAAGCAGAGGTGTCACTGGGTTTATAAATTGCTGCCCATCCAGCCCGAGGGGAGCATCGGGTGCTCAGTAAATATTAGTTGGATGAATGAATGAATTCAGTGCTTCTAATTGCTGGGCTAGGTGCTTTCACAAGGGTCTTCTGGCAAAGTCCAAAAGGATTAAGGAAAGGAAAAGGAAGGTCAGACTAACAACTAATTTGCCTAGGCACACAGCTTGTAAATTGAAGAGGTGCGATTGGACCCCATGGCTGCGTAATTCTAAAGCTCGCATCCTTTCTATTATACCGACTGTAGGTTCTTCCTCGTGCGCATCTTCTGGCTGGAGGACTCGAACTTAGATCCTTTAGAATAGGGTTTCTAACCCCTTGGTTGCAACTCTTCAAGTCCTCATGAAACAATTTTGTGTATTAGGACCAAAATGTTTCAGAAATAAAATAGAAGAGGAAGGAAAATACTTGAGTCGCTTGCCCATGGCAAAGGTAACTATCATTTTGTGGTAAATTCTATCAGTTAAATGTGTCTGGGCATGTGTATGGTGGGTGTTTGCGTGCACACACAACATACACAGGTATATACTGGGCCAAACTGTGCTTCCCACTGGGTGTCAGCGAGCCAGGTTTGAAGGCCGTCAGCTGGAAGAGGTCTCTACAGGATGATGCCGAGAGGCTGGGGAAGAGCCCTTCAAGTTGCCTTGACACAAAGCTTTTGTAGCAGAAGCACCGATTTTAAGAATATCATCCTGAAGCCTTCATCCTCTGACCTTGTTTTCAAATACAAAAAGGTCTGGTCTTGAACCTCTATCAACTCTTGCTCAAGTTCTTGTGCATTAAACTTTGTCTTGGTAAGTGTCATGTTTCTCATCTCCTTTGGCGAAGTATTTACGAAAGCCTCTAAAAATATTTTAAAAGCTGGATGGGACTGCTGCTGTGTTCAGCATGGTTTTTTGCATTAAACCATTTCAATCATCAGTTAAATGTTTTCCTTTAAGGTTCCTTGGGATAAGCATTTATATTTCGGGATAAAACCAGGTGGGTTTCCTGGACGGATGCCTCTTTTCTTTCCCTATTTTGGGGGACGCCCAGTATTTGTCCTTGCAAATCAGCCCACCCACAGTGTTCTGTGTGCTAATTACTCAACTGCTTCGTACCCAAGGAGCAATAAGACAGGGCTGGAAGATTATTTGCAGAAATTTAAAGCTGAAGCCACACCCGGGGCAAAAGAGCGGAGACCCCCTAGATGTGTCACACCATGAGAATCAGTAGTAAGTCAGGTTTTCTGGTGGCAGTGGGTCTTAGTGTGATACTTAAGCACAAAGGGACGATTCAGACAGCCCAAGTTTGTTTTCGGGGTCTGCCCCTCCCAGGTCTGCAGCCTCGGGCAAGCTGGTTCGGCTCCCTAAGCCTCACCTTTTTCATCTTTACAATGGACCAAAATGGTACAATCTACCCTATAGACTTGTTAGAAGGCCCACAATTAGATATTGGAGTTAGATACTCATCTCATAGAAAGTATTCATTAAATGCTATCTATGATCATGGGAAAGTCGTTAAATGATCATCTGGGAGGCTCTGCAAAAAGACGGAAAAGAACGTAATACAAAGTGTAAGAATCCAATAACGTGAACTTTACCGGTCCTCCGATCTGTGCTCCTCCAGACCCCTTCCCCCCTTCGCTCGGGCCACACTGCTCATCGCCCACCGGCCCGCGGTGGTCTGGCCTCTCTGGCAGTGTTTGGTGGCCACAACGCTCCGCCAAAGCTGCACCTGCTCAGGCCACCCACGGATCCCAAGTGCCAAATGCCTTGAGCACAGCTGGGCCTCGTTTTACTCGATTCTGAAATCTGATGCACTGGGCCTCTCCCTTCTGCACACTCTCCCTTGGCCTCAGTGCCTCCAGCCTCTGCCTGCTCCTTCCTACCTCTTAGTCCTTTTCAGCCTGTACCTGGTGCTCCCCTCAGCCCTCCTCCAGCCTCTCCCTCAGGCTGAGTGATCCCCGTGGGGGGGCTCTCTCCAACTCTCTGGGGTCAGCCTCCATCTGTCTGCTGAGGGCTCACAGATTCTACCTTGAGCTTAGTCCTCCCTTGAACTCCGATCCAATTACCTACCAAATCTTAGTTGTGACGCAGATGTAGCATGGGTATTGAAGACTGAACGATCTTTCCCCAACCTGCTCCCCCTTTTGCATACCCTGCTTGGTTCCTGTTACCTTTGACATCTCCCCGGGCAAGCTGGACACTGGAGAATCACTGTCACGTCCTCTCCCCTGGCCAGCTCCTCCTATTCAACTGCAGCCGTGTCTTGTGGACATTCTCTGGGTCACAGCTCTCCTGTCACTGCTTCCTGTCCACCCTGCCCCACTGTCTCCATGGCTACTGCCTTGGCCCAGGCGCTCTGCACCTGTCACTCATCCTGTGAACTGCTTCCCGATTTGTCTTTTACCTCCAGGCTCTTAGTCCTCTCTTCTGTTTGATTAATGATCAGTTTCATTGCTCTCTTGAATGGATGCTTTGCCGTTAATAAAACAAGCCCAGAAATATTTTACTAGCAGTATGAATTTAGGCAAGTTATCTAACCTCTCTGTGCCTTAGTTTTTCCTCCTCTATAATGGGAGTAATAGGAATGTCTAGTTCTGAGGATTGATGTGAGAAATAAAGGAGCAAGTGCATAGAAAGCCTTTGGAATTAGGCCTGACTTACGGTATGTGTCTCAACCAGGGGAGGCCTTCATCCGGGTGAGCTGCTGTCCTTTGGCTCTTCTGGCCAAGGTGAGACTAGTTAGTTAGTCCTAATCGGACTCTCTGGGTTCTGAGTTCTAGCAGTGCCACAGATGAGCCTAGAGTCCCATCTCTGGGGCACAGGAAACAATCTGGGTAATAGACATTTCCAACACCTCATTCTGCTCCCTCGGGAGGTGGCTTTCTTTGCAAGAACCAGAGTGAGTTTTAGAATAAGTGTGTTCATAACCAAGAAGAGGATCAAAAATTACTCTCCGAGGTCAAGGGCAAGTGCATAACAAAGGCTGTTGGAACCTTTATTTTTCTGAATGTGGGCAGAAGCCTATCATTTCAAGACAGCAGTTCATGAGGTTATTAACAGTAGCCCTTTGGGGTGTGAAAAGCCTTGGGAGATTTTTCCAACCAGTCCCTGGGCTTTACCCAAAGTCTGAGGAGGAAGGGGCCTTTGAGTTGACTCCACTGTTTATTTCGGATTTGAGCGTCCATCCTACACAGGCCTGTCCATAGGATGCACTTCAAGACACTGGTCCTGCCCCAGGAGAAACGCCCAACAGCTGCTGGGAAGCTGAGACAGAGATTTTCCTGTTACCCTCAGGACCCTCTGTCAGAATATATGAGCTGACATTTAAGTATAACGTCCTCTCATAGGAAGTTGACATATTTTGACTATAGAATGAGAAATTTACCAATTCCAGACTCCCAGACAACCTTTGAATCCACAAAGGCAGGCAAACTGGGAGCTCCTTGTCAATTCTAGATTTTGTTTCTTCCCAAACAATAAGACAGGGCTGGGAATGTTTACGCGGCCATCATTCAAAGCATCCTGGTGCCTGAGGTTTGTGGCTGAGCATCCTTTTCTCTCCTTTGTAAAATTTTGGCAAGGCAACAGCTGTGTCTTCTCTTCTGGTTTGTCTGCCTTCGCTGCTGGGAAGTTAGTCAGAGGTTGAGAATTCTGAGGGTAGCTCAGCGATAGGACTGTTACAGACTAACGCCGGAATTTCCACACCTTAAAATATATGGTAACTACCGCTGCCCATGCTTCTCTTCAAATGAAATAAATGAATGAATAATGTTGGAAACACTCTCACACACGCGCGCACTCGCATACACTCACACACAGGATACTTTTCGCTTTGCTCTTTTTGAGTTTTGATCAGTGTTTAAAAAAAGCTTGGAGCTATTATAAAAAGGAGCCAGAGAGGGACAAAAAAGTTCTGCTCAACATCAGCAGCCCATGTGACAACACTTGAGGCTTTGGTGTGTCTCTCTGGGAAACGTACAGCTCCAACTAGCACGGTTTCATGGCTAAATGCTGCTTGATTACACGGTCAAGGTGCTTTAGGCCAGGGATGAAGGCCAGCCTGACAAAAGACCCCCCCCCCCCCCGCCCCCGAGAGGAGTACAGGCTCACTCTGCCCCTTCACCGTCTGTCTCTCTCACAAAGAACGGCCAGTCTGCCTGGCCATCCAGGGTCTGGCTTTTGTCCTTCGGCTGTCATTTCTGTCATTTCCAGTCATGCGGAGGAGCTACTGGAAAGGGAGAAAATGGTTTCTCTAAAGGCTGCAAGCCTTCCAGCAAAACTGAAAACAGTGCTGGTTTTAATCTGTCTGGAGGCCATCTATCTGGGCATTACTTAACTTGTCTGAAATGGTCAGTCCCAATTTAATGAGAAGCATGGGGTGCTGTCAGTCCAGGGGGTGAAAACCGACCAAGGCAAATTAAGGCCAAATATCGGAAAATCTCGTGGTCATGAGCCTGGAATGAGGAAAGGGTAAAGTGTGGCTGCTGTGGTCAGTGGCCTAAATTAGACCGGGGAATGGCGGAGGGAAGCCCATTGTGGACTCCTTCCCGTGATGAGTCCCCACCGGGTTCGCTTAGCACATGCACTCACCTGCTTCTGGCTTCCTCATATCTATTTCATAAAATGCATGATAAAAGTGAGTCAAATGCAATACATTTAAAGATATATGTGATTCTGACTACTTTCATCGGGGGACTTTCATAAGAGTCTTCCTAGTGTCTCTTAAAAGTTTTGCACGAGGTGGGAGTATCATCCCTATTTGTAGTGGGGGCAGGGAGTGCGCCGGGCATTCTCCATGAGCTGCCTGCCCCCATCCGCTCTCTGCCTTTCTTTGCCTTCCTAGCTCTAGGCCCTAGAAGGCTGACCTCTGCAGATAATACCATCTGGTTTCCCTTTGGTCTGGCCAGTAGGTGGTACCAGAGGAGAGGGGGGCAAGATGAGGGACAGGTCGGGGCATTCGTTCCTTCTGTTCCCTCCCTGACCCCCTGCCTTCTTCAGTGGCTGCATTCTTACAGGCTAGGGATCTGCAAACATTTTCTGTAAAGGGCCAAGGAGTAAATGTTTTAGGCTTTGTAGCTCAAGAGATAAATTCTAGGATATTATATAGGAACTTACATGACCATTTAAAAATAAGGAAAACCACGCTTAGTTTGTGGGCCATCTAGAACAGGTGGTAGGGAAGATTTAGATTGCCGATTCCCTCTCTACGGCCACAGCTCCCAACGGGTGGCCTCTTCTCCTGGCCACTGGCGCCAATGACACCATCTCCCCTCCTTGTGCTTTAGGCCCGGGGTGCAACAACTCCCACTGTTGCTGGTCCCTGTGTGCCTGGCCATCTCTGTGAGGTCCCTCAACCGTGCCCTCACCAAAAGTTCAGCCCTCTTGAGAGGCTTCTGTTTCCCACCAAGACCATGACAAATCCAGTGAGAGGACTCAGGAAAGGGAAGCAGCGTTTATGGTACTACACGAGGCTAAATGTTTTTCCAAGGCCCAGTGAGGTCCTGAGCCACGGGCGCTGTGGCTAAGATGGGGCTCATCACGGGGCATGAAACTTGTTCAACAGTATGAACGCGGAAGTCGTGGTAGCAAGTCTGCCTTTCTTCTGGAGAGTCAGGCAATTTCACTTTTGAATTCCTTTCTGGGATTATATTCTAAAACTTTCTTGTTTCTAGCCTTCCCTCAACCACCCGGCCCATAAACACATAAGATGACCTCTTTTTCTCGCCTCGCCTCAAAGAGATGGCGAGAATGTCACCTTCGCACTGATGTGGTGCCAAAGTGATCTGTGTGCGTCCCGGGAGGTGGTCTAACCAGCAGCATGCTCCGGGGGTGGTTTCATAATGAACTCTAGGTGTCAGCTCTTTAACAGGAGATGCTGGAGTCCCTATGCTGGGCCAGGCACCGTGCTGTCTATCACAGGCTAAAGATGAGGGAAGCATCACCGGGGTCTCCAGGGGGTCCAGTCTGGCGGGGAGAAGACTCCAGCATGCGCAGTCACCCAGCAGGCTATTGTATAGAGTGAGCTGAGCCGGCGTTGGCTTGAGCCGCCCCACTAGCAGGGGGCAGTCGCCTTTCCCAGGTCAGGGCAAGGCAGTCCTGCTGAGGGCCTGGGCCTGACCGCCAGCATCCCAGGTCTTTTCCATCTGGTTCTTTGGGGTTTCCTTGACACTCACTTTCTCAACCACTTCACAAGACTATAGCAGTTGTGTCTGTGGTAAAAAGGGGCCGTGAACTCTAACTCGGGCCTGTTTGCTGAGACTTCTGGCAAATCTCTGAGGTGTAGTCATGGTCTCTTGGCCAAGTGCCAAGATACTGGCCCTCAGGGAGCCAGCCTCCTATGGAAGACCGGCTGGAACCTTCGGTGACAATTTCTTAACCCGGCTTGTTCAATCCCAGCTTGCTGGGCCCCACCCCCAAAGTCGTTGATGTAGTAGATGTGGGTTGGGCCTGAGAGTGTGCATTTCCAGTAAGTTCCTGCCACCGCTGGTTCAGGGACTATGAGAACGAGCAGTTGAACACAATGACTAAGGAGGAGGCCCAAGAGCAGGGGCTGTGGAGGGAAGAGTAATTGGGGACCACAGAGGGGTATAGCTTAGGGAGTCTGGATGTTAAAAAGAGGGCACAGGGTAGAGGGAAAGGAGTTTCACTGGATGAGAATAAGTGATCGAGTGCTGACGGCCGGTGTGCCTTTGAAAGTCTTTTGTGAGACGCTAAGTTATTAGGCCTGGGAATCTGCATTTTAAAGCTCTCAGGATAATTCTGATACTCACCCAGGTTTGGGAACCTCTGTATGCTTAATATCTGGCAGCACCGCAGATACTCGCCGAATTGATACTAATTCTAAGTGGGTGTTGGGCATGTTTTTAGCTTTCTAAATCTAGTCACTCTCTACCCCTCCCTATTTATTTCATAAAACTCAGCCCTAAACCACCAGTTAGCAGAGGAATAACAAGCTCTCGAGAAGAAACTGGATTCCTCAAACAGAATTAACGTTCTTTCCAAATCCAAGATTACAGAAATGAAAACCTGGCTATGACCAAGTATGTCGTGTTAGTCACAAGGTACGGATGCCTAAAAAGACATAACAGAAAATTCCCTTTCTTGTTCATCTCGGAGACTCTGCTTGGCTCCTTCCTGTCTCCACACGCATGCACGCCATTGCATGTTCTACATGAGAAAATAATTAGAAGCAAACAGCTGTTAGGCAAACAAGCTACGTTTCGCCCACATCTTTCCAGAGTTCAAGCCATTGCCCCGAGGGAGCGGGGTGGGGGGGGTGGGGGGGAGGGGGGAAGGACTTATCTTAGAAAAGAATCTCCTCGATTTAAACACAGCAAACCAAAATGAAAATACAGTGCCGTTAGCGTGAGCATGAGCTAGCTTGGCTGAGAAGAGACGACTACCAGTGACATTTCACTCTCTTGTTTTAAAATGGCTATTTCTTTCGATTTCATAGGGCAAGGGCTGCTCTAAGATTAGCAAATTACTTAGTGAATGATGAATATTATTTTCGCTCTCACTGGAAGAGGGGTAAGGCCGTGCGAGTGTGCGTGATGAGAGCTGGCTCTCACACAGGGTCTTTCACTTGTGGCCTTGGACTTGGCCCAGTTTCTGTTTGCCCTATAGAAATAAAGGAAGAACAAGAGGAAGAGAAAGAAGCCTGCAGGAAGCATTAACTATCTTCTAAGGCTTACACTTCCTAAGAAGCCAAAGAGGTTTACTTTCAGGAGCTGTGCAGGGGAAGAGAGAGATAGTGGAGGAAAGAAGGGGTTTTGCTCACAGCCGGGAAGAGTACTCACTCTAGCTCCATGGCCAACACTGAAAGGCTGCCAGAAGGCTTGGATAAAGGGGAATAGGCTTGTGTTATGGCAAGAGGAAGAAAGAGAAGACCTCAAGGGGAATGCTGCCATTTTTGTTAGTGGAATGCTGCTCCCCATGAAGTCGTGAGCTAGTAGTGAAATGTATAGTCATCTTCGGGGGTAACTACCCCAGTCTCTTGACTCCTAGTCCACTTGCATTCCACTAGTTTGCCACAGTGATTTTAAAAAGCGTAGTCTCAACTTTGATACTGTCGAAATAGAACAAGTAAGTACTTTTAAGTCCATGATTCTAGAAATGTGTTCCTTTGTGATACTCTGGAATTTGGTTGGATATTTTATCATGTCAAGAGTCTGACTCTGCCTCTGTAAATGTCTTAGCAGGAGTGATGACGATTGCTGAGTAGAGAGAGACATACCTTGATCGGGGAGTACCACTTCCGGGGGGAAGAGGGCCGCCGCATGTTGTTGTTGAGATTTCGAGGCTCGGGGAATTCATATTCCTGCTCCGGCATCTTGACTCTGGCATTCTTTGCCTTTTCCAACTTAGCACCTTCTTCTGTGGAACCCTTTTCCCCCCAACGAACCTAAAATAAACAACGTATAGTAAAATAAAATGACAAAATGAAGTATAACAATGAAGTTCTCTCTCCCTGGAGAACGGGCATTGTATATACACGGGTGACACGCAGTGCTAGTGCTACCCACTCCCCACTCCCCAGTTCCTTTGGGTTTTGAGGGCCAGGGAGGAGAGGGTATGGAAAAAGGGAAAGAGGAAGGGTTGAAGGGGCAGAGAGAGCAAGCTGGGCAGATGGATGTTTAGGGGAGGAACTGTCCAGGCTGTGGGGACAGTATGTGCAAAGGCCCTGCAGACCCAGGTAAGAACTTTGGATTTTATTCCAGTGAGTAAGGAAACCACCGAGGGGTTTGAGCAGATGAACGAAAACTACTGTGACTCAATGGTGGGCAAGACATGGGTCTTGTGGGTGCACTGTGGGTGCACATGGGTGCACTGTGAAAAGGGTATACCTGCTCTCTCTCCACCGGATGCCTTATATAACCCACATCTCCACAAGACCTCAAGTATGAGTTGTCACCAGTTTTCTCCGGTGGCTGGCTGGCACACAGATGTGACCACATTAAGCAGTGTTCTTACCTCCATCCTTTTAATGCCTCCGACGCCTCGCCCACCATAGTAAGAGGCATCTACGGTAGGCCACTTTTTCTTGGGCAGACCGTCATCATCTTCTTCCTGCAGAAAGATTGTCATACATGAAGGAAGCAAAGCACAACTTCTCTGTGTACATGTCCACTTTGCCAAAGTGGATGGAAGTCGACTGCCTGGGTTAAAACCCAGAGCATTCTGGGGCCTTCCTTGGAGCAAGTCACTTTACTTCCTTTTCTGTAAAGTGGGGGTAAAAGCAGAATGACCTGGTTAGGTGCTGGCACAATCCTGGGACCCGTTCCCTCGGGCATCTCTACCCCTGCATAGGGTATTTCATCTAATTCCACGTGCTGATGACTTGTGTGTTTATATCTTCATCCTTGACTTCTCTGAACCCAGATGTTGACTTGACATCGACATCTCCTCTCAGGGGACTAATAACCATCTCAAGAACACCACATCAAAGAGGAGCCTCCCCACATCCTCACTTTAAACTTGCTCCTCCTCTAGTCTCCCCCACTGCCTGGAGCCACTCTTGAATCCTCTCTTTCCTCCACCGTCCTTCCCCCAACTCAGCTGTTTGCCAATAAATTATGTTGACCTTACTTCTAAAAGATCCCAAATCTGTGACTTCTCTACCTTCACCTCCAAACCCCATCCCACCCCACTGGTCCAAATTCCCCTACGCTTTCTCCACCTACAATGCTTAATGGGCGTCCCTGCCACGCTCCTCACCTATAGTCCATTCTGCACAGAGCAGCAGAGAAGAATCCCGACCCTGGGTCTGCCCTGTGAGCTCCGGCCTTAGCTCACCTCTGCAGCCTTCTTCCTCACCACGCTCCGCCTCCCTGCACTCCAGCCTGCTTGCCCTCTCTCTGTCCCTCAGAGGCTGAGCACATTCCTGTCTTGAGGACTGTGCACAAGCTGCCCCTTCTTTGCCCAGGAATGCTTTCCACCACCCTGCTCTTCTCCTGGCTGGATCCTTCCTATCACTCCTGGAGAGGTCTTCCCTGGACATGCCTCTAAAGTAGGCCCAGTCTCTTCACTCCATCAATCTGTTTCATTTTCCATAATGGATCCCAACATGGCCTGGCATTTATTTACGGTTGGTCTCTCTAGGCTGGAATGTAAGGGTTCCATGGACGCTTCTGTTTATTGGTCATGGTTACCATTGCATTTTAAGCTTTTCAAATGGCACCTCGCATGTGGGAGGTGCCTAAGAATTCAGACAAATGAGATGAAATGATTCAAATAAAGCAGTTAACTCAATGTCTGTAACTTAGCTCAGTGACCAGAAGTTAGCGCTTATATTTTTTTAAGATAAAGGGAGAAAACAAGAGGAACTTATAACTTTAGGGATGGAGAAGGGAAGGATAATTAGCAAAACTGCTCCTTATCTTGGCACCGTAAATATTCCTGTTGAGGGGAGAAAAATATCACCATCTACAGTCATGGCTAGGTTACAGGGTGGTGGCGTGATTTCCCTCCTGGGTGAAGAAAGGAATCTGAAAAAGGAGTCTCTGCAAAGCCGAAGAATAAGCCAAAGAGGCTGAAATTGTTCAGAACAGGCCTGCTTCCCCCAGGCTGTGTTGGTGGTACCGGAGAATGAAGGACTCGGAGTGAAAAAGTCCTGGTGGAAAGGGGCCTCCCGTGTGGGAGGCAAGGACAACGACAAGGCATCAGCAGGACAGAGATCCAGAGATAACAAAGCAAAGCAGTAACCCACGGATGCATTAAGACTCTTTGGGTGACTTGCTCTGCTTAGGATGAGCAGACTGCTTTTTAAAAAAATTTCAAAAATTTTATAGATCTTAAAGGACATGATCACAGCCGACCAGGGAATTTGCAACACCTTGGCAGCTGATATTCGGGTTGGTCTCTCTTTTCAAAACAGATCTGTCCTTCTTCACCATGGGGCTGTGAGCCCTGAATGCCGAGTGGATTCTGTTGCCCTTGGATTCTAGGTCTTGAATGGAGCTTGGTGCCCAGGAGGTAGTCAATAAGCAGGTACCGAGTTTGCGATAACCGCAGCTGAATTCATGAAGCCCTTTGCCATGTATGTGCGAGTCGCTCTTCCAAGTGCTTTACATGCACCAGCCTTTTAATCTCACAGCGGGCAGTGTGGTTCGTTTTACGGAGGAGGAATAGAGCAATTCGGTGACTCAGGTCACCCCGCTCCTGGGGGGCAGCGCTGCACTGGAGCCCAGGGAACCTCACTCTCGTTCGTTTCTCAGTGTTGGTTCTGGGATTTGCCCTTTGGGTTTTGCTTTTCCAGTCATTTGATGATATCAACGCAGTCCTACTTTTCTACTTCTCCCCCCTTGACCCTGCTCATTTGGAGGTTTTATGACTGTAAGATAGGATAAAATAAGTAAAGTCAAAGAGCGCCAAATATCAGCTGACAGTATTTTACCTTCTGAGAGAATTTCAGAAGGCTTTAGATGTTAAAGCAAGGGCCTTAGCTATCTTATGCATACAGTTAAACTATTCCTAGAGGTGGGTGTCTGTGTGTCATATATGAAATTTGGCCTCACGGTTGGTCTCGTGCAGTTTTCCAAAGGGGAGAAATGAAGTTATATCACCCAAAACTGAAACTCCAAGATGAAAGCCGATTTATTCAATAGGGAACTGATATGGTCTTAGGGGGTCTCCTAACTTTTTTTTTTTTTTTTAAGAACAAGAGTACAAACGCTGCAGACCGTTCAATGAGCCTTTTCATTGCACAGTCAGATCCAGGGAAATGAAGGGATCAGTGTAGCTGAAGCCCTGGTCCCGTTCCCTGATGCCTTATCCAGGGAGCTTCCCCTTACGTGCACCCGGAGCTGCCCTTCCTCATGTCGTCCGGCCGGCCCCAGACCTGCTGCAGGCTCTGGTCTCCGCTCTGCTGAGCATGCGCGGCAGGGGCTGGCCTTCCCACAACAGGAAATGCCAGGACTTCGATCTGCTCTGCCAAGCCCGCCGTGTAATCCCCTGACCCGAGCTTGCCTGCCAAACTCAAACAACAGTAAAGACAACACCAAGGCCCAGAGTTCGACCGACGGCAGAGTCAGAATTTCCCTGCAGTTACTATGGCTCTGTTTACACATTCTAGAGACGGGAGGGTTTTGCAATCTTCAGAAGAGAAGGGACTCTTTGATGTGTCTTTTCATTTGGCCCAAAACTGATGGAGTAAAATCACAGTCCCCAGCAATGCCGCCAAGAACATCGGCAGCACCTGAAGGGGATCTCTAGATCGGATTAAGTAGAAAGTCTCTCTTGGGGATCCCCCATCACACTGCCCTTCAAGGACGTGGAGGGTGGGGAGGTTGAGGAGGAACTCCCAGGACACAGATCCTCTGCGATTATTAAAGGACAGACTGGAGAAGCCAAATTGCTCTGCGTGAGCAAGGTAATAGGGATGGAGGGCTTGTGGGCAGTCAGCAGAGGACAGTGGCCGCCAGAGAGGAGAAAGAAGTAGAAACGAGCTGCCAGCAGACTGCCCAGGGCCCCCCTGAGAAGAGGGCCTCAGGCACCTCCCAGGAGCAGGAATGACAAGGATGGTGGCCTACGCTGGAACTCACCCCTGTACTCTGAAACTTTTCAAGCCCCTATGCAGATGGTCCTGTGCCCGTGGTGCCTCGAGGGGCGGCGGGGAGCGTAGGAATCAGGTCTGCAAGATGGTGCTTGGCAGATGAAAGAGATGAGATATGGCCGAAGCAAGGAGAAGGAGTCAGTGGTGTCTAGAGAAACTGCAGAGATTAGGGAGGAATGCTGGTTTCCCATCAGGGAAAGTTATGTTTAAATCTTAAAGGATGTGGTGGCCCCAGACATCTAGTTGGCTGATGCGTGGGTGAAATGAGCCAGACGCCTCTTCTGAGCGGCGGGTCTTCAGGCAGCCCTGCTCCAGGGAGAGAGACCTCCAGAACCCCGAGCCCGACACGCGCGCTTGGTTCGCCCATAACTGGGTTAGTCCCATGCCGCCCTCAGACATTGAATTTCGCCATCTTTCTAATCATGCCAGGCTTCTGGACAACTCCACACTTCAACATTCATGGCTCTGTGTTCTCAGAACATCCTTCTTCCCCCGCTTCTACGCTCTTGTAGAATATGGCTGGAGTGCAGGCTATTCTGTGAAGAACTCCCCCCATCCCCCACAGAATTCGGGGCTCTCTCCTGGGCCAGATTAGGCTGCCCACCCCCAAGTCACTGCGCTGTGGGCAATACTTGCAACTATCTACACAAAGGGGAAGGTAACCTAAGCAGAATCGAGCCCAAGGAAATAGTTCCATTTGACATTTCACTGAAGGGTAACCCATCTTCAACCCCGGGGAGAAGCCCTATCTAGCCACAAACAAGGGCCCTGTATTTGTCTATTCCTTCATTTACTCACTCAAGCAACCGGAGCTGAGCCCCCACGGCTTGCCAGCACAGTGTTATATTTTGAGAAAAATAAAGAGAGTGGAAAGAATAAATCTGCCACCAAGATTCTCTACATTTATAGAAGAGTACGTTTTGTGAGGTGATGACATAAGTAAAGGACCGAGGCCACTGACACTCCCAGGCCCACGAGGCTGTGGAGGGCAGAACCCAGTACAGAACTGGCTGTCCTGTCTCATCTGAGGTCTTTGGGGATAAGCCAGAGAGGTCACCTTCAAGGTCAGCCTTGGAGATGAATTCCTAGGAGTGAACCGGCAAGTCAGAAAAATCCAACGCTTCTCTTTGTAAATACCAAAAATCCTAGCTGACCGAAGATTTCCCCATTCTGAGTCGCATTTCACATGTCAGGAGCCCGTGTCATATCTGTTCACATGCGAACACAATGATTAAGGACGGCATCCATGACTGTCCTGTATTCTTCAATGAAGAATAGTGTATTTCCTTTTTTAGTATCAATGTTCCTTTTTTAAATGATTGAAATAGAGAATACTGAATTCTGGGCCTGTTCTAGCACTAATGCTTGAAGCCTGTGTGTGTGAGTGTGTGCGCGTGTGTGTCTGCATGAGAGTGTGTTTGGAATCTTCTGGAAAGAAGATGCCTGGCGGTTGCTTGGCTCTTCTCCCCTCCAGAGTGGGGGGTGACTCTAACTGTCCTTGGAGACATAGCTGTGAAGCAGTTCAACTTGTTCAGTCCTAGACAAGTTCCGTGATTTTCCCATAGCTCGGCTTTCCCATCTAAAAAGTTCTTGCTACAGAGAAATTGCTAGGATGAGTGAGCATGATAATGAACCTGGCAATAAGTTCATTATTCAAAGCCAGGTGCTTATTGATAATTGCATGCCCACCCTCGTCGGTGCCTTCAGCATGCAGCCCTCTTCCTCCCAAAGAAACATAGTCACAAAATCCATGGCAGGTGACTTGGAACTAAGCCATCAGAGGAACTACTACATTATTGGATTCCCCCACAAACTGCTGTTAATTTGGAGAAGTTAGAGACCTTGCAAGGAATCCTCACTCTGCTGCCAGTTAGAAAAGTCTCTCAACCCAGGAAATACCCCTCTTTGTTGTTAAAATTGAGCTTTCTTGCCTTTAGTGAGGTCTCAAAAAAAATAACTTTTCTTTGTCTTCTCTTTATACAGAAAGATCACTGTTGATTACTGAAATCTCAAAAAGTCATGCTTTTTTATATTACGCGTTTCAATATTCCCTATTAAAGAGGACCACCAAGAGCTCATTATAGAGTTGTGTTCATTCTAAGTTTAGCTACTTACATAGTAGATATGTCTCCCTTAGGATATGATGCACATAGAACTGATGAAAGTTTGGATAATTAATGTTGAACTTGTTCACATATATGGCAGAGCATTTGACTTCATAGAGCCATTAATTGAGTATTAGACACTGTGTTAAGCTCTTTGGGGATAAGTCCAAGATTCGTGTGATATAGATTCTGACCTTCAAGTAGCTAATGATCTTAAACATTGATGCAAAAGAAAAGGTCAGTAAAATAACCCTGGAATGCGGAGAAGGGAGAAAAGAAAAATAGTCCCAATGGGAGGAATTCCAGTGTATTTTGTGGGGATAGTAGCATGGGATTTGAATGCAAGAAGCTGGAGTGGAGAAGGTTCTAGAAGGTTCTAGAAGTCTGGATTCAGATTGTGATTTTCAGGGCACTGTATAAGACCCTTTGTAGGGCTCAATTACGTTATCTGTTCCTGTGGGGGGATTTCTTTATTTTTTTTTTTTCTGCTGAAACATTAGGAAGGAGATTTGGGCTGCTTAACTCATGAGGCCAAGGAATTATCAAGGCCAACACACATGCTAAGTGATCAGCGCAGCCTGCAGCCTGCCCTAGCCAGCTTGGAAACTCCTTTAGATCTAACACAGCCCTCTAGATCTCAAGTATCCCAAGGTTGTCCTTCTCTTTCAGAACCCAGTCTGCCTTCTTCAGTGGAAAGTATGACTTCTATGGAAATATTGCATGAAACTAGGTGGAGTTGGGTAAATCACACCCCACAGTCTGGTACCTAGGTCTCCTGTTGTATTTTGACCACAGTGGCAGCCAGGTCACCTTCCAAAGGCAAACGCAGAGTCAGCACCAGAAGAAAGGGCAAGAGCTCCTCTAACCGAACATAATGAAGGGAGGGAACGTTCTTCACCCCAGGGCAAACAGAGCAACTTCATCAAGCGAAAGACTCTTGCCCTATTTTCCTTTGGGAGTATGAGACAGCTGCACTCGGGAAACGCAGCCAAGCTGGAACCCGTGGAACTGGCCACGGTGCTTTCTCTTGAAGGATTAAGAAAAGGCTTTTGTGGATGTAAAGCGGGTTTTTTTCCCTCCCTCCTTTTTGCAAAGCAATGTAATTTCCTCCCTTGATTTCTGGGCAGAAAGTTTGCATTCCAACAATATGTGCTTTAATTGATTGCAGCTATTAAATCCCTTGGCTTACGAGCATATGGTTCAGGATATAACAGACCCGTGGAATGTTAAATTCAATCATTCTTCCCTCCCTGTGCAGGAAACTTGACAAAAGCAATGGGAAGAGGAAGGGTGAGGGGGTTGTGCTCAGTTTGCATACAATAGACTTAAGGGGTTGAGGGCAATGAACTTGAATCCTCGCCCCTATATCTTTTGATTCCACTAGGTTTTCAGACCTGTACCCTGGCTTCTAAATTGGGGAGTGATGCATCCAGGGAGGCCTGTTGCTTTGGGGGTGATCAGAGGATGAGGAAAGCTCCTGGCCGGACCTCCTGCCCAGGCATGCTCCTTCTCTTGGCTAGCCTTTAATGCCTCCACCAGATTTTACCCCAGGCCATGCTTACACCAGAACTGCCTACTGGCCACTTTATGAAGGAATCTAAGATGTTTTCTCTTCCTTTTGAGAGGATTTGAGAGCAAGGTCAGGATATTAGCATATCCATTCCCGACCCCTCCCATATTTGTATTACTGCTTGGGAAATCTTTAGGTAACATTGTTTTCAATGAAAGAAAAATGCAATAGCTGACCATCGGGTGGTTCCTAGAATCACCAGCTGTTTCGAGAATGTGACAGGTTTGCCCTGATCTACATACACGAAACATACCTCTCTGCAGGGAAGAGAGAAACCTAAAGTGTGTGTGTTAAGAGGAGAAAATTATACGGGTAAAGTATCTATGTTTGCATCTCAGATTTTATCTTTGCAGGGAGAAATCTCTCCCAAACCGTTCTGTCTGTGGCGGCCAGTTCCATTCAGTTCGTGTTCATCCTTGATTCGCAAAGGACCCAAGACTTCCCTCCCTGCTCCCTGGGCCTGATTTCGCTCTGCTTTGCAGGGACCTGAGTTCCAGACCAGCCCGGCCAGCTCTCTGCCCCACCTTACCACCCTCTCCATCTGGCTGCTCCCTGCTCTGGTCACTTACCTCACTCTCTTCCACAGGGGGTGGAGGGACCTCCTTGATAATCTGAAAAGAAAACAAAACAAAACAAAAAACAAGTCAGTGAAAATCTCCTCCACCTGCTTGTCCCTGGTTGGCATGCCTCGTGCGTAAAAGGAATGCCCTTGCAGTTAATTAGATTTCGAGTCTCTTAGAAAGCAGCTTGGCCATTATCTGCTGTGACTGACCCCACCGTGTCCCTTGGAGGCTCCCTCCTCTTGCCCCAAGCTTATTAGAATTTTGGGTCCCCTATATGGAGTCTTTTCCTTAGAGAATTCTGCGAAATACACAGGTCACTATCTATCTTTCTCTTGATGTCCTAGTGCCGTGGCTGGCCTGGGCCACTTTGAGCGTGGGAGCTCAGGCCCTGCCCCACAGGGCCAACCAGATGCTTAGTCTTCCAGTTGGAGCGCTCACCTGCCTGCTGACGGGGCGGCCTCCTAGGTATCAAGTTCTTCCTCATCTCTCCCTCCTGAGCGCATGTCTCCTTTGGTTGGATAACTTGGGGTCCTCATCGGGGCTCTGACCCCCACTACCATTATCTGTGAGATCACCTCTCTGTGTTGAGACAGGCTACCGACTTGAGGTTGTATTAACAACACCGGCCAGGGAAAGGAGACTCCAGCCAGCTAAAAGGACAGTATTCAATTAATTAAGAGGCAGAGGTTAAGGCCTCCAGGGCTTTCGAGCTGTCATTTCATCTGCCCCCACTTCCTGGCCACTGTGGGAAGCCTGCTGAAGGTCTTTGGAAAGCACGAAGCCGTGATTTTGCTCGCCCACTCAACACTGGCTCCAAAATCCTTAAGGAAATCCCTGGGGAGGGCCATCGCTGTCCAATGCTGACTTCCCATCATCCCAGAGGCGGGGATGATTTTAGAACAGGAAATGGCCGGAAACTGGAGGGAGAGGTCGGGCGCTGGGGACAGCAATGTGGCATGCATCTCTTCTCTTAGGGCAGGGTTGGGAGGGAAGTGAGAAGGAGAGCAGGATATCGGGGAAGCAGACAGATGTTGGCAGAGGTGCTGTGGGCAGTGTGCATGGCAAGGGCGCTGGATATACAGAGCTTCCATGCAAAGCAGCTGGGCTCTCGTCTTCAGAGCGCTTCCAGCTTCCTCCCTCACTGCATAGAAGCATAGTGTCGTTGTCCAATGGAACCCCAGACCTTATTGTGAAGCTCTGACAAGTCCTGGAACCTCCCTGGGCTCTACTGTTCTAATCGGTTAAATGGGAGTAATGTAACCTTGTGGAGTCATGATGAACAATGACTGTTAAAACATCTGGTATAGAGCGGGTGTTGAGTAATGGTGCATGCTATTATTATTATTCGCCTTTGCCTTTCTTTCTTTTCTCCTTTCTCTGTCTCTTGCCTTTATTAGCCCTGTAATGAAGGTTTCACGAAACCGCCTGCAGCTACTGATCTAACTAGTGACGGTGTGTGGTGGTTTCCCTAAAACGAGTAAGGCGGGAGGCTGGTGCTCAGACAGTGGTCAGCGGGCTTGACAGTGGCCAGGGACGTCAGGGTGGTCAGCAGCAGGGTGTCTCACCACACGTTTGGGCATGTGACATGAGCCAGGAAGTGCAGCACCAAGGGACCTACCCCTCAGACCAACCCAACTGTGGTGGTCATTCAGGGTCACTTCCTGAGCATTTGCTGAATTCTATATCCAGCAGCGTCCCCAGAGGGACCCACAAGACAATGTTAAAATACACAGCGTTATCAAGTATTCGTCAAAGGTGGACTAATTTGTAAGCCAGGTTTCATGCTGACCCACTGTAAATGGGCACCCGAGCTCCTGGAAGAACGCCACCATGCTCAGGTAAATAGGAGGCGGCTCCTCTCATCTGGCCTTCCTGGCTGCGTGCCTGGCGGTACTGAGCAGGAATGAGGAGGAAGTCTTCCTGCGGCGTCAAGCTCCGCCACCACCGGGCCTCCCCTGGGACAGCAGGAGAGCGTTTCAAAGAATGATCCAGACAGGCGACGTTGAAGTCATTACGTGATTAGTCCAAGTCATGAAGCCAGACAGGCTGTCTGTGAGTGAGCCAGACCCCTGTGCCAAGTCCAGCACACGGGCCACCCAAGGGAACGCTCTGCGCCCCGGGGCCCGTCGGCGCTCCCCGCCCCAGCCCAGGCCCAGGAGAGCAGCTGGGCAACGCCCCGCATGGCTCTCGAGCCTGCTACCGCGGCAGCCTGGCTGCACAGAGGGGCCCGGGGCCCACGGGATAAAACGCCAACTGCCCCACCTCCACGAGGCCTGCGTGCTGTGCCCCCACCTTTCCACCTCACCCCCATCGCTCTCCCCAGCACTTTCTGCACTTCAGCCTCCTGGTCACCTTCTTGCTCCTTCCATGCACCCTGCTGCTTCTCACCTGTAGCCTAAATGCTTGCTACTCCTCCCTGCTTTGTCCCTGTGCCCGCATATAACCAGGTTAACACCGACTCATGGACTCATCAACTCAGATAGATCACCAGTAAATACACCTGCCCTTGAAGTCGCCCCTGACCTCACAGCACGGGCGAGCTCCCCTTCCCCTTCATGGGATCTCATGGAACCCGGTGGCTTTTGTAGCACTTTTAGTTATAATTAACTGATGAATTCAACAGTTTGTTGCTTCCAACTAGTGTGACTAGAAAGCGTTTATTTCTAACTAGAATATAAGCTTGACTCAGCGCTGAGCACTGCCAAGCATAGGCTTGATTTGGCCCACTTCCCTTCTTAGAAGGTTCTGGGAGATTCCTCTTGGTCGTGAGTGGGCTTGTCAGATCTTTCCCCATTAGGAGGAACAAATAGAAGATGGTAAGGTTGAAGAGCTCCTTAGTAAAATGTTTCAAAGGAGAATGCTCAATAAACATATTTATGGGATAACATTGTGGCACTGAATGGCATTACTGGGGACAAATCTGGGGACATTTTTCACACTTCTCCTCCAGAGGCCAGCACCACTTCTCCACTTAGCATCTTTTGCTTGGATATTGTGAATGGACAGAAGGTTACCATTTGTTTTCTTGGAAGAACTCCCCTGGAGATCCTTCTGCATTGTTGGTTGGACTGGTGAGGTAGAGGGGATAAGACGAATGAGATAGAATTTGGACTTCTGCTGAGCATGGAGCATGATGTGGGGCTTGATCCCGGGACCCTGGCTGGGATCATGATCTGAGCTGAAGGCAGACGCCTAACCAACTGAGCCACCCAGATGCCCCTAGAATGTGGATTTTTGAGTTTTATTCGTTTTTATCTGATAATTTCTTGATGCTGTCTCTGCTGTGAATTGGGAGCAATGCCCCTCTCCCCTCTTATCAGTTTTACCCGTGTTTGTTTAGATAGACATGGAATAGGGCCAGATTTGACAAAGACTGTTATATGGAAAAAGGGAAGAAAAGATCGGGGAGAATCTTATTAAACTGAAGCCTTTCTGGCAACTTCTCATTGAGTCCAAACAAATTACGGTGTTGCGTACACCCCTTGGTGTGGCTGTTGGAAACGGTAAGGGTGAAGATGTGGAGACAGAGCGGGCATGGCATGAACACGGTAGGAGGATCATACACACCCAGGTCCTCTTAGATACCTGGAAACTTCACTCTGGCTTTATGAGTCAGAGACCTATGTTTAGGTCTCCGTAATGCTCTCTTTAAAAATTAATTTTACTCTGCCTGCCTCTCTGCCTACTTGTGATCTTTCTCTGTCCAATAAATAAATAAAATCTTAAAAAAAATAATAAGTAATTTTATAGAATGTTAAGGTGAAATAAAGCACCTGCTGAGTTTAGTTTGCCTGTGTTTTTTTTTTTTCCCTCGGGAAGTATTCAAGTTTTGCTCCTAATTTGTATGTTTTTATCTTTGCCACTCTGTTTGCCCTTGCTAACTTCACTGCTACTGTCTTGTGCAGTGGAAGCAGGAGGCAATCTATCCAGTTTTTAACACAGCTACCTCTTCCTTTTCCGAGATAATAGCCACACTGGCTCACTAGATGTTCCATTTATTTATTTTTTGTTTTTATTTTTATTTTTTTAAAGATTTTATTTATTTATTTGAGAAAGAGACAGCGAGAGAGAGGGAAAGCATGAGCAAGGAGAAGGAGCCGAGGGAGAGGGAGAAGCAGACTCCCAGATGAACAGGGTCCAGACATGGGGCTCGATCCCAGGACCCTGAGATCATGACCTGAGCTGAAGGCAGTTGCTTACTGAACTGAGCCACCCAGGCACCCCCAATTTTTTATTTTTAAAGATTTTATTTATTTATTTGAGAGAGAGCGAGAGAGAGCACAAGCAGGGGGAGTGTCAGAGGGAGAGAAGGAAGTGGACTCCCCACTGAGCAGGGTTCCTGATGCGGGACTTGATCCCACAACCCTGGGATCATGACCCCAGCCGAAGGCAGACACTTAACCGACTGAGCCGCCCAGGTGCCCCTAGATGTCCCATTTCAAGCTGTGAGGCAGGTCAACATGCTCATAAGGAGCAGGAGAAGGCCAGGCCTGGCTATTCCCACCTGGTCGCCTGCTGGGTCCCCACCACCACCGCTTCACATTTCGCCTCCTTCTCTTTCCTGTCTCTGCTCTCTGTGACAGCAGTGGGCTTGTAGGCTAAGCCATCCATGCTCATTTTAGACAGATGCTCACCTGAGGGCATGAGAAGTGGGACAAAACAGGGGACTTCTTTTTGGGTTCCCTTTCTCCATAAATAGTGTTTAGTGACTAGGGATCCTTTGTGCATGAGCTGGGTGAAAAGCATCTCCTGCAACCCCTCCAACTGACTGTGTGGTTTTTGTGTTGCAGAGGAGACCCGTCCTTGACCCTGAACCTGTTGTGTTGCGCAGGCAAAGTTCAAGAGGACTGCTTAGTCCTCTGTTAACTAAGTCTGTTAACAAAATTCAGCACACGTCCTCTAATTTGAATGAGGCCAGTTTTAAACTTCATGGGTATCAGAGTGACGTGGAGGGCTTCTTAAAACACAGATTTCTGGGCTGCACCTGGCAGTTTCTCATTAGTAAGTTTGGGGCGGGGGGAGGATGTCTTTGCATTTCTTTTCTTTTTTTCCTTAAAGATTTTATTTATTTGAGAAAGAGAGAGAGCACAAGCAGGGGAAGAGGCAGGCAGAGGGAGAGGGGGAAGCAGGTTCCCCGCTGAGCAGGGAGCCTTATTTGGGGCTCCATCCCAGGACCCTGAGATCATGACCTGAGCTGAAGGCAGACACTTAACCGACTGAGCCACCCAGGTGCCCCTGGGTCTTTGCATTTCTAACGACTTCTCTAATGTTGCTTCTGCTCCTGGTCCATGGACCGCACTTTGAGAATTATGAATTAGCTTAGTTCTCACAATACTAACTTCAACTAGATATGCGGGAGGCCATGTTGCTGCTTCAGGTCAGACATTCCTCTTGAGAGCTGCTTATGGCTGATTAGAAACACTGGCTTCAAAAGAAAATGTCTCAGTCTAAACATTATGGTGTCCCCTGCTTATTGTCAGGGACTGTGGGATCTCCATAGCCCCTATGTCAACGTGTTGGAGAGGACAGGGAACTGTGTCTGGAGAAGACTCTCAGCTCTGCTTGAAGGCACTTGCTGGATTTCTCTAGTGAGCATCTGTGCTCATCTGTGTGCAGAGATGGCTGCGCCCAGACTCTAGGACCCAGCAGGCCCAGCCACATAGTTCCCTGGGAGCTAGGGACACAGATCTTAGCTTTCACGGTCTGCACCATGGGCAGTAACACACTGAATGGTGTTTGCATCTTTCTCAGCCCCTAGAAGACACGGGAATACTTGGCCAGCTTTTGTCTCCTGACACATAGCCCAGGGCTTATTACTCGGTCTCTATTTTGGGAAGAATGGGTGTGCATTCCTATGGAGGAAAATGTAAAGGAAGCATTCCTCATTATTCTAAACTTCCTTGCCTCTCCAACAAGCACTCTGGTGATACAAGACTCAGGACTGGTCTCCGGTCTCTCAATCGTCCATATAGATGTTTCTTCAGTAGTTGACACGCCAAGAGTGCCAACCACTGAGACGGTTGTGACACTGAGATGCATCCTGAGGCTCTCATTAGGGTCATAGTTTGGATTTATATTAATTACAGTACTTTGTTGGACACATCTATACCCCATTCTATCTGCTAACCCCAGCTTCCATGTAAATTCACTTGCATGTAGTTCAAGAACCCACTTTCCAAGCATTGTGTCCCAAACTATATTTCTACACTTGATCTTAGCCAAAAGGCCGAGAAGCGATCCAAACTATATTTCTAATAAAGCTTCCCGAAAATTTGAAAGTGACATATATAGTCCCTTTTGTTATAATACATGTATGTAATATGTGAATTTGTTCGTATGTGGTAGGTAAACTGGGCACAGAATCAGTAAACCATGAGATCATGTTACCTCAAAATTTGATTGTTCATGAGGTAATATATACATATTATATATATTAATTTCTTGTGTGGTAAAAAATCACACAACATACCATTAAACCTTTTAAAGTGTGAGGGGATTATATTTGGTGCCGCCGAGTAGCATCGGGTGAATGTAAAGATGCTGCCCAGCCGCCATCAGTGACCTGGGAGGTAAACACAAACCCTACACACCACATCCGGTCTCTCACTTCCGTTCATCCTCATTCAATGCCTGTGTATCTCATGCTTCTGAGCCTCTGTGCTTTTCCTCATGAAAGCATTTACTACAGCCTCCTCCACGCGAATGTGTGTCCTGGTCACAAGAGTCCAGACACTGAGCGAAGGAGGAGCGGCTTACACGTGTGGCGGAGAAGCTTGTGAGGGGATGAGAGAAGATGAGGCATCGGGAGACCAATGGGAGTAAAGGGGCCCACACTGGGCTTCATCAGAGGCCACACTGAAGAAGAACCAAAAGAAAGGAGAATGGAACTGAATGGGAGCCATCATTTGCTTTGAAGAGGATTAGAGGCATGCACCACGGATTGAAGCAGAGGCTCTAATGCCACGAGCAGCCTAGTAGCACTCTTCATGGCATTCGGTCTTACTTAGAGCCACCCAAATAGTCTTTTTTGTTATGAAAAGAAGGGCCTGGCAAAACAACAGAAGCTCGGTTCCTATTTTAAGCTGGTGCAGAAGGAATAACAAGACAGTGAGTCACAGCCGTCCACCTCTGGTGTCGTGACACTTTGTCCGAAGCATGTCCTTCCTTCCGTCCTGTCTCCATCACTCCAAGCCAGAGTGCTACATCACAGTCGCAGGCACCAGGAAGCTTCATGGGTCTATGTCTACAGATGCAGGCAAAGTGGTCTATTTACTGTAGCATAATTTAAATTAGGCACTTACAATACTTATAATGGTGGAATTTTTATTGAATTTATTATTAATTTTTTAAAGGGGATTGTTTTATTAGACTGCACAGTTTTCAATGTTCTGCTCTGAACTCATGTCCCCCGTTAGTCCTGTTAATTTTCGTGGGACCAAAATTCCATAATGTAGTGATATTTTTAGGAGAACATGTTATAGGAGAAATGATAGTGTTTGGAGAACTTTCTTTTCTGAAATTTTCTTTCTTTCTTTTTTTTAAATTTTGGAGAACTTTCGATGTACCAGCTACTTAACAACCATTGCTAACTTTGGAGGGAACCCAAGAACTCCTCACTGGGCCTGACTTCCTTATCTAATGTCTGGTCTCCATGCTTTCCATATGTACTGGAAAACTTCAAGGAATCTGATAATAATATTCCTTTGGTTTTTGGTAATTTTGGATTGTGAGCTCCTGGGTACTTGCATTTACCTGAGGGTATCCTGTGGTTGGGTTGGGTTGGGTTGGGTTGGGATTGGGTTGAGAGCTCCACCTACCAGAGAGGATTTGAGTTTCCTTCTGCAGATTCCTAAGTACTTCCAAACTGACCACTTTTCTTAGTGTGCAATTTACAGAACCACAAGTAAGATACGTTTGAATTCTAAAACTTAGAGGTTATAGTTTTGAATTCTTAGGAACATACACACACACCAAGCACATGGCCCATCCTTTTACACAAGTTCCCAGCTTTAGGCAGAAGACTCCATTCCAACTCTTGCACTTTTAAGGGCCTATGTAAGGCTACTTTTTTTTTTTTTTTTAAGATTTTATTTATTTGTCAGAGAGAAAGAGAGAGAGACACAGAGAGAGAGAGAGAGCACAAGCAGGGGAGCGGCAAGCAGAGGGAGAAGCAGGCTCCAAGGAGCCCGAAGCAGGACTCAATCCCAGACCCTGGGATCATGACCTGAGCTGAAGGCAGACACTTAACGCACTGAGTCACCTAGGCGCACCTATATAAGGCTATTAAAACAAATGTCTAGGTTATTGAGATCAGAAAATCCCCTGCCCCTCCGACTGCCACTGCTTTAGGGTCAGCCAACTGTCTGATTTCCAGATCCTTCTTTATTTTGGCCCTGAAAATGTCCTCCATTTTCTTATGAGCCTGGATATGTATTTGAAACAACTTACATTTTTTTCTAGTTTTTTCTTCCTCCTCTGTTTTGTTATGTAGTCCTCACTGTATCACCATCAAGAGCAATTTCTTGCATGCTCAGAAGGGTTGGCTCAAATAAATATTGTATTTAGATGGCTAAAGTTTTGGGGGGCCTTAGATTTTTTTTTTTTTTTTTTTTTTGAGTGGCGCCTTAGATTTAAGACACTGCTTATCCTGAGACTTCTGGGTTGATGGATCTCTTAGCACTAACTCTTCCGCTGCCTCCTGGCCTCATAGGTTCTGTGCGAGGAGAAGCCATCAGAACAGAGCTGAGTAGAGAAGAAATGCTAGCCGAGCTCTGAAAGCCATCTAACAAGGGCTTTAATATCTCGGGTAGAAGGGGACGCTTGCTCTCATGCTTTAAATTCTAGACTAACTTTATCGTAACTGTTCTTCTCAGTAAAAATTTTAAAAACCAAGGGAAAACGGGCAAGTTGATGTGGAAGACATCCAGAAAGTACGAAATGTTGGCTAATGGCCGATAAGTGGATCTTTCTACTCTACGAACAACGTAAATGTCACGGAAGCCTCACAGCTGATTGGAGCGGGTCAGTGCTGGCCAAGTACCGCCTGAATCCAGTCATTGGACACTGTAGTTTAGCAAAGGCTTTAGTGCCAAGGGGGTTGATCTAGAATGCAGTACAAGAAATTTTCATAGAAATGAGGTCAACTTTTTTTTCTTTTTTGCATTTGGGACTCAAATTTCAAATGTTTCTGGCCCTCCTAGCTCCTCTCTCTTAAGACTCATCTCTCTAATTTGCCTTAGGGCAAACACCCCAATAACTAAAATGAGAGTAGTCAGGCATTTTCACATGAGTTGATCAGGCCTACGTGGCTCACACGGTAACTTAAAAGAACACCTGTGCACATTCTCTAGTAGCTGAGAAGCTCCAGCTTCTCAGCTGGATATGTTACTGTCACTGCAAAACCCTGTTAAGTGAGACAAGGAAAAGAAATCCGTGAATTCAGATCCCCTCAGGCTTGGGGGAGGAGCGTCCGGTCTGCCTACGTTATGGGCAAGATGATTCCAACCACAGGTAGTGCCTATGGGATCTGAGCAGGGCACACAGGGAACAAGGGAAGGCTTGACGATGTTCACAGCATGTCAGGCTGGTTAGCTTTGACGCAGCCCCTCAGACGGCCAGGAACGAGGCCGCACCTCAGAGCTCAGGAATCTGCTCTTCCCACTGCTTGACTATGTTTCCCCAACAGCATTTGGTAGAATACTCATGTCTTTCCAGGTATTGATACATTAATAGGTATTTGGAAGGAGTGGGGGTGGGGGGATAGGGATAGGCTAAGGAAGGGTTCCAGGGACAAAATAAAGTTTGGACATTCATAACACAAATTACCTTGTTAAACGCTCTGAGAAGTCCTACAAAGAAGACAGTAATTCAATTTAATTTAATGGTGTCTTTCAAACTTATTGTCTAAATACCCCTGTTCTGAAGTATATCTACTCATATCTTGTAGGTCCTACTGTTCTGTGGACATAGTTTGGAAATGCTGTCCCCTGATCACTTTCATCATAATCCTTAGGTCGTTTTGATGTGTAAACAGATTTGAGAACCACGGGCCAGGGGATCTTGAAAGGGAGGAGTAGATTTACTTATAGGAGGTAAGAATATAAAGAAGCAACTTTATATGCTTAGATTAGATATGTTTAGATATGTTTAGTTTCCAATGTTTAAATTTTACAAGTGAGGAAATTAAGGTGAAGGGATTTGCCTGATCCTGTAAGTGAAGAGGAAGCTACCTATTGGAACCCAGTTGTCTTTAATGACAGCTTGCCTCTCCTCATTTCACCCAGCCGGCCTGGGGTCGGCGGTGTCTGGGTTATAAGGCAAGTGGCAAGGCCAGCCCGGCAGGGATGAGGGAAGCCACGAGCGAGGTAGAGATGAGAACAGACTGGGGGTGTGGGGTATGGGGTGCAGAGCTCCAGAGGGGAGGGCAGGCCGTGGCAGAGCTCTGTCAGAAATACTCTGGTAAGCTGCGGAGCGAGGAGTGTCCAGATAGGCATGGGTAGAGGCGAGAAAGGGATCCAGAAAGCATGGTGAGCCCAGCCCCGGGATGCATGGCTAAGGAGCGGCTTGCCCCAGTCAGGTTCCTATATAACAAACCACCAGTGTGTTTACAAAGTAAATCCCTTTGCTGATGTTAGGCTTGGCAGTGTAGAAAGCACTGTTTGAAGACTTTATTTTTATTTCAATAAGGCATATCTAGTTCTTGATTAATTTTTGTCCCTTGCAGTTTGTCACTGGAGATGTCGAAGGGACTTAATTTGTGGAACTGCTCTTGAAATTCAATAAAGTGAATTAAACATGATCTTTTATACACCGCTTTAACAACTGTTCATAGGATACCTACAAAGACATTAAAAACAAAAGAGGGCAGAATTTTGCTTATGTAGGGAGAAACTCTGGATGCCCACCCACTATCCTCTCCCTACAAACAGAGTAAAAATATTTGCCTTTATTCGAACAGAAACATAGTGATTTGATCTCACCTAAATAGCATGGCTAAATTGGATTTCAGAAGAACTGTAACTTTATAGCAGATCTCTTTTGTTTCCTAATAGTGATAAAGAAAACATAACCTAAAACTTATCATCTTAACCATTTTTAAGTGTATAATTCAGTAGTGTTAAGTTTATTCACATTGTTATGCAACCAAGCTCCAGAATGTTTTCATCTGGCAAAATATGACAAGATCTTTTTATCTGGAGTTCTTGATACACCATTAACCTCCTAATAATATGGGCACATCCTGTGATTTTATTTAAGAAGCAGATATAAATGTATTTTGTTATGCAGTTCGATACATATAAAACATTACATGTAAACACCCACGTAATTTATGAAATGCAGGACTGCCTGCATTTTCTAGAATAGTTTAGTGCTCTCTGTCACCGATTCATTGTTGGCTTTTCTCTCTATACATTCAAGCCATTCAAAACATTTACTCTTCTAGGGGCACCTGGGTGGCTCAGTGGGTTAAAGCCTCTGCCTTTGGCTCAGGTCATGATCCCGGGGTCCTGGGATCGAGTCCCACATCTGGCTCCTTGCTCAGTGGGGAGCCTGCTTCCTCCTCTCCCTCTGCCTGGCTCTCTGCCTGCTTGAGATCTCTCTGTCAAATAAATAAAATCTTAAAAAAAAAATCACAGAAAGTCCTTTAAAAAATTTAAAAAACCAAAACATTTACTCTTCTAATATATTTCAGCTCTTTTTTTTTCATGATCCTCTTCTTATTTTCATTTCCTAATCTTCTTTTTTGAGTTCAGTTGAGAGATTTCAGTAATATTGGACCAAACTTATGCGTAGATGGAGTGGCCAGTGCATGACTTACAGGGTACCGTGGTGCCCCTTGTGGGACTGAGGGCTTTCTCTCTTTCTGGTAACACTGACCCTTGAATTCCCTTTTCAAAAATGCAGATAATGCACAGGCCGGTGCCTGGCTCTCCCTCAGTGTGGGTGTTTTTGAAGGATGTAGGGTGTAGGATGTAAGATGTAGGAATCTTAGAAACCAAAGTTTTACCTGGGGATCCCAAGGGCCAGCCTAGGGAATGCTAAAAGGTTTTGATCCAGGATCTGGCCAATTACTTCTCTCTCTTTCCATCAGTCATGACTGATAGATTCTATTCTGCAGTGGGGGCAGTAAGTTACCCCAGGTTCCATCTAGCTGGAAGGTAGGAGCCCAGATGGGAGTCGGGTAGGAAAGGCAAAATGCAACAGGGAGCGCTGGTCACCCTTCACATGTCTTCTTCCAGACAGGGCCAGCAGGAAGCAAGGATGCTGAGGCAGAGGGCAGGCCTGACAGTAACCACTACGTCTGGACTGGTCATACTGGTCGTTACGTTTTAAAATGCTCTTTGTGATTAGTAAATAGCAACTCGAGTACCTGCCCTTCTACCCCAGGATTTTGTGGACTGCCCCCCACCCCTGCCTCATAGCCAGCCACTAAAGGGTTAATGTGCGGCTCAGTTGCGGTGGGGAGCCTTATAAGGTTGTTAAATATTTTGTTCATCACTCCTGGAGAAAACTTTGCCGCAGAGACGAGCCTCTTGTACTCTACATTTCGAGAGACCCTTCTGCTCCCTGCCTGTTTCCCACCGTCACCATGTGGCTTTGGTACCAGGTCACGGGCCATCTCCTGCACAGGGCAGGGGGAATAGCAGAGGAAGGTTTCAGGACCATCGATGGTGAGGATGCCCTCTGCCGGTCCCAGAACTGTGGGTAGGGGTGCTGTCCCTCAAGGGAGAGAAATGTCATGTATCCTCGAAACCGGGATCCTAGGATGGGGGCAGGGAGGTGCTGTTTGCCGTCCTTCCTGTGTACCCCCTTTAGAAAACACATGACTTTGTCCTGTCTCCTCAGACATCATCACTCTTCAAGAAAGCCAGTGGTCAACAAGTAGTTTTTGGGGGGCATACCAAGCATCAGAGCTCTGGCTAGCTTTCAGAAATGGGGATGAGGGCAGTTTTTATAGACATCATAAACAGGAAAATTAATCTCCAAGATCTTCCCTTGTAAAGAAATCCTTTGGGACTTACAAAATCAGATCACATTAACACATTTTGGCCACCTTCCAAAACAACATGGACTTAAGCAGATAAATTCATTGAAAAATATTTTGAATGTTGCAAAACAATCTGGCCTTGGGTGACACTGCTTCCAGTAATGAGAGACATTAATTCGGAGACATTTCCCTGGAAATTAAAACCAAAATGAAATATCACCTCACACCAGTTAGAAGGGTCGGCTATCATCAAAAGACAAAAGATAACAAACACTGGCGAGGATGTGGAGAGAAGGGAACCCTTGTGCACTGTTGGTGGGAATGTAAATTGGAGCTCGGAGGTTCCGTGAAAAATTAAAAATAGAACTACCATATGATCCAGCAGTCCCACTTCTGGGTAGATCTCCAAAGGAAATAAAATCACGATCCTGAAGAAGCATCTGCCCTTCCATGTTCATTGCAACATTGCTTATAATAGCCAAGACATGGAAACAACCCAAGCGTCCATCGACAGATGAATGGATAAAGAAACTGTAGTACTCGTATACAATGGAATATTATTCAGCCACGAAAAGAAGGAACTGCTGCCATTTGCAACAACCTGGGCACACCTTAGGGCATTATGCTAAGCGAAGTAACTCAAATGAAGAAAGGCTGTGTGATGTCACTTACATACGGAATCTAAACAAACAAACAAACAACCAGGGCACCTGGGTGGCTCAGTCAGTTAAGCGTCTGCCTTTCCCTCAGGTCACGATCCCAGGGTCCTGAGATCAAGCCCCGTATCAGGCTCCTTGCTCAGCGGGAAGCCTGCTTCTCCCTCTCCCACTCCCCTTGCTTGCGTTCCCTTTCTCTCTGTCAAATAAATAAATAAGATCTTAAAAAAAAAAAAACCCAACTCCTAGAAACCGATCATATTCATGGTTGCCAGAGGTGGGACTGGAGATGTGAGAGGAGGGGGGACTGGGTGAAAGCAGATGTGACAGGACAGTAGGGTGACCATGGTTAAAGAATACCATATGGTATATTTGATAGTTGCTAAGAACTGCTAAGAGAGTAAATCTTAAAAGTTCTCATCACAAGGAAAAGAATTTATAACTATGGGAGATGCCGGATGTTAATCAAACTTATTATGGTAAACATTTTGCAATAGATACATGTATCAAATCATTATGTTGTATACCTTAAACTTAGACAGTGTTGTATGTCAATCAAATCTCAACAAAACTAGAAAGAAGAGACATTTCCCACCCATATAAATAGAATGCTATGGAAATACAGGAATATATTCCTATTATAGTAAATATTTTTTAATATTGATAATACTGCCCAGCATTTACTGGGTGCAGGTGCAGGGTACTGCTCTAAGCAGTATATCTGTGAACTCTTTTAAGGTTCGCCATCTATCCGTGAGGCTCTTATGCTCCTCATTAGACAATTGAGGAAATTGAGGTACAGAGAGGTTAGGTAACTTGCCCAAGATCACAGAGCTAGTAAGTGATGGCGCACTGCTAGCTGTACTATTGGTCCTAGCTGTCCTCGCCCAGGAGTAGGTGTTTTTGAGAATGAAGGGGACTGGGGTGACGGCTACTTCAACAGGAACCCTGCTGTTCATGGCCGGCCAGTGGCCATCATTATCGCCACCCCTGTCACTCCTTTCTTTAAGAGCCCGATGCAAAGATTTGTTGGCTTTTTTTTTTTCCGCTCAGAATTTCAGACTTGAAAATGTGCTTGTTTTTGAACCACCATGGAAAGCACCTTGGCTGATTCATGGGTTTTTTTTTTTAAACCCTCAAAATAAAACGGTTGTGCAGCCTTAAGTACTGAAAACACCATTTAACTTTCGGGGCTGCCCTCAGAAGAACGTGTGTGGAGTCTGGGTGAATCGGCCGGGTCTGGCTCGCACTAGCCGACCCGAGGCTTGCGCCTGTCCTGGGTCCCCCTCCCCTGCACACACATGTTCTGATCCACCGGAAGTCATCTCTTCCCCTCAACAGCCAGGGCCTCTGTTGGTGCAAGAGCCCTTTTCTTTCCAGAAGTCCCTGCTGCATGGATCCACATCTTGATCAAGCTTCTCATCTCCTTCCTTTACTACCTTTTCAGAATGTCATTGGAAGCCCTCTCCCCACCTTTTCTTGACCAGTGCTCTAGGAGCTTCTGGCCCTCGCTGAGCTCAGCTGCACACACAGACGTGAGGCCCCTTGCACTGTGGACTCAATGCTCAGAGAGAAAATGAAGACAAGTTCTTGCCTGGAGAGGCTCACTGTGTCCCCCACGGGACCCTCCATGGAAGAACTAGAATACAGGGAACGGAAGATGCTGGGCAGCAAAATAGCGCTCACTTCAAACTCACCGGGCCTTTCCCGAGCACGCTCAGAAAGGGTGTGGGCTGGAAGTAGGCACGTGAGAGCAATTTTTTTTTTCCCACTTGGATATGACTTTGTTTGGACTTTTCCTAGCCAAGCGGCCAGGGAACACAAATTGATAAAAAGGCACATTTCATCAGGGTGCTGAGGGTGACGGCCGGTTATTCCAGGCCCGAAGCTCTCTGGGGAGACTTTGGCCAGAGCCATGTGGTGGCTCCTGATGGCGATGATGGGGAGGAGATGGATTTTTATTACTCTTGTAGCCGAAGTGCTTACACTAGTGCTGGGCACACGGTAGAGGCGTCCTATAAATGCTAGCTAAATATAATGAAATAAAGGCGGGTGCCACTCACGCTTGTTAAAAATAGGCCACAGGCACGCTCTCGGTTGGGCAGACCAGCTGCTGAGACCAGCGTGGCCTTCCTCGAAAGAGTATCAGCTGTGCGACGCAACACACGTGTATGCGCGTGTGTGCACGCACGTGTGTGCGATACGTGGCAGATAACGCTCATCACTTACAGTACTCTGTGGGTCCCTCCAAGCACCGGAAGCAGAGCGGCCCCCGGGGCTGCCCGACCGAAAGGCTAAATCTCACTCCCTAACCCATCGTGATTCCGAATGACTTGTGGTTCTGCCGAGCAAAGTCAGTTTAGGCCAACTTTGTATAAATAATGCAAAATTTTCCTTCAGCTTTAAAGAGTTTTTTGTCAACCTCTCCTCGGCCGGGTCCCGTGAACCTGGCATCACCTTGTGCGGGAGGCCTGAGGCGCGGGGACGAGCTGGGGGCACTCACCACGGTGCAGCAGAGCGGCCAGAACCACCAGAGGAGGGCCAGGGCCAGGAGCAGGAACAGGATCAGCAGGGCGATGGCCAGGATGGAGCCGTCAGACTGTGGGGCCAAGAAAGAAGATGGTCAGCAGGGGGGCGGGCCACGGGAGTGACCAGTGACACCCGGAGCCGCCCCCTCCCCGCCCTCCCATCACCAATATGCCGATTTGAGGCCTAGAGAAGAGCACGGTTTGCCAAACAAGTGGTGGAAACTCTACCCAGTGTTCTGGGGAACACCCTCCATGCAGCCAGTTCTCAGGAGACACGGATTTGTCTTTTCTCCTCTTCAGACAACATGCTGGAGGACCAGCCCTGCGAGAGCCAGACAGGGCGCTTGCCCACGCCCTGGGTGTTGAGGTGAGAGGCTTCTCCCCTCCGGCCCGTCACCCTCTGCCTGGTGACACCTCCCACTCTCTGGCCCTGCTGTTGCTGCCACCGCCCGCGCTGCCCTCACGACCCTCCTACTCCGGGTTCGGCCTGCCCGCCACCACCCCCCCCCCACGGACTCGTTCACGGAGAGGCCCGGGGCCGCTTCGTGAGGCAGAGTCAAGAGCCCGCTGGCCCGACGGGATTAAGGGGTGATGGATTCTCAGAGGAGGGGGGACGACAGGTGACGCACAACCTGGGAGGCAAGGGGAGCAGGGCTGAGTCAACGCTGCCGTCAGATCAAGTGGCTGTCAAGTTGGGGCCGGGGGTGAGGCAGGTGGCCGAGACAAATTTTGCCCATTCCGAAACGTGCCGAGGCCGGTCTTGAACACAGTCATGGGCTGCCGCGGCCTGGGACGCAGGCTAACTTTTAGCAGAGATCCCGCTCCGTGCCAGTGCTGTAGGGCTGCGGGCTCGGGGAAGCGGATTTAAGTCTCCTCCATCTGCCCTCGCTCCCAGCTGCTGGGAGTGGAAATGGCACAACTTTTGGGGGGTGGGGAGGGCGGGCAGGTTGAGGAGCAAATTGTCATAGGCATTAATTGCCATGGTACTCTTTCTGAGCTGGAAATTCCACTTTTAGCCCCCCAAAATTACCAGGTATGTTCGCACCTACATGTTGTTTTCAATTGAGGAATGGCTAATAATGCATTATAGAACTACCGTGCCATTGATTACTGGGTAGATGTTGTTTTCAAATAATATTTATTTATTTATTTTTATTATTTTTTTAATTTGTGTTATGTTAGTCACCATAAAATACATCATTAGTTTTTGATGTAGTGTTCCAAGATTCATTCTTTACCTATAATAACCCAGTGCTCCATGCAATTCTTGCCCTCCTTATATCTATTTATTTTTTAAAAGATTTTATTTATTTATTTGACAGAGAGAGAGAGCGCACACAAGTAGGCAGAGAGGCAGGCAGAGGCAGAGGGAGAAGCAGGCTCCCTACTGAGGAGAGAGCCCAATGCGGGGCTTGATCCCAGGACCCTGGGATCATGACCTGAGCTAAGGGCACTCACTTAACCAACTGAGCCACCCAGATGCCCCTCAAGTAATATTTAAATGATATGAGAAAACATTCCTGATATATATGAGTGGATTTATGTATAAATGTCAGGAGTGAGAGAGAAAGACTGAGGGATATTTACTAAAATATAAATAGCGGCTTGGCAGGTAGTGGGTTTACGGTAATTTTCTTTTAAAAAATCTTTTTTTTTTTTTTTTAACAATTTGTAGTAAGAAGATAAACTCCTGGAGGTGCTCTTTAAAACTCTGTCCTGGGGGCTCCCCACTTTGGTGTCCGAGTTCGCCTGGCCCAGAGGTTCTTACCCAGGGCCAGTGGACCTGCAGGGTACACAGAGGGGCTCGAGGGAGTGGAAGCTGTGACCCTCTCCAAAGTACACCCGTGATCTTCATGACCTGTGTCTTCAGGGGAGACCGCTGACCGCAAGATCAGATTCTCAGAGCTGCCCCCCACCCCCCAGCCCATGGAGGAGCATCGAGGTTGGGGAGCCTGCTCAGGTTAATGGCAGCGTTGGGACTTGACTCACTCCCACTCTGAGTGCTCGGCAGGGGCTCCTGGAAGCTGTTTAAAGGTAGCTCTTACTCCCTGGAATGTCTTTGACCAACAAGCCAGGGAACTAAACACCCTGGTCCAACCCAGCCAAGGCCTGGGGAAGCAGAGTGCCCCTGGGGGAGGTGCGGCCTCACGAATGCAGGTGCAGGGCTGGGCCGGGGGTGGGGAAGGGGCACCGAGGAGGGACATGGCCACGCGGGACACGACCCACAACACTGATGCCTGAACTGCCGGAGGGATGCTCTCGGCAAGGACAGAAAGAAGTCATGAGTGTTTCCCAAACTTATTGTTAGTCAAGGATGACTCTTAACCTCTCTGCCTCTGCATTCCCCAGCCATAAATGGAGACACTTGACCTGTGCAGCTCCCCTGCACTGACGTGGGACAAAGGACACCTGAGGTACACGCAGACGCGGGCGGGCAGCGGGCACGAAGGCTTTCACGTCAAACCCTGCGCTGTACCTCGCCCTCCCGGCACGTCCTCACCACGGCAGACACGGGGGGCGTTGCACACCATAAATCTGCTTGCACTTAGAATAATAAATAGCTTTGGTTACTGAGAGGCTCATAAAACAGCAGTCTTTTAGTATTGAGTTACAATTTAGTGAAACCTACAGACCACATTTGTTCCCATTACACTCAATCTCCCGTCTCCTGATTTTGTTTTTCACTTCAGATACAGGAACGGAAGCAGAAAGGCTCAGCTATTGTGGGGAGAAGTTTTTACTTCCTTCTGGGAGAAGGTTTCCTGTGAAGCAGAGAGAGAGGAGGACCTGGCCTGCAAGGGGAGAGAGGAGGCTTCTGCTCCCGGGCGGGGGCAAGTCTTCCTGGTTGAGACACACCTAAGCCTGGCTTTCCTCCAGCCAGGCTGGGTCTGGCCCTTACAAGCCACAGCTCTCCTGGGCCACAGTGGAGGAGAAGGAGGGGAAGGGGAGGAGGAAGGGGAGGGGGGATACGGCCCCCAACGCATTGCCTGCTTTTCAAGCACGTTCCACAATCATTACATATAATCCCAGCGCGAAAGAGTCACCATCAAACATGGGGCAGGAATTCTGGATAAGCTTAGACCTGAAGCCAATGTTTTCCTGGGAGAGAACGTGTACCTGCAACCCCAGAGGGTCCTTCACATATTCAATTAGCAAACGTTTATGGACGATCTGTTCTGTGCCCACTCAGCAGACCGATGCAGGATCGATTAGACAGAACCAAGGTGCTCGCAGTCTGCCGAGGAAAGTCGTATAAACGATGAACCAGGTTCAGGGGCTGCGGGTTAGTCAACAGCGGTATACGTAGCACTTTTATGTTTCAGGTAGTGAATGATATAGACGGCCTCTATTCTTAAAGAATTTATATTCTGGTGGAATAAGGATGACGATGATGACGACGATAATTGTTACTAGTACAGCTAATACATATTAAACACTTCCTGTGTGCCAAGGACTGTTCTTGCTATGTACTGACAGGCTTTCCCTGTGCTAGCTCATGGAATTTTCATTAACAAACAGATGAATTTAATATTATTTCTCTTATAGATGTCTCAGACCTATATGAGATGATATATAGATATATCATCTTATAGATAAAAGTCCCGAGGCAAGGACTGGTGACGGAACTTGCCCTGGGTCACAGGAAGGAACCAGAATTTAACCTGGGCTATTTGGTTGCGTACCTTGCCGGTTTAACCGGCAGGCTGCTGCTCTCGGCAAGTGCTGAGAACCGAGGGCCTGGGAGGCAGCACTCGAGAGGGGGCGGTGCTGGAGCTCTGGGCCTGCAGGGTGGAGGAGAGGCTGGCCTTCCCACTCAGCAGGGGAGTGGCATGGGAGTGAAAGCGGCGGGGACCCCACCATCAGAGGCCATGCAAGCCCCGCGGAGGAGCATGGCTTCTCTTCGAGGCAGGAGGGACCCGTGGACACTGTTCTCAGATCTGTTTCTCAGGAAGCAAAGGCTATCGACATTCTAGAGTATGGACTCCAGGAGGGAAAGATGGGGGGGTCAAAGGCCCAGGTGGAGGGCTGCAGTAATGCAGTCTAGTTCTTTCAGAATGACAATTTAGAGGGTCACCCTTCCAAAACTTTTGCATTTTCATGGGTGTGTTCGGTACTAATACAACTAACGATCGCTGACCTTTATTGTGCGCTATCTACATTCCTAGCGCTATGTGAAGTGCTGTATATACATTATCTCGCTTAAGTCAATGAGCTTTTTTCAAGCAGTCTTCTAGGAATCATTCTTCCCGTTCTGCAGGGAAGGAAAATGGAAACTCAGCAAAGGTATGGGACTTACCCAAGACCTTCCACATACCACTTACATACATATTTAGAGGTCCACAATTTTAATGTTGCAAAACTGGAATTGATCCTTCATAGTCTGATTTTAGAACCTCACTCTCCTCCCACTCAGCTAACACAATATAATGTCAGATTGATAAAAATTCACTTAAGAGGGACGCCTGGGTGGTGCAGTTAAGCACCTGACTCTTGGTTTCAGCTCAGGTCATCATCTCAGGGTCCTGGGATCAAGCCCCAGGTTGGACTCCACGCTCCGTGTGGAGTTGGCTTGAGAATCTCTCTCTCCCTCTCTCTCTCTGCCCCTCCTGCTCATGCTGTCTCTCTCTAAAATAAATAAATAAAATCTTTTTAAAAATTCACTTAAGAACTATGCGCACTTATTTAAAGGTTAAGCCTCAAGCGGCTGTGTGAGAGAGGGAGAGATGGAGCCATATTTGGAAGGGCTGCAGCTGCTCCAATGGAAGCTTCTCCCCTGTGGCCCGGTGTGGATCAGTGGGTCACGCGGGTGAAACTATTTCAGAGTGAAGTCAGAAGGGGACGAGGACCAATAGCAGAGCCCAACTTCCCCTTATCGTGGTGGCTTGGAGTTTCAACCAATAACCTTGTGAAGTGGGACTGACAGCTCACGCAAGGATGGCCGCATGTAACCCGCTGAATATGTGTCAGTATGTAGCTTACAAACGCATACACATCCGCACTGTTTAGTAAATGGTATTTGCTTCATTCATGAAATGAGTCACTTATTCTAAACCAGTTCTTTCACATCTTTACCAAGTCCCCAAATGAAAAACCCTGTTGGGTGCTAAGGAGCAGGCTCTGCCATTGGCTAGGAGGCACGTGGAATGTTCCGGAGTGCACACGATGTAACCTCGTGCCCCAGAACCTGGCTCTGTGCCTTTACTCTGGTACTCTGGTACCAATTGCCTTGTCTCCTTGGGCTCTGGCCACCGACTTGCCCTCCTGGGTCCCAGCTCACTGTCTGTTGGCCTATGTCCCAAAGCTTATTGCGGGATAATTCCAGGAGGGTCACGGGCTGACTGTTGCCCTCAGCCTGACTTAGGACGGGTGTGTGGGCTCAGTCTCTGCTCTCCCTCTTCACCAGGGCAGAGAGTGGCCAGGACCGAAGAGACCCCCAGGCCTACCTGCTCACAACACAGGGCTGAGCGGGGCCATTTAAGTCAGTTACAGAACTGTGCCTTCACAGGCCCTGTCGTGGATGGCTAGCGGTTGGCAGGGGCAAGGTGGCTTCTGAGAACTCGTAATTCCAGCGGGTACCGGCCTCCAGGCTGGCGCAGATGAATACTCCGAGCTCTCTGAGTCCTCACTGGGGAAGGAAAGCCTGAGGTGGGGAACCTGATCTTATGAGCCAAAGTGACAGCAGAAGCTGATTTGCTTAGCGAACTCTCAGGCTCTGCGTGTAATTTTCCAGAAACTTCCAAAAGATTTCAGAGGGGAAAAAAGCAGCAGATAAGTAGCCAGAGACTGATTCCTACGGTTGTTATTTTTTTTGGACAGCCTAAATATCAATGGGAGTTCAATTCTTGTTTTTAAAAAGTGAAAAGAAAGTTTAAAAAACCAACATGTCTCTTTAATTAGAAAAATATTTGGCAGGAGGTGGGGGCCTCCGGGACCTGGGACCGGAGCTGCAAGGCAGGTGGGAAAGCGAGCAGAATGAGGTGGGGGTCTCTCCCAGTTGCGGGGGTGAGAGCGTGGGGGGTAGTAATCATCTGTTTCTCTCGGTGAATAGTTTCATGCTTTCTTAAATCTGAGGGCAGGCGATGCTCAGCCCTGCTCCCTCCCTCCAGTCAGGGTATGGTTGTTAGAGTGACCATCCCTGAAGGCCGCCTGGCTTGAAAGGCCAGATGCCCGCCTCCCAGCTTTCTTTAATTCCTTCTGTTCCCAGCTCAGGGAAGGAGGGCCTCTCTTTTAAGACAAGGAGGTATTGTTTTCAAGGGCATAGGCTTGGAAACTTGATGAATGAAGCATCTCTTACTTGGTAGATTGTAGGTAATTTTGGATTTCTGATGCAGGGCACGAGGGGGAGGGACCTTGTCTGGGCCCATTGGCACCGATGAAAGAGAGGGGCAGGCCTGGGGACAATAGGGCGGCCAGCACTGCTCCTCCTTTCTGTTCTGTTTTGGGGGTTGCCATGGTAAAGAGAGGAGGATAACATTGAAAAGAATCAGTGGGAGATTGGGGGAGGCTCAGCTTAAAGAAACTGTGCTCTCCCACATCTTGCTGTTGGATTTGGACTGGGATTCTGCGCCTTGCCCCGCACGGCTCTCTATGTAGGCGGTGAAGCATCTCGGTTAAGGGAGAGTTCTTCCCTACTCCTGTGTGTCCTTTCGGGTCAAGGGCACCCTGTATGCGCAGACCTGCTCTTGCCTTTACTCATCCAATGCGGAAGGCCAGAGTGAACCAAGCATGATGCGATCCGCTCTCCCCGTCCCTCCTACAGCACGATGCTCCCGAGCAGCCGCCCACAGGAGGCTGGCTCCCACTCAACTTCTAAGCGAGCTTTCCCACACAGGGCCTTCTCTTCTGCAAGATGAGGCTGGTGTTGTCGGGAGGCCTATGCCTAAACGATTTGGGGGAGCCTCTTGAAGAGAGAGAACATAAAAATATAAATGCAAAATTATGAGGGCCCCTCCCAGGGCCTTAGGAGGGCTCGGAGGGACCCATTCAAGTAAGCAACCTTGCAGCTCAAATCTCGGCTGCCGGGGAGCTCTGCTGCTGGCTCTCCGTCGTCCCTGGACCGGCCCCATGCCCACGGCGAGACTGGTAAACCTATTTAATTCTGGACTTCAGTTTCCAGCCCATTTGTTGCCACACTCAGCCAGGCTCTAGCCTACAATAATAAAGGCAGTAGTGAGGTTCACATATCATTTTGGGGGCATCTCATTTCTGTGAGATGTGTAAAGAAAGCCTCCTATGCTTTATGCCTCCACCAAAATGGCCCCTCCAACATCTCTTCTTTCCACATCACCCAGGAGGGGCCGTGGCAACGGTGACGATGGGGTCTGACCACAGCACGCGTGGATTATTAGCCGAGGGGTTCTGAGAACCCTCATCGGCGGGGTGGGTGCGTTTGCTGCCGCCCTACAATCTTCGCCAGGTTTTGTATGTCCCGAGTATTAACACCGAATTACTGAAAGTATCAGATCCTTTCACGTGGTTAGACAAGGCTAGCTTTTCCATATTTAACGTGAAAGAATGAATTAGCAGGTTTATTAGCCAGACTCTGCCAAAAATATGGCAAGAAAATAGCTGGTAAGCCATTTGAGCTTCTTAAAAGCTGGGGATGCGATTTCCTTGGATTCAGTAGGCGACCAATGAGGCCACGGGGCGTGCCAGGACATGGCGAGGCAGGTTTGCTACGGCGTGACTACCCGGTGTCCCCTCTTCACCTCCTCCCTCCACCCTGACCCCGGGCCCTCCCTCTCTGCTCCTGAGTGAGGTTGTGTTTGAAGCCCTCGAGGGAAAGGGACCCTTTCTCCAGGGGCGGCTCTGGTCTATGACCTTGTGATCTCATGGCAGCCGGCTGGTTCTAAGTCCCGAGGAGGCCATGCGGGGGAGAGGGAAATGTGCACAGATCAAGAGACTTGTCTTCTCCGGAGAGCGACCCCGTGGAGGCGAGGGGGGCCCTGCACAGCTCCACAGTTGCGGCTCCCTCAGCTCTAGGCTGTGTTCCTCCCTCCCCAGGGCACAGGCTGCCACTTGGGAGGAGTCACATTCCAGGGCCCTGAAGTGGAATTCAGAACCATGCTCAGCAGCTGGTCTGAGCTCTGTTTCCTGCCCAGACAAAACTGGTGGAACACGGGCAGGTTTTATTTTGTAAGATGAAATTTTAGTCATTTTATTGCTGCTGAGAAGTTCTGGATGGGCAAGCCCCAGAGACCAAGATTGTCTCTCTCTCTTCCTCATAGCTTATATATTCTGACTATTATTTCTGGAAGCAACTTCGGCGATTATCTAACTTCTCCACCCAACCCGCCCTTAATTTTATTGGAATTCTGTTCTCCCTGCTTCAGTGACGAGTGCCGGACTCTCCTGAGCCTCTTTCCTCCTCTCTGATGATCCCTTATCCGTCTTCCCCATGAGCTGCTCCCTGTATTCAATCCTTTAAATATCTGCATGGACCACGGATCTATTTTTTTGTTTGTTTGTTTGTTTTTGAAAAGGTGTATAGTTTTTATTTTGCTTGAAGCGTGTCTACTTTTTAAATTCACTTCAACAAATCATGGCAAAAATAAACAAATAAAATGGGCATTTGAACCATTTTTCAAGGTGTACAATTCAGTATAGCCACAATGTCATGCAGCCCGTGGATGAACTCTCAGTCTGTGCTGGTGTCTTTGTGCCACTCTCCACGGGCCGTCTCATCTCCTTTCAGAGTTTAAACTCTCATCTCCATACTGACGGCTGCCATCTTTATCTCTAGCCTCGCTCTCTCCTCAAGGTCGTTCAGGTCGTGGCAGTCAGGGTCGTTCAACTGGCGCGTCTCACTGATGCCTCCAAGTCAGTGGTTCAAACTGAGCTCATTATTCTCCCCTCAGGCCTGCTCGTCCTGTCCTCATTCAGTGGCTCCACATACCAACCAAACCTCTTCTTGGCTCTGTCCCTGTCTGCTCCTCCTCCTCACCATGGATTAGGGTTAGAATCTTATTCTTTCTCTTCTGGACAGTAGTATCTTTCTCTTCGCTGGCTTCTCCACCACTATCTTGCTATCCCAAATTCCATCCTCTACAATGGCATCTAGAGTCATACATCTAAAATGTTGTTCTGATAGCACTGACGGCTCCTCACTGCACGATTTCACAACATTTGAGAATTTGGTGAAAGTGACACACCCCTTTGCTCAGAAAAGTACGCAAGTACACATTTACCTTTACACACCAGTTCACAAATTTTGATGTCAATTTCAGGGCGTCCATCAAGGCCCCAGAATCCATGATGGGTCCTCAGCTCGAGGCCCTTCACAGCGAGGCCTCTCTTATTTCTCCAACCTCCTCCCTTCTCCACCTCCCTCCTTACACTTTCTGCTCATTTCACTGTACTGTTCTCTTGTGTTCTTTTCCCTGAAACACCCTTTCGTCCTTTCATTGCTTGGGTAGCTGTTTCTCATCTTTCAAGTCTTAGCTCAGGCAAAACACGATTCATTCCTACCTTGCCTACTAATTGAACACCTCCTATGTGCTAGCCCCTCAACAAGCACTGGCAGAAAAGATGGACATAGTCTTTGTGATCATAGACCTTGTAGTTGAGTGGGGAGCACAGACCAGAAAACACAACCCACTGGGGCGCCTGGGTGGCTCAGTTGTTATGCACCTGCCTTTGGCTCAGGTCATGATCCCAGAGTCCTGGGATCCAGCCCCACATCGGGCTCCCTGCTCTGCAGGAAGCCTGCTTCCCCTTTCTTCCACTCCCCCTGCTTGTGACCCCTCTCTCGCTGTCAAATAAATAAAGAAAATCTTAAAAAAAAAAAAAAAAGAAAACACTACCAGTGAACTCTGAATTTGTGCTCTCATTTTATATGTCTACCTTAGCATTTACTGTATATTATAGAAATGATATCATTATGTGGCTTGTCTACCTCACTGAACTGTAAGCCCCTAGAGGACACAAGTCTGACTTTACCCATCTTTGTAATATGGAGGCATAGTACAGTGTTTCAAACATAAAAAAGACTTGTCACTCAATTATTTATTGGATAGAGATAAATCAGGATTTAGCAGCCTAATCCCTTCTACAGCTAGTAGGTGGCACTGGAGCCAATGTCTCCCTAGGCTGTTCACCTCCCCCTCCAAGGCCCCATCGATGGAAATAGTTCACTAACCTCACTGCAAAGAGCTTGGACTTTGGAATCAGGAAAAGATATTTAAATCCTAATTCTTCCACTTATTAATATGTGGAGTTTTAAAATACTAATATGTAGACTTTAGATAAGTTGTTCAAATTCTCTTAAACCTCCTTTTCTGTACGTATATGAAGTGGAGATAATTCCTACTTCTCAGGATTGATTTGATCTTTAACGAGATAAGAGATATAAAGATCCTGGCATACGGCCATCCTTCAATAGATGTGATTTCCCTTTCTATTTCTATTCTATTTCTATTTCTTCTATTTCTATTCTATTTCCCCTCTTGCTTCTGTTGCCCACATCATGTTCCTGTTGACGTGCCTGGGCTTGGTCTAGGCGAGTAAATTTGACTCCTAGAAACGGTGTCCTGCTAGTTGTGGCTGGAGCTACAGAGTGAGTGGGTAGGCCCAGGTGAGGCATTTGGGAGACCGCAGGCCCGCGGATGTCCATACCAGTATCAAGGAAAGGGAAACCCATGTGGGCTTCCCAATGGCAAATTCAATCACCCTCATTAAAGGTGACTAAATATTAATGTTGGTAAAACATAATCAAACATTATGATTCATTTATGCTACCTGAGAGGTAATCTGGGCTAGAATTGGCAATAAAATTGATAGACACCGAGGACACTGGATTCCTTAACCCACAAAGTAGGCAGTATAGAAAAAACATTAGGTGAGAATTACCTAAGCCCTAATGGAACTCTGCTTAAAAAGTATGGCTATAAAGTAAAGAGGCAGGTCTTGTAGTGAACATAGCAAAACCCCCACATTCAGATGAATCTCATCCCCTCCAAACATAGTGGCTTTGGACCCTGGAGACTCTCCAGTGATACAGCCATTGCACAAAGCAATGCTGAGACACTTCCCTTAGAACTGTTTTTGAAACCGATTTATAGGCCATAAAAAGAAAGCCTTCTACCTTCTTAGTCATGCTTTGCTTTTCACCAAGGAGGTTCCCAGCTTGATTAACTACCATTCACTAGACGCGTTCCCACAACTTTTAGGGGTTGTTTTCATATCAAAGGCTGATGTTTCCCTATTCCCCTATTGAGGATATTCAAATGCCATGACTTGGAAGTGATGGTAATTTCAGAGGAGGAGGACAAAAGATAGTTGGCATTGTGACAGTACTGTTGGAGAAAGTACATGGCTTTCCAAGGTAAATATTTTGAAGGACTAGCAATCATCTGGATGTGCGAATTCTAGTTTGCCGTAAATCTTATGACTTAGGCCTTATGTAAATAAAACCAGAAGGACTTAAAGAAGCCATCATTGGAAAGCGATTGAGGGGAGACTGATGCCATACTCCTTCAAACTCAAGCTCTGAGGTCCTTTGTCATGGAAGGACACTCCATGTCAAGGTTTTCCAGCATCATCTTGGTCTTGTCACCCTGAGGCAGTAGAGACACTTCATCTCACTCACAATGGTAAGGGTGATAATAAGTAAATCTTGGATTCATTCAGCACTTTCCTTTCTCTCCATGAAATGCATAGAGCTTGTTAATCAAAACCAGTTTTTAGAGAATAATTCAGACAAGATGCAGCTCATTAGTACTCAAAATGCCTTAGTTCCTGTGAGTGGGCTGTTGAAATAGGATTAGAGAGAAAGTTCCTTAGTAATGTTTAAATATGATGACACTGGAAGAGAAAGGCTGATTTCTTGTTTTCATTTTTTGGTTTCATTGCAGGGACTAGTCTCCTGGCCTTTAACGTAACTTTTTATTTAAGGTATGTGCTTAATTGGTTTTCTTGGTCATCCCTCCCATATTAGTCAGCATCATTATTACTTATTATCAGCAAGTAAGCATACCCCTTTTAAACCGTTAGCTGTTGCCTTAGATTATAAACTTGGAAAGGTAGAGGCCAGGCCTATGATTTGGGTGGTGCCTCACAGACATAGATGCTTACCAGTGGTGACCATGATGGCTGATTGCTCAAAACTATGTCTCTAAACTGAATTATAGAGTATCTGGAAACCAACTAATCATTTTCTGTTGAGTTTCTAACACACGGTGAGCAGCAGGAGACACACAGATGAGCACGGTCCGTCTCCACTCCTGGGAGATGTCATCGCTGTCCAGTTAGAAAGTCAGGACTGGTTCACGGGGCTCGCTCAAGGAGCAGCACAGGGTCTGTGGAGTTAAACTTGAACTGACGCTACAAACCACAGTGCTTGAGCTCAGAGCAGAGGGAGTTCCAGAGCTTGCCAAGGTTAGTGAGGCATCCTGGGGCAGGTCCAGGCAGCACTTGGCAGGCCTCGCAGCCACAGTGAAATGTGGGTAGGTGGAGAAAAGGAGAGGGCGTTCCAGAAGGAAAGTGAACTGTGATCAAAGGCACAGAAGTAGGGATGGACATCACATTATTTACAGTGAGGACGTATGGAATGCAAATTTTTTTATCATCATCTAGCATGTTTATCTATTAGGAATCAATGCACTCACAAATCTTAAGTCTGGCAGGTAAAGGTCAACCGAGGTTGCCAGATGGGATTCTATCAGCAGCAGCATTTGTTAGATATTCATTTAGGTTGAGTTTGTACCTTTATACACATTCTCAAAACCTTGAACTTTTGGGTACCTTTTCTAATTCCATGCATTTGGGTAATGAAGGTAAAAGAAATTGCCTTAGCTGTGACTTTCATATTTCCTTGGCCTGCAAATGAACCAGTTCTCCTGACACTGGGTTGTGTGTAAAAGAAACCCGGGAATATTTTAGTTGTCACTTATTCAAATGCTTTTTAATTTTTTTTTTAAAGAAACAAAACATTAAGCCCACTGCTTTGGGCACTGACTAAACTAACATCTGTTCTAGCAACCACGGTAATGGTGAAGGAATACTAGTTATATATTGCTTGTGGCGCTGACGGACTCTTGTCTTAGGGAGATATAAATTAAATCACTGACCTCTGAATTTCCTAATGAATAGATGAGGGGCTGGTCACTTTGCAAAAGCAAAGGTGTTTATATGCTCTTGGGGACTCTGTCATTCCGCAGGAAGCAGAAGGAAGAGCTTGCTGGCTTTTGGAGAGTGCAAACAATAGAAATCATGTCAGTCCTAAATAGTGTCCTGATCAGAAGCTGTCCTGGGAAAGCTCGCGATTTAGTGCAATGTGACCATAAGTTGCTACCCAGGACAATATGGCCTGGGTTTGGCTGCTATCTCCTCCAGTTCTGTGATAGTCTAGTCTGAGGATTTTGCCAATTTGGGACCATTTAAGGAGCTGGCAGTTATTTCAGTGTTGGCAGAAAGGAGACCCTTTGAGGCTCTCTATTCTTTCTGGCCCTATTTCCCCAACTGTTAATCAATCCTTCCCCTTGTGCTTCCTTTTCTACTTCTGGCCTCCTTCTTCCCTTCTTCCTCCTCTTCCTTCTTCTTTTTCTCCCCTCCACTCACCCCACCATCTTTCCCCTTCTACCTCTCCACTCATACACACTATTTGGACCCTCTTTAAATTGTGCACTTCCTCCTACAATTGTGCCTCTCACAGCTGGGCTCAACCCCAAAGACTCAAACATTCAGAATAGCTCCAACAACCCAGGAGTAGGCATGAATGGACACACTGGTCATTCACTAAAGGTTGTGTACTTACGACATACACTTTCTCTCAAGTTCTTATTCAGAGACCAAGAATTCTTCTTCTATATACAAATTATAGAAGCTTGGTTGTCTGATACCTGATATCTTAAACTGTTAAATTAGAAAGGGGGCATCTAGAACAGAAGACACACGTATAAAACCAAGAAGTGAGAGGCCAGAAAAAGCAGAATGATAAACTTCAAAAAGCATAGTGTTTGGAAGGGCCAACAGCCTCCGACATTGAGGGTTTCATAGTGATCTGGCTCGTCATTAGGTCATGGCTCATGATTTTAGCTCATGATAAGATGGCGGAGACTAACGTGTAAACCTTATACCGTATTTTACAACATTCATTTTTGTACAAAGGCTTCCATAGGAAGAGAGACCAAGGTGTAGGTGAGGGATGAGCTCAGTCAACATGTGTTTTCTTGGTTATCTTGGTTAACGATCTCCCTCCAGCAGAGCCCCAGCCTGTGACAGCAGTGAGTGTGGCCTATCCCCCATCCAGCAATAACACAGTTCTTTGGACACATGTCTATTTTTTATCTCCTCTGCTCCCCAACAAATAGTTTTCTTTGTTATTTCTCTATTTGTCTTGTTTTCTATTCTGTTCTTGTTTTCCTATTTTTGTCCTTCTCCTTTTTCAGCAGGTTTACTCTGTCATTCTCTAATGTTTTGAGTCCGGTCCTTGGCTAATTGACTTACAACTTCCTTCTTTTCTAATACAAACATTCAAGGCTACATATTTCCAAGAGCCACTTTAGCTGCATTCACAAGTTTTGCTATGTGGCACTTAATAATTGACTAATTTTAAGTATTTCCCAATTTCCATTATGACTTTGCTTTGACTTATAAAAGGTTTAGATGTCTGTTTGATATTTCCAAAAATGTGAGATTTTCCCAACTATGATAAGCCCTGCAATAGCACCACTGGCTATATCATGAAGTTGGCCATAATGTGGTTGGTGATCAGCTCCTGCCCTCCCTCTCTCCCCAACTTTCCAAAGGAGAGAGGCTAGATTTCTCTTTTTCCACAATGGATGGGGTGGATGGTGGAAAGGAGGTGACTGATCATTTTTGTTCAGCATATGTTTCTTTTATTTTTGGCACAGTACATACTGATGGGAAATATTTCACTGAATTTAAGATGCATCCTTATAGATAATGGTTATTTGATGAGCCATTAGGGAAAATGTGGCCAATGAAATGATAATATATTATTGGTTACCTGAAAAATCCCAATTTCAAAGATATTAAAGTGTGCAAAAAGTATGTCTTAGAATTTATAAAATAATGGTATTTTTAAATTAATCTTATAATTCTGTAACCCCTATTTAACGCAACTGAAAAATTTTGGACCCTTCTTAGAATATTTTGCTTGTAACCTCATTGTGTCCACTAGATCATGCTTAATTGCATTATTCAAATCATTTGTATTTTATTAATTTTCCTTGGGCTACTTAATCTATTAATTACTGAAAGAAGTGTATTTAAATCTCTTGTGGTGGATCTATCAATTTCTCTTTGTAATTCTGTCAATATTTGTTTCATATATGCTGAGGATATGTCAATAAGTTCAGATTACAATTATATCCTCCAAGTTAAGTGTTCCTTTTAAGATTATGTAATTGTCCTCTTTATACCAATAACTTTTTTGTTTGTTTTATCTAATATTAATATAGCTATACTAGCTTTCTGTTGGTATTTTCCTGATACAACTTTTCTCATATCTTACTGAATGTATTTTTTATTGTAAACAGCATACAGTGTGATTTTTTTTTTTTAAACACAATTTGTCACCGTGTTTTTTAACTGCTGAGTTTGGTCCTTTATATTTATCTTGGTTATGGATTATTTGGACTTAGCTTTTATTTCTAAAAATAAATATTGTCATCTTGTATGTGTTTATCACAGAGTTTCTTGAGAACCTAGATTCAGAAAAAGATTTTTTTCTTATTTATTCTCAAAACAAGGAAATTTCAAACTTAGGGCAAACATTCTTTAAAATGTTTTAAGATAAAAATATTGAAAGTCAATTGCTCAAACATCCAAGAAAAACAAATCAGCTCGACTCCTCCAAAGCATATTTGAAATATGCATACAAGGGTTATCAAAATAGAGATGTTGGCAAACCATTTTTATTTCAGTTCACAAACAACATTTGATATCTGAATTCTGCATTCTGATATTCCTGTGGTCTTTTGCCCTTTCTAATGACAGTATAAGAAACCACAGGTCATCTTGTTAAAATAATAATAGGAAAAAATACTAGATATTGTGAAAAAGACCTTGAATTATGTATGGCTTTCCTGAAACTAACTAATAAAGAGATGAGAACGATTTATGACGAGTATATCAAATGTTTGTAAATCAGAAGGTGCATTTTGAGGTTATTTGAAATAAGTTGTTCTCAGAAGGAGCACGCTTTGGTCTGAAGTATAACCTCTTCGTATCGGGTGAAGGTTGGCCAACTTAAATTGCACTAAGTCAAACCATCTCCGGTGTCCTAACGAAAGGATCTCATATTTATTTGCAGAATATAAGAGCCAAACTCAGTTGGTCTACTGTATAGGACTGCTAATGTTTACCTTACTCCTTTAGAAATTGCACTAAGTCAAACCATCTCCGGTGTCCTAACGAAAGGATCTCATATTTATTTGCAGAATATAAGAGCCAAACTCAGTTGGTCTACTGTATAGGACTGCTAATGTTTACCTTACTCCTTTAGCAGCTTACTTTTAGTTTCAGAATTATAGACTCTCAACACTGGAAGAGGTCTGGAAGCTAAGTCCAATAGCCTGTCTGAGGCATGAATGCCATTTACATAATTCTGCCAACTCGTCAAATCACCTGTGCTTGAATACGGCCCTAACAGGGAGCTCACTGGCCCCTGAAGCAGCCAATTACGTAGACCTTTTTAAAAATTGAGCCACAAACTGGTTAGCAGCCTACTCTACTCCTTGCATCTGCACAATAAAAGCAGACATTCCTATCTCAGGACAGTCCTGCAAATACTAAAAACAGCCATCAAGTCTTTGTCTTAGGCCAAGAGGCCCAATTCCATAGAAGATTCTATATAATCTATCATATTTGGCAATACTTTTCACACATTCAGCTTCTCTAGGTTCTCCCTTGAAGCGTCCTGGTATTTCATACAATACTCAAAGAGACTTTACCTCCACCAAGTTCAGAGGTTCTGTCCCTTCTTTAGTCGTAGATACAATACTTCTATTAATTCAGACGCCAGAGCTGCTTTGGAAACCCCATCACTGCGCTGATTTGCAAAGAGCTTACAGCATCCGGGTATGGAAACTAACTCTGGATACCTACTGTGTACCAGGCCGGCTGTTTAAGGACCAAGATTTCAGCCTCCACATAGATCTGATCCCAGAGTCCATGTTTATTCCCACTTTTCTCCTCCAGCTAGTCTTTCCCCTGTGTTTTGTTAAGCCACATCTTTCAAAGGACATCTTGCCTATAATTACAGCAATAATAAAGTAAAGGCCATCCTTTTTCAGGGCAAGTATGAAATGCTGATGAGTCACTTGTAGCCCCGGGGCTGTGGGTTGGCCACTTTGGGTACAAAGTTCCCTTCAGATAGTGTAAAAGTAAACTGGAGCCTATTTCCTTCCCAAATGAACAAATTTATAAACCAATGGCATCCAAATTAATGTTACTTTGTTAATATACTTGGAACATACAAATGATGGATTGATATTCCTAAAATAATGCTTTGCAGTTTTTTGGAATGACTTCCCATGGTCCAAAAGCCACCATCTGTCTGTCATTCAAACCCTCTTCAAGGTCAGTCTCCTATTTCCCCTCCAATCCAGTCTCCGCTTACTCTTCCAGGCTATGTGAACACACAGTAGCTGAATGAACAAGGAGAGAGTGGGTGTGGGAGTGAGCCGGACAGGAAGTGGAAGGACGTTAGGATGAAGAAAGCAATAGGGTAAAGTCAGAATGTGGGCACTGGCCCTGCCCTCCTCGACTCGGTGTTTGGAAAGGACTTGTCTACTCCAGGAGCCATTTCTTAGAATTGAGAAACAGTTCAGGGAGGGTCTTGTTGGGAAAAGGGATTCATGGGATAGAGGTTTGGGGCCGAGTAAAGCACGGGCTGCCTACTTGTTCTCCCTGAATTTCTAGAATGATTTGTCCAGCTCTGTCTTGCAGGGGGCTGGGGAACACCTTTTTGGGTAACCGGGACATAATCCCCTAGGTCCAGTAAGTAGACATTCCTCAAAGTATGTAGTGCCTGTGTCAAGTGACTTATCCAAAGGCCTGTGTGGAGGTTCGTGAGTTCTTGGAACAGATGGAGGGATTTCTGGGCGCCTGTGTAATATTTGCCTTTTGTACCCCACAGCGTAAAATATATACCACTTGGAGTTGTATATTATGTCTTGGCACCTATTTTGTGGGTTCTGGAGGGCATGGAGGTTTTTCTTTGAGTCCTTAACATTTTGCCTATAGTACTATTTTAATACACATTGATCCTGATCTTTGGCCCCATTTTCCACCAACAACCTCCTCCCTACACATCTTCCCTCACCTAAGAGACGCACATGCTTACAACGGTCAGTGTGAGGTCTCTATCCCAAAGATAGCTACCTATCGTGATCTATGGACTGTTTTGCTGACCTTGGCAAAGAAACAGAAGAAAAAAGTCTTCTCTGATTTCTACTTTTTTTCTGAAGAGCATGCAGTAATATTTTATTATGTTGGAAGGCGAGATTGCCACTCAGCACAGGCTGCTGGACTCATTCCCTACCGGGCTGGTGAAATTCAAGCAGTTTTGGCAAGGGCGGCCGTGCCACCTGTCTGTTTACCTAGATAGCCCTATGACTGCAAAACCAGGCTGGATTTGCATCTTCCCAAGTTACTACAAAGAAATTAGGAACAGAATTGAAGTGACTCACAAAGTGAACCCAGGAATGTGCTGAGGACAGAGCTCTGAAGGCAGTTCTGGGAGGTGGTCCCTCCCCACTCTGTCACCTCTCCTGAGGAAAGCCACTGCGGCCTCCATCTGTGAGGCCCCGCACACCCCCTTCAGAGCCAGCCCTGACCAGACTGGGTGAGTTGCCACAGCCTGTTTCTGGCATTTCAGTGTGAGCTCGGGCCATGCCATGCTCCCAAGTCATGACTTCCCTGCAGTTACTTAGATTCTTTTTTCGCCCTCAAGATAAAAGGTGTTTATTTCTTGAATGAGGAAAGGTTGGGCGTTAACATGAAAACTGCATCATGTATGATGTTTACATTAAATATTAAAGAAACTCCGAACTGTGGCAGATAGGGAAGGCCTTGCCAACTGGTCCCAGTTGTTTCGTCTCTGACCTGCTCTCCTAATACCCCATCCCAACCCATCCCGGCCACAGTGGCCCAAAACATGCCTCTAACCAGGCCATACCCTCAGCAAATGCCAGTCTTCCTTCCTAACCGAGTTCATGTATCGTCTCTTCTGTTCTCGGATTCCCCCAAACATTCTACTTCACGCTTTCGCAAGGCATTGATCAATTCTCTGTTGAAGAACTTATCGCAGTAGGTTGCAATTCCTTCCAGACTTGTCTGTCCCTCACGTCTTACATCTTTGTGTCCTTTGGGCTTAGCAGATATAGTTAGCTAGATTCTCTCTCAGTTGCTACAGTTCTGTTTCACTCCCAGCCTTGTGCTGTGGACCCTCACGGACTGGCGGCCTGCCCTAATCTTGATCCAGCTGAATGGGCTCTTTCTAGACGCAGGTCTGCACCCCTGGCAAGAGCCTGCTCCTAGGGGAGCTGGTGCTGTTCTGAGGAGGTCTTTGACTATTGCCCTGTCTGGGATCACTGGTTCAATTTTCTCAGCTGACAGATTTGTCCCTCTTAAATCATGCCCAAACTCCCCATGCTCCTTGGATGTGTGCATTGGGTTGCTGGCCATCCTCTTTGGAGGACTACCTTCCAACCAGCTCAGTGGCCCCTGTTCTGATCCTCCCGTATTCTGGCTCCCTTTCTCTCCTACCAGCAGGTGCCATCATGATCTCAGTATGACCCAGCTGAGTCATTCATTCATTCATTCATTCACCAGTCATCTGCTGGATACTACATGCCAGCATTATGCCAGGTGCTGGGTTGCAGTGGTGAACAAGACACAATCTCTGTCCATTCCTCAAGGATCACATGCGCTAAAATGCACGTGGGAGGCAATTTTTCTTTCCAATATCTGTGTTGTTTTTTACTCCAAGTCTCCAATCATGTCTAACTTATAACCTATCTCCGTATGGTAGCTAGAGGCCCACTCTTTTGTGAGACATTGGGAGCCATAAAGTGTTAAAAACAATACTGATGCTCACAGGGCCCTCTTTTCCTGAAACAAGGAGTGACAAGTCTGTGGCTCACTGAGCCTTTCTGTGAGAGGCGGAAGCAAAGGGAATACTTGGAACATGGAAAAGGGGCATTTGGAGAGAAAGTTTTATAGTCTTCGCCTAGCAACACAAAAGGGAGATGATCCCTAGACTGGTCACCTTGGGCTAAAATTATTTTCAGCAAATTCCTATTTTTATACCAGAAAATACTGTCCAAAAGAAGAAATATAAAAGAGAGGATCTGATTTTAAAATCTTGGGGTTTCTAAATGAATAAGATTGGGAGTGAACCAAGAGAATAAGAATTTTTTTTATTATGTTATATGTTAGTCACCATACAGTAATAAATCATTCTTCTTGAATAGATTTTAATGCTTTTTTGTAAACTTTGGAGGACAGTTTGTGTCAGATAAGCATAATGGTAAGAGTCCTGCGTGTTTAGGATTTACGTGGCAAGCTTATTAGAATGCAGACTCTTGGGGTCCTTCCAAGAAATCCTGATTCTTCAGAATTTCTCAAACTGGTATGACGGACATTTTGGACTAGATAATTCTGTCACGGGTGGTGGCTCTCCTATACATTGTTGGTGTCTCTCTTTCTCTCTCTCTTCCAAACAAATATCAGTAGAAAAATACCACTAGTTACAGAAAAAAACAGTCTGAATTCATGAAAATCTGAAGGATGTAACGGTTAAAAAATTCCTTGGGAAGTAAGTGATCCCCATACAGCAGGTTCCATCCCCCTTCTCCCGAAGAACGTCGAGGTGTGGCTACCTCCGGGGACACTGGAAGATCCTGTCTCTTGTGAGCTGCCCTCCTGAAGTTGCATTTGTTTTCTGTGTGAAAAGGTACCTCCTCTGATCTCCAGACATGCTCAGCATGATAGAACATTTTCAATAACAACAGGAATGTTTATGTGGTAATAATGCATAAGCTTGACTTGTTTTAATTCATTTTTGGAAATAGTCTGATGTTCCTGTTTACTTGATTCATACACTGAGAAATTCTTTTTTTCAAGAATAGTGAAGAAATTAGAAAGTCTAATCTTACTTGACTTTCCACCAGATCTAATTTACTGATGTTTCCCCTCATTATCCTTCAGGCAACATCTTCAAAGTTTTCCCCAGCCTCTTCCTAGAATACAAGCTTATCATGGACTCAAAAGGAATCCTAACTCTTAATCCGGGAAATATTGCCTGTTTATATTCTACAGGGCATGAGCCCCAAATCTTTTAATGAGGCAGGCCGTTGGATTTCTCCTTGGCAAGGAGAAAGAATGTCAACAGACTGGTAAGCAGCTGTCATTCTTGGACCCCCTACCAGGTACCCCAAGCCCCTTCTATACTTTCCCTTTAATCTTTGCAACAACCACGCAAGACCGGCTCAGAGATAGGCTCAGGTAACCATGCCCAAGATCACCCTACAAAGTAGAGGGGCTAAAATTCGAAATTAGGACTTTGACTTCATGTCCTGTATTCTTAATTCCTCCACTGTGCTACCGTTATAAAGCCGTTGTTCTCATTTTCATGCCTCAGGGCTGAGTTTGTTGCATTTTCATTTTCATTCAAAAAGAATTTCTTCGAAATTCTCAACCTTGCGGCCACTTGTAACCAGGCTGTTTTTCATGTAAAGCAGTCAGGGGAAAGACAAGGTTCTCCACTGATTCCACGCTGAGTTTAGAACCTTATGTCAAACTTTAAGTCTCTTTCCTTTTTTTTCAAAGATGGTGATTCTCTAATACACTGGAAACCAATGCCAATCAAATGTTCATCATGGTTTCTAGGGAAGGGAATCGGTTGAGCCTCAACGTTACATTCGGGGTGGAGGGTAGTAGCTACTATCTTGGGAGAGTAGCTGCCACCTGAGAAATGGCCCCAAATTAAGTACGCAGCAGAAACAAACAAAAAGAGAGGAAAAGAAAAAAAAAAGTTATGGTTCCCAGGAGGGACCATGAACTAACTGTGCTCACAAGCATACCTAGTCCTTCCTCAGGTTGTTTTCTCTTTAGAGGACAGCCTCTTCCCGCATCTTCACCTGAAATGATCATTTCTCAAGTCACCGCTTGGGTTGTCTCCTCCGTGAAGCCCTTGTGTGTCTTCCTGAATTCACTTTCTTCCCCCTCTGAAATCCTAGATCACTGACACCTGGTTCCCACCATCTCGATCTTCATTTACATAGTCCTTTATATGTTTGTTGAGCTCCTTTTTCCATGTGGATTTTAAGTTCCTTCGAGGTAACAACTTTGTAAAATGTAAATGGAACCGTGACGGCCCAGTGGGACTTCAAGAAATACTTGTGAGGGATTCTCTGAGTTTTAAACACTTTGGTTGGGAAATTACAAAATTTGAAGGCATTTATGTAAAAGAAGACCATCTTGAAAAATTCTTTGAGGTGTTGATATCTGCTTGCTTTGCAAGACAAAAGACAAATTTCTTTTAAGTATTTCCCCTAAGACAGCACCGTGGTCCTGATTTTCTGGGCTATGGCTAGAGGCTGGGGAAGAACAGGAAGGCCAGTTGAGACTCTAGAGATGGGGCGTATTCACATATGCTGTGAAAGAGGACTTTGGATGTTTGACCATTTTCTAGAGTCCTGGAGTCCTGGAGCCCCACAAAGTTTACCATTTGTATAGGAATCTTTTAGCTCTTGGATGGAAAAAACTCTTTCCTGTGAAACTTCATGGAATTTCTGCTCCTGGCAGGTACAACAGTTATTCATTGTGGATCTTGAAAACTATGACACAGTTGTCCAAATGGGCACCAAATAAAGCAAGGAAAGAAAAGTCTCAACTACATATTTTAAAATTATTTTTGGTTCCAGGTGATGGGCGGGGCAGGCTGTGACTGGCATCCATAAGACTAACCCTTTACTCAGACCCAGGGGATCACTTCTGATCTAAAAACCTTGTCCTCCAAACCAGCTGCCGAAGAAACAAAGGCAAATCCAAGGCCTTACTTCATATTCTGGATGGCCACACATTCCACCTGCATCTTTATTTTGTCCAGCGATGGCTTCAGTCTTTTAAATTTGAGCTTCTGTGGAGGGGTCCTGTTGGAAATTGGCATTTTATGTTTGGCTGTAGACCCATTTTTTTCTCTAGATGATTTGACCATCCCGTCGGCCTCCTTTTAGTCACCTGTGCTTGGCTTAGTGACAGACATGGACCGCTAGGGATCCATCTTATCCCAGGAGACTGCTTTTACTATGACAGGCCTCTGAAGTGGGAAGCAACTCTCCAGAAAGAATTTCCAATTAGTTCAATAATTTTGACTAGGCTTCTACTATGGTAGCAGCTAACATTTATGAAACATGTACTCCCTACCAGGCCTTCTACTAAGCACTTACCATCTATCATTCCATTTAATATTCACAATTCAGCAAAAAGAGAGTATTATTATTCTAATTTTATAGATTAGGGAATTGATGTACAAAGGGGTTAAACACGGTCAAGGCCACACGTGTAGCTGACCACAAAACTGACCTCTTGATTGTCCCCCTCCACTGCTCCTTCAGTCTTCCCCCTGTCCACCCAGGGCAACTCCATTCTTTCAGATACTTAGGCTGAAGACCGTGGGACCATGCTGGACACCTCTCCTTTCAAGCCTTACATCCAATGCTTCGAGAAATCCATCGGCTTTGCCTTCATGGTATATCCAACTCTGACTGCTTCTCTCATCTCCATAGCTCCCTGCTGAGTCAAGCCATCATCATCTTTTGCCTGAAATATTGCCATAATCCTCCTAACCAATCACAGCCCTTCCATCCCTGCCTTCCCACGGGCTGTTCCAGCAGCCAGAGTGATCTTTCAAATCTAAGTCAGCTCCTCTGGGCAAAAGCCAGAGTTCTCACCAGACCCTCCACTCTCCATCCCCATGACCTCACCATGTCCCGCTCGCCTCCCTGGCTCTCTTCCAGTGGCAGGCCACCAGCCTTCCTGCTCTTCCTGGAATACACGGAGTGTCTCTGGTTTTGAGGTCTAAGCCCTGGGGCCCTCCGGTTGGTATGTTCTTCCCCCACTAGCCTCACAGTCAACTTCAAATTCTCTACTCAAGCGCTACCTTCTCAACGTATCTCTGTTTATAATATACTCACTCGAGTAGTACCAAGTCGTCTTACTTGGCTCTATTTTTTCTGTAGCATATGTTACCTTTTGACATAGTGTGTAATTCATTTTTTATGCTTCTTGTTTCTTGTCTGCTTTCTCTCCCTCTGCCCCTCCCCACTAGACAGAGAGCTTTGTCTGTAGTGTCCTCTGATGTTTCGCAGGGACCCGGGACAGTGCCTGGCACATTATACGTGATCAATGGATATTTGCCGAACAAATGAATGGACAGTCCTGGATCTCAAATCTTAGCATGTTCATAATTTTGTTGTAGACACACGGCATTCTCAAGTAAAAAGGGCAGTAATGCAGAAGATGTAACGAGGTGATGTTTCTCAAGGTCAAGTGAACAGAAAACTTAGCGACGACGAGCTCTCGCGTAAGGGAGATATAAGACGTGAACGGAGGCGGGAATGAGTTGGAAAGATAGAGGGGACTTCACGTTGAGCTCTTTTCCTTCTGCAGTACAATAGTAAGGACACCCTTTTTTCTTGGCTTACGGGCCCGGGACTTAAGCCATAGTCCTAGTCCTGTAGTTGCCATACCACAAGTTTGGTCCCGAGATATTTCCCTTCCTCCTCCCCGTGCCCTTGTGGCGTCAAGGGCATGGCTGTTTCTCTGTGGTACAGTCAGACATAATGAGAAATACAGGCCCGAGCTGCTGGATCACTCAAAAGTAGGGAGGAATCTGGAATGGAGCTGTTAGGTTTGGGGTATTTTAATCATTTCCTGCAAGTTGGCAAGTCCCGGAAGGATCAATTTCTAAAAGAATCAGGCGGGGTATGCTTAAGGCAATTTCACCGTTTCTCCAAAAAGTTTTCATATTTGGTCTCCAGATTTGACGTTCCACTGAAGGGTGCCTGAGACACGGACCTTTCTCAGTGGTGACACTTCTAGGTGACAACCCTAGTTTCTTACTTTGGTCAAGGAAAACCTTTCCTTTGACTATACTCATTGCACTGGCTTACCCTGCTTTTAAGAAAATTGGTTTGCTCCTACCACAGGATGGAAATGTGTGTGTGTGTGTGTGTGTGTGTGTGTGCGCACGCGCGCACATGCGGTGGGGCTGGGGGGGTGTGGGGGGAGGGGCTGGCGCAGGGGAACAAGTTGAGAGGGAAAATTGTCCACCATGAGGCCGGACCTCCTGCTCATTTATGAGATGACTCATTTTGATTTTGACTGCCTTCAGTGCATGCCTGCTATCGCTTGTCCCCGCCAGGACAGTGTTAGGGAGACAAGCCCCCATTACCGAGGGGCTCTCATGACATGTCCTCCAAAGCCCAGGCAGGACGTGACCACAGTATCTGCCCAAGCTGACCATTAGGCTAAGCACATTAGCCTCTAGAATGATCCAATGGAAAAAATGCATTTGGTTAGAACACCTGAATATTCAGACAAAGGTTAATTTGGAAATGCTCGTGTTAGGGGCTGAGGTCTGCAGAGCCCTGGCAGGCCTCTGATGGGCCGAGCTCTGACATTCTGTCAGCAGGAGGGAGCGCATACCCTGGCCAAAGGCCTGCCACCTTGAGCCACATCTGACAGCCTCGCTAGGAGACCCCGGAGCCACCAAAGCTAGGGCTCACTCCCCACTTCGCTTCACTTGCTCTGGAACAAGGCCTGGGCATCATCATTTTTTAAAAAGTCATCCAGGTGATTTTATGCATAACCAGAAGTAAAAACCACCTGCCATTAAGGACCCAGAGAGGGGGGTGTCTGAGGGCGGGTGGAATACAATCCCCACTCCTGCCTCACAATCCCTATGGCATAGCACCCCGTACCCCCACCCTGCTACACCAATTTTCCATTTTCTCCTGGATTATTTCCACAATCATATAGACAAGCTGCAATTTCTGCCATTCTAAATAAGACTCTCCTTATATTCCACATCGCCCTTTAGTTACTGCCCTATTGCCTGGCTTCCCTTTAGGGAAAAGCTTCCCCGTTAGGGAAAATCCTGAAGATGTGCGCTCTGGGTGTGCCGTCCAGTTTCTGCACATTTCCTCCTAGATCCAGTCCCTCTGGATAGCCCCTCTCACTACTGCACAGACCCTGGCCCTGTCCTACCATCTGGACACGCCGGGGCCTTCAGGTCTCACCCTCCCTCGGTCACAGAAGTGGGCCAGTTGGAAAAACCCAACACAGGCCTTCTTGAGACCCTCCGGGGGTCCGGCATGCCCCCGATCTAGCCTGCAGCTGGCCCTGCGGGGCTGGGATCAAAGCTCAGTGAACCGAACGCAGAACCAGAAACTTCCAGGGAAATGTGAATGACAACAGAGCCTTTAGGAAAGGGAAGGCGATGACTTACACAGCGTGTGGTGGTGATGATGACAGAACTGGAGATGAAAGAGAGCCCATCGTTCATGCTGACCTGAAGCGCGGCTTTCCTGCAATGACAGGGGGGCCAGAGACGCTGAGCGGGGTGAGTGAGGAGCCACGAGCCCACGCCTAGGTCCCCTGCAGGCTCTGCTCCTAACTTCCCTGGGCACTGGGGTCTCCTCTCCTGGGGGCTGTCTCTTTTGTAAAGTGTGGAGGATGCCCTCTAGGGCCCATCCACCTGCTCTAACATTCTAGAGAGATGTCAGGACACCCTTGGCTGGTGTAGGGAGGTGTTGCGTTCGGCCCTTGTTACGTGACCGAGAATTGCACCGAATGGGTGAAGCCTGCTACCATTGAATTTACCAGTCCCGTTGTCCTAAAGTGTGGCTCGAGTCTGTGGGCATAAACCCGTCGAGCTGTAAACTTAATGTGCTGTTGTTACCGGGCTGTCGGTGACGGATTGTGATGAGGGGCTTCGCTGCCATCCCAACAAACTCACAGCGGAGGTACAGCGGTGGGCGACCGACCTTCCCCCTCCTTCCATCTCTGTGGGACTCACTGAAACCTGAACCTCTGCCTTGCTTGTCTTTGGCAGTATGGACACAGGGTTTGTGGAATCAGTGGACTTGAAGGCCAGGGTTAGGCAACCAGACTCGGAGGCTTCGTAATTAGAACACATGATTGAAAGCAGAAGTTAGATGAACATGTTTAGTATTTCTTCCTCAAAGCCGCCATTCTCTCCTCAGCGGGTTTGTGTTCTCTGACAAACACCCAACAGATACCCAGTGCCCTTCAGGGGCGCAGAGGAAGGAGCACTGAGCTTGGCCTGAAGGTCTGAATCTGGGGTCCAGAACCAGCCCTGGACCCGCTCGCCCCCTCCGAGCTTCCTTTCCGTGTCTCCTTATCTGTAAGGAGGGATAATCATCCAGGAGGGCAGTTACGATGCCAGGGCGGGATATCGTGTGTGGGAGGGCTCTGGGAAGTGTGAGCTCTGGAAATACAGCTGTGATTCAGCGAGACGTACCTTTGTTGGAAACTAGACCCTTCTGCTACTGTGGCGTGACCTTGGCAAGCTACTTAAATTCGCTCAGCCAAGATTCCACATCTGTAAAACTGGGATGACATGGGCATCTGGTTCTTTGGGAGCTTGGGAGGATGAGGTGAGGTACCCTTTGTAAGACATCTGTCCTGGTGCCTTGCTCACCGGAAGCACTGGCACCATCATCGTTACTTGGAGAAGTCTAGACAAGGCTGCATGACAACAACGAAGAGAGACTCTTCCTTCGCCCTTTGTCCCCTCTACCTCCTCTCTCCTCCCTGGCTGTGAGGTTCAGTTGCTGGTGGAAACTTACATGCCAACTTCTTTTAAGATAGGCGCTGGACACAGCAAGTAAGTATCTTCCACAGTGAAGGGCTTCTCATCTGTAAAAAGGAAGTCACTGGATTAAGAAGGGTGAAGCAACGTTCCAATTTCATGTTCAGCGACTCCTACAGACCATCCACCGAATCCTGGGAGACATGAGAAAATCGGTAACTCTGAAATGGACACTGGTCTTGAGCCATAAAATCTACTCGAGGAAATGAAACTTTAAGGTTCTCTTGCTAGACTACTGGCCCCTGACCTCATACACGCAACTGAGTCAATCACTGAACAAAATAGAGACTGAGTTTTTACCACTGACCAGGCATAACTGAGGGGAAACCAGAAGATACCAGACTAGTCCCCAGGGAGCTTCAGGTCTGGGTCTAGTTTGGGAGAGAAGCCACATTCATGGAGAAAGTTTGTTGACGCAGCATGACTTATAATAGCCAAGACGGGAGCAAGCAACCTAAGTGTCCATCGTGGGTAAGCAGATAAAGAAAATGTGGCATATGTATATATGTACATATATACACAACATAGATTATTCAGTCGTAAGTGAGGTAAGTCTTGCCATTTGTGACAACATGCATGGAGCTGGAGGACACTACGCTGAGTGAAGTAAGTCAGACAGAGAAAGATAAATATCGTATGATCTCACTTATATATGGACTCTAAAAAAGAAAAAAAAATGAACTCATAGATACAGAGAACAGATTCGTGGTTGCCACGGGTGGGAGGTGGGGCAAAATGGGTGAAGTTGGTCAAAAGGTACAGACTTCCAGTTACCAAATAAGTCATGAGGATATCACGTACTGCGTGGCGACTATAGTTCATAATACCGTATTGCATATTTGAAAGTCGCTAAGAGAGCAGATTTTAAAAGTTCTCACCCCAAGAAAAGAATTTGTAATTCTGTATGGTGATGGACATTAACTAGATTTATTGTGGTGATCATTTCACCTTCTATACAAATATTAGGGGCACCTGCATGGCTCAGTGGGTTAAAGCCTCTGCCTTCAGCTCAGTCATGATCTCAGGGTCCTGGGATCGAGCCCCGCATCGGGATCTCTGCTCGGTGGGGACCCTGCTTCCCCCTCTCTCTCTGCCTGCCTCTCTGCCTACTTGTGATCTCTTTCTATCAAATAAATAAATAAAATCTTTAAAAAAAGCACACAAAAAACCCCAAATATTAAATTGCTAGGTTGTACGTCTGAAACTAATATAATGCTTTTTGTCAACTATATCTCAATTTTTTAAAGAAGAAAAAGCTTGCTGACACATACAAGAAGTAGGTAGGCCAAAATACTATTTGGCTTCAGAAGACAGAGAATTCCCTTCAGTTGGATGGTGTGGTGATGTGACAGGGGAACACAAAGTTTGAGACGTGCTTTGGCAGAGAGACGGGAAGACGCATTCCTAGTGGGAGAAATGGCACGAGCAAAGGCAAAGCAAACAGAAGATATATTCTAGGATAGGAGATAAGTAGGATTTGAAAAGATTAGGATAGGAAGAAGTTTGGTCTAAATTCTTTGCGTGAGAACTTAGGAAATTGGACATAGGTCTATTAGCTATGAAAAGAACTTTGGAGGATTGTTGGGAAAAAAACTGGAAGGGATGATTTTGGTGGTTTCAGCAGATATAGCTGTGAAAGATGGATGAGAATGGGGGGACTCTGGAGGTGGGAAGTTCTGGCTCTTATTCTCTGGGTGACCAGGGAAAGCTGAGAAAGTTTTCATCTCAAGCTCCTTAAAAACTTCATTGTGTCCAAGGTTCTGAGAAGTTCCTAACTGTAGTCAGTATACAGTATTCATGCCTTCACAATGCAACATTTAAGGGTGCGTGCTCCACACAAAACATGGCGGTAGGACCTGCTGGTGATATGAAGATGAATAATATGAGCTCCTTTAATCAAGCTGTGACTACAGAGGCTTGCCCTAGAAGACAGAAAGGAATACGTGTATAATTGACGGATGGTATTGTGCTATGGGCATGTGTTACGAAACCGATGTCTCTTAATGACATTGGACTGTGGCTGACACTGAACACTTGCCCGAGTGGGGGTCAGGAGGTCTGGTGCTCTCTGTGCCTGGATTATAGGAGCAAGCCACCTGGCGGGGAGGGGGGGGGCGGAGTTAGAGGACATGCCCGAGTGCTAAGCGTGGTGTCTCCATGGAAGGCGCTGATGGATGGAAGAGACTCTGATGTGTAGGGAGATCTTCAAGTGGTGAAAAGCTAGGGAGGTTATTCCAAGTCACTTATTCACCATTCATTCATTCCACAAATATTTATTAAAGGCCTTCTCTGAGTTAGAGAGACAGGCTTTGAGAACAGAAACATGGTCTCTGATTTCATGGATTTTGTAGGAGCTGCAGGGGAGACAGTGGTCAAGCACTTTCATTTTTATTAAAAAATCTATTCTTTCGAATGTCTTTCACATGTCAGGCATCGTGCTAGGCCTTGCAATGAACAAAATGGATGAAAGCACCTCCCTCGAGCAGCTGACATGGAGATGATGGAAGTTATTATTTAACTATAATCGTGGTGAGCACAAGGGAAGAAAGAGAAGGAAGGTCGGGAAATGCTTCCTTGAGGAAAGGCGATAGAAGCTGAGACCTGCGGTCAGGCGGAGAGGACATGGAGTGGGACAGGCGGCAGTGCAAAGATCCTGGGGCAAGAAGGAGCCCAGAGGTTTTTGAGAACTAAAGGAAGGCCAGTGAGGTTGGTGAATTTGAGTGAGACAGTGGCTCAAGATGAGGCTAGAAAAGGCAGCAGGACCAGCTGACTGGGTCTTGTAGGCCATGGTGGGGCTTTAGGGATTTTTCCTAAAAACAACAAGAAGTGTCGGAGTGAATTCTCATGCGTAGAATTCACATTCACCGATCATGGAACTTTGCTGGAAGGGTAGAAGTGTGCTGAATGAAACTAGGAAGCTTACGATGACATTGGCGCATCATCAATGCCCGAGCTGAGCATTTTTATTTTCAAGGTACTTCCCAGCCTATGGTGACAATCATGCCGGCGAGACTCAACCCAGGGCATGCTGTGGGTTGGCACTCTCCGTGTGCTTGGCATAAGCCACATCATCGAATTTAACCTGCTAGCAATGCTACCAGGGACAGATATTACTCCCTTCATTTTAAAGTTGGGGAAGAGACGTAGAGCGGCGAAGAAACTTGCCCAACATTACACGGGGGAGCTTGGATCCACACCCGGGCAGTCTGACTGCCCCTTCTTGGTAAGAGCCATGCTTTCCTTCCTTCTACATCTACCCTGTGTTCAGAGGCAAGGCAAGGGCATTGGGCTCATTTTCCAGTTGCAAAATGGAGGGTCAGGGGGGTGACAGTGACCCATGGTTGCACAGCAAGTGAGAGGCAAAGCCAGAACGAGAACTGAATTCCCCACTATTCCTCCCTTGCCAACAGCGTTTCCATTCCGGGAAAGGCTTGTGTTAGAGAATAAACTGAACTCAGGATAGGCATGGCTGACTAGAAACTGTATGTATTTTCTCTTGGCCACGGCTCATCCTGCTGTACACGCGCTAGCAATACCTGGGAATGCAGACACCTGCCCACGGAGCCACCGGGCAGCCACAGAGTGGCCACAGGAGGACTCGTAACTCTTGGCTGCATTCTGTGAGATGCTGGTCACCTCGAAGGAGGCATCCAATTCAGAGACAGTGCCCTGCAGTCACACGAGGGAGACCCCGGGGCCCGGCCTGCCCATGTGGCTGTTAGTGCCCACGCACCTTCTAGGGCCTTCTCTGCAAAGCTCCTGCCCTGCCCTCCGTCCCAACTGGAAAGGAGTGAGAGGATAAGACTGGCCTAGGTCATTTAGACATTTCTCTTTTCTCTTCCTTCATTTTCTTTTCCTGCTTGAGAGACCAAATATTTCTGGGGCAAAGCAGAGGAAAGCCTCACTGGGAGAACTAAGGACACGTTGTGGAGGCTATTGCACAGGCCCAATGCCGCCTTCCATCAGTTTATCAGCCTCTGGGGCCGTGGGCCCGCTCTGGGGAGCTGGCATTTTCAGCTCAGAGAGGGATTGTTTGGTTTGGAGCCTCTTTTCACTTTACCACAAAAATGAGTGACTTTTTTTTTTTTTCCTCTCTCTCTCTCTCTAAACAAAGGAGGGCCATTTGGTTTCCATAACTCACATCATCTGACTCCTTCCTGGAACGTCCTCTTGGGAAGCAGGGCACAAAGCCTTCCCCCTCGGCTGAGCCACGTTTGGCTCAGGGGCCATGCCAACCTTGCTGCCGCCTCTGCCAAGGCCAGTGGTGTTGGGATGTTTGCAGGACCGTAATCCATGCCGAGGACGACGGAGTCCCAGTCCCTGCGTCCACTGGGCAGTCACTGCTTGTTAGCACTGAGTGGGCAGGGGGGCGGGGACCGGGAGCGAGGAGACCAGCACTTGGCTTGTTGGCAAAGGGGGAGAAGATTAGGGAGGGGCAAGAGTTTGAAACCAGAAGTTAAGGGAGTTTTTAGAGGATCCATAAATATAAATTTCCTTGCCTTTTACCAAAGTCATTTTAGAGTTCGGTGCATACACTTGACATAGGTTAATCTAAAACATTTGTCTACAAGAATCTGATAATCGAACAGAAGCTGGATTTAAACCAGGATTTGGAGATCAGTGAGTGGCATCCCACCAAATTGCCAGAAACCCCAGGCTTGAGAACGGGGCATCCCTGAGGGTACGTACACCGGGCGCAGGGCGGGGCCGAGTACCCACACATCACATCCGGCTCTGTTCTCACGTACGTCTGTAACCACATATACCTCTAAATCTACATGTTTACACCGATTTTGTCTGACACTATATACCCACGGGCTCGTTAGATATTACTATTACTTATCATTTACAATTTGGGAAACTGGCTCAGCGAGGTTTGTTGACTGAATTGGTATTGCACTGCTCGTTCATGTCGGAGCTGAACTGCAAACCCAGGTTTCGTTGCAATGATTTGCCCAAGGTCAACCTAGCTAGCTTTTATAGCTTTTTTTTTTTTTTTTTTTTTACAGATGTACTTGAAACTATTAAATGAAATTAAACTAGTTAGCCATTTCACATTGCCATAATCTCACAGCTGATTTTGTGATACAGGCCGACCTACCCCAGGAGCCGAGTCCTTTTACCTGGCCACTTTGGAGGCAAACGGTTAAGATGCTCTGTGGGCAGGGTTGGGGGACACTGTCTCCTATGGGAAGGGACCAGGACTGAAAAGCTCTGTGGTCAGGTTCAGGCACCTTATGAGAGACAGCAGTCTACTGTAATGAACCCACGTTACAGAACCCTACACTCAAATATGTACATTCCCAGGGTTTTTTTAAAATATTTTACTTATTTATTAGAGAGAGAGAGAGAGAGAGAGTGAAAGAGAGCATGAAAGGGGAGAAGTCAGAGTGAGAAGCAGACTCCCCGTGGAGCTGGGAGCCCGATGTGGGACTCGATCCTGAGACGCTGGGATCATGACCTGAGCCGAAGGCAGTCGCTCAACCAACTGAGCCACCCAGGCGCCCCATTCCCAGGTTTTGACCTTGGATCAGTATAATTCTTTTCAGACTATTGAAGAAATTCTCAGAGTTCTTCCCTGCAGTTGGTGACTAGCTAATGGATTTGAGATGAAACCAGGATTAAGATTCATTAGTTAATTCAAACACCAACCACAGTGACTCCTTTTATAGGGCTGATTAAATAATTCAAATATTTTTCAAGTCTTGGCAATCTTTTCTTGATGTAAATATTTATTTCTGGTCAAAAGGACAAGCGAAACCTTTAGTCTTATCTGGGGGAGCTTGTTGAAACCCTGCAAAAGCTGATGTAAGCTCCACAGTGGAGTTCACATTCCTACTGTTACAAAATAGTGAAGGTTAGGGACCAAATGAGCTCACCCTGCTCTTTCGCCCAATCTCCGCTGGGTCTAGGGAGCATTTTCAGGGCATCCCTGAGCCAAGCATAACTGTTCAGCACCAAATTATCAGCTGGTTTGAGAATGTGTCCAAACGAAGGGAGAACAGACAGGCTAGAGTTAGGCTGGATGTTTCTATCTTCTCGCTGACTTCAAAAATAACCAGCTTTTTAAAAAAGTGAGGCTTTTAAAATGCTGTGCAAAAACCTGAAATAAAATGATATTCAGCAGGACTCCAAGTCAGTGAAATTCCAAACATGTGGGTTGAGCTTTCTAGAGCCCGAGCCAGAAAGGAGATAGGTAATTGCCCTCCTAGGGCTCCTGCATTGATAATTCACAAACATAGGGATCTTACTGCAAAGCTAAATGAAGCCCATTGCTTAGAGTGGAAGGAAATCAATATTTCTTGGGCATGGACTATGTGTCAGGCCCTGGGCGGGGAGGTTTTCATAAATGGGTGAGATAACAAGCCTGTGGATTTTCTTGATTGAAGACATTAGACTCTACATCAGGGGACAAAGCAAAGAATTTGTAAGTGGAGAGAATGGTTTCTACTTGGAAAGGCTGAACAGTGGTTCTGAGATCAGAGCAATGAGAAACAAGAGTCAAAACAGAATGGGAAGCCATGGTAGTGAAGTGCAGGTTGGGGGTGGGGGCAAGTTGGGAATAATCTTCAGAACACAGCACGTCTGCAGTCATGTCCTCTTGTCCCCAGCTGAAGCCAGAGGGGGTGCTTTTAATATCCCAGAGCCAAGCTGGCCATCATCCTTCTCCTTAGGTGTGACCCACATCTACCCACCACTTCCCTGGCCTGGAATTGTTGCAAGGTTTCCTTAGAAGCCCTCATTGCCTAGTTAACTATGAGATCAGGCAATGAACTTGGCCCACAGGTTCCAGGTAAGTTCCCTGGGCCTCTACATAACTATTTTACCTGTCCCTGTAGGTTGCAGGTATCCAGGATATGTCTTTTGGTTTCCCTTCCTGCTTTCTGGGGGCAGGTTGGGCCATGACTGGGCCCAGATGGAGAAACTGAGCTCATTAAGTGTCTGGGCTCAAGTGAAACAATGAGCTGTATTGCCTACTGGCTACATAACCCCATCTGCAACCCGGAGATCTTGCCTATCCGATGCAAATCATACTCATTTCATAAGTTGATGTCAATTTTAATGCGATGATAGGATTAAATGCTCAGCACTTAACAAGCACTTGACATGTCAACTGTTATTACTAAAGCAGGGTACTGCTGGGCTCATTGTCTCTGAGGCACCTGAAAAACACAGGATATGAACACATGTGCAAACTGAGTACGTCTTGCAACGTATCTACCAGGTTTTATCAGGGCTAGATGGTATAAGAGTGACAAGAAGAAAGTCGTCTATCCAAATAGGATCTGTGGACATGTATATAGTGCCGTGGTTTTCTGATGGGGTGATTTTGTCCCTCAGGGGACAACTGCCAATGTCTGAGACAGTTCTGGCTGTCATACTGGGACACAACTACTACCGGTGTTTAGTGAGCAGACATCAGAGATGGGGCTAAATATTATCCTACCTGGCACAGGGCATCCTTCTCCCCCTCTACAAGGAATAATCTGGCCCTGAATGTCCATAGCATCAAGGTAAAAAATCCTGGTATAACGCGTATCAAGGCTTTATATATATATATATTGCCCATCGTAGAGGGTCCTTTAGATACTATGGGGTGGTCCACAGCCCCCAGGTATTGGTAGAATGTTCAGAAAAGTCCAGGGGTGTTGTAAAGTGATGGGTAGAGGAAGGAGGAACAGCTTAAGGTTCATTGCAAGACTGCTGGTTGGAGTACGGAAGAGTGCCTCCATGTGGGCTTTTGTGGGTCTGGATTTTCCTAGTGGTAGGAGGCTTAGTACCTGAACCACTCTGCTTGGCGGAGCTTTATAACTAAATGGAGCATTCCAGAAGTGGGACTTAGAGTGCTGCCAAGGTTCTGAGCTGATGGGGACAGAAAGCTGTAGAGTCAGAACACCTGACCTATAAATAGCAATCCAGGACTCAAGAGTTGAGTGCAGTCTTAGGAGAAAATGAAGTGTGCTATCCTGGTCACTGTGTACACAAGGTTCAAGATTCTATCAGGGCCCCAAGAGAAGAAGGAAAAAACAAGGGACCACAAGTCCATTCCCAGAGAAGTGTAGGGATGTGATCCCGCAGGCTTGCTGGTCTCTGGATTGTCTTTTTTTGGGCATATACATTTCCCAGTCCCACACATGGTGTGACTTTTTTGGTTCTAGGCTCACTGCCTTCTGGAACTGGTCCTCAGCACAATTAGTTTGATATCTCAGGATGTAAGTGATTTTCTGCCCCTATTTTCTGTTATTGTTATTAATTACAAAGGTAATGTATGTTTAGCAATATAAGACTCGGGAAAGTGAGTGCGAGAAATAAGTGAGAAATCTGAAATAGAGAAGTATATAAAAAAGAAATGAAAATCCTCGGTAATCCTAACTTCTAGGGATAAACATTGTTAATGCTTTAGGTTACACTATTTCAGAATTTTTTCCTATATATATTATTTTTTACATAATTGGAATCATACCACACATAACATTGTAGTTTTTGGCTTTCATCTTTATCTGGAGGTAATAGGGACGGTGTAGGTATTGCAAGAAAACTAAATGAAGGTAATGGGGCTCAAGACTTGCAAACTATTTTCTCCTCTCAACAAATCTACACTAAAAAAATTCTTGACCAGTTGATATTTATAATACTTACAAATTATCTTCTAAGCAAAGCAATCAGCCTTTAAAAATTGAGGTCAGAGTAAGTGGTGCACTCACTCAAGACAGCTGTAATCTACTAAGAATAAATATATTTTTCAAAGCTTTCTTTTTACTTGGTTGAAGACAACTGCAGATTCATGCACAAGCTATGTGTCGCCTGACACACAAATTCTTGCAGCTGTGCACAGTTAGGTTTGGGAGGGTTTTACCTTTGGAATTGGGATGGAAGGGCAAGCCTACCAAAATGGCTAGAGCCTTCCACACAATCAGGGTGATCAATACTGACTGCCTTTAAAAGAACACAAACCAATATAGAGACTCAGAGAAGAGGTGGGCAGGAGACCCCCGGCACACACTTGAATAACTGGATGTCGTGGAACTGCTGCAGTATGCACGCTGGGGGCCGGAGCTGAATTGCACAGAGAAGAGATCCACAGAGAGCATTCTTTTTCTTCCTTTCCCTCCGCGGCCTCCATTTTTTCCTCTAAATGGGTGTTGAGCAAATATTTAAAGAATGCCAGTTTGAAGGGTGGGTGGCATAGATTGTTAGCCTGCCTGAGGTTCTCCCAAGTCTGGCCCAGCTCTGAGTTTGCCCCCTTCTCTTCCACCACCCTACTGAAGTGACAAAGGAGCAGCGTTATGTGAGGACAAGCAGGGTTCATGGAAGTCCGGGCATTGGATGCAGAAGCAGAGGGGTCCAAATTTCCCCATCAGGACAGGGAGGGCTGGGGCAATGACAGTCTCAGGAAGTTCACAAGCAAGGCTCTCCTCCAACCATGCTTCAAGAGACCACAGTGCGTGCTAAGATCACGTGTCACTTAGAATTTCCATTTGGGAGGCAACTGCACGCATGGAAGAGCAGGGACAAGGTCAAGGGTGAGTCCATCAGGCACTGCCATAGCTAACTTTGGGCTGTGTCAACTCACCCCTGCAAGAAGGTCTTTTGTCCTAGAATGAAAATCCTTACAACCTAGTTACCCTGGGATGGCAACTCCCCCTTTATTTCCATCCCATACCAGATTACTGGGGCTTTTGTCTGATCAAGCAACACTCCAGTAAATTTCCACTTGTGATATTTTTGTCTGGGCCTTACTGGTGGGGACATGCGCTAACACAGTCTTGGCAGGAGCCACTTTAGACATGACTGGTAAAGTCGGAGCTCTTTCTAAAAGCAGGGCAAAGGGGAAACACTGCCAGATAACATGAAACTCCTGAAGTTCAAGGGAAAGGGGCCAGTCAGGGAAGAGGTGCTTTACCTGTGAACAAAGAGTCAACTGCTTACACTGACACAGTAGAGGCTAGGCGCCTCCTTCCTCGGTCCAGGGCTTTTTGAATTTGAGAGGGCTTTTTTCCTTGACCTTGAGTTCAAGTCCTGACTCCCTACTCATGTGCCCTGTGACCTCGGGCAAGTAGCCAAATCTCTCTGAGCTGAGGTTTCCTGTCTACAAAATGAGGGCGAGTCATGGGAATCAGCACCTCCCAATGAGGTATATATCAGAGTTAGGTGTGCATTTGGGATCAAGGCCCCCAAGGATCTGTGGGGATCTTTTGTTTTGGAAGAAGTCAAAAGCCTTTGGATCACCCAAGGTCCAAAGTGCTTCTTCAGATTTTTAAAATCTGTAAGGGGACAGTTTTTTAAAACAAACACACTGGAACTTCTACATTTGAGTGAGTTGTTATCTCTGGTCCCCTTGGGAAGCTGAGCCCCTCTCTGGAACTCTCAGAACTGCTTTCATGACTAATGTTCAGTTTGAAAGAATATCTTCAAAGGGGGCAAAGTTTTGTCCTTTGAGAGTGAACAAAAAGTAAACCAGAGCCATGCCTAGTGAATAAGATTGGAGATCAAGCCGGGAAATAACATTTTGTATCAAAAAGTTAGTGTGCCTATAAAACCAGGAAATGGATTTCTCACAGGGCCTATAAGTTGAATTTTAGTGAGTTTGTTAAAAATCAGTCTCTTTGTTTATAGTCATACCTCCTACCTTGCCACGCAGCCCCAGGATAGTCTAGCATGTTTCTCATTATTGCATTGATTGAAAGCCCATTTTTAATTTACTGTTCATTAGGGTGGACCATTTCTCCGCTCATACCCCAGTGTTTCCTTTTCAGCATTCTAATCCCTCTGCAAATGGATTTCCAATTGAAAGTGGATCTTTTCTTGGCACAATATGTTGAATACTGGAGTAGGAAAAAGTGCTGCCAGAATAAATAAAAGTTTGTGTGAAGATTTCCAAGATATCTTCTTGGCCAGGAGTGAGTTCAGCCTGGTGATTGGAGAACTAACCCAATGCTCAACTGAAGATGTGTGCTAGGTGTAAATAATTAACAAGGATTTTAAAATTAAATTTTAAACAACTGTTGTCTTTTTTTTCTTGTCACATAAGAGACATATGATTGTAGAAAACTTAAAAGAAAAAATTAATAGTGGTCTTATTCAGAGGTAAATACTACTAACATTTTGATGTGTTTTCAAGTCTCTTTCTGCATAATAGTACATGTAGAAAACAAATAGCATGGAGGTACTGTGTGTAACTTTTGTAACTATATCAGTAACACTTTCCCACGTCAGCAATTGTTCTTCTTTCCTACAACATTAATCACATAGGGATGAAGTATCATTTATATGACAGATTATCTATTGTCCAACTGTTCAACACTTACATTTTTTCCATTTAGATGTTTTGGTTTCCTTCCTTCCTTCCTTTCCTCCTTCTGCCCTTCCTCCCTTCCTCCTTTCCTTCTTTCTCCTCCTCCTCCCTCTCTCTCCCTCTTTTTCTTTTTTCTTTTGCTATCATAAGCAATATCAGGATGAACATCTTATAGCCAAGTCCTTGTAAATATTCCCAATCATTTCCTTTTGATGAAGTCAAAATGGAAATTCTAGGTAAAAAAAGTATAAAAGCAGTTGCTCCATTTTAAGAATTGCCTTCTAAAAGATTTAATGGTGTCCCACCAATGATGAATGAAAACACCTGTTCCCCTATATTTTTTTGCCAATATCAGTCATTATATTTTTAATCTTTGCCAGGTTGATAGATTATTTCAATTTGCATATCTTTGGTTACAGTAAGCATTTTCCATGTTTGCTGACCACTACTGTACTTGTAAATTTCCTTTTCATAGCTTTCATCCATTGATGTGCTTTTTTTTTTTTTTTTACAGATTTTAAGAGCAGTCTGTATATTAAGGTTATTGACTCTTTGTTAATGTCTTTTAAATAATTTTGCTAGTTTTCTGATTCCCTTTAAGATTTTGAGGGGGAGATAACAAAAAAAAAATGCACCCAAACTATTAAATTTTCCCTTTATTCTCTCTCCCTCCAGTGTTATGTTTAAAAAGACTCTCCCTACTAGAAAATTATGTAAATATTTATTTTGTTTCCTTCTAGAACTTTTATAGTTTCATGTTCACATTTAAATTTTTCATCTGGAATTTGTTTTGATATAAGGTGTGAGATAGAAATCTCACTGAATTGTTTTTCCAAGTGGTTAGCCAGTTGTCTCAACACCATTTAGGGGGAATAATCCATTCTTTTCCTGCTGATTTGGAAGTTCGCTTTATTTTATATTAGATTCACATAAGTGTTGGGCTCTGATTATGGACTTTGTTTTTCCTGTTCCAATGCTCAGTTTGCCTTTTGTGGTACCAGTTACACATTGTTTCAATGACCAATTACCGCAGCTCTTTTATACATCTTAAAAATCAGTTAGGGCAAGTTTCCACATTTTTCTTGGCCATTCTTGAATGTTTATTCTTCCATATAAAGTTTAGAATTATTTTGTTAACTTAAAAAGTCCCATTGCAATTTTTATTGGGATTGTTTTAAAAGTAAATATTAGTTTGAAGACAACTGATGTCTTTACAATACTCAGTTGCTGCTCTATTTAATAATTGCGAAAGTCATAATTATTAATTAATCCCAGCAACCAACAATGACTGACTGCTTACTGTGTGCCAGGCCCTGTTCTAAGCCCCACTCCCCACATTTAAGCCTCGAAGCGGTTCATGAGAGAGGAGTTGTTATCGCTATCCTCATTTTACAGAGAGAGAAACTGAGGCATGGGGATATTAAATAACCTGCCATGGTCACATAGGCTTAGGCCAGGGTTCTTTTCCTGGGTGGTTTGGTTTCATTGCTTGTGTATGAATCTATACTGCTTTCCCACTTATTTATACATTCATATCCCTCACCAAGTTTTGTGGCTTTCTTCCTATGTATCTTCACAAGTTTGGTTATATTAGTTCTTCCCAGATTTTTTATGTCATTGCTGTATTTCTCCTGGGATGCATTGTAATTGATCATTACTGAACTCCAACAAAGCTAATGATTTTTATAAGAGAATTATTTATTTCAAAATCATCCAGTTTTATAAACTTCTTATTAGTTTAGTAGTTTATTGATTCTCTTTGGTTTTCCAGAAGGATATAACCATCATTTTAAACTAATGATGTTTGACCCCCTTTCCTGTACTTAGATCTCTCATTACTTACCTTGTGTTAATGTGATACCTATGGCATTGCCCAGGACAGTAGTCACAGTGGCTACTGACATTTAGCTTTAAATTCCATTTTCGTTAAATGAAATTAAAAATTCAGTTCCTCAATTGCACTAGCCACATTTCAAGTCCCCAGTAGTCACTTGTGGCTTGCAGCTACCATTTAGCTACCATTTTAGAACATTTCCATCATCATAGAAAGTTCTACTGGATGGCTGCTAGAACTTTCAGATCAGTATTAAATAATAATGGTGAAACAGGTTATCCTTTTTTTTTTCCTTTCTTACCAAAAAGTGAATATCTCTACTTAGTGATTTCCTATTCAATGACATCGAGTTTTGAATTCACATATCTGGATATGTTTTTTATTGTGCTGAAAAAGCTTTATCCTATTCCCAGTTTCCTAAATTTATATATTTTAAAAATTTGGAATGGATAATAAATTTTAATACCTTCTTGGAATAAAAAAGTTTTGCTATGCAAGAGACAAATTCTAATTCATTCTTCAAAATTATCTTACCTATGCTGCTTCGTTTTAGATATATTGCTGGATTTTGTTTGACAGTATTTTATTAGATGTTTGTCATCGATGAGCTTGATCTCAAATATTCTCTACTTCTAGTGTCTTTGTCTAGTTTTTTTAAAAATGAAGATTATATAATTATTAGAAAATGAATTAAGATGATTTTCCTCTATTTGCTTCATATGTTTTACATACGGGTCATCTGTCCCTTAAAGTCCTGCAAAACTTGGGTGAAAAGAATCTGGCTGTGGTGCTTTGGCTGGATTTTCTTGTCTTTCTTTTCCAGTTCATGCATATCATCTTCCCCTGTGTCTAACCACACTGCTAAATCCATCTATTAAATTGCAAGTCAGTGAATAAACATTTTCAACTCTAGAATTTACACTGGATTCTTCTGCAGATCTGCTTTTGTTGAATGGTCTTCCCCTTGGTCTCATTGATCTCTCTACACACTTTATGTTTGTTTATTTACATGCTCTTTCAAATTGTTCTCCAGTCCCTTTTTCTTACTTGTTCTGTTTCTTTTATCTGTCTTCATATGGTTGGGCATTCGGTGCTGCGAGCCCTTCCTCATAGAGGGTTGTTGGCCACAGGAGTGTTGTTTATTGGGTTAGATGGGCATTGCCACTGCCAGGGCCAAGGGATCAGAATGGTCATGGACACATTTTGGGGTTTGTTTCCTGACTTGGTGCTTCTGTATCATGTGGGTGGTATAATATCTTATCTTTACGCCCCTGCTTCTTTGAGCCACTAAGCAGCTTTTCCAATCCCAGTTAATGTGTGGTATAGCCGTTTGGAGATGAATTTCTGCAGGGGGCTCTGCTCTTGCCTGCTGCCTTGCACAGGTTGATGTCCTATGCTGCATCAGTGCTGGAATCTTGGCTGGCAGACTCCCAGGACTAGAGCCTCCACAGCTTTGCTTCCTGCTTAGATTTTGCATTCCCTCTTGTTTTCTGTACCTAAGGGTTTCCTTCTTTTGAGCAGGGTCACACATCATTTTTTTTTTAAAAGATTGTATGTATGTTTATCATCAAAGAGTGTATTTAAATAATTTCTACATTTTGGCACTAATAAGTTGGCATTTTGTTTGTGTCTTAGGACAATAAATGTTTAGGGCTGTTCATAGACACTTAAAAACATATCTATATATCTGCTCTATATCTTTACTTTTTATTATTCATTCGAAGACAGAAAGTCATGTTAGCATGTTCCACTATAAATCTAATTCTTCAGTTTTTTCTTTTATGTGTAGTTTTGGCTTTATAGAATCTGCTATTGTATTATTTGTCAAAGACTCTGCATCTTGTTTGAACTGGCTGGAGCCACATTACTTCATTACTGGGCCATCCATTAATCATTTTCTGATCGATAATGGCATTATAGTCTCTTCCTGTCATGAAATCTAAAGCAGCATTTAGGAAAAAATCTTGAAAGAGGAAATACTTACTATAAAAATGAAAAGAGATAATATCTTAAAACTTAGGATCTAGAGATAGGAAAGGAGAATGGGAAAAGTACAGGAATCTAAATTTATTTTATTTCACAGAGGTGACTCCACAGAGGCTGTTACCTCCATAAGATTGAGAAAAAAAATGTAGATTTGACTATGTTGTATCCTAAAATGTATTCATCTCTTCTGTCCTCATAGTTTCTTGCTCATATCAGTTACTGAATCGAAATGAGCAGGTGAATTAATAAATGCAGGACAAGTGTTTCTTTTCCAATTGCAATATTTCCCCCTTAGGGTACTTTTAATAACCGTATATTTGAGTGTAGGAGAGTTGCTTGCAGGAGGTCATATATGGCTGAGTCACTGCCCTACTTGGCTCCAAACAGCACAGTGGGGCAAGCGCTATTAGGCTTGTGGCTTCGACCAGATCTCTATCCCGAGGGCCTTTATTTGTTTTTGAATATTAATGAGGTGGAGAGCCTGTGCAAGTGTTTGCAAGTATGTATTAGGAAAGGAAGAGAAGCGGGAGAAAGAGGATGAGCTGGGTTTCCCAAGAAAGAAAATTCCGTAGAGAAGCTGGAGAAGAGGCCTACTGAATGTCACTCTACCAACCCAGTACCTCTGCGGTTCATGTTATGCTAACACAGCATCTCTGTGTGACTTTTCAGGCAATGGCCACGCTGCACCCTATTTCCATTCATCTTTAGAGGGGGCTCGGGTCCGGAGGCTCGCTTCTCTGGGAAGCCTACATTGGAAGGCTTGACATCTCTGAGGTTAACCCTCAGGACTTTCTGATCTTAGATTTGAGATTTGGGCTAAGAAGAGAGGGTAGGTGTACCTGAGCGATGTCACAACTGAAAAGGGAGAGAAAGGAAGAACTCGGTAGGGGGCACAAGTCCAGCCTTCATGCTATGACTAGTCAGGGATTTTTCAAAATGATTTTGAATCACATGCACTTTTTGGATATGTGAGCGCATTTCCAAGTATCGAGAAAATGAACTGAATGTTTCAGATGTTTGGAATTACTCCAAGGCCAGGAATTCCAGATGTTTGTAAGGAAGCCAGTGCCTCTCTGTGTGTAAATATTCAAGGGGGTTTTAAGAGGTTAAGGAGGAAAAAGCATGCCCCTCAATTCTTCCTTTTTAAAAGCAAGACAGCACCTATGCCATAAGGCTATGATGAGGCCAACCCTAAAGTCACTGTCGAGTCGATAAACGAGAGTCTCCCTGTGCTTCTCCATCCTTCCGTCTCCCACGGGTACTATGGCCCAAAGGGGGTGAAACATTTGGAAGGACACAGCAACACACACAATGTAGTGTATTCTTACCATTTGTCACTGCAGATAGTGCACCAATAATTATCTGTGTGATGGATGCCAGATGTGAATAATAACCAGGGCTCCTGGCCGTCGGTCCCCCCCACCCCATAACCAGACTTCCCCACCTCTCCTGGACAGCCGCACGAATCCCACATGTCTTTAAAATAAGAACTTGCCTGCTACAAATGTCTTGTAAGAGTGCCAGTGTTATGATAATTCATTTTTCGCATGAGACGCACTTCGTTTTCCTTCCATATTCCTGTATTTCATGTCAGGTATTCGCCATGATGAGAGTTTCTTGGCTATCCCAGGCAAGAATCATCCAGATTGGAAAAACTTCCAGAATCTACACATGCAAATCTAACAGTTTGGCTTTTGGTTTATTCAGAATTAATAAATTTAGACCATCTCTTTTTCACCTGTATGCCTGACAGTACCTAGTCTTTCGTTAAGGGACATCCACCTTCCCGAGCTCTAAGCACTCAGTACCAGCACTGCCGCCAGAAAGAGAGTGACTTAGCACCGAGGTCAGCAGTCTGAGAATCAGGTGCCCTCCTGCCTTTCCCGATGGGAGCAAGGGCAGCTTCGGGGCCAGCTAGGGCCCTGCAGGAGGCCCTTCCACCAGGGAAGGTCCCCCCTCCCCCGTGGGGGACCGGGCAGATGAAGCTGGGGCTCCCGTCCCCGAAGCGGGCTGAGGAGACCCACAAGTCTGCAAGAACTTACTGAGTGTGACTGACTCGTTGATCTTGAAGCTGCAGAGGACCCTGTCCACGTTTCGGGCATGTCGGAAGCCGTTTCCTCTTACGACGACTTGAAAGGACTCTGAAAGGGATAAGGACACGTCGCATCATCTGACTGCAGTCCGTCAACCTTACATTTTCCATCTGCCCGGATGTAGGGCATCTGTGCACTGTTTCACCGGGCTTCAAATATTCGGACACTGGTTCCTGTTGGAAGCCCAAACCCTGAGGTTGCCTTTTGCCACTTACCACCTCCTTCTCACTAGGTGTCCATGAGGAAGGTGTCTTGCTTTGCATTCCTCCCTTCTTGCCTTTGCCCTTGCTATTCCTCCCACCTGGAATGCCCTACTCCCCCTTCCATTCCAATCTCACCCATCTCTCTAAGTCCTAGCAGTTTTAAAAGCTGTGGTCCCTGTAGTCAGGGGGCCACAGAGAGGGGGCTCTCCACCTCTCCTCCAATCAGCTCAGTGTCTGTGTCTGGAGGCCCCTGAAAGAATTTCTTTAGCGCCTGAGGTGCCTAAGATTTTTTTTTTTTTTGAAAATCACTGCCTTAAGGTATCCCCAGTCTGTCTCGAACGTGTGGCAAGGAATTATGTGCTGTCTGGTGGTGGTGTCTTTTCTTCCACCACTAGAAAAACATTCCGTTAGGCCTGGAATTATCTGATACTGCTTCAGGTCCTCCTGTCTCTGCTGGGCATACGGCAGGAGGAGCTCTAGGATTCTGTGGGAATGGTTCTCCTTAGCAACAAATTAACATCTTGCTTATCCAGTGGCCACTGTCCGGCATTATCTGCTGGAACTGACAATGGCCCTGCAGTGTAGCCCTGGCTTCTCTCTAAACAGAAGAGAGAATGTAACTTTCTGGTCTCTGCCCATGCATGTTAATTTCACATTGGCACAATGCATGTTGAACTCCCACTGGTTGAGAAAATCCTTATGGAGTAAAAATAATGATCCTTTACAATAGTCTGACAAAAAGAAAAAAAAAAAACCCAGCTATATTATTAGCTAAATGTTTACAGATACTTGCTTAAGTTTGATAGTAACTAATAGTCCATGCTCTATTTTCTTTTTTTTTTTTTTTTGGTCATTTTTTTTTTATTCTGTTAGTCACCATGTCATTCTTTTGTGTATAAAAATTGGGGCTTTGGAAAATGCTGGGTGGTATCTAAAAGAGAAATCGACTAAAAGTCAGAAGGAAAAGGCATTATTTGTGAAAGTGGATCCTGAAACTGTACATTGCTATCCAAATGGACATTTTTGTTGGAGGAAGAATGGAATTAGAGAACTAGGGTATGGGACTTTTCCAAAGTTTAATAAACGTCACCAGTGTAAGTCACCTTCATTCCCAGGAAACTAACTTAGAGATTATGCATGCCAAGATAATAATGCCGGATGCTAATTGCTCCCTCATTGTGTGCCAAGCCCCGTGCTAAGCCTTGTATATGTCCAAGGTCATTTCAGCCTCACCACAGCCCAGAGAGGTACAAATGAGAAAAGTGATCTGAGTGAGGTTCAGTAATTTGTCGCAGCTCTCAAGGCTAGTAGCTGTCAGAGGAGAGCTGGAATCCAGGTGTCTCCGGCATCAAATCCCATGCCCTGAGGACTCGGCCATTATGCTGAAATAGATCCTCATTGTCTTGCAACATGTGACCAATTTAGAGATTGACGTGATTTTTTTTAAAAGGTTTATTTTATTTTAGTTTCAGACAAGTTTGCAGAAAAGGGGGCCTGGCCGGATGGGGAAGCAAGAAATCGAAACCCAAGCAAGAGAACCCAGAGGCACTGTCTCTGCCATGAAGAATACCGTTAGAACAGAATTCTTTTTGAAGTATAAAGGACCTTAACAATCGGGAAATTGAGATTTTGACATTTTAAATGACTTGCCTTAGGTCATGTAATTTGTAAGCAGCAAAACAGTGAGTAGCAGAGTGTTCCCTGCCTTAGTTTTGTACTATAGTAGTTAAGGTCGTGAGCAAACGGTTTTTCAGGATCCCGAGCCCTATGAATATTAAGGATTAACATATGCAAGTACATGCTTATGTGCGATTGCTAAGTTTAGAAGGATGGACTTAATAATTTTCTTTAGAAGTCTGCCAGGCATGGAGCTCACGATGCAGTTGCTTCAACGAGCATTCTAGTAAGCATCCAGCATCGTGGAAGAATCTTACTGTGTTTTATTTGAGTCTTTTAAGCCTATGGAAAGTCCATAGAAAGCTATTTCTGTTTTTTGTTTTGAATGTCAGACATCCAGCAATCTGCTGTGGGACGCCTTTGCTGATGCAACATGTTTTCGGCCTCACTGCTGTGCTCCTTCTCTTGTTTCCTCAAACATTAGCGGAAGGAGACAAGACTCTGGAGCTGCCGGCCCAGGGCCAAGCTCTCTTCTCTAACACCATGTTCTAGCATTACCAGTTCAGCTGCTGAGTCCTCTGTAAAAAAAAAGAAATGCTGCCCACATGTCTGCTTGGCCTGACCTCAGGGTGTTTAGAAAGAAAGACAGCCGGAATCCATGACGTGGCAATGGCGGAAACGGGAACGATTTAACCCCCTCGGCCCCGGGAGAACATGGCAGCGATGATGCTCGGGGAAGTGCACCAAAGCAGGGGCGCGCTCCCACCCCGCTGGGTATGGTTTCTGTGCTCCCGCGCACATTTGGTTTCCAGAAGAGCCCAAACGTCTGACCTTGCAGCCCGACCGGAATGTCAACTCTTCACACATACAAGTTATGTAACAAAACTCTGTCTTGTGACTGCCAGCAAGTGAGAACCAGGACGCACCAGAACCAGGACACGTGATTTCAGTTCACGTATCCGGAGAGCGCGGAGCCTACCTTTCACAGTATGTACAGCTAAGTGTTTTTAGGCAATTTGCTTGTTGGGTGACTGCTCCTACAAGAAGTGCTGAGGGATTGTAGGGCTTTAGGGAGGAATTTCTACTTAAAAATGATTGTCGATCCAGTGTTTTAAGATATATACTCTTTGAGATATATGTTTCTCTCTCTCTCTCTAAATATATATATATATATAAAATTATATAAAAATATATAAAATATTATATAAAATATATAAAAATATATATATTATATATAATATATATATATTTCTCAATTTTAATTTAAACTTCCTAATGGTAGAGGCCATCATTTCTGTTTCTTTAAAATTTTTGACTGTGACTAACCCCGGGCTGAGTCAGCCTCAGTATTGACTGAATAAATTAGTGGCATATCTTGGTAGAGAAAGGGAGTAAAGAAGAAGGAGAAGGTGGTCATTCATTCGTGTACAGTCAGGTCTAATCCTGCTTATTTTCTAAGGCTTCATAAAGTCAATGAATGAAAAGATGCTCAACACTATTAGTCATTAGGGAAACGTAGATCAAAACCACAACGAGATATCACTCCATATTCACTTGAATGGCTGTGATAAGAGAGACAGATAAAAACAAGTGTTGGTGAATAAGTTAGAATCGTGATAGACTGCTACGGGAATGCAAAATGGTGCAGATGCTTGGTAAAACAGTTTGGCAGTCCCTCGAGAAAGTAAACATACCTTATGACCTACAAATTTCATTCCTACGTATATATGCAAGAAAATGGAAAATGTATGTCTACACAAAAACTTGTATGTTCATGAAAGCATTATTTGTAATAGTGAAAAAGTAGAAACAACCCAAATGTCCATCAACTGATGAAGATGGTAGTCACCCAAAGGAATATTATTCATTCACAAAAGTAATCAAGTTCTGACACATGCCATGATATGGAGGAAGCTTGAAAACATTATGCCAAATGAGAGAAGCCAGACACGAAAGGCCACATAATACATGATTCCATTCCATTTCATTTCCATATGAAAAATTTAGCAAATCCATAGGGAAAGAAAATCAACTGGCAGATGCCAGGGCTGGAGGGAAGGGGAAATGGGGAGTGACTGTTTAATGGATATAAGGTTTCTTTTTGGGGTGATGAAAATATTCTGGAATTAGATAGCGGTATGGTTGTACAACTTTGTGTATATAATAAAAACCACTGAATTGCACTTTTTGAAAGGGTGAATTTTATGGTATATGAGTTATAGCTCAATTAAAAAAGAAGAAACAGGTCTGTGAATAGTTGCATAAACTTATTCTATTCTCTTCCCTCCTTCTGTTTCTTTGCTTTTCTTTTTTTCTTTTCCTTTTTTTTTTGAAATGTGGAAAGCATAGTTTTGAGATGACCTCAATAAAGATCACCTATTATTCACTGTATCTGAAAATGAGACATCTGTATGTCCTCCGTTTGCTCTGATCACCCAAGACTTTTGTGCAAAATTATTGCTACTACTGTTTCACCTTGCGAGTTAGTTCAAATTCGCTTTCCCATTAGATGCTTAATGTGACAGGAAACATAAATATAATAGAGACTGATGTGTGTTAAGTGCCTTCTGATACTTAAATTATTCTGGAACTTTTTAATTTTACAGCTATTTAATTATAACAGCATTAGGGAGGTATAAATGACATAGAATAACTCACGTGTAAGGTATAATTTGACAAGTTTTGACGTATTTATGCAATCACGGGACAATACCACACTCAAGATAGTGAACATATCTGTCACTCTCAAAAGTTTCCAAGTGCCCCTTCGGAGTCTCTCACACCTGTGCCTCCCCAGGACCAACCAATCACTGCTAGTTTGCATGACCTAGAATTTTATGTAAATGGCATCATACAGTAAGTACATTTTTTGTCTGGCTTCTCTTACCCAGCGTAATTATTAAAAAACTCACCCATAATTATTGAGATTTATATGTAGCCTATTCCTTTTTATTGCTGAGTATCATTCATTGCATGGAGAGACCACAATTTGTTTATCCAGCACCTGTTGATGAACATTTGAGTAATTCACAGTTTTTGGCTATTAAGAACGAAGCAGGTATAAACATCTGTGTGCCAATCTCTGTCTGGACATCGACTTCCTTGTCTCTTGGATAAATACTTGGGAAAAAGATGGCCAGGTCAGATGGTAGGTGTTTTAAGTTTCATTTTTTAAAAAAAATGTCAGGACTGTTTTCCAAAATGATGGTGTTGTTTTACATTTCTATTAACAGTGTGTGAGAGTGCCTCCTCCAAAAAGAAACATCTTTAAATGCAAAGGAAGGACCAAGCAGAGAATGAAACAAGTCATTCTAAAGAGGTGCCTAAGGGCCAGGCCTGAGCTCTTTGGAAAACAATGGTTAAAGAAATGAAACCACTGTTTGATGTTGCCTAAAAGTGTCTGCTTTAAGCATGGAAGGCCAAATGGCAAACAGGAGGCCTAAAACTGCCTTCTTTTTGTGCGAACCCGCCCAGTTTTACTACCAACAGTGGGAAACAACACGGTAGGAATGGTACGATTGCTTCTGAAATGATGATGGGAGGAGCTAAATATAATCTCCTTCCATGTCTGGAGTGCGACAACTTCATGTGTAGAACAGTTGGCAGGTTGCACACTTGCTTCCAATTAGCTCCTTCTGGGAGAACTTGCTTACATAGAACACTGTGAGCGATTCATGTTTCAGGCCAACCGAGTGGGGCCGGAGGGAAATTATGCTTAGGCAGAGGGCACGTTTCCTGGAGAGGAGCTAAAGGAGGCAAGGCCAATCTAACCAGAGGGCAGCTCTCCTAATCACAGAGGCTAATCAGCAAAAAAGTTTAATTAAGAACTTTTTAAAAGAGAGGCTGAATTATTTAAAAGCAGGCAATATCAAAGAGGCTCTGAAGACTCTCCGCACAGCAGGTGACTTCTTACTCGTTTTAAAACAGGAACTGTATATACAGTAAATACAGACACAAGCACCAGGCTAAATAGTAACCGTACGCTTGGCCTGGGTATTGGTGTGTAATAGGGAATGGTGGGAAGTATGGTGAACTGGAAAGGGTCCATGCTTCTTTTAAAAAGGGAAGTTATTCACCATCATCACCTTGCAATAAATGTAGGCCCAGTGTTGCTAGATTTCATTTTTCAAGACAAGGTGGAAACCAGAATTTTTAGGTAAAATCAGATTTTTAAATGGTAGCAATAATTTTTTTTTTTTTAAATATAGTGTGGATCAAAAAGAACCTGTGTGCAGACCAGAGAGGGCTTGTAGGCTGCCCATTTATAACCTCTGGCAGTGGAGGAGTTCTGGGAAGGCTCTCTCTCCAAATAGTTAAATTCATGACATTGAATGAAATTCTTTTTGATTAGAGCAGATTAGATACTCTCCTTACTCCCTTTCCCCATTAAGACTTCAGGTTAAAATGCAACATAGCTCCAGGTATACTGGATTCTTTGCCATTTAAAAAAAAAAAAATCAGCGATTAATGCCTCAGCTGAAATTGAATTAAGACTTTGGAAACTTAAAGTCATAAAAAACATCCAAAGGGGGATTGCATATAGTTACAGATGGCCACTGCTCACATAATTCAAAGGGTGGAGAGTTCAGACCATCCATTCCACTGCTGGAAAGTTTTAGTTGTAAATGTTCCATTTGTTAAGCCAAGATTTGCCTCTCTGATTTCCTCACCAGCTTCTTCATGGTGGTCTCCTGAAGCTACACATAATAAGCATAATCATTCCTTTCCACATGGGAATTCTGTAAATATCTGAAGATGCTCTTGGAAGGGTCTCCATTCTGTGTGTAAATCTCCGTGGTTACTTCAGTCCTTCCTCATTCCACCAGCCTCTCATTACCACTCCTGCTGCTCTTGGAGCAGATCTCCGCTATAGTGGTTTGTACTTTATCTGAACATATGACCATCTTCCAGAGAAGACCGTGAGTTTCATGGGTGGTTGGGAGCAAGCTCTCTGCATTTGTGCACTCATGTCTTTTCATATTGCCCTGCACATCGTAGACACTAAGAATTGATGGAAAGAAAGAAGGAAGGAGACTAGGAAGAAAAGAAAAAGGGAAGGAAAGAAAAAGCAAGCAAGGAAAAGAAAGAGAGAAAAGAAAGTAGGAAGGAAGGGAGGGAGGGAAGAAGGGAGGAAAGGAAAGAAAAAAAAAGTGAAGGAATTTTTAGCATTGTTTCCAGATCCATCATCTCTTGCCTTTGTCAGCACCATTTTTAAAATGTGGGACTTGGAGCCATGGTCTGAACATGGAATAATATGACATGAAATTAGCTCTCTTAACCTGGACACTGGATGGCTGTTGATGCATCCCAAGATTACATCAACATTTTTAGCCCCTCAGAGGTATTCTTTTTGGCTATCAAGATAGCTATCTTGGTGGAGGAGCAAGATGGCGGAGAAGTAGGAGGTTGAGATAGAGTCGGATCCCAGAAGTTCATCTAGATAGTTAATAAATCATTCTAAAAGCCAGCATACTCAACAGGAGAGAGAAGAGAGGAAGAAGAGCAATTCTAGGAGCAGAAAATCGACCACCTTCGGAAAGGTAGGACGTTTGGAAAAGTGATTCCAAAGCGACAGGAAGAGAGACCGCGGGGGGAGGGGCCGGCTCCCTGCAGCCACAGAGCCGCGGAGCACAAAATCGGAACTTTTAGAGTCTGCTCCGCTGAGGGACATTGCTCCAGAGGCTAGGCCGGAGGTCTGGCCCTCGCGGAAACAGAGTGGTTTCAGGACCCGCGAGATCATAAAGAGACCGGGGGTGTCTGAGTGCAGCAGAGCTCCCAGATACCGAGGCGGAGA
>CM052811.1:47285659-47353395 GCA_028533885.1 Nasua narica
CAGTCAGAGAAAGACAATTATCACATGATCTCTCTGATATGAAGAATTTGAGAGGCAGGGCAGGGGGTTATGGGGGGGTGGGGAAGAGAAATGAAACAAGATGGGATGGGGAAGGAGACAAACTATAAGAGACTCCTAAACTCACGCAACAAACTAAGGGTTGCTGGGAGGTGGGGGGTGGGGTAGGGATATGGACATTGGGGAGGGTATGTGCTATGGCAAATGCCGTGAAATGTGTAAGCCTGATGATTCACAGACCTGTACCCTGGGGTAAATAATACATTATATGTTAATAAAAAAGTTTAAAAAAAAAAAAAGATAGCTATCTTTCTCCTTTTGTTTTCTTTTTCCCTGAAAGAACGGCTACTAAGTCGGGTCTCCCTAAACTGGCATTTGAACCCAAGTTCCACACTTGGTATTTGTCCCATTAAATTTCACCCTGTCATTTACAGCCTGACCCAGAAAGATCTGTGTTGGATCTCAGTTTTGTGGTCCACGGTGCATTATCTCGCTGCCTCTCTCCGAGCTCAGGTTGCTGTCCCAACTGCGTCTGTTGCCGAGTCGTCGAGTTGTCGGTGAGAGCCAACGGAGATCATTGCCTTGGGGGAATGCAGTTGTCAGCATTGAGCCTCTAGAGGAGGACAGGCCTCGAGGAGCCCCATAGCACCCACTGCTCTGGGGACCCCAGAAGGAGTGCAATTCACAGAGAGGGGCGGGGGCCAAGAAGAAAGATTTCTGATGAAAGTAAATTTCACCTTTTCCGACAGATTTTTCTCCATCCCACCATGATGCTCTAGAAATGTGGATACTCCGTTACTTCCTGTTTCTTTTTGCCTCCAACACATACTGAGTTAATCATTTTGCAGGTACTCTAGAAGTTATCAGTATTCTCCCCGGTTTTGTTTCAGTAGAGAAACACACGGGCATGTTTTTCTTATCTGGATATGTCACCAACATCAGGATTCTCACATTGACCTTCAATCCTTATTACAATGATGTTGATGATAATAATGTCGCCTCACTCTGTACAACAGCGTGTGCTTTTCAAAGTGCTCTCATGTAAATCCCTGGGTCTTGGCAGTAACTCCAGAGAATATCAGCAACAGACCTTCGGGGAAATCCACGGTAGAACTTCTGGTATCAGGGTATCTTTTGGAAGTTTCTTTTCCCCTTTGTAAAGTTATTCCGAAATATTATGTTTTAATCCTTAGAATTCTCACTCAAGAGAGGTAGGAGCTTGCCTTTTCCAAAAGCTAGAGCTAGCTTCCCTTATTGTGCCTTGTATTAATTTTTTCTTCATAAGAAATAAAGGAAATAGAATTGGATAGTTTACTCTGATACAGGAAATTATTGCTGGCCTATAACATATGCAGTACTGCAGATTAAGCCAAAGATTTAAAAAATATCTAAAGAAAGCTTCCTTGGATCAGATTGAGCAGAGATTTGTCTATTTTATTGGTTCTAACCGAAGAAATAGCTCTTGCAACGATTTATCAGTTGAATTGCTTTCATCTGTTTAAATTTATTAATGCATTTTAATCTATCTTCTTGTATTTCCTTACTTTAAAAAATCTTTTACTTACGTGCTGATTACTTATTTTTCCTTTCCATTTCATAAGAAACATTGAAATCTATGAATTTGCTCTTGTGGACCGCGGTATTTCTGTGCCATATTCATCAAGTTTATCTATGTGGTGTTTTTAGTGTCTCAGATCTCAGTGGTATATAAAGGTGATGTTGGTTTTTACTACTCTTTGACTCAAGAATTATTTTGGAAGCTATTTTTCTGTTGTCCAGCTGGTGGAGGTTTTGTTTTTATTTTGGCCTTGTTCTGTTCTTGGCCATCAGTTTCTGATTTTGCTTCATTTTAATTAGAAAGTTCAAAGGTACAATATTAATTTCTTATGGTTAAGTGAAAAAGGTTAATAAGGGTCAGATAGGCAAAAATCGGTGCATTGTTTGTTGAGGAAATAATGAATCAAGACATTCATTCAGCCAACACTCATTGACTGACCGACCATCTATTAAGTGTCAGGTACTCTGTTAGGCAGATAAGATTCTTTGTCTGCAAGAGGGGAATTGATATGTTATTAATTAACAGGAATTGTATTGATTGTCTTTAGACTTTCTGATTCACTACGAGGTTGCAACATATCCAGTTTGCACATTGCTAAACCATATGTCTGGGTTTTCTTCATGAATGGGGTAATTGCGTAATTAAGGAATTTCCCTGTTTTCTAATTGTTTTAAAATGAAGGACCTATTCAAATTGAGGAGGTGGATTTACCTGGAGCTAATGAACCCTAATTGAGGCTCCTCATTGCACAGACCCCTTATGAGGTCCCGGCATTGGGGACATGCGGTCATAGGCTTTTGTCCAATTTGAGAAGGTAAGATTTTTCACTTCTTTTTCTTAACAGGTTCTCCTGGATCAGCTCCACTTCTTTTCAAAGCAGGATGTCAGCGGTGATGTGTGGGAATCCAGTAATTCTGCAACACTCTTGCAATTAGTTCCCATCAAAGACGAGGATTTGGACAGACTTTTTCAAACAACTGACACGTTGCTTCTTTCTTTTTTCCCTAGCACCAAATTTATTTAGCCATTTCTACTCCTCTTTCCACCCTCCCCCCTTCTTCTGTCCTGTCTCCCCTCCTCCCTACCAATGAAATAAATGATTTGAACTCAAAATACCATCATTTGTAGGAGACCATTAAGTACTTAATTTACCTCCTGCACATATGGTGGATGGTTCGGCTGCTAAAATTTCGATGCAGGACTTCTTCAAAATCTAGAAAGAGAGGAAATCAAAGAGTCAAAGCACAGCTTACTTTATTAGAAGCAGAGTTTTGCTTTGAGTTACCAAGACAGGAAGGTTCAAGGACATTATGTTGTAGTGGGTGGAGGGGTGGTAACATCTTTACTAGTATTATTAACATTAAACATTTAATGAGCCAACATTGTGCTAGATGCTTCTGAGTGTCCCCAGAGCCATAAGAATTATTCATTCATTTGTTCTTTCAGCAGATACTTATTGAGTCTATGCTATGCCAATCTTGGTTATGGAGAGGTTTAACATCTGGTTAGGGAAATGGGAGTTACACTTGAAAATACAAATAATGATGGTTTGTCATTGTGGTAGTTGCCAGGGTGAAGGGGTAGATAGTAAATCTGTGGAGTTCATACATTGGGACGGGCTTCATGGAAGTGGTGGGCGCTGAGGGTAGGACTCCATCAAGTGGAGAGGAATGAGTTAGGGGAAGGTTGGGACCCAGGCAAGGAATAGCACAAGCAAAGGCGAGAAAGTGGAAATACATAAACCTCTTTAGCTGGAACAAAAGGAGCTTGAGAAGTAGAAATAAGAGTGATAATAGATAAAGATGGAGAAGTAGGATGGCAGAATCATTTCCAGATTACTTGGAGTTCTCCTTTTTGTTAGAAAAGTCTGGAAAGATGTTTCGGAAGAGGACGTTAAAGGCTGCTTATTGTGCTTCACTCTTTGGATCCCGACAGTCTTACTTAAATGGAAATGGACTCTTCTCTCCAGAAGAGACTCTTGTAGGGTTGAGAGGAGAGTGTCAGGGAACCAACCCTATGAGCACACAGGCGGTTAATCAAAACTGCTTTGGGCCAAGCAGGATATCTGCCTGGTAGGGTGTATGCTTCTCTCCACCATTTATGAATCCTGTGTCTTGCTGAATATTGATTCTCAAATTTCATCCAAGCATTTTAAACAAGTATAGGACACTGAGTTAATTTACCAAGCAAATGAAATCTCTTTATTTGGGCCTTACTTAATTTGGAAATTGAGATGGTTCAGAGGGCTGAAAGAAATCATTTCTCTGTTTATGAAAGGGGCATTTGTTGAAGGAATTAATAGTGAAATTATAACATTTAAAGTCTAGGAAAGAAAAAAAGCATCTTAGCATTGAGAAACACCCGTTTATTTGCATTGATGTATTTATATATGCTTCTTTGTCCCAGCTGAAGTGATACAGACACCACGAGATACAAATCGAATGAAAGATACAATAAATTACAAAAGGAGAGGATGTGGGTTAAAGGAAAAATAAGGGGAAGATGAAGTAAGGAATGAGAATAGCATAGAAAAAATATACTTTAAAGAGCTTACTTCCTTGTTAGGAGTGGCTCATGGATTTAGTTCTAAACTTTCTAGTAGCAAATGAGAAGGTCAGGCAATATTTATGAGATTCTCAATCGGTGAAATAAAAACAAATCAGTTTCTCAGAAGAGATAATATTTACCCATTCCAGAGAGAAATCTGGGCGTCCTCATAGAGAAGCATTGTGAAAGGAAATGAAGGACATGCTTCAGAAAATCTTTATCTGATGTAAGATGACAACACACTAAAATGCAGACGCCGAAACAGGCTCTCTCACAACCATGTGTTTTGGGTAAATTTACAGACGCAAAAGTCAGAAGAAGCACTATTTCTTTCTTTGACAATTCTAAAATTCAGGTTTCCAGCTAACTTTTCCTGACATCCCTTCCTACTCTTGTACAATTAAAAGGCACTTTCGTACTTTGATTCCTCTATTTGTTTCCGACTTCTACAGGATTCCACGGTAGGGAGCAATTTGTTCCTATTTGTCAGCGCTTGCTTTATTTCTTTGGCCTCTGGTTTACCCCGCCCCCCACCCCTAAACCCAGTAATGGCCTCAGATCCCCACTGGTGCCGGAGCCTCTTCCGACAGCAAAGCACACATGCACTGAGCTCCCCAAGTCCGTGCCCATCTTGGGGAGAGTGAGGGGTCCTCACACACCTGGCCCTGGGGAGCTGGTATCACCCCTCCTGAGTTCCCTTCACTGTCATTCTGACTTGGGATCTGGGACCCCAAGGATCTATGCGGGGCATCCGGGCTCCCTGCTGCCTTCTCCATCCTCCCCATTCCAATGGCTTATCCAGCCCTTTAGGTCTCTTACGCAGGTGACAATGTCCTAGGACGAGGGCTTGCCAGAATCCTGGTGTGCAGGGATTCATCTCCCACATGACGACTGTCCTACTTGAACCGTGAGGACTGGCCACGCCCTCTTTCAACCAAGTTTGCTGCCTGAAGGGCCACCTCAGCCAGTGGCTGCCTTTGACTGAGGGAGGTACCGCCCTTCCGCATGTCCTCAGGCACAAATCTCCAAACAAGACACATTGGAAGAAACAGAATTAACCCATATGGAAAAACTTAGTAAACAGTGGCATTAGAACAACACAAAGCTATTTTTTTTTTATGTTTTAAATAAAATTCCTCAGGCACTTGGCATCTCTTAATAAATCACTTTATCATCCACAACTAGAGATTTCAAAAGAATCCCAGAATCAAAATTGAGCTATTGGATCTCTCTTGTCCCTGTTGCCAAACTCCATCAAAACACGTAAATGAAATTTTCACCCATGTAAGTTCCTGACTTTGAACCAACGGTTTTGAACCAACTTTTATACTTAACCAGGGGTTTGGTAAAGGAAACACCCGTGAATCTCTGGCCACAGAGACACACTAGAAGGTTTTGTCATAATAAACACACGCTGTATTATTCTCTCGGAGCGTCTGCAATTAGTTGATAAATCTAAGGAGCGTATGAAGGCCCAAAAAATGTCAGCCAAGCGCTGTGATTCAATCCAGTAAAAACACAGCTTTCCCAACCTTAACTTAAAACATCTGGAAGGGACGCGTTGCAGCCAGTAGAACAAAATTTATCAGTGAGGGGGATGGGCAGGATCTGTCCGGGACGGCAGCTTCTATTAGTTTGAAATGTCTGCTTTTGAAGGGTAGGAAGTCATGATGGCAGAAGGTGGATCTGAGGGGTTCCCTTGTTCTTAGCAGCCGAGACTATAATCAGTCTGTCCAAGCTGCAGCAGACAATAGGTCTGCTTCGGGTCTGGAGACTGGATCGGGTTGGGGGCGGGGGAGCCGAGGATCTGTCCCCAACTTAAGCAGGGGCAGCCAGGGGACATCACTTGAGGGAGTGGAGTGGACTCACACCGGGTCAGGGTGATGTCAGAGGTAAGAGTACGTTGGCTTCCGATGGAGACTGGGCGAAGACCACCACATGTCCTGAGTATAATCCAATGTGAGTGGCTCTTGGCCCAGGTTCTGTACTTCCCTGACCTATGGTCCTTGACATAGCCTTTAACTTTTCTGAATCCTAATTTTGAGGAGCAGCTTAACATACAGAGTAGAGCCCGGATTCTGGAATCAAATTGCTTGGGTCAACTCCCTCATGAGCAGTGTGACCTTCCTTGGGCAAGTTCGAACAACCTCTCTGAGTCTCTGTTTCCTCATTTATAAACGTGGGATAAGAACAGTACCTACTGCAGACGGTTGTTGAGGTGGGAAGATTAAATGAGATAATACTGGCAGAGACCATAGCATAGTGCCCAGAACCTGGTAAGTTCTCAACTAATGTAACCATTATTCTTAAGAACTTGGGCTCTGGAGACAGAAAAGATACATTTGGACTCTGAATAGATTTATGTTCAAATCTGAGTCCTACCCCTTCCTGGCCTTGTGGACCTGGACAAGTTATTAAAGCTCAGTTTCCTCTTCCATAAAAGGGGGATAAGAAATACACCGACCTCGCAGGGCTGTATGATGGTAAAATCAATGATCGCTATAAATGCAGAGACATTTACCTTGTAAATCCATTTGGACTTAGGTGGTCAAATTCACATGGGACTGGAGAGTCAGGAAGGGAGTGAGATCAAGGAAAACTGGCAAGCTTTTTGTCTCATAGATAGAACTAGACAGATATGATCGGTCAGTAGATAGTTATTTAACAACCCTTGGGCCACCAGCCAACAAGTGCCCTTCGTGAAAATAAGGCACCAAGAAATGTGCTCAGAACATTCTCAGCAGTAAGGCACTGAGGAGAACTTCTGACATATATTCGGTTCCAGACAATGGTAGTGGGTACTATGACTTACGATAATACTATTACTGCTACTTCTCTTGGGCACAGACTCATATATGTTTCTATCCTCATCACCCGCCACTGGCTCCCGCTTAATCATATTTGCTGGAAAAAACCCCAGAAGATGGCTGATAATATTTTCCTGTCATCTTTTGGACAGATTTCAAAAAGAAGACGAACGGGAGAGCACACTCGAAATTCACAAAGAACTGTATCAATGCGATGTGTTGCTACTGGTACAATTACTTTTGCTCATCTCATTAGATCGTTGGGGGAGTAAGAGGAGAAGCAGATGTAAAAGAACTTTGCCAAGTAATAAAAACATTCAATAAATTTAAAGTGAATTCGATTATGGGCCAGTCCAGGTTGCATATAAGAGTTTATTTTTTTGGATTCTAAAACTCTAGTGTTCTCTTTCATAAAGTTCACAGTTTCTGCCAAGATTTCTCAAGAATCCTTAAATAATTGTGTATATTCACATAGAGTTATCAGGAACCCCTCCCTTACCATACACATCCCTAATTTTTTTTTCTCTAATTGCTCTGCTTCCTTACCCAATAAACAATAGATTTTTATTGACGTGGCCCTTTCTCGTTAAAAGATTTTTCTGTGGCTCGTTAATAAAGATGAGCCTCTTTTATCCATTCATAGTGTAGGGACCTTTTGCTTCTACCTATCTTTCAGAAAGTCTTTCAGAGCACGTTTCTTGCTGTCTTCATTGTCGTGAAGGGCACATTCTGGTTTAAAGATTTAAGGAGCTAGAAGTAGGCTGGCCCAAGGTTAGTTAACTACCTATTGACTGGTTATGTTCTCGAAGACAAAAACTTGGCAGCTGTCTCACTGTCACCCTTCAAGTCTAATAGAGATTTTGCCACCCCATCTACGGCCTGGTGATTTTACCCACGCACTATTTCTGCATCTATCCACTGCCATCTTTCAGAGGTAACTTATGGTTGATTAATTACATATTTATTTTTCAATCGGTCATTATCTATCTTCCTCCTTAGACTATGAACTCCAGAGGCAAGGAATGCATTTGTTTTACCCAACACTACATATCCACAATGCCTAACCTGGCACATAGTAGGTATTAAATCAATATTTATTGAATAAATAAATGAACAATACATATTTTCTGCATGGCTTCATACACTGGCATTGCAGTGTATTAGATTATGGCCTTCCTTTTCTCTATAAATACAATCTTAGGGTCTTTTGAATAACAGGTCCCTCCTCTGCATCTTGTAACAGCCCCCCTTGTCTTATTAAGCACCACCGTCTCTAGGAACTGCTTTCCCAGATGGCCTATTTCAACATTCCTATTTTTTTTTTTTTAATGACTTACATTTTTAAACAATAATGCTGTAGATGTAGCATGTCCCCATTCCTAAGATCTAAGATCTGGACTGGCTTACTTTGTAAAAGGCCTTGACCCCTTTACTTGGGAAGATGGAGAGGTCTGGGCTTGGGGGATGGGACTCAGGCTGCACAGAAGGCCACACACACTACTACAGCTGATGGCAGAACGCACATTGGATAAGCCTGGGGACCGCTGCTTTAAGAAAATGCCCGGCAGTTGGACATACAACTATGTCATCCATGCCTTCAGGACTGATGATGTTGTCTCCATGAATTTTGACTTTATTTGATTTCTAACAAAGTGTTTATATTTATTGATTGATTTATTTTAATTTTTAATTTTTTAATTTTTCTTAAGAGAGTGAAATTGAAAGTGGCAGGGAGAGGGATGGAGGAGAGGGTTAGAGAGAATTCCAAGCAGGCTCCACACCCAGCATGGAGTTTGACACGGGGCTTGATCTCTTGACCCTGAGATCATGACCTGAGCCAAAACCAAGAGTTGGCTGCCCAACCAACAGAGCCGCCCAGACGCCCCAGATCTCTAACAAAGTGTTTTTTTTAGAAAAGAGTCACCTTTCTTAACTAAATTCCATTCCACACTTTAAACCAATAAGCATAGCCATCTTTAATCCATGTCAGTTCTACCAAATCTGAATTTAAAATAAAAATCTATTATACCCTCATCTTCCCAGGATACATGTATGATTTTATGATTTCCCAGGATTCATGTATGATTTACTCTACCAAACGAGTACTCTAAGATGCAAGAAATTAAGAGGATTACTGAATTTTGGACAGTGGAGTTTATCATTAAACTATGCAAATGTTTGTGTCTGGGGCGGGGGTGGGGGGTGATGAGGCAGCTCCTGTAAATAAATAGAACTCTTCCCTCAGTTCGTTTCAGCCTCCGTGAGTCTCCTGTGAAGGAGCATAGGACAAACAAGGTCCTGAAACTGAGGAAATTCATTTTTTTCCACTAAACCACTTTCCTCTCCTGTTTTCAGAAGGAAAGCTCGGATGGCCGTCAACTCCGAAACGTGGTTTATTTAGTAAGATGAGCCTGTCGACCTCCAGAATACTGGTGAAGTCAGCCGCCCTCCTTGAGAGCTGAACCCTGCAGCATTTCACCGGATTTCATTCTAAATTCTGCTGTCGCTTTTCCAGTGGGTCTTTCCAGGGGGTCTCAGGTGGGAGAAAGAGCCGAAGGGGGAGGGGGTGACCTGCGGAGTAACTGCGCATGCCCCTGGGCGATCTTGGTAGCCGCGTCAAACTATGGGAATTTTTATTACATCTGGACTCTTCAATAAGCCAAACAGAAATAATAGCTTAGTTGAAATGGCCCAAATGTCTACAAAGTCTGAGTCTAATTAATAATCGCGGAGGCCACTGTTTTTTAAAAAGAGTTTCTGCTCATTACAGGAACTACAGTTGATTCTATTTATGTTTTGTAGCCAGGCCTGCTAATGTGAATGGAGCCCCAAATGCCATCGTTCACAGACAATCTCGGAAGAGAGGGTGGGGGAAGGGCCCAGGGGATTTGACCAGAAACAGAGCCACAGAGCTGCCCACTTGTCACGCAGTGTGGGTCGGGAATGCTACGCAGCTCTCTGGGCGGCTCTGTCATGAGTGAGTATGCAAAGCATAGCATCAGACACCAGGAAGACTGTAACAAATGGAGCGGTCTCTGTGTCAGCGCTGCTTAGCATCTGACCAGGAGGAACCGCAGAGAGCATGAAAAAGACCCAAGTGCCAAGCAAATGATGCCAACAGTCAGCGCCCCTCCGGTTCAAGGCAGGGAGAGTTCAAGGTGGAGGGGCGCCAGGGCAGACTCCAAGGAGAAGAGAGGACTCAGTAGGGCCTGGAAGCCCAGACTGGGCTTTGAGACAGGATTCAGATGGGGCAAAGAAAGAGAAGGGGATTTCCTCCAATCACAAACAAGCCTGACTTAAGAGGAGGGCTGATGCTGTGGAGTTGGGCCTCCCGCCTTGCTAGCTCTGGAAAGAGGGTGAGTTCAGTAAAGTCAGGGATTCCAGGGCTGCGCGAACAGGATGTGCATTTTGACTGGAGGGCAGCCCTTAGCAGTTCCTGGAGTGGTCTTGGAAGATCCAGGGGGAAGGGGAGGCCTGGAAGACGGGCTTTGCCTTTTGTCACAGCTTTGTTAGGCCCTGGCCCAGACTTGGGGGTACAGGTCTTCCAGTTCCCATGAGGGAAAAGGAGCAATCAGCACAGAATCTGGTTTTCATAAATAAAGCAATTTTATATACACCATGGAATAGATTTATCCTTCAGTTTGGCTGATCTTACCACTTCCTTGATAACCAGGATGTTCATGCCAAACCTCGTGAGAAATCCTTGCAATTATAGTTGTGTGCTTCATACTTGTTGCTTATTGTTGATCAAACACGCGGAATGCTGCTTTACCCTTGCTTAAGAGGAAGCCCGACGCAGGCTGAAATATTTATTCCAGGGAAATACTCCTAGAGGGACGTGCTTTGGTGCCAGCCACTGGGCTCTCCTTCTCGGAGACAGTGTGCCTGCCTCCAGGTACCACCCTCAACTGCACACAAAGTGCGGACCGCTGCGTTACCAGTCCAAGTGTTGGGATTCAAAGTTGCAGACCAACGTCAGTGGTGTCTGAATCCAGCCCTCATGCAGGTTCCCGTTTCACTGGCTGCAGCACTTTTGCAAAGGCAAACAAAGACCCAGGAGACTTGCTGGACCTTTGCTTCATATTTTCGCTTGAGGGCTGGCGCTACCCTTACCAGCTGTGGTCAGTGGAAATTCCCCGAAGAAGCCACAAGAAGGGAAGGCGAAGGAATCGTTTCTTCCTTTACAGTTTTACTGGCTTTAAGGGCTACAATCTTTCAACCACCCAAAGTCTGTCTTATAATTTCTCCACCGTATTCTGCAAAAGCAAGTAGAAATTCTGTCCTCAGAGGTAGAGTCCTTGAGCATGTGTGGAAGGAAAGATGTTCTTTTCCGCCTGTGTTAAGCTGCCAGCTTCTCCTGGTGAGGGAACTTCATCCATCGAGTGGATTTCAGTATTTGCAGACGAGCTCCCCACCGAGGAGCAGCAAGCAAAGAGTTCCTCTGCCCACCCACAGGGCACCCAGAAGGCAGACCACAGGGGTTTTGGCTTTCCCTCCGCTGTACCTACGTGAACTGCATTGGGCCATTTCACGCTTTTGGTCCTAGGGTCTCCTTCTCTGAAGTGGAGCTGCTTCCTGGCCTTCCCACACTATTGAGTAGAGCACGGTGGTCATTCCCACCGTGGGCATTAGCGATACAGTGGCGTCTACTCCAGGTCACTGCTCCCTGCCGTGTGGCCTTGGACAAGCTAGCGGATCTCTGTCCTTAGGGTACCTACTTCTGTAGAAGGGATAACAATATCCACACTAAGGACTGGTCGTGAGACTCTGATGAGATGCCTACATAGAATAATCTGCAGTGTCTAGAACCTCAGGACTCAGGAAATGGTAGCTTTTATTATTTTTACTCTCCTGCGGAAATAGAGGTGGGAGAAAGCACAGGCCCTGGGGTCATTCCTTACAGCTCTGTGCTCTTGGGTGTTCCCCGACATTCAGTTTCTTCATCTGTACAATAGGAATAAGAACATTTTCTTTTCTTTTTTCTTTTCTTTTCTCTTCTTTTCTTTTTAAGAACATTTTCTTCACAGGGTTGTTATGATGCTAAAATGGGATCATATTCATTGGGATCAAGGAACAATGTTTGGTCCCAAATACAGCTGTGATCTACAGCGGTTGAGTTCTTTCTTTCTTCTTCTTTTTTTTTTTTTAGATTTTATTTACTTATTTAGAGCAAGCATGTGGGAGTTGGGGGGCGGACAGAGGGAGAGAAAGAATCTCAAGCAGAGTCTGCCCTGGGCGCAGAGCCGGATGCGGGCCTTGATCTCACGACCCTGACATCCTGGCCTGAGCCAAAATCAAGAGTCAGACACTTCACCAACTAAGCCACGCAGGTGCCCCATACAGGGGTTTATTTCTTTCTGCCTTTTCCCTATGTCCTGCCGCTGAGACTGAAATGGGAAACAAGTGAGAACGCCGTGAACTATAATGTATCATATAAACGTAACACGTCAGGACCCCTCCCTCAGAGTAGGGAGGGCTGGGGAACAGTGAAAAGACCAAAACACAGGAACCAGTTTGTGGAAGCAGAGAATTCTGGGATTTGCTGAATGCAGGCCCTAGACAACCAGCTCCTGGTAACCCAGTGGTGATTTTCCATTTCCTCAGACATCGTCGGCCGAGTAGTGTGGAAGGAGCAGGATCTCGGGAACCAGAGTCATCCCTGTTCAGAATTGAGCAGGATCTCGGGAACCAAATGCCCCACTTGACCATTATGAGCAGGGAGACTTGGGCAGTCTCCCTGAGGGGGCTGCACCCCAGCGTCCTCACCTGGAAGACTGGGATAAGACCTTCTGGAGAGAGTGGGTGAGGCAGAGCCTAGCAGAAACATTGGCGGACGGAAGATGGTCCGCAAGTCACTGTGAGTTTTCTTCTTCACAGGCCAACATTACTATTGATCTTGAGGGTTTATTGACTCGTTATCTGGAGAAGAAACAGATCAAGTGCCATGATTCTTGATTCCCTGAGAGTCTGAATTCCGAGTGTCCTTGTTCTATGGTCAGACCTTGTATCCAGCTATAGGTTCCCACCTTCGAGTAAAACAGACCTCCAAGCCGGGCGTGACTGAGCCTTTGCTTGCCTCCTCACATCATCGTCGCCACTCCCCAATTCAGCGGCGCTCTTCCTTCATTCTGCTGTGCTCCACCACAGGGCTGCTCGCTGCCAAGAATGTTCTGTCCATGCTCTTCCAGTGGATGGCTTGATTTCCTTCTTCAGGTCACGTCTGCAAAGGGACCTGGGCCCTGTGTCAATCCCTTTACTCTTAATCTTGGTAGTTGGTTGCCACTTTGGTACCATTTATCACAATTTTAAACATACACATTTATTTATTTATTTACTCATTTTTATGTGTCCCTCCCACGAGTCTGTAAGCTCCACCAGGCCGGGGTCTCCACTGCTTTACTTGTAGCTGAATGGCAAGAGTGTACTATGTAAGGTTTTCAGTGAGTACTGGTTATAGAGCAAATGCTAGCTCCTGCCTCTGGATTTGGGATTTAAACATAAGGTCATTATGGGCTGAAAACCTGATGAACCGTCTGAGCTTGTTGAGAGCCGCTCTGTACTACTATTTGGGATAATTAAGCCCAGTCCTATTTTATTATGAGAAAATCACCAGCCACAAACAACATCGTGGGAACAAGCTGGAACAGATGCTTCAGATGGCGAGGGGAAAAAAACAAGAGCTTTCTTTTCAGTATCCGGAGGAGAAATGAACCTACTTCTTAAAAATATAGCCAACTTTAGGCCATCATTATTTCTGTCTGACTCGAGAAAGATGAGCCCTGCCACGCTTGTCCTGCTTCTCTGTCCAAGCAAATGAATTCACAACTGCCATAAACATGGGCTTCAAGTGCTGGAAGGATCGCGACCACGAGCATAACTCTCAGATAAAAGCTCGTAAGACCGTTATCTTTCAGCTCAAGTTTGGAGACCGGAGTCTCCAATTATTTTTTTCCCAGTTTTGGGGAGACCGTTTTGCTGAAATTCCTTAGACATCTTTGGAGTTATTTCCATTTGGGGATGGGAAGAGCTTTCCAAATATCTGGGGGGGGGGGCTCACGTCGAGCTTGGGTGAGTTGCTAAGATAGAAATATTCAGGGATGCCACCAGTTTCTGTAGATGAAATTATTCTGATTATTTGGGTGGGAACTGTCTCTTGAATGATGAGGGCACATGGCTCCTAAGAACAGGTAAGAGTCATCCCTGTTCAGAATCGAGCCATCTGAAGGCAAGACTGTGCACTCATGCCGCAGTAGACTCCTGCCTCTAGATCCCCTCATTTTTCTTCCAATTTCCATGGACACTGCCATCTGATTCTCTTCTTAAATATCACTTGTTAGATGTTCCAAATGTTTCAGTGATTACACCCATGAAATTGGAATCAAAACCCCTTCAAGGCCCTTATCAGTCTGGTTCCAAACCAATGTCTAGGCTTGTTTCTTATCACTCCTGAGCCGTAACCAAACTCTCCCCCCCAAGACAGATAGGCATTATTATTATTGTCCTCAGAGTATTCTTTTCCCTTTTCCAGCTTTTGGGCTGGGGTCATGTCATCTCTTCCCTGGTGCTACCCATCACTCCTCCTGGGTCTTTCATGGATTTAGGTCTGTCCCACTTTCTCATGAAGGCTCCAGCCCACAATAATCCACTTTTGAGCTTCAGGATCAACCCCAAATCATGTTTTGCAACATTTGGGTATTGCTTTATGTGTTTACTGAAGTTCTTGTTGCTTATGTTGTCAAGTATCTGATCCCAGAAATTATTTGGAACAAGGGTCCCTCACCTGGGGATCTAGTATTGGGACTGATAATTCTCTATCTCTCAATAATTTCCACTCTCTGGTGAAAGTAGTTTGAGTTGGTTTCTGTTCCTTATCGACAAACACCTCTTAAATCTGTACGTATTAAAGGTAGGAGTTCTTAACCTGAGGTGAGATTATTTTTCATAATTCTGAAAACTTAAGGTCACATATATCAACATTCTGAAAGTGCACCTGGGGTATTTATTTAAAAAAACAAACAAACAAACAACAAAACAGATTTAAAAGACACAGATTCCTGGGCACCATTTCATACTGTCTACAACAGAATCTCTGGGGATAGGGCTTGGGAACTGGTATTTTAAGCCAAATTTCCAGGTGATTTTTAAGTATATTCAAAATCTAGAGGATTGGGGGAAACCGACACTAATGTCCACTCTATAATGGGAAAGGAAAGTGAAAGAGGAGATAATTCCTATGTCTTGAGTATCTATTATGTACCTGAAAAAATATTCAGTAATTTCACCAGTGTTATCTCTTGTAATCCTCAAACAGGCCAGTGATGTAAGTCTTACTATCCATCCCTTTTTACAGATAAGGAAACAAGTGAGATAACTCATCTAAGGATCTATAAATGGTAAGTCGTTGGGCCAGCATTTAGATTCTGGAATAACCAGCTCCAGTGTTCTTCTTACCCTGCAGGAGTTCTTATCAAACCTTGGAGGGAGTGAGAGGGAGCATGAAAGTACAGTCGCACCGGAGGTTTCCTGGCTCAGACTGGGGGAAGCTGGGCAGATCCTAGGTCTGGCTGGTAACCCCTGGAGTAAGACCCCCTTGACATCTGAAGGGGATGGTGACCCTCTGAGCTCTGAATTTGCACCCTGAATCAGGAGCCTGGTGAGCTTCCACTGGAGAAATTGTTGGCCATCTGCCCAATCACAAAACCTAAAAGGTAGAGGAGACAGTGCTTCCAGACTTCATCACAGGTGCAGCATACACACTGGCCTCCTGGCTGGGGCTTTAAAGACCAGTATCAAAAAAATAAAATAAAGACCAGCATCATCCAATATTCCGGCTGGACCCAGGCCCTGGCCTACGTATGGAGGGTGGACAAGAGAGGCCGATCCTGTTCACTGACAGGAAAGGGGGACTAAAAAAACCATTTGCATATAAGTGATTGTTCTATCCAACCCAGGTTGGGGTGGAAAGAAGGGATGGCTGACTGCAAACACTCGAGAGCAATGACTCCCTCCCATTTGGGGACTATAGGTCTAAAGCTGTGGTTCCAGTAAAGTCCCCTGGGAAGGTCTTAAAAATTCTGCTCCAGATGATCTCAGTAGGCAGCTGAGGTAAAGAATCACTGCTCAAAAGTACCTCTGATGGCCAAGAGATAAACAGTTTGAGCCTACCAGGACTCTAGAAGGAAGCTTGCATTCAGTCATGGTTGGAAAAGCTGAGGTCAGGTGCACACCATTAGCCGATGTTTCTAGTATGAGAGCTGAAACCATCTGGAGTTTGGCTTGCTGGCAGAGCAGGGTCCCTTCTATTTTTAATTTACCTTGTGGGGTAAAACTGGCCCAGGAGAACGAAGAAAGAAACATGCGTGGAAGGCAAGGAGGGAGAAGTGTGACATGATAGATAATGGAGAGACAAAGGAATGCTGTCTCAAGCAGAGAACAGCAGGCTTAGAGGGAGGGCTGGGGAATTTTTAGTGGATCGGTGGGGGGCAGAGAATGCCCAGTGTCCAGTTTTACAGGGAGTGCTCTACTCACTGAGTGGATGATGCCTTGCAGAGCCTGAAAGCCGTCATTCACAGGAAACACGTGGTCCTTGCTGTCCGCAATCCGGGCCAGCTGAGAACACAGCAAACACACAAACACATGTGGAGATGTGTCAGGCGTGGCCGCAGAGAACGGAGGGGTCCAGGGGGCTCCATCGGCCTTTAGAACCCAGAGGAACCGGAGGGCTTGGGCCTCACTGAAAAGCCCTCAGTAATAATGAGCTTAGCAGCAACCTCTCTGGAGCTGGCCTAGAGGGTCGGCTCCAGCTTTTACATTTGTTTTAATACTTTTCTCCTTGGGAGCAGAGGTAAGGTTGCTTAGCTAGATGAACATTTGGCCTGGGTTGATGCATTTATGGATTTGGGGGCAGGCCATTGGCTCATTTTTCTCCCATTCACTCAAATTTCTGTTGGCAACTGTATTTGAATTGAACAGACTCAGGTTTCCTTTCAGAGCCCCTTTAAAAATAAATTTGAGTTTTGGTGTTGGGCGAGGCCAATGAATGGAGCCCCTTACCTTTCGCCCACATTGCTCACTGAGGAGAGGACCCTTGCAATTAGTTTGGCTCTCTTGCTTTATGGAGCAGAGGACAGGAGAAACAAGAGTCTGAGCTGTGGACTTTTCTACTCCAAATCTATGGTTCTGGGACTGTCACAGTTGTAGCCGGTGCCATGACCTTCCCTGATTGCAAAAGTAACACATAACCAATGGGAAGTTTCAGAAAACCCAGGAGTGTTAAAAAGAAAAAAAGTTACTCATCTGTGTCTATCTATCCATCTATCTATCATCTATCCATCCATCCATCCATCACCCACCTACCATTTTTCTCTTATTAATTTGATATACTATGTAGTCTTTCATACTTTCCCTACTCAAATATACATTTATTTTTAAAATGGACTCAGACTATTCCTACTGTTTTGTGACCCTATTTTATTCACCTAATAACATATCATAAGCATTGTCCCATGTTACTAAAACAAAAAGAAATGATGACCTACATTGAGGAACATTTATATAGGTGATTAGCAAAACGGCACAATTTGCATATCTATACTTGTACATAGTCTTTGCCCACTTGCCGATTACGATCGCCCCTTGAATAACCTGGGTTTGACCTGAGTGGGTCCACCTCCATGCAGATTTCTTTCAATAAAGACAGTAAAATGCTGTAAATGTATTTTCTCTTCCTTATGATTTTCTTAGTAACATTTTCTTTTGTCTGGCTTACTTCGTTATGAGAATACAGTATATAATGCATATAACATGCAAAATATGTGTTAATCAACTGTTCATGTTATTTCCAGTCAATGGTAGGCTGTTAGTAGTTCAGTTTTTGGGGAGCAAAAGCTATCCATGGCTTTTCGACTGTGTAGGGGAGCTAAGAGCCCCATCCCTTGCAGTGTTCAAGGTCCAACTGTATATTTATATTTTTGTATTGAAAACACACAGAATTTCTAATAGGAGAAGAGGGATGTTTGACATTTAAGCAAAATTAGATTCATTAAATTAAACGAAAAAAAAAAAACCAATAACCAACAAGGTTTCTAATTTTATTCAGGTCTATTTTGACACCTTGGCAATTAACATCTACTGAGAAAGTCAACCAAGGAAGATACCACTTGGATAGTCTGCGTCCATGGCCCCCAAGTGCATGGGCTTGGTTTCTCATCCCTTACACAAACTACCCAGTAATTCTTGCTTGCTCAACGTTTATGGAAAAATAACCTAGTTAAGGGGTATTTGTGTTGCTGCACTGAATACACGTGTTCTCTATCATTCACAAGCTCCCAAACCTGAGGAAATTCGTACCTGTGTTTCATTGAAATCCTTCACACCGACACAGTAAACAATGGCGCCAAGATCTCGAGATCTGTTAGCCTAGGTCAACAGAGAAAAGCCGTTAGACAGAGAAGTGGCAAATATACTCCTTTTGGATGAACCAGACTAACTTCCATGATCAGGTATTTATTGAGCACCTACTATGTACCAGGTACCACAATGGAGAGGGCAATCCCTGTTCCTGAGGAGGTCACCTTCTAGTAAATAGCACATTCTAACGTGATGTGTAAGGGACATAAGGGGAGTGAGTAGCCTAATGGGATGGGTTAAGAAAGAGTGTTAGAAGTAGAGTCACGATGAAGGGATTTGAAAGATGAGGGGAGGAAAAGGTAACAGCAGGCTAGTCCAAGTCTATTAAATATTGCTGGTGGGGGGGTGCTCCTAGGTGGCTCAATCAGTTTAGCATCTAGCTCTTGATTTCAGCTCAGGTCATGATCTCAGGGTCCTGAGATGGAGCCCTGCATTGGGCTCCATGCTCAGCACAGAGTCTGCTTGGGATGCTTTCCCCTCTCCCTCTCTCCCCTTAGCTTCTCCCCTGCTTGCTCTCTCTCTAAAATAAAAATAAATAAATAAAATCTTAAAAAAATATTCTGGGGAAATGATTATTCCATTCCTCTGAAGAATTTTTATTGACATACTTTTCTTCCTTTGTAATAGCAGCATGGTATAATAGAAAGGATGTGGCCTTTGGAACCTGATATACCTAGGTTTGGCTTTACTCTGTAAAGTGTTTGGGGATCCAATGAGATAACATATTCAGAGCTCCTCATACAAGGCCTGGAACAACACAGACGCTTATACATGTCAGCACCCTTTGTGAATAAGGCCTTTTTCATTCCCACAGAATACACTGGTTTAATGGTATGGGAATTACAGTCTATATTTGAGTAAGTGAACCCATGACCATCTCTACAATTAAGTATCGAGAGGGCAACATAATGAATAACACCCAGGTTTTGGCTTGATCTTAATATTTCATTTATTAAAGTCTCTGATGTCTTATTTCCAAGTTCTTCTGTATTTCAAAATAGAAAATAAAAGTTGGAAATCATTGGAATATACAGTAGGTGCTTAATAAATACTTGATAGTAGACACATAGTAGGTGCTCAGTGTATGCATATTGATCGGAATTGTGTTCCTCCTCCACCCCTCACTTTAGTATTCAAGCCCACTTGTGACTGAAACACTCTGAAACATCGAATTTTAGAAGAAACAAAAACATATATTTTTTTTCCTTCATTTTAAAAATGTCCCTTGCTGCTTTAAGGATAAAACCAATCTTTAAACACAGTCTATCTCTAGCCTTATCTGTAATAACTTATCTGACTCTTTCCCTCTAATTGGGCTTTATATAGGACTATCAAAAATGGAAAGATTCATTTCTTTATGTATCTTGAGCTTTATCTTTCTTTTTCAGAAAGCCTCCTTCTCTTGGCGCTGGCACTCCAAATATTTTTCCAAGTTCATACGCGCCATACCTAAAATTCTTTTCTACTAACCCGTATTTTAAGTCTCAACATCCATCATTTATTTCATATTCAGTTATTTCCTTATTAGGGTTTTTACTTTATTTGACTGTTGTTCAGGACCCAAAATAAGCCATTCTGCATTCCCACTGTATCATTAGTTTCAACTTTAGGATATGAGAATATATTATTTTCCAAATGCTCAGGCAGGGTCTGTCACATTTACTTGTGTGTTTCCCTGTTGCAAATGATATTTTGTATTAGTCACGGGTAGGGGAGAAGTAGTGTGTTTACCTACATCATTTCCACATGCCCTTTTTCCAGCAGAAGCTTCAAAAAGGATCATTACATCCTTACACGGTAAGCACCATTAGGGCAGCAAATGTCTTCTCCACTTGTTTCCCTAGCATCAGGCAAAGTGCCCAGCACGTGCCGAGCTCTTAATTAACACCGAATGAATGAATGAACAAACGAATGAACGAATGAATGAATGAATGATTGTTTGCCAAGGGAGCTGAATTTAAATCAAATAATAGTCAGGAGCTTGAGATAAGGGTCATGCTCTGATTAACTCCTCCCCCAGAGGCCAGCCTCTCCTTCCTCACTTCCTGTCTTTTTCCTTATTGTGTTTCTCTCCAACTTGGCCCAAAGGAGCCTTTGTCACTTTGTCAGTAATGGTGAACTGGTTTCTTGGGCCAATTTATACATGTGGCTCAAGTCTCAGACTAGAAAGGAAAGGATTTCCTAGATATAAACATTACTTCTCAATTCCTGAATAAACCTCTTTTTCTGCAGCTCTATATACAAACTGGAAGCTTTGTTTAGAGAGAACTGTCTCACTTACTCTAAGGCGTACTTTTTGAGAACATAAAGGAAAGGAAGGAGAAACACTGTAGGAGCGATTACAATTTACTTTGCTACCAATTAATAATCGACTTTGAGTCTCAGAGTGAGAATCTCAATGATTAATATGTTCTGACAAGACTGGCTCTTGAATATTTCAAGTAATTCTTTCCCCTCCCATTTTTAGCAGAAATGGAGGGAAAAACGGCACCAACATTTTTGTTTAAACATGATATACAGTATTTCAAAACTGCTAGATAAATATAGTGCTTTCAATCAAGTCATGCTGAGCAACATTTATCCCTTAAAAAACAGAGTAACAGGCAAATATTTTGAAAGGGGAAAAACATTGACCATGTGTAAGACATGAGAGTTCACTTAAAAAAAAAGGAATTATTATTATTTTTACACGTGAGACACTGTTTCACCCAGAGGTTTTACAAAGAGCACATATCATGTTGTCTGGGTAGAAAGAGTGCAGCCCATTTCAGCAGGAAGGAGCCCTATTTCCATGTCTGTGCCAGACACAGGCCAGGCCATCGCTTACCTCCCTCTCTGAATAGAAAAAGAGATCTTCATGGAGTTCCCCATCAGTCAAAGCAATGATGACGCTGGCCGTCCTGTATCCTGCTCAACACAACACAGACGCACTCAGTCCATCTTGCCGCACCCAGGGAAACCCCTCTCAGTCCCGGGGGTTGAGGTCTCATAAGCTCAACCACCCAAGGTCAATATTATGAGAACCAGCAAATTTTCTTTCGGGGCTAGAAGCACCTCCAGCATGAAGAAAAGAATGCATCTGTGGGGACAGACTCTGGGGAGGGGGGAGTAGGATTTGTTTGTGGGTTTCTCAGTCTTCTCTCAAAAAATGGCCAAGCCTGCTGGAATGGTCACTGGACTGATAGCCGGGAGTAGCTCCAGTGAATCAAATGTCTATGATTTTCTATTAATAGTCCATAGGACTGAGGTTAAGGCCTGGGGGAGAACTCTACCACATGGGTTGTTTGGGAGTCCTTCTCATAGGCCGCAATCGACCATACCCATCAGCCCTTGAAGAACTGGACAAGAAGAAATAGTCATCATCGTTTATCAGCTGAGTGGAAGTTATTATTCCAGCTGGAAAAGCCTACTAGAATTCTTTCAGTGAGTTTTAGACTTCTAGTAACATGGCTGATGGTTGGTTTATATTAACGAGCCTTAGTGTCAATATTGGATCTGTTCTATTTATCCCAGTTGAGAGAGGAATAGGAAGTAGACACCTCTACGGGCCTGAGAGAAAAATCCCCACTGTAATACTGAATCTCTTTCAAAAGATTTTCCTCAGATAAAGAAAGGCTATCCATGAAAGACACTGTAGTAATAGTAATAACAGCTAAAATTAAAATAAGAAGTATATTATCTGAAAAAATAAAATAAACACATTTGGGGGAAAAAATGAGAAGTATATTTTTTATACGTTAAGTATATTGTATGCATTTTTTCCCATTTAAATCAAGCCAACTTTAAACCACACTGGTGTCTGAATCTTAACATCATACCCAGTCACAGTAATGAAGAGGCTTGGAGCTTGGGCAAGGACAAAAAAATGAAATTGGACAAAAATATCCAAGGCTTTACTAACCTACCCAAGTACTTATTAAGTTAATGAATTCAACATGCAAAGCTGTTCATGGACATTATAGACCGTGGCCCGTAACAGTCTCCTCATTACTTCTATGTAACTTTTGGGGGGCATCAACAGGACAGTAGAAATTGACCAGGTACGTGTCATCTTGCTATCCATTTCTTCCCTGTGATGAATTGTGGAGGATTATGGGCAACCTCGCATTTATCTTTTGTAACGTGAAGTTGAATATTTTCGTGTAATGTGTAATGTGAACTTACACGTTACAAAAGAGGCACTTTCTCAGGAGCCAACAGAACAAAAAAAATTTGATAATTCATATTATGGTCTTACCTTGACTGTTTTCATAATAAATCTGCTCGCTGGCCTGAAAAACACATGGAAGAGACATCAGACCCAGGGCCACGGTGTGCTAGTCCGAATACTATAGGCCGGCTAAGTCTGAATTCTTTATGTAACGCACCCAGGCTTTGCTCAAGTATCAATGGATGGTGTTCGTCTAAAGTTACCTTGACATTCACCTAACGTACTCGTGAATATGGATCCGTGTCTTACTGCCCACGGACTGGGACTCGTATTCTTTAAGACTGAAGTCACTGATGTTCTGTCTCAACCACTCATGTACCCTATAGAAAAGTTTACCTTGGAAAGGACGGGGACTTGCGTGTAGCATGATTCAGAGGTGTCGGCCAAGCATTAGCGAACAAGCCCTTTATCGGTGTCAGGGAAGGAGCGAGGAAATTCCCTTCTCTGGGAGAGAGTTATCAGTGTGCAAGCTTGTGGGAAAATTGTTTTTACTTTTTTGCTCTCGGGGGTTGTTCGGTTACATGTGTCTTATCTCATCAGCCATGCTTATGTTGAGGTTTCCCTATCACACTTTGTATTTAGAGTTGAAAACCATTTTAAAATTACCCTTTCAAATCCTTCATGCATGTAAGTGTCTCCTCCTGGCAGGACCTTCTGGAGTTCTTCTAGGCCCTGACGGATCTGCTCCCTGAAATCCAAAGACACCCTGTTAGTCTTATTAAAGCATTTTACACATTGCTGTGGAGAGACATATGCATTAATCTTTTTTTGTGGATCCTGCCATAGTCTCCCCACGGTGCCCCAAAAGCCTTTTAGAGGAAAAGTCTTTGTAGCACATTATTCATTCAGGGTCATAGGGGAGGATGAATGAAACCTCAGGTGAAGGGACCCTTTGCAGGAATATCCACTGCTCACAAGAGTTTCCCACCCCTCAACAGGTCAAACTGTTCATTCTACATCGGAAATGAGTCCTAAAGGGCGACTGCTCCAAAGGGGATGACGCGACAACTTAGGCAATTTTATCTCAAGATGCAAACAGCTCAGGTGGGCCAGAAAGAGGCGAGTACCAAGAGCCCAAAGCCACTGCAAGGACTGTAGGTGGGAGGGCCAGGTGTCCTGGGAGCAAACTGCCACCTGCACGGAGGTGTTGAAGGAAACCATGTCGTCAGCTTTGAAAATAAAAGCTCAGGCAATCTACACTTTCCAGGACAACTGGGTGCTTTCTGTGGGCTGATGTCCGTGTTTTCTCACCCTGGTTGCTCAGGGTGGTAGGGGAGGGGCAGGAAGAGGAAGTGGGTTATGGCACCGGAGAGGGTCCAACTGGTGGTGGGAAATGTGGATGGTTCTGGGAACCAAAAACAATCTTTGGAGAACATTCTTTCTGGGATGTAAGATGTCCACATCCATATTTTTGTCTTTTAAGTAGCTCCATACCATGCCCCAAGGGCAAAAAAAGTTAATTTCTGAAGAAACATTAACCATATTCATAATCTGTAAGCCTATGAAAGGGTATGTCATTATCTTGCTCTCACTGGGTCTCTTTAGTGACAGAGGTGGAGATGTACTATTTAAATTAGGAAGGGAAGCTCCTTTTGAGTAAGGAAAGAACCTCCCATTTATGGAGCTTCCACTATGTACAAGGCCCCACTCAAGGATTTCTGATTTTATGTTCTCAGTAACTGCTCAAGGTGGGCCTTATTGCTCTCATGCCACGGGCGAGAAAATGTGCTTCAAAGACGTTACCTAGGAGAGCAGAGACTTGAAATCAAATCGGTCTGACTCCAAAATGCCTCTCTACCCTGCCCAGCAATCTCCTTATATAGATCAGTGCTGGAGAAGTGGGAGGTTTCGGTAACACTTGCTTAATGAGGAACAATGGTAATAATTTCTAACACTGTCAGAGTATTCGCTATGTGCCAAGCCCTGTTAGAAATACACCACCTATAAATAATTCACTTATATCTTGTGAAAGTTCTTTGAGGTAGATATACAGTTATGGATATACAGTTAGGTCCATTTCACAGATAAGGAAATTGAGTCCCAGGGTGGCTAAGGAACTTGCCCAAAGTCTCTTGACTACTAAGTGGCAGAGGGTGAACTTGAAACCCAGAGACCATGTTCTCCATCACTGTGATAAACTGTTTCTCCTTGAATGAATGAACAAAATTCATTACTGTCTTATCCCGGCAATTGCTTGGGAAGGAAATATAATGCAAAATTAACTTTCTATTAAAACTGATGCAGGGGCACCAGGGTGGCTCAGTGGGTTAAAGCTTCTGCCTTCGGTTCAGGTCATGATCTCAAGGTCCTGGGATCAAGCCCCAAACCCCAAGCCTGCTCCCCCTTCTCTCTCTGCCTGCTTGTGATCTCTCTCTCTCTCTGTCAAATCAATCAATCAATCAATCAATCAATCTTGAGAACAAACAAACAAAACTGATGCAATGTCATGGCCATGGGTGAGGCTGGATTGCCAAGTTGCTGGAAGATTTTTTTAAAAGACAAACCAAACAGGGGTTTGCCTGAGCCTGTCCCTGGCCTGGGTTGCCCATGCTTCTCTCATGGAATATTTAAGACCAAGTAACTCAGGTTTTGGGAAATGTTCTGACTATGGCCTGTTTTGTGTACCAGTGCCCAGATATCAGACCATGTGCTCAGCTGCCCCAGTCGGAAACAGGAAGCCTTTCCGGCCCCTCCACCTTCAGCATCCTCTCTCCCTCCGCTCCCCCTACCTAAGCTGTCATCCAGTCTATCAGTCCCGCTCTAGACATCTGTGAAACTGACTACTTCTCTCTCCTCTGCCAATGCCATGGTCGGAGCCATCATCATCTCTTGCTTGGGCCACTAAGCTACCTTATGACTGTCCTGTTGACCTTCTTCCACTCATTCTCCACGTGGCCGTTACAATGCTCTTAAAATACAGATTAAAACATGCCATTCACGCCCCTGCTCCAAACCCTTCAACAGCAGTTGATTATACTTGGTAGCCATCTGAAACCCTTGCCGAGCCTTCCACTGCCTACATGGGATGGTTTCTCGGCCTCCCTGCCCAGCCTCATCTGTACCACTCTGCCCCCACTCTCCTCGCTTGAGCCCCCCTGGCCTTCGCAAGCAACTTTCTCCACAAGCCCTTCACACCTGCAATGGCTGTTGTCTGTGGACTGGGGCTACCACGGCCCAGCTCTTCACTGGGCTAATTCTTACCCAGCCCTCAGTCCCAGCCTAAACGTCAACTGCTCCAAGTAGCCCTCCTTGACTTCCCCTATTCAGTCTCACTTCCTCAATTAGACTTTCTCATGGCACCCAACATTCTGTAACTCATAACATTTGATTATGCAATGATTTGTTTAGCTTCGCCCCTCGCCAGTTCGAGACTCTAAACTCCATGCAGGCTGGGCCTTGTCTGTTTTTGTCCCCACGATATCTTCTGTGCCTACTACAGTGTGTGGGAAAGAACAAACATTCAATGAATATTTGCTGAAGAAGTTAGTCATCCTAGGAAGAAGTCAGTCTTGGGGGCAGGGATGAGCTTCACTTGGCCGTGCGGAGGGAGGCCAGGAAGAAGCTGACTTGATAATAGATCCTAGATCTGTGCCCATGTGGCGGTTAGAAGCCATTCTCCATGTTCTACTCTTTCTATTACCCCCAGTATGTCAATAAATCCTAACAAAAGGCATAGTTTAATTTTAACTCTGTCATTCGGTGATAAGAAACGGTATACATCTGTGCATTAGAAGGAGGGATAAAGATGAATGAAAGACGTGTCCCTCACCACTGCCACCATTGGGAAGGGAGAGGGTGGCATTAGCAGTCCCCTGCCAGAGGGCAGCATTGTCCTCAGCAGTTTCAAGAGGGTGAGGACAGTGACCAGGTGGCAAGAGGGGCAGGCTGGGATACGGGACTGAGCTTGGGATAGGAAAATGGGGGTTTGTTCCTGAGTACACAGAGGTGGCATATGAAACACTTCCGAATAGCTGCGGGCACTGAAGAGACAGGGGCTAGTTTCTGACAATAAGGTGAGAAGAGACTGGACGTTAAACGTAAATGTGGAAAAGAAAAGCAAATGCAGCGTTATCTTTTTAACGGGGACATTTCGGCAACACCAAAATTGGAATCTTGTGTTAAGACTGACGCTTAAAAAAAGAGGGTTAAAAAAGGCATGTTGGGGGTGTGGAAAAGGTTCCTTGGCTTCACTGTATTTTTTCTCTGCCAAGTCAAGTCTGGGAACTGGGGTGTTTTCTCTAAGCCTATTTCCTTTTCTTTATAAGTATTTTCTCGGGCTTTCTATTTTTTTGGTACCAGAACAAGCAAAGGCTGTTTGGGAAAATGTCTTTCTCCCTGATACTTTATGTCTGGCAAGATAGGGACTCACCAGTCCCCAGCAGTGATCACAACCTCCCCACATACCACCTTCTTGGTCAAAAGATCAGATGACTTCTGGCCCCGCCTCCCTACGCCCTGCCCCTTCTCTAAGCACCCACGACATCTAAGCAAACAGAAAAAATGGTTCCATGGGAATGGTGGGTCTCATAATTCTGGGACAATAGAACTATTAATAAGGGCTTTTTTTTTTTATGCTTTCTTAGGAACGGAAGAAAACTGGGAGAAAGATCTTTTAAAGGGGGCGATAAGAACCTCTCCGAGGACTTGGTTATTACCAAATGAAATGTTATCTTCCTGGGAAATGAGAGAGGCAGGGAATCCTACGGAGTAGGTCTTATTAAAAAGTCTCCTGTTTTCCTTGGTGGTTTCACCTGTCTGCCAGGGTTCCTACACAGAAGTAAAGGGTTTCCAGGTCACATGTCCTGTGTTTCTTGTACAATCCCTGCAAGACTTAATGATGGGCATAGAGTATGATAATTTGCTGTTGAATGGATGATTGCAGCTTAGACGCTTGTGTGCATCCATTCATTCATTTCCACAACAATTTACTGAGCGTGCACCACGCCCCTAGCCCTGCACCAGTTTGTAGGGTAGCGGGTGGGAGAATCAGTCACAATGTCTCCTGGACTTTCTGTGGCCCTGGGAATTTTCCCATACTTCATGAAGATTACTGGGAATTTTCCCATACTTCATGAAGATTACTTTCTGGGATTCTGCTTGTGATGTGACATTTTGATAATATTTGCTGATGGAAACATTAAAGCATGGACACACATAAGCATGTCAAGAAGCACTTCATTCAACAAACTTTTCTCCTAAGTACCCTTGTGATGTTCCTACTGCAAAATCCTCCTTGGGGTTCTGCAATGTCTACCACATTTTCAGTCTATAAAACAATCTCCACCACTATCCCAGAACATCAACAACCCAACATCAGCTCTACATTGTCGACTTCTTGCTGCTTAGTAAAAGAGCTTCCAATTCTGTGGACTTGGACTTTTCTCAAATGTCCAGCAGTTGTTGGCTTTGGAGCCTTAACTTATATTATAAACACACATTGCTACTTACTACTGCTAATGCTGCATTTACAGCATTTCCAGATGGCCTCACGGCTCCAGATGCTGGCTACCAAAAACAAGGAGTGAACAGAACAAAAGATCATAGATTAATTAAAGACCTTACATGGTGGGGTGCCCGGGTGGCTCAGTGGGTTAAAGCCTCTACCGTCAGCTCAGGTCATGATCCCAAGGTCCTGGGATGGAGCTCCACATTGGGCTCTCCGCTCAGCAGGGAGCCTGCTTCCCCCCCTCTCTCTGCCTGCCTCTGCCTACTAGTGATTGCTCTGTCAAATAAATAAATAAAATCTTTAAAAAAAATTAAAGACCTTTCATGTTTACTGTTGGAGTCTTGATGTTTCACAGCCAACTCTAATTATTTGTTTATAATAGATATAAATCATAGCCTCTCTGGGACTTTGACTTAAGGATAGGCCAACATGATTAATGATATCGAGATGCATGCTGAACCAAAGATCCTTTTCTATATATATTTTTTTAGTGAGCTATAATTTATATAAAGTAATATGTACAGATATTTACTCATTTCTTTTATATTGCTAAATTTCCAGATGTTGTTTATGATATTTCTTCATTATCTTTTAACATCTGTAGGATCTGTAGTAACATTCTCTCTATAAAAGGTGCTCTATGGATTATAGTATTCATCTTTATTTTAACACAGGCTACTGTTAAGATTGTGCCACTTCTCGTATAATGAAAGAATGCTTTAATATTCTACTTCCATATATCCCCTCTCATCCTTTATGCTATTATTGTCAGATAATCTTTTATATATGTAATAAACTCCAAATGCAGTTATTATATCTTAAGCAATCATCTTTTTTTAAGTAATCGTCTTTTTGCAAAATTAAAAAATATCATTTCTGTTATTCCTTCTTTTTTTTTTTTTTTGTACATCTAGTTTACATCTGGTATCATTTTCCTTTAGCCTGAAGGATTCCTTTAGCAGTTGTTTTTTTTTTTTTTTTTTTCTTAGTAGTTCAGTTTGCACTGAGGATGACTTCCTCAGCTTTTTTTTTTTTCTCCCCTAAAAATGTTTTAATTTTTGCTTGCAATTTTGGAGATATTTTCACTGGACATAGAATTCTAAGTTGTCTTTATTTCCTTTCATCTTTGTAAAGAAATCACTCTGTTGTCTTCTGGGTTGTAGGTCTTTTTTCCTAATGAAAAGTAAGTGATTTTCGTTGTTGTTCCTCTGCTTGTAATATGTCTTTTCTCTTCTCCCTATGTTTTAAGATTATCTCTTTATTCTGGTTTTCAGAAATTCAACTACTTTGCACCTAGATGATATTTTCCTTTGTATTCTCCTGGTTGGGGTTCTTTGAGGGTTTTGGATCTGTCTACAGAATGCCATGTTCTGTATTCCAATTATACATATATTAGATCACTTGCTATTATCCCCAAAATCATAAGGGCTGGTTCATTGCTTCCTCCTCTGCCCCCTGATCACTTTTCTATCTCTTTCAGGTAATAATTTCTATTACCTTGTTTTTAAGTTCATCAATCCCTTTTCTACAGATATTGTATTTCAGTTCCATAGTTTGCACTTGGTTCTTCAGAGTTTTCTTTGTTGTTGTTGTTGTTTTTCGTTCTGATATCCTGTGTCTCCAATGTACTACCTTTTCCTGTAAATTCTTTAACATATTTATAATAGTTGCTTTAAATCCCTGTCTGGTAATTCCAACCATTGAATGATATGTGATTTGCTTCCATTACTGTGTTTTTTTCGTGATTATGGGTCACATTTCCCTGCTTTTCTCCCAAGCCTCATTATCTTTTCACTTGCGTCTCAGACATTGTGTGTGTGTATGTGTGTGTGTGTGTGTGTGTGTATAGGCAGTGGAAACTTAGGTACAATGTTGACTTATTTTGCTCATAAGCCTTTTATCTTTGGGAGCTGGGGGTGGGGTGGGGGCTGCTTATTTAGATTCCTCCTTGAATTAGGTTGAGTTTGGGCTGGGTTACAGCTTTAATTAGACTCCGTTCCCTGTTATTAGCCTAATTCTCAGACTTCTGCCCTACCCTGCCTTTGTGATCTTTTTAGTGTTTGAGTTGGGAGGGAGGTGGAGGCAGCTTCAGTCATTTTTGCGTGCCACTGGATTCAACCCTGGTAGAACTCCAGAATCCAAGCACCACAGTGATCCATATACAGGATTATGCAATTTCTCCTCACTTTTCTTTTTTTTTTTTCCCCCCAAATACGTTTATTTTATTTTTTCAGTGTTACAAGATTATCACATTTCAGCAACTGTTTCACTTGTACTTTCTGGGGAAAAATGCAGAGGTGCAGGTGAGGGGGAGAATTGTCAGACAGAGATTTCTTTTCCATGCAGGGCTCCTTCCAATAACCCATCCCTCTGGCATACTTCGTTGACTGAGGTTCAGCCCACTTTTCCTCATCCCTGAAAATTCTCTCTTCTTGGTTACTCTACTTTTGCCCATACCTTGACCATATCCATCACCAAGTATGGAAGTTTCTGTAGACCTCGGCTCAGCTATAAAGGGCTTGTTTCTCTCTAACTCAGTTCGCCAGTTCTTCCTGTGTGTCTGTTAACCCCATAGAAACATATGGATTTTATTTTGTTGGGACTTTTCTGCTTGACTATGGAAATAAAGGTTTTTCACATTCCTCCACATCCTAACGAGAAGCAGAAATACTATAATGCCTTTTTCTAAATATTTGTGACTACACACTTGTTTCAAGTCAAGAACAAAAATACTAGTGGCTGATTACCAGTATGTAAATATACTCTAGTATATTGAGTGATTCATCAGCTGCATATAACACCCCGTGCTTGTTACAGTAAGTGCCCTTCTTGATGCCCATCACCCAATTACCCCATCCTCAGATAAACTTTTAAATGATATTCTAGTTTTCACCCTTTTAAAAAGCCCTTCCTTGTCTTCTGCAGTGTTCTGGGTTTTGATCTTTTCAGGGCTCTGCTAGGCTACAGCCTTGTTTCTTTGGAGATGTTGCCTGTGCGTGTCTATCTGAAAGAGTCTCACTAGACCCATTACCCAAAGGAAAAAAATAACCTTTCTCTGGCCTCATGCCAAAGCAGTATTTTCTACCTATATCCCCTCTATCTAGGGATAGACCAGCCAAATGTTGAAACTTTGGAGAAGGATGTGAGCTGTGGAGGGCTGGGGACTCTCTCAATTGCTGAATTACTGCATGCCTGGCATTATTAATCCTTCCAACGGTTCTATGAGGTAGGGACTATCATTCTACTCATTTTATAGATGAAGAAGGAGGCATACAGAGGTAAGAAACTTTCCTATGGACGCAGACCCCAGGATATTCTCTCAGTCAACTGCACAAAAGAATAAATACGTGTTTCCCACCATTTCTCTTAATTTTGCCATCAAATCTTCCTTTACCTAAATAAACAGTGCCTAAAAATGGAACAAACTCAGGTTCTCTCAAGCACCAAGTATCTGAAGATTCATTTTCTCTCTTGTTATTTTTAAATTTAGAAAAGGCTTTTAGGGGTGCCTGGGTGGCTCAGTTGGTTGGGCAACTGCCTTTGGCTCAGGTCATGATCCCGGAGTCCCGGGATCGAGTCCCATATCGGACTCCCGGCTCTGCGGGAAGTCTGCTTCTCCCTCTGACCTTCTCCCCTCTCATTCTCAGTCTCTCGCTCTCTAATAAATAAATAAAATCTTAAAAAAAAAAAAAAAGAAAAGGCTTTTAGAACTATGCCTCTTGGTAATGACAGCCTGTAATCATTCTGCTCCAGGAATCAAGCAATGTGTTCAGAATATGTCATTTTCCCCTGTGACACTAATGGCAAAACCACACTCTGAACCCAACCAAAGGATGACTGAGAGGGATGGAGAAGTGTGGTCTCTTGCTTTCCACTCAGCAGTTTGAGCCAAGCATTCTTGGTTTTCACTCCAACTCCTTAAGCAATAGGCAAGATACTTAACCTCTTAACCCCATCTGTGAAATGCTGATATACTACTTCTTTACCTCTCTGTGAGGAGTGTTTCTAAGCTGAAGTTGTTAAAAGGTCCTGAAGATAAAATGTGTAGAGGGTAAATGCTTTCAGAGAAGTGTTTTCTGGAAGAAGTCTGGGGGTTTGGGGTGGTGAATTGTAGATGCTAGGATTTGTCTTTAACTAAAAACTGTATATAATTGTGAAATTGTAGGAAACCCTAGAGGACAGTGATTAAAAGTGTGGATACGGGTCCATCATGCCTGGGTTCAAATCCAAATTCCTGTACTTTTACAGCAGAGTGGCCTTGTGCCTTCTGTGACTCAGTATCCCCATCTATATAATACAATGTAATAAATAATTCTCATAACATTCTTACAAGGTAGGTATTATTAATTTTCTCTTATTATAGTTGAGAAAAGTATTCTAGGTTATTGGTATACTGTAAGCCATTAATAAAAGATTGTATATAGACACAAAAGAATGTGTACTTATGCATTTGCACATATACATAATGGTTGCTTCCATTTTAGTATTCCCCAGATAAGAAACAAAAGATAGCAGCATGCATATCTTTGCAGCAAATAGGGTAGAGGATGTAATATACTAGAAAAAAAATCACTAGATTTAAAATTTTTAATTTTGCGAGTTAAAAAAATTAAACACCACTGATAACTTGTATGAACTTCGGCAAATAATTCAATTTCTCTGAGAATAATTTTCCTTAGCAGTAAAATGAGGCCAGGGAGAGGATTGGGTAAGACATAATAATTTTTTGACTCATGGTTGTTCTATTATGCTTTTTTTTTAAGCTTGCAAGATTTAGAAGAAAGGCAAGATTTCCAAGTGAAAATAGTGACCTGGGTCCACATATTTTAACTTCCCCTTTTTTCTCCATAATGCTAGAGAAACAGCTAAACTACTGTAATAGGGGAAAATGTTTTCCCCTGAGGGAAAATAGGTAAGAGTGCCATACACATGCCAGACACTTGGGATAATCCCTGCAAGAAGTATAGCAGCTGAGATCAGGCTAAGGGAGGACCTAGCAGCCTGTGATTCCAGGATCACAGGAGAGGAGAAAGGAGAAAAGTCTAGGGTTGGTGGTGCATTCATTTCTTAACGCAGAGATCCGGCACCTACACCTGATCATCTTCATTTGGCTTCAGCTTCCTCCTTACCTTGGACAAACTACCAGGTCTCTACCCTTTCCAAGCAAAAATTCTACATCTAAAATTTCCCACAGTCTTTAGTCTGGGATCTTCACATTTTCAACAAAGATTTTTCGTGATCCCTGACAGAACTCACCCTAAATCCCAGGACTGAAAAACTTGGTTGTTCCTTTTTTGAGTTATTCTGTTAAGGAAAAATCTCAGAAGCTGGGAAGAAGAGGACCAATTTGAGGAATGTAAGAAAATTTCCCCTTTGAAGCAAACTCTTATAAAAAATGGGGAGCACATAAAGCAATCGTGATTCATATTCATGGTGAAGATATTCCATCTCTAACAGAATAGCAGGGTACCACACACACACACAAAAGGAAAAATTTGAGATCAGAGAAATATAGAGTTGAAAGATACTATCTGTCAGTTAAAAAATGCAATGACACTGAAAGCAATAAATCAACGATGGAAGAAATTAAAGAAAGCATAAATAAACGAAAAGACAGCCCGTGTTCATGGATCAGAAGACTTAAAATTGTTAAGATGACGATACCACCCAAACTGATCTACAGATTCCATGCAATCCCTATCAAAATCTCAATGGCTTTTTTTTTTCCAGAAATAGAAAAACTTATCTTAATTTATATGGAATCTCAAGGGACTCCAAATGGTCAAAACACACTCAAAAAAGGACTAAAGTTGGAAGGCTCACATTTCCTGGTTTCAAAACATATTATAAAGCCACACGAATCAAAACAGAGTGGTACTAGGATAAGGATAGGTGTATAGATGGCCCAGAAAGAAAACTTTGCATATATAGTCAAGAATTTTCAAGGAGGGTGCTAACCATTTAATGGGGATAAGACAATCTTTTCAACAGATGGGCTGGAAAAACTGGATATCCATTTGCAATAGAATGAAGTTGGACCCTACTTAAAATCTTATAGAAAAATTAACTCCAAGTGGATCAAGGATCTAAATGGGAGAGCTGAAACTAGAAAACTCTTGAAAATCATAGAGGAAAACCTTCATGTTGTTGGATTTGGCAATGCTTTCTTGGGAGATGACACCAAAAGCATGGGCAATAAATAACAAAATAGATAAATTGGACTCATCAAAATCAAAACTTCAGCTCATCAAAGGGCACTATTAACAGAGGGAAAAAGTAACCCAGAGAATGGGAGAAAATATTTGCAAATCATATAGCTAATGGGATTACTTCCAAGAATATATAAAGAACTCTTAGAATTTAACAACTACAATAAGAAACAACCTAATTTAAAAATGGGCAAAGGACTTGAACAGATATTTCTCCAAAAAAGATACACAACTGTGCCAATGAGCATATGAAAAGATGCTCAATATCACTAACCATTAGGGAAATACAAATCAAAACCACAATGAGACACCATTTCACAACCATTAGAATGACTGTTATTTAAACACACACACACACACACACACACACACACACACACACACACATCAAAAAACCCCAGAAAATAGTAAGTGTCAGCAAGGATGTGGAGAAATTGGAATCCTTGTACATCACTGGTAGCAATGTAAAATGGTGCAGCTACTGTGGAAAACAGTATAGCATTTCCTCAAAAACTTAAATATAGAATTACCATATTATCTAGTAATTCCACTTCTAGGTATGTGCTCCAAAGAATTGAAAGCAGAGACTTCAACAGACATTTACATGCCAATGTTCATAGTAGCACTATTCACAACAACCAAAAGATGGAAATAACCCAGATGTCCATTGACAGATGAATGGATAAAAAAATTGTGGTATATACATACAAGGGAATATTATTTTGCCTTAAAAAGGAATGAAATTCTGACATATGCTACAATACAGATGGACCTTGAAAACATGCAAAGTGAAATAAGCCAGATACAAAAGAACAACTATTATATAATTCCACTTACATGAGGTAACTAGAATAAACAAATCCATAGAGACAGAAAGTAGAATAGAGATTATCAGAGGCTGGGGACAGGTTCAGTTTGGGATGATGAGGAATTTCTGGAGATGGCTAGTAGTGTGATTGTTGCACAATGTGAAGTCACTGAATTGTATGCTTAAAAATGGTTAAAATGCTAAGTTTTATGGTATGTGTATTTTATCACAATAAAAAATTTCAAGAGAAGATGCAAACAGTAAGCTGAATACAAACAAAATAATTAAAAATTGGTGAATTATAGGACAAGAGTGAAACATTCTCCAAGAACTCAAAAAAATGATAAAGATTAAAAACTAAGAATAAGAACTTAGAATATAAAAAAGAGTTTGGAATAGATTTAAGAATCGAATGGACAGAAGAAAAGTAATAATAAAAGAAATAATAGAAAAATATTTCTTTTTTTTAAAGATTTTTTTTTATTTATTTGACAGAGAGAGAGAGAGATCACAAGTAGGCAGACAGGCGGGCAGAGAGAGAGGGGGAAGCAGGCCCCCTGCTGAGCAGAGAGCCTGATGCGGGGCTCGATCCCAGGACCCTGAGATCATGACCTGGGCTCGATTCCAGGACCCTGAGATCATGACCTGGGCCAAAGGCAGAGGCTTAACCCAATGTGCCACCCCGGTGCTCCCAGAAAAATATTTCTTAGGCTGAAGATATTTGTTATCAGATGGAAAGTCTCAAATCACATACAACATATTACACAAAATCAATGAAGGAATCCACACCTAGATGTATTCTCTTGACTTAATTTTTTCAATCCCAAGGATAAGGAAATTTCTTTTTTGCAAGTATCCAGAAGGAGAAAACAGGCTCCTCACAAAGGAGAAACTACTAAATTGGCATTTTTCTGTCTGCAATAGAGAATAGAATACATACAAGGTGACACTGTGTCATTTTCCAGTAAATTTAGGGGAAAAGGTAGTCAGGGTATAAGAATTTTATATTCGATTAAAATATTTACCAGGAGGTGAATAACAACAATTCTCAAATAAGTTCAGCCTTACAAATTTTAATATTCACACATCTTTCAGGAAAACTTTACCTGAAAAAAGACTCAGCCAACTAAGACATTAAAAAAATAAGTAAAATAAAAATTTCAAGTATTGGAAAGGAAATATGTATGTGTATGTGTGTATATTATGAGTACAATAGGTGTGTATATATGAATACAATATGAGTGTGTATATATGAGTACAATATATTATATATTGTACATAATGCAAATAATTCTTTAAAAATTCAGTAAGGAGAATAAATGATATTACATAATTCTTGCCATTATAAAGACAAGCAAAATTCATTGGGAATTGTTACTAGAATAAAAATGAAGTTATACTTTTTCAAATTATATTTTTCAAATAATTGGTGGAAAATTAAAATATTAAAGAAGGGTAAAAGATAAATGGCTGGACACAGATATAGCAGGAAAATATTTTTAGAAATTTAAGTTCATAATATTTTTTTGACAAAGGACTTAAAAAGCATGAAAGGTAACAGTTTATTTTATGTTGATTAGAAATATAGTCCATAATGAAAATCCATGTGAACTAAATATTATGGCATAAATTATAGAGCAGTGTGTTGGAGATTCACATAAAACAGTTATGGTGGAAAGTTTAAAAAATACCTCACTGTCTTCACAGATCAAGTAAACAAAAATATAAGATATTTGATAAATTTAATCAATATATTTGTTATATAAAACATTTTACTCATCAAAGTATACGTATTGTCTAACATCCAAGGATGATAAATTTAATCACATACAAGTCCACCAACAAAAATTAATGAATTATAAGATTTTTTAAAAATGTATTTATTTGAGAGAGAGAGAAAGCAAGGGACAGAGCAGGAGTGGAGGCGGAGGGGCAGAAAGAGAGGGAGAAGCAGACTCCCTGCTGAGCGGGGAGTCCAATGATGGGCTTAATCCCAGGACCCCGGGATCATGAGCTGAGCAGAAGGCAGAAACTTAACTGATAGAGCCAGCCAGGTGCCCCCCAAATTAATAAATTTTTAAAAAGTGGAATTATATAAACCAATAATTTAGCAAATACCCATAAAAAATTCATTCAAAATGGAAGGAAAACTTAAAAATGCCCAGGAAAAAGCTTAATAAACACTGTATAGACTGATTTGAAAAAAACAACAAAACCTTAGTAAAAGACAGAAGTGAAGGGATATATCCTTAGATAAGAAAATACATACAGTAAAACTGCAATGTCATTTTGTTAACATGATTCTGTACTTTCTATACAATTCAAGTGAAAATCCCAAGAATATTGTGGTACATTAAACAAATTATTTAAAATGACCATAGTAGAAAAAACAACCTACTAAAGACGAGGGGGATTTTTACTCAGGATCAGAAGTGAAGAAGACTGGACTTCCAGATGCTAAAACCAACAAAAATAGTATGGCCTTAGCTAGGAACAGACAGAAATGCAGTGTATCAAAATAGAAAACACAGCAATGGATCCAAGTCTATGAAAGAGTCTAAGTTTTCAAATTGGTAGTAAACGATTATGCAGCAAATGATGGAAAAACTGGCTAAGGACTTGGAAGAAAAGGATGGATCTTGGCCCTATACCTTACATCAGACTAATTTCTAGAAGTAATGATCTACATATAAAAAAAAATATAAAAATACCGTAAGTAAAGTAGTCATAAAAAGGACAATAGCAGTCCAATCATAATTATGAATACTTATGCTAAATTTCTGAATAAAATGCAGAAAAGAGTTCAACTCTACATTAAAATAATACTATATGACAACCAAGTATAACCAGAAATGCAAGAATGATCCAATATTAAAAAACTTTTTAATGTATTTCACTGTGTTAGTAGGTCAAAGAAAAAATATTATCTTACTGGATGCCAAAAATGCATTTGATTACATTGAATATCTATTCCTGATTTCTTTTAAAGGAAGAGTTGGACTTCTTTGAGATGATCTCATTTTCAAACGATGAAACATCTGAAGTATTTAAAGTAAGATCAGAAAAAAGAGTATCCAGGGAGTACTTAGGGAATCATATGCAGTAGTTAACACTAAAATAATGTATCCTAATAGTACTTAAATTAACATTAGATCCTTTATTACACTGATGAAGAAACCTGAAAAATGTGTTATAATTTGTCAAATGTTTTGCAAACCGATGAAGCTAAGAAATCTTGGAAAAGCAACATGATATAATGCAAAACACATGGGTTGGACCAAAAACATGGTCAGCAGGATACAATCAGGATACTAATTCTCCCATTTTTGTTATTTGACCATTGCAACCTCTGAACTCAGATTCTCAGTGTCCCTTATCTATAAAATGGAAGTAATAGCAGGCAACATAGAGTAAACTTGCTACTGGCTATCTCTCCTGGTGATTATTAGAGAAATTGCACAAAATAAAAAAGTCAACACATAAGAACTCTGAAAAGTAAATAAAGCAAATGAGTTGGTCAGGGTTGTTAAAACCTGAGAAGTAACCCAGATAAGAAGGGATTCCACATTCTACCCCCTTCCTTTTCTTTCAGGGCTTCAACCTGAGGGTGGGTCTCAGTCACGTGGTAGTGGCCTGGGAGATCACCATATCTCAGGACCCTGGGAAAGGGAGCCCTTGGGGTTCAAAGAATGTGGAGAGAATCCCCACTTTCATTTCTCTTTGATAACTCCTTCCTTTGCCCCATGGGTGACCTCAGTAGAGAACTGCACAAGGCAATAGAGTGGCCGAACTCCAAGAGAAGTACCATTTTTCTTGCTAGCAGACTTGCAAAGGGCGATCTCAGTGGGAAACATAGCGTGCAGGAAATCCTTCAGGAGAGAGAACTGGAGAAGGGGGTCCCAGTAATTCTGTGAAGCTGTGTAAGTCCCGGGCTCGTCCGAGCTGCACATGCACAGGACAGACTCAAAGCAGCTTAGCAAAGCCTTTGAAAACTGAACTGAAATAAAAACCACCACCCACAGAAGAGATAGAACTTGTGATTTGAACCTAATTCAAGCAGAGAAGAAAGATTAATAATATTCTACAGAGAATTTGAAGGTGACTCACATGTCTGAACAATCTAGTATTAAAAATTTCTAGGATATTAAAATTACTCAATGTACAAACACCCAGAAATGTGACCAAGAAGGTAATTAAGATGCCAATCCTGTGCTAATGGAATTGTCAGGCAAAGAATTTAAAGCATATAATATGCTTTATGTAATTATTTTGTAGTATATTTATATTTATACTAGTATTAGCTATTATATTTCCATATATTCTACTATAATTATGTTATATAAAATTAATCCAATATATTTCTTTCCTATATAATCTCATTATATTTAATTGTATCATATAAAATATATTTAATTATATATCTTATCATAAACTGTATATTTACATATTATTTACATATTTATATATTTATCTTTATAGCTATTCTCCATGAGGTAAAGGTAAATACACTTGAAATAAATGGAAAGACAGATGACCTCTGCAGGGCAATAAGAATTTTAAAAAGAACAAAATAGATATTTTAGGACTGTAAATCTAAGTATCTACAATAAAAAAATTCAACAGATGAGCTCAATGGCAGGATGGGGATGGCAGAGGAAGAAGTCAGTGAACATGAAGATAGATCAATAGACATGATCTCATCTAAAAAACAGAAAGAGGAAAGATTGAAAAAGAATTGAGCAGACCTTCAGGCACATGTGGAATCCTACCAAAAGGTCTAAATCTGTGTCATTGGGATCCCAGAAAGAGATGAGAAAAATGACTAGTATAGAAAAAACAGTTTAGAAATATGGCTGCAAATTCTTCAAATTTGGTGAAAGGCAAATTTATAGATTCAAGAAGCTCAGCAAAACCCAAAGAAAACCATGCCTAGACAGGTCCTAGCTGACTTCCTGAGAGCTAAAGATAAAGAAAAAAATCTTGAAAGCAGTTAGTGAAAAGTAGCATATTCCATATAAAATAATGTGACCCTATTGGAAATTAAAGTTATAATGGTTATATGGGGTATGTGAGAAATGATAGGTAAGGTGCTTAGCAGATAAAACACACAAATGGTAGGTATTATTATTCTGATTGTGATTCCTTCACTAAGCTCAATATACCGTATTTATTTTCTGTTCTATTTTTTCAAGCTTTCCATTGTTTTCATTTTGTGGATTTGAAACCAAGAATTGGATGCAAATATTCCTTTGATTTCTTTTGGTTTACCCACACTCTTTTGCTTTTGTTGAAGGAGAGTCTCTGTGAATTCATGTCCTGTTTTTGAACTCGTTTTTTAAACTTACGTGGTGTCCTCACTTACTACACCTGTGTGATAATGTATCTTTTACTCTCTTAAAGGGATATTGAGAAGATCAAATGAGAGAGAGGAAAAACATAAAAATTCCTGGGAACAACCAATACACTGGAAGTCATATCTTTCAGAAATAGTACCAGCTTGGAAGTTCTGAAAGCCTAATTCTTTTAGCCAATCTCATGAGCAAGTATTTGAGAGAGAGAAGCCTCATCCACATTTCTCCCTAGGCTGGTAAGGTTGGGGAGGTGTCAGTAAACCACTCATGCTTTGCCAGCTGACCCAGACGTTAGGCCAAGCCGTCACCACGTGAAACCCACTCAGCCTTTAGCAAGGCATTTTTGGCTGTCTGATGCATATTTAGCCCTTAAATATTCAATGTTGCTTCTAGCAAAGTGGAGATTCTAGCCTCTGTCTCCTTGGTAGAGGAAACTAAGGGTAGTGAGGTTAAGGCATAAAATAGTAGATTCGAAGTCGGATTCAGATGACTAGTTTGAGCTAGCATAACTGAAACAAGTGGAAAAGCCTAGGCATTTTTAATAGGGTTTATAAATCCGTGACCCCTCCGTCCTCCCCACTTCCCAGAGGCCGTGAGCAGCAGCACACGAAATACCCACAAGGGATGGGACATGTAGGTCTCTGGGCCACACTCAAGCACACAGCGAGTGGAGTCACAAGAAGCAGCACTGGGCAGCCTGGGTTTGTAGGAGGACGTGAGGAATGGGAGAGAGGGTTTTCTCGGAACAAAAGTTATCCTTGCATAAAGAATGTCATTGTGTAAAGACAGAGAGAGGAGGAGTCTTCCATATGGCCCATAAGCCAGAGACACTTTCTCAGAGCTTCTTAAAATCCTTGGCCAATATTGAAGGAAAGTCTCACAACTTTCCTGGGCTTTAGGATTCTCTGTGTAACAGAAGCTAGCAAGGTACGAAGGAAAAATGTGGAGGCTTCGTCTAGTGTGGGTTCTTCTTGGTATCCTTAGGAACATGATATGGCCTCAGTTTCTCCTTCTGTTCCTAGGAAATGAGAAACCCCCGTTTTTAAAATGGAGTTTCTGTGAGTCGCACATGGCATGCATGAATAAAAGATCTGCTAAAGGAGAAACGGGACTTGGAAACTTCTATATGGTACAGAGTATTCTTTTTGTTACACATGGGAAACAGAGATGTGGAGAAAAATGAGGACTAGCTCAGATTTGCTGTATTGGCGCAAAATCCTGAAAACCTTACTCCATCCTGTTAGTTCTCTTCTGCTTCAGAATGTTATAGAATAAACATCCTCTCTGTGCTTGCCCCTCCTCTTTTCCTTTTCCCTACATGTCCGTATGCAAGTCTGCCAACAGTCCCACATACGTCCCCTCCTCCAACTCCCACCCCATGGTGATCCTCTCATGTCACCATAGCACTTTGTAAAAAGTGGACAAAGTGTCCTTAACTCAGGAAAACTGTGACCTCCACTCCCGATACACCATCCAGAACTATGAACAAATGGCATGTCTCTATTTTTGCTAGCTTTCATGGGTAAGTGGTAAAATCCAAAATAATATTTTTCTTAAGCTAGGTCTAAGTAATCCTTTTATGTCAACAACATTTTTCCACACCTGATTCAAATTTCCTTTTATTCCATGGTACCATACACCCTCCCTTCCTATTGCCTGCCTTAGCAACTATGTATGATAATATTTCAAGTTCTTTCTTCTCTCACAGTATGCTTACTATATCTCTGAAACCTTAATCCACAAGATAAATCAAATTTAAATAAAAGAAAATAGAATCCCCCCAGAATGTGGTTTGCTCCCATTTTGCTCCAAGTTAGCAGATCGAGTTGCCAATCGAATGTAAGTTTTACCTTAATGTGATTTAGTCATTTACAGAATTTCACCAACATCAGGGAATTTCATCAGTCATCACAGAGTAAACTAGCAGATGGGTCAATGTGCAAAGTTCAAGTCTTAAGTGAAAAGAGAGAACTATATGGGGTGCCTGGGTGGCTCAGTGGGTTAAAGCCTCTGCCTTTGGCTCAGGTCATCATCTCAGGGTCCTGGGATCGAGCCCTGCATCCGGCTCTCTGCTCAGCAGGTAGCCTGCTTCCCCTCTCACTCTGCCTGCTTCTCTGCCTACTTGTGTTCTCTCTCTCTCTCTCTCTGTCAAATAAATAAATAAAACCTTTAAAATAAAAAAGAAAGAAAAGAGAGAACTATAAGATTAAAATGACTGACAGGGTGGGCGCTAGGGCACAAATATGCGAACTACTCAAGAAAAGGTGGGCTTTTTAATGATAGGGAAAGGGAGCGTCCTTACCTGTCTTCTGTTAGCTTCATTAGGGTCGTGCCTCGAGTAGAGAAGACAATAAAGGACATTCTGAGCTGTGGGCTGGAAAGGAAAAGAAATTCTATTAGGGCAGAAAGAAAGACTGTGGAAGGCCATTTCCTTCCGGTCGTCCTCCCTGTTCTCCCTTTTGTATCATGGCTGCCAGAGCTGAGGCCCTTCAAGCCAAAGAGGGCCTCTGCAGCCTGTGCTGCAAGTCTGTAGCCAGCAGCAGACTCCCAGCTGTGGACCGAAGAGAAGACCTGTATTGTCATCCTGGAGGCTGTCTCTGATGACCCCACCACTCAGTGAGAGAGGGTTCCGAGTACGAAAGCTAAAATTCATCCCTGCCCTGTGCTGTCTGAAGAGGTGTGTCCCCAGAAGAGGACTAGTCTGCATGGTGTTTATAGAAGGGGGACCCCAATAGATAAAATCTGATAGCATCCGCACGGCAGTCGGGTGGACCCTCTAGCACGGAGGGGGTCTGAGCTCGCTGTAGCTGGATGCCTTCAGCCATCGAGATCCTACTACGAACTCCCTTTGCTCTGAAAGCAGGGTCACCACAACTTTTAATTTCGCCTTGGTTTCCCGATGGCGGTGCCTGGGAGCTGTCCATGGAAAATCCACACTCCAGGAGACAGAGCTACTCTCAGCTGAGGGCCAGACATGTTCTCTGTCTTCAAGATGGACCAGCAGAAGTAATAAAAACAAAACAAACATTAAAAAAGAAAAGGAAAGAAAAGATGGACTCTCAGGGTGCAGTGGATATGCCAGTAGACTGCTGTCCATTTGGGGCTCTCTGTGGGCAGGCATCTGTTTCCTCTGTCACAGCATGAACCTGTTTCTTCACAATGCAATACTCTCCCCTCCCCGATCTGGCCGCCATGTCTTATAATTCCCACTTCTTCCAATGTTTTCCAACCCCCTCTTTTCCATTTCTTAGCTTAGGACCTTGCCCTCCACTATCTGACCACTGCAGTTGTTTCCCAGCTGGTTTCCTTTCCTTGCTGGGCATCATCCTTTGTTCCAGTTCATTCTTCACACTGCTTCCAGAACTATTTTCCTAAAATAAAAATTAGACCTGCCGCTCATCTGCTGTAAAATCCCTGATAGTTCCTACCGCCTCCAGGATGAAATCTACATTCATTACCATATGTCTGATGCATCTTTGGAAGCGCTTACCATGGTGTTTAACACTTGGTAGGAGCCCAAGCAGTACCTGGTGAATTGAATGTTGGTATCTTAAAACAGACCTGGGCTCTCTGCCCATGACACCATTCTGTCTGTTACCACCTCACTGCTGCTAATCAGCAAAACACCGTGTGCTAAGTGATAATAAAGACCATCATAATCATCATAATAATGTAATAATGGTCAACCTTACCAAGTGCTTACTATGTGCCAGGCACTGTTGTAGGTGATTTGCACGTATTTTTTCATTAAACCTATAACAACTTTATGAGATCAGTACTATTATTATTATTCCTATTTTCTATGAAAAGAAATGAGACCCTGAAGGATAAAGTAATTTTTCCAAGGTCACAGAGTGGGAGAGTAGTGGATCTGGGGCTTAAAACCAAGCTTCCGGTTCTGGAACTCGGGCTCTTAAGCACCTTATATTATCCTGCTTCTTTTGCATAGAGTTCAGCTCGGGGAAAAAATGAATTTGAAATGTGGGAAATGTAGGGTTCCAAGAAGCAATTGGTGTATTTGGTATACGAGTCTTGGCAAGAGACCTAATTTGGGAGTTTTCAGCATACCGATGTGAGTGGGGTTGTTCCAAGACAGAGTCGGCAGTGAGAAGGGAAATGAGCCACAGCTAGACCCAACACCAACATTTAAAGACCCAGCTCTGGTCAGTGGGATGGAAGGAGAAAACAGAAGCCAGTGGAGAAGAGAATTTCAAGGAGAGGAAACTCTCAATCAAGCGAAGCTTCTGTATCCAGCAGAATAAGCACTGCCAGACAGCCACTGTCTTTGTCCTCGTGGGGCATCACTGAGAGGCCTTGGTGAGAACCAGCAGGTGGTGGGTGGGATGGAAGCCAGACAGCAGCGGGCCAAGGAATGAATGATAAAAGTACGGATATGGAGACACTGAGTCTTCAAAAATATTTCAGTGAGAAAGCAGTAAGAAACAGGTATCTACAGTATCTATAGAGGGACATAACCAGGAGATTCATTATTTTCTGTTTGGGGTTTTTCTTTTTTTTTTTTCCAGACCCAGGGCAGGAGAGATTTGTTTATGTCTACTGATGTGGAAATGGAACTAGGGGAAAGGTGGAGTAAAATACAAGAGAGAAACAGAGACCTGGAGGAGATTGGAGACAATGGGATAAAATGGACTAAAACGGAGGGGGTCACCTTCTAAGGGGAGATATTTGAATCTCAGAGACAATGGGAAGGACACGCATCTTTTAAGAATAGGGCTGGAACTTGAGGCATCACTTTTCTGCTATTCCCACGGTTCCTGGTGAAATGGGAGGTGAAGTGCTTTGCTGAAAGTGATAGGTGAGAGGTGTGGGGTTGGGGGTCTTGAAGGAAATGGTGAAGAGTCAACATGATTATTAGGAAAATGGGAGGGGGTCAGAGTAAAGACAAATAAAAGAACTTGAAATTTCCAGGATCCCCCTTAAATTGGAAATGGTAATACTTGTACTGGCATCAGCCACTGTTTTTAAAGAAATACCCACCCTGCACTATCAGCTGCCTAGACTATTTATTAAAATGAATAAATAAAAATCATTCATTCCTTTTCAAAATATGTCCATTTATTCAAAAATATTGAGTGAGCATGTGCTATGTGTCAGGTGTTACTACAGGTACTTGGGCTGCAACAGTCAAAATATAGTTTGCATGACCATGATGTCTTGGTGACACACTTTGAGGGGGTCCATAGCCAAGAAGGGCCAGAGGAGACAACCAGAGGAAAGTGTCTCATGGTCTGCCTTAAGCCATGTCAACTTCTCTAGTCCTCAGTTTCCTTATCAATAAAATGAAAGGATTGGGTTAAGTACCCCCAACCCATACTTCTCAGTGTTTTTGCTCCTCAGATAGTGAGGCATCTGCAATTGCTGAACGAACTGGGAAAGAGAAGTGCTGAGCGGCCACCCTAAGCCAGGTGCTGGACTAGTCGGTATACACATGTTTTGTCTTCTAATCTTCACATGCAAACCAGGGTTCAACCAAGGTAAGTCAATTGCTACGGTTGCACAATGGAGCTTGGATTCAAATTCACATCTGCTTAACTTCAAAGCCTTTTCCAGTAGAGTCCGCAGAGAGAGCAGAAGACCAGAAAAGCCAATAGAGACACCGCAGATACTGTCAAGTGTGTAGAGGCAGATTTGTTTTACAGCACTCCAAAGGAAAAAATGGATATAACGGATGTGAGTATAGGAAAGGATATGCTGCACAATGACAAAGAGGCTTTTCTAGAGACTGGAACTGTCCAGCTATTGGACTGGTTGCCTCCAAAGACAGCCGTTTCTTACCAGAGCTATTTAAGTTGAGGGTAGCAAATACCTCTTAGGATAGCTTGGGAAGTTGTCACTTTCAATTCTAAGCTTCTACAATTCTCTCAAATATTTTGCTTTTAATACACCCCATGTATCTGCTTCTTACCTCCCCCCCCTCCTCTCAGCATCTGCTTTTCCCATTCATCTGGGTTTATATGCTTCCTTCGTGCGGCTTCCAATTTTGGGCACTGTAGGGAGGACACCTCCTAACCCTTTCCCTCCAGGCAGGCAAGCAGGAAAAGAGACCAGTAACTGAATTCGGAGGGAATGCATTACTTTGGTCTCAGGGGAAAGCCTGTCTTCTGAGATAAAGACCATTACTCAAAGAAGTTTATGGTTACTCATATGGGCTGGAAGATTCTATAGATGCCATGACACAGGAGAGCAGTGGCCTTAGAATTCACAAGGATCAGAACAATTTTATCAAAGACTTTGACAACTGGCTTCAAGCACATCCATGAAAGCTATCATAGTTGTGGCATCCCTTGGAGGCTATATCCAAGGAGGGTGAAATGTCCTTCTTCCCCTACTAGTGGGCATTTATACCTACTTTCAAGGCTCTGCACATTTATTGTGATGATGTTCAAAACTTCATTATCCTCCCTTGGAAAGTGGTGTAAAGAATGCTCAGAGGATTCCATCTGATAAGACACATAGCTCGGCTGACCAATATGGTGGTTTGCTCAGGACCGAGGAGAGCTCTTAGAATGTGGGATTTTTTTAGTGCTGTAGCCGGGAAAGTTCTGGGCAGACTGGGATGAATTGGTTAGCTTACACCCTACACTGTTTACACATGAGTCCAACTAAAATTACCCAACTGGCCCAGAGTGATCCACTGTGAAAGAACTGTTAATGATCCTTCTAGAAGAATATATAATCCAATAAGAGAGACAGAGGTAAAGTTTTGGTCTTATAACCAAACCAGGGTCCTCCTGAAAACACAGATCCTTAAAATAACCAAAAGTTATTTTAACATGTGGCAAAGATGAAAACAAAGTCAGGCCTCTGGTCCAAGATCTGAGAGTCTACCTTTGTCAAAAAGCATGCTCAAAGTAGCTAGAAATGAGTAGAATAGCAAACATAGGTTAGTTTTACTCACTGCAGTGCAATACACATTCTTTCTCACCTGATGAATTTATGAGCCAACTGTTCCACAAAGTAATAGATTTCATTCCAGTGGTGCAGCACGCTTCCTGATCTAGGAAAACAAAAGTAGATGTTACTTAACCGGGTGTTCATTTTTCTTTACCTTGTATCATTTCTCTTTACCTTGTATCATTTCTCTTTATCTTGTATCATTTCTCTTTATCTTGTATCATTTCTCTTTATGTTCTATTATGTCACATTCAACCTATCCATTAACTGGGCTCATTATCAGAAACTTCTCTAACTTTGGAAATTATTTGAGAAGGTGTTCAGACTAATTTTCGTTACAGAACTTCCCTTGATTCCACTTTCCACTCCTCCCACCTTCACTCCACACAGTAGTGCACACCTACACCCACCCATACACACACACACACACACACACACACACACACATATCCCTGGGCCCAGATTCAGAGGTCAGTTTCAAATCTTTAAAAAACCATTATGTTTGTGCTATTCAAATTAGTCACCGTTTAAGGAAGGAAAACTATTCCAGTTTATTGAAATGAAATTAGCATAAACTAGATGCCCGAACACACAAAGATAAACGAATCCCCCTCCTCGGAAAGAATAAAACTTCATCTGTAAAAATGGATGCAAGGTGAGTCCACTACATAAAATAGTAGCAAAACAAAACAAATCTAGCAGGAATCTAAAAGAATAACAATTAACTAATTGGTGGAGTTTATTTCAGGAATGTATTGCGATAGTTCAACATTTAAGAAAATCTAATGTGACTATTTATTTACTAATAAATTAAAAAGGAAAAACTATATTCATTATATGAAAAAGGAATCTTCTTCTTAAAAAAAGAGGGAAACTTTGTCTAGGACATGTGGAATTACAGAATTTTAGATTTGGAAGGGGGCTTCTTTATTTCCCCAAATTGACGTTTGTTTTACTGATACCATTTACTACCGCTTCAGTTTGGCTTCTAAGTATTTCCGAAAGTGCTTCTACTAAAGCTGTCGCAGTGACTTCGTTGTAGGCTTTTCTATTCTAACCCATTCTTCTGTGTAGCTATGAGGCCTCTTTCCTTTTACTTGAGGGTCTGTGTCAGCTGAGCCCTGCATTTCTGCCTGTCATTCTAATAGTTGTTGAGGTTAAAAGTTTGCTCCTTCTACTCTGACATTTTGTAAGGTTTCCACTGTACAAACTTGCCTCATCAGATATAATGACCCCATATGCATGATACATAATATAAACGTGGAGCCAATGAGGTAGAATAGAGAACCCAAACCTCAATCTACATGGGATCTTGCTATTCAATGAAAAAGGTGACTCAAACTGAGGACAGAGAACTCTTTAATAAATGATGCTCTGACAATAGATTTCTAGTTGGAAAAAGTCAATTAGATCACTCTCATACCAAATGTAACCTAGATGTATTAAAGCCTAATGGGAAAGATGAAACTTTTAATCTGTTGGGCAAATTATAGAAGGAGACTTTTAAGTCCTCAGGTTAGTGAAGGGTTTCTTTAGCGAGGTACAGAAAGTAGGAGTTGCTTTTTCTGAAAAGGATAATTTGGACTACCTGAAGCATCAACAATTCTGAATGACAAAAAGATGCCATAAACAGGTTCAAAGACAAGAAAAGAGTGAAATAAGATGTCTGCAACAAATAAAAAAGGCAAAAGAACTTGTGTCTAGGATATATAAATAATTGGTACAAGTAAATATTAGAAAGACAAACAATAGAAAAATAAACCAAGGATCAGAACAGGCAATCCCCTAAAGGACAGCAAATCAGCATTTGAAAAACACTGAACTCTTCTAGCAAATACAGAAATACATATTTAAATGATCATTTGGAGAAGAACAAGCAATTTCCTGTGGCAGCAGCAGAGAGCCCTGCAGAGTACGGGGTGAGGAGATAGGCAGATGGGGAAGGGGATCCAGGGGTTCAGGCAAGAAGGGGGACAGAGACCCCCTCCTCTTAAAAAATAAACCTTTTCCAATAGACATTTTCCATTCTGGCGTCTCAGCCTTTATACCTATTCCAGCCACGGGGGATCCTCTGTGTCTACACTGGCAAACTCCTACTCATTCTTCAAGACTCAATGCAGTCTCTGCCCTTGCCTTTGCCCAACATAGATGGCGCTCATGGTCCCTGTCCCATGCTCTCGGGGCACCGTGTACATCTCTCAGTCATTATCCTCTGATGTTGGGTGGCAATCACTTCTTCTTCATGTTCCCCCTATGAGGGATTTAAGAATATTTGCCTCTCCAGCATCAATCAGTTTGTTCGATGGAGGAAAGAAGAGCATGGAAAGAAGGAGCCTCTATTGCTCAAGGAAGCCTCTAGATCTTTTGCCAGCTGGACACCAGCTCTTCCGCCCTCGTTTGGATAAACACTTTGGGTTTGGTATTCAGACAGCTCCAGCCAATTCCTGTGACCCTGCATGAACCAGAGGAGCCTTCCCAGATGGGCCAATGACTCTACAGCCCAGCTCCTTGGTAAATGGGACTACCTAATCATCAACAATAAAGTCTAATGGCAGCTGGGAGTCTCCCAAAAGCTCACCAGAACTGTATAACATAGCCCTGGGCTTTTAACCTTTGGGAATCCTCTTTCATTAGAATCCCAACCATCCTCCCAGACAGGATTCAATTATATACTTCAAATCCCAAAGACTGGTCCTGGCTGTTTTCCTCCAGCCATGGGGTAGATGGTCTGATTTGGGGGGTACTGGTAAGGGTCCAATGCTATGTAAGTGCCTCAGAAGAGGCACCACATGATTGATGAGCCATAGTACAATCTACAATTCTACAACTCCTATCCACTGGAATCAGGAGCTTTCCTTGAACGCTGGTCATCTGTGCCTTCTTCTGAAATGCAATGTTGTGTTTTGGTCCTCAAATAGCACAAGTACTATCTGAGGGGTAATGTAAGATGCTTAATGATTGGAGAGGCATCCCTATACCTCCTTCATCCCAAGTTTAATTTTTCCATTAGTAGAGAAGTCCTGCAGTGTGGGAATTGTCCCGGGAGAGGAGGAAGCAAAGTGTTGGTAAAATAGGGACTTGAACCAGAATTGAAGGACTATTCTTGGCTAGCTGCCTAAGGAACAGAGGTCTGGCGTAAATCCTCAGGTTACCATTTCTTTGTTCTCAAGGATTGGCCTTACTGAACAGCCACAAATCAATTCCTTTGCATTTCTTTACTTAAACAGGGTCATTCATTAATAATGCACACTATCACACTGTCATAAAACACTTCATTTTCACTATTCTTCTAGATGATTGGCATGTAAAATGTATACAATCTGGTGAAATTCATGTAATTTGTTGATGCTAGGTACAGAGAAAGATCCAAGAAATATCCTCAGATGTTAAGAAAAGTCTGTATCTATTTGGAAACCTTCTTACTGATGGGCATGCTCTGTATTTTCTCAAGAAGAAAATAAAACGATAACCCTAAGACAAAACTGGAGGTAAGGGGTAAGGCGATATTGACAGGCTTGCTTCTCCTATCCCAACTCGGCTAATAATTGCCCTGAGACTGTTGAGGTCTGTGGTTTCATATTTATACATGATCATTCTTTACACAATTAGATAAGCCTTGATCAAAATATACCCTTTTGGAGACACACTTAAGATGTACATAGTCTGTTCCCTTAAGCATCGAGGGTAAATATAACCCTCTAAGATTCTGGAAACCAAACTGGTTTTGTCTTCTCTGGATTACTGTGGGATCCCAAGGGGCCTAACCTACCACAGGAGCAGAGGGATACAGGAATCCTTCTAGTCCTTATTGTTGAGTCTCCTTAACCCACAAACGCACACTCTGTACCACCCCAAGATCAAATTATACCCTGCGAAAGGAAAGAGCCCCATGTCAGCTGCTTATGGTTTTAGCATGGAAGTTCATTAACCCAAATCTGCAGGAGTAAAAGGCTTACTTGCCTGGTGCCACGGTCCAGCTCCCCTGCCTCATTATACCCACTGGCCACAGTGAGACTTCGTAACCCTTAACTCTAAATACGTCATCCATGGGACCTCAGAAGCTATCCACTGTGACCTCACTCAAACATCTGTCCTTCTCCCACAGGGATAGATATGTTGGGTCTTTGACTCAATTTGGACTTTCTATTAAGACACGCATGTCTCGCCTGCACTCTGCATTATAAGCTGATTTTCTGGCTTGGAATCTGTCCTAGTAGCTGCTCCTAGAATAATCAACCCAGGGTGGTGTGTCCGTGTTTGGACCAGTGGCTTCCTTTCAACCCCGAAGACCTATATGGATTCTTGGTCACAGTCAGGAGAAGTAGGGCGTTGGATGGGGAAGTGGCAGAGAGTGGATTCAATTCCAGCTTCTCACCACCCTACAATACATAAAACATCTCATTTATCATGCCAACTTGTTTGAGAGTTAATGATCTTAAAATTCCAGTTATGCAGTCCTGATGTTGTCTTCAGGCAGTAATGGCTCACTCAGCCATTGTTACCAAAGCTCCAAGGCAGAAATAAAAATTTCCTCTTAGTCCAGATATATGTAGCACTTGGGAATGTTCCGTTGGACTCTGTTATTTTTTTTTTTAATGCTTTTAAGACACAGTTGCTAGGCAAACTATAGGCGGAGAGCTGAAATGCCCATGTTGTAGAAAAATCAGCAGATATGAAAGGTCTCTGATATTTGACTCAATTAAATCTTAACTCAAATGCAATTCTAAAAAAAATAATAATAAAAACAAACAAACAAACAACAACAACAACAACAAAAATGCAATTCTAACCCCTGAAGATTTCCATGATCTAGCTGGGTATCAGTACAGTGTAGAGGATTCAGTCTCCTTCTTGGGATTTTTGTGCCTTGGTTCTGGAGGTATAAGTCTCAGCAAAATTTGGAATTCAAGTGGCCTCCAGGAATTTTGCTTGAACACAGTCCTATAGAGTTCTGTGTTTGAAGGTCCACTCAATATACCTGGGTTTACTCAAAATCAGAGTCAATGCCATCTCATACCAACTTCTGACCTGGCTTTGAGAAGGTTTGCCCAGATCATGGAATGAGAGCAAAGCCACCAGTCCTCACTACTATCTCCACAAGAAGGTAACTGCTGGGGGCAGTTCCAAAGATTCTCACTTATTTTTGTTTTTCTATGACTTCTCCAGTGTTTGGAACATGGTCAGAAGTCAATAAATTTTTGTGGCCTTGCATTCACTGTGAGTTCCCAGCGAGGGATTTTGCACAGAACCTAGCAGTGCCCTCAGATTACTGCTTAATTACTTCCAAAGGTCTAATATGCAAAGAGTAGGGGCAAAATAAGAACTCTGAATCTCATTCTGATTTGTTTTTTGAAATACATTCTTTTGTGCTTATGTGAGTTTCCAAACCTCCCTGTGGTTAAGCTCCTTAGAAAACACAGGCTCTTTCCATTAGCCACACACACAACCAGAGTCAGAAAGAATCGAGTGGGCCAAATTGAGTTTAAATTGTCCCCCCTTCTTTTGCACATGGGTTAGAAGAAGACGAGAGGGAAAACAGAGCTTGTATTTGGAACCATCACCCACGAGTCTTTTAATCCTGGAAGGGAGAGTTGCTCTAACGATGGAAATTATAAAACTGTCAGTCCCACTTTTCCTTAGCCCCACCCAGCTGAAGTCATGGATATCCTTCCTACGTGACCCACCCAGGTCCCTAGCTGATCCTGGAGGGGTGCGCAGCCTCAGGCACCACAAAGTGGAACAAGCAATTAGTTCATCAAAGGCCCAGCGTTCATTTGCCTCCCCTCTGCTCCCCAGCTTCTTCTTCCTTGGCCTTCCTCTCATTCCTCCTAACCTCACATTGCACTTGAATTGGCAGGAGGCCTAAACCCAGCCCGAGCCTTAGCCCCTATCCACCTATTACTGGCCAGGGCCATGGCCAAGACTCCCTCCTGCTTAAGAAGCTTGACCTTGACTCTCGTCTCTCTTCCAGCTTCTTAAGACACCAGTCCAGACCCAAACCAAGCCACTGAGCACTGCACTTTGAGTGTGGGAGCTCCTGTCTGTGTTGCGAAGACCCCAGCCCATGATGCCCAGCCCTACCCTACTGACTTGTGAGGAATTTTCCCATTAGTCAATCTGACTGATAGCTACAAAAACAATGACTTTCAGGCTGTAGGAGGCAACCTATTAGTGATTTGGGAAATCATTTTGGTGGGATGTTGCCAACATTAAAAACCAAATGAGATAAAATGGAACAGAAATATTAGGATCTATTGCGTGCTTTAACAAAGTAATACTATGTGAAACTTCAGGTCAATTATATGCAAGTAATATATATATGGACGTAAACTGCATTTTTTCTTTTGGAGTAGATCAAAAGGATATTACAGCAAAATATGTACTCCACTCCTTTAGCCTCTACTAATTTGCCCTTTTTCCAGCACACGCACAGCAGGAAAGACCTAAAATATGATCTGATATCAACTATTGGCATGTTTGGTGCAAATTCAACACAAAACTGTAGTTGTTAAGAGAAAGGAAATTGCTGCTGTCCAAAAGGTATTTTCCATCATTAAAATGTGGGATGTGATACATGAGATCCCCAGGTTACCAGCCAAAGCCACCAATGTGATCTGTGGATGACATCTAGGTGACGGTGACTAGACAAGGGTCTAGTCAATACTGTGGCTGCCCAGGAAGTCACAGTCCCCTTTCGTGTGTATTGTGTGCATGGGCACAATAAGTCATGTGAGTGAGAGAAGTAGGGGGTGGGGAGGGACAAAACCTTAAATTTACTGAATTTTAAGTTTTTGCACTGGGTTAAGATTTCCAGTTTGGAAAAAGCTGTCTCCTCTTCTCACCATACCTGCATCCAGCAGGAACGTCTTTCTTGGATAAGCAAAGCAGCTTTAAATTATTTTCTGTATATCCAAGGGGAGTGAAAATAGGGGTTTTTCTACCCCTGAGACACATATATTTGTAATTACTGGATTTTTTTTTTAATTACTGGATTTCTTTATGCAGAACTGTGGAACAATTTCCTCTTGGGGGTTCCGATCAGCAGTTATGAGCACCGACTTGGTGAGTTCAAACTTCTTCTTTTTTTTTTTTAAAAAAAGATTTTATTTGTTTATTTATTTGAGAGAAAGAGATCACAAGTAGGCAGAGAGGCAGGCAGACGGAGAGGGGGAAGCAGGCTCCCTGCGGAGCGGAGAGCCCGATGCGGGGCTCGATCCCAGGACCCTGAGATCATGACCCGAGCCGAAGGCAGAGGTTTTAACCCACTGAGCCACCCAGGCGCCCCGAGTTCAAACTTCTGACGGGAGTTCAAACTTCTGACGGGAGTTCAAACTCCTGTTTTTCCAGTTGCGGGTGTGACAGTTGAACAAAACATTTTGTTTTCTTACACATCAGTTTCCTCCTTTATGCAATGGGGATAATGGTATCTATCTCCTAAGGATCGTTTTAAGGAATCATTCTAAAGTTCTTTGGGTGTCAAGCATCCTGCTTGGAACACGGTGAGCCCACAGGACACGGTGGCAGCGGCAACTCTCTTCCCACCTTGATTATTCAAGTCTCAGCCCTAAGATCTGAAGTCCTCCTTTTCTTACCCTTTGCTAACACTTGGGATTATCTCTTTCTGAAACACCTGTAAGTTTTACAAATGAAAATGGATCCTCATTATAATTTTCATGTGGCTGTATTTAATTATAAGCCACAGATTTTTTTTTCCATATTTATTGTCCGTTTTCTGGTTTTAAAAACATTGAGTATCTGTTAGGACCAACCACATCATTTGCAGAACCCAGTGCAAAAAGGAAAGGAGAGCCTCTTTATCAAAAATTATTAAGAATTTCAAGATGGCGACAGCAGCGCATTAAACCTTTATTAAGCCTGGGCTCCTGGGTGACTGCACAGGTCCTGTGTCCCTACAGCTGACCCTGTGCTATCAATACCCTCTGCCTGTTTTCTATTGGGGTGCAAATGTTTTCTTAGCATTGGGGTGAGCAAGCTTTCTATAGAGGGCCAGACCGTAAGTATTTTATGCTCTGGGGGCTAGATGGTCCCCATGGCAACTACTCAACTCTGCCCTCCTGATACAAAAGCAGCCATTGATAGGACATAAATAAAGTTAAGTGTGGTGATGTGACAGTCCAATTTTATTTACAGAAACAGTCTGCAGGCTGTAGTTGGCCAACCTCTGTCCTAGACGGGGACTTTCTTTCAGTTTTCCTCATTACAAGATAATATAAAAATCTCTCTATTTTTTCCTCCTAGCTGAAGTTTTAGGGTACTTTCGCTATTCATTTCCTGTTATTTATGGCTGAGAACGTGAACTGGAAAAATTGTGCCTTGTGATATACATGGAGGCATTCTCTGTGACTTAATAAATATTTCATGGATCTTTGGAAGGAAAGTTTATTCTCTGTGGGGTATGGGATTCAAAATATATTTATTAAAACAACCTCATTAATTATTTTATTATTTTTAAAAATATTCAATTCAGATGTCATGTTCAAGAATTCATCAGTTGCATATAATACCCAGTGTTCATCACATCACGTACCCTCCTTAAACCTTATTAATTATTATTCATACTCTCTCTGTCCTTTGAACTCTTAAGTATTCAGAGAGATGTCTTTTCAGATTATGCTGAGAAAATAATTTGGTTTTCATCTTTGGTGGTCAAGAATAGATGAGGGTTATCTTAATACATTTCCTAAATATTGATGCACTCTTGCATTTCTAGGATTAAATTTTACTTGGTCTTGGTATATCATGATTTTACATTGTGAGTTTTATTTTAAGGATATTTGATTTGGGATTTAAAGTTTTTATTCAATTTGGTCAGAAGTTTTGCCTGTGAAGGCGTCCTCTTTTGTAGATAATGGTATCAGACATATGCTAGCTTCCTAAAATAAATTGGGAGACTCTCTCTTCTTGTTCTGTTTTCTGGAAGAGTATAATATTGAAATTTTCTGTTCTGTGATAGGACTTGCCACAAAACCAACTGGTCCAAAACCGAAGGACCTACTCACAAAGGAAAATTAAGTCTCTCTTGAATCCAGATTCTACTGGGGAGGGCAAATTGAAAAGATCCAGCATTTCCCTTACAGGAATATTTTTTAAAAATCACCACTATTAGACTCTTATTATCACTATGGTTCAAAATTTAGAGATTTCCATACCTCCTAATACCTAGTAGGTAGACTTGGAAGGAAGAAGAAGAGTTTGGAACCTAAAAGACTACTTTTTTTTTTTATATGAATGTAGTATGAGTAATTTTTTTCTATCCTGTTTAAAAAATTTGCAGTTTTCACTTTCTCTTTTGAGAATCTATTCTTTAAGTTTTATGTTTTCTTGCATAGCCTCACATTAACTTTTCCGGGGCCAATTACTTCTATTTCCTTTATACCATATCTTTTTCTTGTTCTTTATTTCCAACATATTCTCCATTTTGATGTCAATATTTTCAAGTGATTTTTTTCAGTAAAGGTATGTGGATGGCATACATTTTGAATTTTTGTATGTCTGAGAAGGCCTAGTTATGGAATTTAAATATCCTTTCATTCAGGACTCTATAATTATTGAGGTTTTTATGAGCGTTTAATATTGTAGACTAAAAAGAAAAAAATCTGTCAATCTGAGTCTTTTTTTGGGGGGGAAGGAAAGTTATTATTTTTTTCTTTTTTGGAAGAATGTAGACATTCTATTTAATCTTATATTTTAAAAATTTATCAAAGGTTGCGTACTTGGTGAATCCTTCAAAAAAATTTATTAGGTTGAGTATTTGGTAAGTCCTCTAAATGTTCTCTTTTCTTTTCCTAGAATTTTTATTGTAAATATATTATATATTGTTTTTGTATAGTATATATATTTTTTATTGTATATATGTGTATGTATGTGTATATCTTGTTCCTAAGCTTTTTATTACATATCTCTTGTCTCATCATTTTCATCTCAGTATTCTTTCTAATTGGGTTCTGGGCAAAGTTTCTTCTAAACTGTCTTCTGATGAATTGAGTTTACTTTCTACAATATTCAGTATGGTGGACTTCGTTTCCAGTGGATTTGAATAGTCAGAAATAGCATATTTTCTCCCCAAAAGCTTCTTATTTTCAGCTTGTTCCTTTCTCATGACAGGATGCTCTTGTTTGTTGAAGCATTATCATCTGAAAATTTACTTATGATACTAATTAGACATATATTTACTTAATTAGCTTCAATGGTCATTGCTATTTCCTTTAATTAATAACTATTACATTTAAAGATTTTTTAAAAAAATCTTGATTCACTTTTTGGTAATTTCTTTTTTTTTTTACTTTTCGGTAATTTCTTGAAAATTATCCCTACTTTCCTTTTTAGAAGAATTCATATCTAATTGAAAATGCTTTTCTTTTTTTTTTCACATGTAAGTGACATATTTGCTAAATATAACATTTTAGGTGATAAACTTATCCATCAAAATTCTCCACCATTTAATGTTGCAAAGCCTTTGTAGGTCACCTGTGTCTTTTCCATTCATAAAATTCTTCTTTTGTCTTTGAAATTAAAAATGATCACAGGAATGCTTAAGTATTCATCTCTTTTACTTAACTAATTTTGATTGCTACTTGATAAGCCTATTCAATCTTCATTTTCAGGTTTTTCTTAAATCAGGAAAGTTCTGTTCACTCTTGGTATGTTTCTTCTAGACTATTCTTTAGCAAATGAAATTATCTGGTATATTGGATAGCCTTTTTTTGTCGTTCACTATCAACTTCTCTCTCATCACTTTATCTAAGTCATTTCCCTATTTAAATTTGAAGAATTTCTCAAACAAGCCTTCATCATTTATTTCATTTTCTGCATTGTTAGTTCTACTCTTTACTGCTTCTAAGGTGACTTCGTGTCTTTCCTTATTATTTCATATTTTGTTAACTGTTCTGGGTTCCTTGTCTTCTCATCCATATTTTATCTATTTTGCAAACTTCTTATTTTATTTAACGTCATTGAAATTATAAAACACATGATGCTAAAACTGACCTCCTCTGCTTTGAAAATTCTTTCATATATGTTTTTCTTCCACCTTGGGAATTTTGTCTAATCCCTTCTTTAAGTCACTGAAATTTTATAAGCCCTATTGTCATCTTTGAACGTGGGGCGGTGTAACTGGGTCTGGTATTTGCTTCCCAAATAGTCTTTTTGTGGGGGTTTTTTTGTTTGTTTGTTTGTTTGTTTTTTTCTCATCTCTTACTTATAAACTCTCTAAGAACTCAATCTGAGAGAAAGGAGTCAGTTTTGATGGCTAAAGTAAGCTTATGTTATTGGTTCCATCACTTAGAGGAGAGTAGGGAATGAAATAGACCCTCATCATTTCCCACAGATCAATATCATCCTTGCAAGTTGTGTGTGTGCATTTTGGACACAGCTACATCCATTCCATCTTGTCATTTGTAGGGGGTTTTGGCCTGTCTTGACTTCAGGTCCCTATTTCGTTGTACCTGACATCTTTCCTGATCCCTACTGTATCCACAGAATCAAAGACAGAAAACACTGCCTTTTCCCTGGAGGCCCAGCATCTACGGGGAGGACTCGGCAAAGCTGGACAGAACTACAGTCATGACGATGCCTGTCGTTCATGAGCTCTCTCTTTTGTGGCTTATTGCCCCCTGATTATCCAGTGCAGCTGCTTCTGCACATTGCAGAAGGGTTCCAAGGAGACGGTTCTCATCCCTCGTATGTCCCACTCTTTACTTCAAACTCACTTCCAGATTTGGGACTGTTCTTGGGGCTCCTTCCAAATCTTCTTCTACATGTTTTCTACAACTTGGCAACGGCGTTGAAAGTAGATCCTGGCTGACCTCCTTCAAACTCAGCCCACCTGTTCTGTTTGTGGTGGAATTTCTTACAAGTGTGCTGCATGTCAGTGTCAATGTCCTTCGTCTTTGGACCTGTCTAAAAGGACATTTTATATGTCCTTTATAGATATAGACATTTTATTTGCTATGTGATTTCCATAAACTCGGTATTGCAGGTTTCCCCCAGATGCCTCCTTAAGACTTTCTCTTTTGGGGGAGGTGGTGAAGGAGAAGCGGTATATGGGGTATGTTTAGTTTCCTTTTCAGAAGTCATAAACAAACTTTTTTCTTATCTCCCACTAAGATCCTCAGCTCATTAAATTTTCGTTTCATCATTTATGAGGCCCTGACGGTGCACTTCCAAAAGTCACCGGTGCGTTTACTTCTGCTGAAGCATGTGGCCTTTCTCAGTTCTCATCTTGCTGGATGTATTTATAATATGCATAAATACGACACAAAATAGTTATTGTTTCCACAAACTGATTGTTGAATGCCTAGTGGGTCCTTTAGCATCTACAAAGACTAACAATTCCCACACTCGATATTATTTAAGTACTAACTAAGCAGCAGGCATTGTGCTGAGCACTGTACATGCCATTTAGTAATAGTAGCTAGTAATTTAGTAGTTAGCCCTTCATGAGCTCTCTCTACGTGCTCATAAGCTTCTGTTCTGGGCACAACCACCCATGTGATAATATTATCCCTTTTTTTTTTTTTTTTTGACAAATGAGGAAACGGAGTTCACAAAGAGGTGAAGTAACTTGCTCAGGGACACACAGCTAGTTAAGGGGTCGAATTGGAATTTGAGCACAGGTGGTCTGGCCCTAGAGTCCACACTTTTAGTCTCAACACTATGTTCCGGGGATGAAACCTGTGCTCTTAACACCTATGCAACACTGCCTCCCCATGGAGGGGTCAGGAAATGCACAATTACAACTTAACAGTGTTAGGTGCAAAGAAGAGTGAGAAGTACTAGGAAATCTCCACAAATTGTTAGGGAATTTGGGAGTGGGTATACCCGGAAAGGCTTAAAATTGGGGCACTTGAAGGGAATCAGGACTGCTGAATTGGTTGACCATTTTAATGGAGTAAAGTATGTAAGGGGCTTCAATGGTTTGGCCTTCAATCGTCTCCCCTTTGGTTTCTTTGATACTGTCTTTTATGCCAGTAATCAAGATGGCCGTATAATTTAAAATCCAAACAGACAATTTCAAGAGTAAAATAAGAAGCCATTAATAATTGTGCTGGGACAAGAAGCATACGCTGTTAATGTCCTGGGCCATGCATTTATTGATTAGCGGTTAGATTATGGCTGTCCAATGGCAGCTTGAATTTCCTTTTATTATTTTGACTGGCATGTAGTTATAGTTATAGGATACCTCGCTTTTCTTTTATTTGCTATATGATTTCCAAAAACTTGGTATTTGCACCATCTTGTACGTGAGAAGTGTTGGCAGGATGGCTATGATTCTGATCATAATTCTTTGGCACCAAGATCTTGGGAAAGCTCTGTTCCAGGTGGATCCTACAGGTATTTATTCATTGGAGCTGTATACAGTTGAGCATCAGGGTTTGAGGAAAAGAAGATAAGACCACTGAACGAGACCCCAGAGGACAAAGACTAAGGGTTATTTAATTTTTTATTCTCCATTTCTTGATAATTGACTGTTTTGCTGCTTATCATGCAGTAGGAGTTGTTGGGAGGTTGAGAGAATCTGAACAAGGAAGGGATTTTGAATGAAGATGTGATGTAGAGAGGTGACGGTTCTCAACTGTCTTTGCACCACAGGGAGCCCACAACTAGTGACAGGAGGGGCCAAGTAGCAACTGAGCATCTCAAAGGGTAAGAGGGCATCACCTATGGAAAGATAGAAGTGGTGATGAAGAGCATTAGCTATGGGAAGATCGTGGGGTTAGTTTAGGGAACTGCATAATACAGTTTTGTTGGAAGTTACAAGGGAATGGGGTGTGGGAGTGTGGTGAGAGATGAAACTAGGGAAATACATAGTGGCTTGAGCAATAAGGCTCTTGAGTACCTTGCTAAGGAGTTCACATTTTATCCTAAAAGAATTTTGGGGGAGACGTCAAGATTAGATTTGTGTTCTAAAAGGATCAATTTGGTGCCACGGTCAAGAACACAAGGTGGGGGGAAGGGTAAAGAAAGTAGGTAAGGAGATCAATTTAGGTAATGTTTCAGTGAACTGGTTGAGAAATGGGAAGGGCCCGAGCGAAGGCACTGACAAGGCAGAGAATGGGGTCATGTGGGAAGATCACAGGAGAGACATCGGGACATGTATCGCCTGGCCTTGCAGTATGAGAAAGAGGAAGACTCCCAGATCTTTGGTCTACGTGGCTGGGTTTGTGGTGACATCACTCACCAAGACTAGAAGTAGAGAGGGAGATGATATAAGGGGACAAACAATGGATCATCCCTCCACTGAATTCTCTCTCCTTTTCTCAGTGGTACAATTCTTTGCTGGTTCTCTTCTGACTCTTCTGGCAACTGCTCAGCACTATTTAGTGGAATTTCTTCTTTGGGGAAGACTTTCCTGTTAGCAATTCCTCTAAGCCTGGACCCTTGCCATCTTTGTCATTAAACTCCACCTCTTCTGGACATTAAAAAAAAATCCTGATATTATCTTGATGTTATCTCGATATTATTTATTATTCATATCCACATTTTTGACTACTACCCTTGGGCTAACACCACTCAAGTCTGTATTCTCGGTCCCAGTGTTCAATCCAACTGCCTACTCAGCATCTCCACCCAAATGTCCTACGTGTTCAGACTCAACACGTCCACACCAAGCCCTCTTTCCTTCTGAAATCTACTCCTTACCCTCTCAATGCTTTCCTCTCCCACATCCCATGCAAATCAGGTCCTAAGCTCCTCACTACAAAAGAGCTCTAAATTTCATTAGTTCTTTTCCTCATTCTTAGTACATGAAAAAGTGAGCTATAGATAAAACACATACGTAAGCTTGCTACTTTTTTCTGTAGAAAACGTTAATCCCCTAACCTATAGCTGACATGAAAAAAATCCACTCTTGCCAGATTCTTTTCCTGTCATTTTCCTTGCCATGCTTACATCATAGGGGTGCGGGTCACTTTGCATTCCTGTACATCGCCCCTTTGCTAGAAATGTCTTTTTTTCTCACTTGGTCACTTGACAAAATCCTGCTCAACGTTCAAGTTCCAGATCCAAAGCTACTTCCTATGTGAAGCTTCCTAAGGCTCTCTCATCTCAACTAAAATTAATTATTTCACCAACTCCGTTTCCCCAGCACTTTGTCTCTTCTACTAAACTGTGAAATCTTTAAGAACCAGGGACCTCTTGGGCATTTTGTAATTCCAAAAGTTCAGCAGAGTTTGAAAATTCTGCATCGGATTGGTGTTTTCCTTCCCCTAACCAGGTAGTTCTGTTCAGAATCTACAGAGGTGTCTTTTGTTAGATGACCACACCCCCTTTCTCCAGGGGTAATTACCACCACCACCACCAAACCCACCACCAGCATCATCACCATAAACATCTGTCATCTGGGTACTCACATACCAAATACTTCATAAAAGGTTCTAATCTAATATTATTACAACACTTCTGTGAGGCAAAAACATTAATACCTATCTTACTGATAAGAAGACTGAGGTTCAGAGAGGCTAAGTAGTGTTCACCAAGGTCACAGAGCTTGGTGAAAAGGCTGAGCTGGTGTTAAAAGCCAGAGATGTCTGATTCTGGAGTTGGCTCTCTTAACCCTTGTGCTTGAACCTTGGTTCGTTCCCATGAGGCCCCGGGGCCACATTTCATGCAGCCTTGACAGACCTCCGTGAGGTCTTGACAGAAAGGGAACAAAGGACTGTCCAAGCAAGCACCACGGCTTAGATATGTACGCACATATGTTAGAGCCTGGTAAAACTAGAGAGCAGTGCATGGGCCAGCTGTCCTCCGCTCTGTTTTCTCCATGTCAGGTTGAGCTTCCCTACCATGGTCTAAAATAAGAACTCTGCCTGGTGCCCAGTTCTGAGGTGCCTGCTGCCTCAGCCACATCCTCACCATAGAGGAGAAAGGCCATCATTATGGGGGCAGCTTTCCTTGTCTTCCTGTTCAATCTTGCCACTTACTGTGGGAGGGAAAGACCCACATCAGAACCACCTGGGATGCATTTCCAAAATAGACATGCTTGCCCTGGTCTCCTCAGATTCCGATCTGGCCCTTGGTTGAGAACTAGCGGTTGAACACATTCATTCCTAAGGTCTACAATTTCCACTGGCCCTTATCACTGAAACCTTCACATTTCTTCCAGACAAAATGCTCAGATGTAGTCCAGGGGTGCTAGGAATCAGCATCATTGCCATGCCTCACCTCACCCTGTAGTCTTTCGGTCAGGGGTTCTCAACCTGGATGGTACTATCTCACAGAAGGCATTCAAAAGTAAATGTGGAGGCATTTATTTATTGGTTATCACAATGACCAGGAAGGGTAATGGCAATTCCAAAGTAAGGATCAGAAATGCTAAGCATCCTACAGCGCCCCACAATGAAGAAAAAAATGTCCCACCAACAATACCAACAGCACCCTCACTGAGAAAAACATTTGGTGTTTGATTCAAGCTCTGAATCAGCCCCCTCAATACTCGGGCATCCTATTGGCTCAGCTGCTGCCGTGTTCCGGGGGCTGATCTCCCTCGCCAACCTCTCACATTCCCTCATATCCCATAAACTATGGAAAAAGAGATTCTTAGTTTCCAGATATTCATGTAATACAACGATGGCAGGAAGCTTCTCTAACGTCCATTTCTGCTTTCCATTTAATCTCAATTTAGTTCCCTGTCTACTAAGATAAGGAAGAATGAGGAGGGAGGAAAAGGGCAGGAGCTAATCACAGCCTCATGGGAGGATATGAACTATCATGTCTGACAGTAATCTCAGGTTGATGAATAAATACAAGATCTAGCTCAAAACCAACCCTTTCCCATCAGTCTTAAGTGTCTTTGCCCTCTCCCAGTGACTACTCCTTTCTGGCTTACTCAGGCCAAAATAGTGTATAATTATAGTAGAGTTTTTTAATGCCCACCCATATCTGGCTTTCCTCTCCTTTTAGATACATGGGAAGATGAAAATTTTCACCCTTTTTCTATAGGGTGAGGCCAGGTGACTAGTTCTGACCAAGGGAAAGTCAGCGGAAGGATGCATATCAATTCCTACTGAGTATTTCATCACCAATGAGAGACCCTCTGGCATTTTCTTCCCTTGCAGCTATGATGGTGGAAGCTGGTGTTAAGAAAGCATCTCCACCAGCTTGGCTTTCAGAACAACTACCATGAGCAGAGCCCCTGGTGACCCCCATGGGACATACAGAGCCAGCAGAGGCTATAAACCAAGGTTTAGACCTTTGTTGCTTTTAGTCACCAAGATTTGGGGGATTGTTTGTTACTACAGCATAACTTAACCTATCCTGATTGAGTCAATGTTCTTTTGCATGTTTAGATATTTTTCATCTTTGTGCGTAGATCGTGAGTCAGAGTGGCTTGGGCTTGAGGCTGAGTTTCACCACTTAGAGTGACCTTGGCTGACCTTTCTAAACCTCAGTTTCCTCATGTGTCCAATGGTGATCATGACTATACTGACCTTATGTGGTTGTAAAGACTAAATGGGGTAATACAGGAAAAACGCTTAACCACAGTGCCTGGCAGGTGACAAGGGATCAGAAAATGTTACTTAGTATTTTTCCTTCTTTTTTTTTAAAGGTTTTATTTATTTATTTGACAGAGACAGAGAGATCACAGGTAGGCAGAGAGGCAGGCAGAGAGAGAGGGGGAAGCAGGCTCCCTGCTGGGCAGAGAGCCTGATGAGGGGCTCGATCCCAGGACCCTGAGATCATGACCTGAGCCGAAAGCAGAGGCTTTAACCCACTGAGCCACCCAGGCTCCCCAGTATTTTTCCTTATTGTTGATCTAAAATCGACTTTACTTGCCCTAAATCCTCTAGGAGTCTTTAGCTTTGGCTGCCTCGAGTCCTTCTAATGTCCTCTGCCTGAAAAGCAAATAGTCTGGGACTGCTTCTTGCTTCTTTTATATTCCTTGCAGCTCCCAGAACAGGACATTGTTTGCAATCGACACCGTGTTATCCATATCTTTAATTGAGTACACACTTGTGATTGGAATTGAGAAAGCATTTATGCCAAATGAATGAAAGAATCAGCCAAACTGAAGAAACCTGATTACTTTTTCAGTACGAAACTGGCATGTCTGGGAAACATGTCAGGAAAGAGCCAAATATCCACTGTGTCTTTTGTTGCTGAATGATTGCTGGGAAAGGCAAAATCCAGTCTCTTGGCCATACATCAAAAATAGACACACATTCTAAATTAGCAGAAAGCAAATCCTATTTGCATTTATGTGACAGCCAAGTCTTGCTAAGGGATGCCACAGTTTGTTTCTGGACCTCTGGGAGCCCTTTAGCACTTGAAGATAATTACAGGTTATCTTAGGACGGGCGCCTTCCTCCAACACTCCTGGATTCTATTCTCAGCTTGACACTGAGTTTTACCAGGTCTCCATTGCTAAGGAAACTAGAGGTAATTACTTGGCTGGCCCAGACAGAAGTACAAAACAAAACACTTATGCCTTATTTATTTTTATTTTTGACCCACATGCCAAACCTTCCAATTTGTAGACAGTTCTACCAACTATTACCTAGTCTAATAAGTCCTCTCCAGACCTGGAACCTAACTGGAGAAACATTTAAAACCAACCATAAAATCCATTTCAATACAAAAAGAGGAAGGAAGGAAGGAAGGAAGAAAGGAAGGAAGGAAGGGAGGAAGGAAGGAAGGAAGGAAGGAGGAAGGAAGGAAGGAAAAAAGAAAAGGAAAGAAGAAAAGAAAAGAAAAAAAAGAAAAGAAAAAAGGAAGGAAGGAAGGGAGGGAGGGAGGAAGGAAGGAAAAAGAAAGAGAGATTCCTGGCCCCTGAGAAACTTTTATTTTAATGGTGCCTTTTAGAATTATTATCGTCGCATTTTCAAGATATCTTGTAATGGACTCTTTGTTTCCTTATTCAGAGCTCATTTTGCAATTTCATTTCTCGAAGCCCTCTTCCTAAGTATTCCTGAAAACAAGCTACCTCTGTTGCGACACATCTACAGAGTCGAATTTCCTTTTTTCAACAGATTTAATCTGAACAAACCAACAATTTATTGGACCTTTAAGCACATCTTCTCAGATGTCCTGAATGCACCTTAGGGTCGTATCCATCGGTTAAGCCCCCATATCACGAAGCATCTCTGTGGACCACAGGGGGTTGGAGTCCCTGAGACTTTCAATCAACTCTAGCTGCTCTGACAGCAGAGCAGTAGCTCCCCAATTAAGTAATGTTGATTGCCTTATGTACCATGTAGCATTTACTGAAACCCTGATGCAGGGATTTTGAATTCCTGGAATCCACCCAGTTCCTCCAGTTGGACTGCCATGTGCTTCTCATTAAATCCCAACTACACAGGACAGCAATGAGTGGAAAGAGCAGGGCTGGGAGTCAGGAGCAGACATCATCCTTGGGCAGGTCACTTAATCCAGTGGGTTGAACAGAGGGTTAACGGTAAACTCATCTGTAAACTAGGGACACCAGTGCTTGCCTTAGCTACCAAGCAAGCTTGTCTTCGGGGCACTTGGGAGAATGCGTAAGTGTGGGGAGACTTTAGTTCTGACTCTAAAGATTTCTTTTCTAAGTCAGTAGTTGAGAACCCAGAGGTATTTTCTCAGGAAAACGATACCATACCCCGCAGTGACGTTCCCAGTCTAATGCTACAAACATCTGTCTAATGACCATGGCCCTGGAGAGGGACACAGAGCAGTGGACGTACAGGTCATCCCCACTCTGGGATCATCCGGTTGTGGTGCTAAGGGTGGAATTCTGGGTGAGCAGCAAGATGGGGTCCTCTTGCACGGGGAGAAGAGAAAGAAAGCTGGGCTGGACAGAAAGGAAGTAGTAGAGGGAGGAATTTGGGGGCTTTAATGGGAAATGGGAATTCGGGGGCTCTAATAGGAAATGGCTCTAATGGGAAACCAATGCTGAGGCAGCGGAGGGCCTTTGCAAGTGTAAGGATATACTGGGTGGCAGGCTGTGGCTTTGGAAAGTCCTGTCAATAAAGCTATTCAGTGCTTACTGTCCCCTCCAGCCCACTGTCTCCTCTACTCGTTCTGCTATTCACACCATTTATTTTTGAAGTCTTTAGGGCACACATGAATACAGCTGGCCCTTCCCCAAGACTCATGATGGAGAAACCACTTTTTCCATTGATGTAACTCATCATTCTCTATAAAATCGACCAATAGGTGATACATAAATGTATAGTGTCATGACAGAGGAGCCCTGGGAGAAAGGAAAGGTACCTTTACATCCGTGGGTCAGTGAACAAGGTGCATTAATCTTAGAGGACCCCCTGGAAGACTTCAAGGAGGCTAGCGGCCCCTTGCCTGTTTTTCTCTGGATAGAGCCTTCCAAATCTGACTTTTCAAATCCCTGATTGAATTCCCAGCAATCTACTTTCCCTGACTGTAACCAGAAGAGCATGTTTAAATGAACACGAAATTCCATCAGTATAAAGCCTTGTGAAGCCCAGTCCACCAGCCCCATCGCCAAAGC
>CM052811.1:47353895-47510751 GCA_028533885.1 Nasua narica
TTTTTTTTTTTTTTTTTGGTCAAGTAGCCTCCATGCCCAGCATGGAGACCCTGAAATGAAGACCTGGACTGAGATTCAGAGTCAGAGACCCTAACTGACTGAGCCACCCAGGCTCAGGCGCCCCAGGAATTATTTTTTAAAGTAACAAATTAATTCCCCACCAACTTGAACTGAATGCTCTCATATCCCTGGATTTCTTTCTAGATTTTCTATCCTGTCTACCTGTTTTTTGGCCTTTACCATCCTATGTGTAATAATTTGCTTTATGATACATTTTAATATTTACAGGTATTTCTTCATTATCTTTCTCTAAACATTTTTACCTCTTTTTACCAGCTTCTGTTCTCTAAGATAAACTTAGAATTATTTTGTTAAATTCCTCTCACCACCAAAATAAATGCTTTCAGAACTTAGATTTAAAAGTTCAAATCAATTCAAATTAATCTGGGGAGAACCTGATTATCTCTACAGTATGGAGTCACTCGATTCAGGGATTTGGTGATTCTGTCCATTTTTTTCAAGTCTTCCCGTATGTCCTGCCCAACTGGCTTTTGGGGGGGGGGGAAGTAAGTGATGGGCACTTCTAACTGTTTCAGACACAGTCTTTAACTCTGTGAGCTGTTGCTCCCAGCCACTAGAAGTAACAAAAGAAATTCCATTTCTTAGCATTGGAGTATATTTTCAGTATCCACCTTCTCATAAATCTCTAAGAAAGAGATCTCACTTTTCATCCAAAGAATCTGGAGTTCAAAACAGCCCTGACGGAAAAATCAAACTCCAGGGGCAACTGCAAAGCACATTTGGTGTCTCGCTGGCCAGCTTATTTTGCAGACCTCTTTTTCCAACTCCCAAATACTTTCCAGTCTGTGAAATTCATCTCCCCACACTGTAACAGCAAGCTTCTCTCCTGGCATCAGAGAGCTCGCATAGTTTTCATGAGCGTGGATCTTCTCTGGGGGGCTTTCTATTGTTGAAGCTGGGTTTTAGTAGATAGCATAAAGCTTCGTTGAATGACTGTGGCTTGGCAAATCTACGGGGATTTGGGAAGTGTTTAATTGGTCAGACTGCAGCTCTCCCTTGAGCACAGACCTGAAGCCTAAGGGCTATCCTTTTTGGTAAGGAAACCAGGGCTCCTGCACCTCCCTGGTAGCCCACAAGTGGAATTACCAAGAACTTGAATCCGTCTCAATCAGACGTCCCAAGGCCAGGAGGGGCCGCCGGGAATTTATCCACAGGGCACTTTTGGCAACCTCTGGCAACAATTTCGGTTGTCGCCAATGCGGGACTGGGGGGTGGGGGCGGCGGGGGGAAAAGAGGGAGCATAGAGCGGGCTTACAGAGGGAGAGGCCAGGGACGCTGCTGAGCACCATACAATGCACATGATGGTCCCACAACAAAGAATTCCTCAGCCTATAACCCAATAGTGTTTAGGTCGAGAAATCCGCCTTCTCTTTTCTAATTGCCTAGACAGCGTGCACTGTATTATCAGGAACAAAAGCAATGCCTTATGCAGGACAGCGTGTTTTTGTTTGTTTGTTTTTGTTTTTGTTTAAAGACACTACTGACTTTTCAAAGCCCACTCCAGCCGCTCCTGGAAGTTCTACCTCTCCAAAGCACGCCCTTCTCACCAGGTTTCTAACTCAATGGAAAGGATTCGCAGAAACGTGTTTGCTCAACTGCATCCTCACACTCCCTTGCACGCTCCTCAGGCACAGAAAGCAAGGCGGAAAGTAGGTTTTTCCTCCCGAGCCAGCAGCGACGCCCCTGCGGGCTCCCGCAGCAAAGGATGCGGAGGCGCGCCCCGCGCCCCGCTGCGCAGCGCGGGGCCACGGCCACCCTCTGCGGTCCCTCTGGGTCCCCTGAGGCGCGTGCCTGTCCCAAAGCAATGCTGCCAACAAGCCCAGCCCGGAAGAGAGCATCACCAGCTGAGCCCAGGATGCAACAACTCAAGACACTTACTTGTCCAAAATGAAGTACAGGTCAAATCCCCCGTAGCAGGCTGGACCCCCTTCCTCCCTGCGTCCCCCTTGCCCGGCGCAGATGAGCACAAAAGTAGCCAAGGAGAGACACTTGAAGCCAATGCCCAGGGCTTTCTGCTCCACGGTGGCCATGACCTGCAGCCCAGGGAGAGGGTAAGGTCCTCTGCTTCCCACGCGCCTCGAACTCGCCACGACCCTCAGGGACGCGCCATCCGAGGGGCCCTGCTCGCGGGCCCTTTATTCCCCCTCGCGTTCCTGGAACTCCCCGGAAGCAATTGTCTGGAGGAGTTCAAGGTTTTCCTTCTGGTTTCCGCTTCGATTTTGTTTCTAGGTTTCAGGTTTCAAGAATCCCAATACTGTACTCCGCTTTTTTAAAGGGGCTGCTCCTGACTCGGGCGGCGGACCCCTCCCGAGGCTCCGCTGATGTTTTGCAGTTGAAGCAGCTCAGTCCTGACGCTTCTTTGTCCCAGCTTTTAAATATTATGGGGTGGGTTTTCAAATTGTTCTCGGTTGGGAGAATGCTCTGTCTTTTCTCCCTCCTCTCGCCCCCCCTTCCCGCGTCTCATTTGGGGCGGGGGGTGGGGGGGCGGTGAGGAAAGAAAGTTCAAAGGGTGCCACCTTGTGGCCGAAGATGGCGAAAGCGCCCTTCGCGTTCACGCGTGTGTGGCTGTGCATGTTTTCTTCCCTCATGCACCTTCTTTTTCTTTCTCCATTATTTTTTCCCCGAATTCCTGCTTCTCGCTCACTCTCTAGCCTTTTTATCCCAGCCCTCTCCTTTCTTATCCTGTGTCCGCTGATAAGGTCGCTGTAAACATTGACGAAAAATTACTTCCTCCAAGCACCTTGGCTCTGACCCTGGGGCTGGGACCTTCCCAAACCTAACTTTGTGCAAATTAAGTAGAGAAGAGTGGAGCCTTTGGGATCTGACTCATCCCAGCGACCTTACTGTACTATTAGTACAGATCATAAAAGAGTCTCCTGGGGTCCAGTCCTGTGTCTTGGCATAAACAGTCCCAAAGAAAAGATTGCTACAGGCATGGAAGAGAGGGGAGTTGTAGTTTGTCTCCATCTCCAAATTTTAGAGCTTCTGTGACTTCTTCTTTTCAGCCTGTGAACTTTGACTTTTTTCACCCTATCTTGATTTAGGACAGAGGGAGTAAACAGCTTACAAGAGTATGGACCTTCCAAATCATTTGGGACTGGGAGGGGAGTCCTGTGCTAGCTTCTCTGAAGTCAGTGTTCCTCTTTAGAGTGGATCCAGGCAGGAACTCAGTTTTAGCTTCATAGAACTGCCACCTGGGGAGTCCTCAGTTCTCCATTTTCCAGCGTTATTCTTCCAGACACACATCTTCCCCTCGTTTGTGATCTTCTAAGACGCTTAGTCTTCAGCGTGACTCTCCATGGTGGTTCTCCCCACCAGCTGTGCCATGGAACTCTAGTGTCTTGTAATACTTCTTTAAACAATCATTTTGTTGTCAAATAAGTTTGGAGGACTCATAAGATATTGCAGCAGCCTGCCTCCAAAAGGATCCTCAATGTTCCTCTCTCCTGGTGTTAACACGCCCACTCCCCCCCACACACACATTGAATAAGACTGATTTGTGTACAGTTGATGAGGTATGGCAGAAATGATGATGTGCGACTTCTGAGGCAAGGTCATAAAAGATATTGTGATTTCCTTCTGGCTCACTTGGATAACTTGCTCTGGGGAGCCCATTGCCCTGTCAAAAGGTCACTTAAGCAGCTGCATGGAGACATCCACGTGGCAAGAAACTGAGATGCCCTGCTGATAGCCAGCCATGTGAGTGATTCACCTTGAAAGTGGACCCTCAGCCCCAGCCAAGCTGACAGATGACGGCAGCCCCAGTCAACATCGTGACTACAGGCCTGTGAGAGACTCCAAGCCAGAAATACTCAAGCCAATCCCAGATTCCTGACCCACAGAAAGTATAATTATTGTTCATTAGTGTTTTAAGCCTCTAATTTGGGAGGTAACTTGTTATGCAATAATAGATAACTAGAAAATGCCTTTTATCACATTAAAGCTTTGAGAATTTCTTTTAAAAATGTTTAACTGTATTTTCCAGACTTACTTGATCCTGAAACTGTTCTTTTCAGACAACACCTGTTGACACCTACACTTTGGGAATTACTGCTCTCGGGGAAAAAATAATTGGGAGGAGGTTAAAATCCCCCATAGCAGGCTGGACCCCCTTCCTCCCTGTGCCCCCCTTGCCTGGCACAGATGAGCACAAAAGTGGCCAAGGAGAGACTAACTTGAAAATCAGTTTAATCCAGTACCTCCCTTGAAATCCCATTAACAGCCACCCAAATGCATAGATTGAACTTGTTAAGCACAGCTACAACCCAATTCTAATCAATTCAGAGCCCTGGAAAAAAAACTGAGCTAATTTCATATATTAGTTACCGTCAGCCCAGGGACAGATCCTCTTTAATCTGGTTCACAGGGTAGCTCAGGTTAGCCTGCAAACCATCATAGCCCTTCCTAAATCACACCCAAGCCCAGCATGAAGTTTAATCACCAATCCACTCCTAGTGCAATCCAGCTAGAGTCTAGCCAAAACTCAAGGCCTAATACAGCAAGCACAGCAAGGAAGACACATTCCTACAAGGTCTCAACGGATAAAATAATCCAGAATTCATGCCAGCATACCCTGAAAAGAATCTGTCCCAGAACCTCATAAGGGCTCAAAACTTTGCTGAACAAAACCTTCATTTCTTCTAGATCATAGACTGGGCCAATCCAACCCAGAACCCAGAAGAGGAATAAAATGGACCAGTATAGTCCAGGGTCTTGACAAGGCCAGAGCTTGCAAATGCCCAATGGAAGACTATATCAGACAACTTAGGGCCAGCAAAAAACTAAACATAAGACCAATTATAGCCCTTTTCTGCCCACTTCTGCTCAACGCTGGCATATTCAAGACCAGGATATTATTCAGAGACCCCGGATCAATTTATAACTGAAGATACCAGACGAAATCTATGTAGACTTGCCAAGCCCACAAATCCTTTGACAGTTTTACTCTGTGTCCAAGTCCCAAGTCAGAGAAATCTGTAGTTCTCAAAGTATGGGAGCATGTGTATGGATAAGAATGTTTGGAAGGGGTACCATGAAAGTGAGGGCAAAGAGGCTTACTTACCCTACAATAACCAATGGAGCTTTTTCAAGATACATTTATCTGTAGAATATCAGAAATAGATGTGGGGTTTCAGGGACACATGAAGTTTCACAGACACACACAGTCTTACAATGGCCCATTTCTTTTTCCTCTTGCTTCACACACTCATCTCCGATTAGATTTATTGTAGAATTAATGGTAATTCCCCTAAACCATTTTGAGTATTAGGATAGGACACTAATTAGTAGTGTAATTGCACACCAGGCAATTTGGGCAAAGCAAGCTCTGCTACTACTAACTGGGTGACATTACTAACAAGTTACATGACTTGTCCATAACACAGCTTCCCATCTGCAAAATGAGGCTGCAAATATTACCTACTTCATTGAGTTGCTTGGTTTCAGTGAGATAATGTATGTCATGGGTAGCCCTCAGGAAACACACAATAAATGTTGGCTTTTATGGTTATTGTGGGATTGTGGGGAATTGCATATGGATTTCTTCTAGAGATGAGAAGAATAAATCTCCAAGAACCACTTTCCAGGTGTTTGATTTTTCTACCACCAGTGAAACAAAGCTGTTTCTACACCATGGGTATTCATACCATGAACTCTGAGAAATGCAGAGATGAAGATTCTAGCTTATTTAGGAACTGCTGGAATTTGAAGATTTCCTAGGATACATGTAGAAAACAAACAGAAAACATACTTTGGAGCTATCAAAAATATATTGGCAGCAATACAGTTTCTGCTAGCCAAGAATGCTAGATAGCTAAACTCTACAGAAATGTCTGAGAAAATGGTTATAATCAGTGATGCTTTTTTTCTGAGGTTGGTTTTTATATCTAATGTTATCATAATTGAAGCTTCTTTCTGATACTGTTGTTGTTGTTGTTGTTGTTTTTTAAGATCTAACAATCCTTAGAAAAGAACCTTTACTATTTCTCTTTATTAACTCATTCTTTCATTCAATAATAGTTTTTGGATATCTACTATGGGGCAGTCCTGTGCCTATGCTGAAGATACAAAGATGAGTAAAACATGGACCTTGCATAATTCACTTGGGAGACACAAATGCATAAATAGGTATTGATATAGCAGTTTGATTAACCTTTCTTTTAGAGGAAACTCAACATGTCCCTTCTACCCCACCATGGCAATTCTAAGGAGAACTAGGTCTAACATAATGGAATCTTCTGAGATGTACTTTCAAACTACAACTCTTTGAGTTATCCCAGGATGTGAATGAGTTAAGACATGACAAATGTTTCTTCCTACTGGTAATGAGATACTCCTTCCTTAAGTAGATCCAAAAGTGATCAGGAAGGATCCCATGGCAAAAAGACCAAGGTCTGGGCTACTTAAGGAATACCCAGGATCCTTGTCCCTATTCATGATCCATCACAGGTCACCAGGGTCAGAAAGGCTCGGGTGCAGAGCTGTAACTAGTAACTATGCATTTACTCAAGAGTTTGCCTCTGAGCATTGACTCCTTAAGGAATTTCTTGGGAGATCTAGGTTAGATTTCTGGCATATATTTTCAGGCTCAACTGAATGTGTGTCCAAGATAGAGGTTTAAGAAGCAGGCTCATCCTGGAACCTCTAACATGAAAACATTTGCCCTTATTGTGGCCAAAGTAACAATGGAGAAGTCCTGTATCATTCCTTGACAGAGAACCTCTCTGCCCCCCTGAAATCAGGACTGATTCCTGAATCTAGAGAAGATTCCTTTCAAAATAGTTGAGCTCAAGACTCGGGTTTGTTTTCTGAACAATCATGTTTGTCATCAAGGATTGAGGACTGACCTGCTCTGAAATCTTAATCATGGTCATTATTTAGGCACTTAAAATGTGAATTTAAGTCAAAAAGGATAGTGAAGTCAATCAATAAACACATAAAATGACTAAAAGCCCCTACAACATAGATAGAATTATCATCTTCTGTTGAAATGGAGGAAAAATCCAATGTAATACTTAAAAATCTAAGAGCTAACGAGGAAGAAATAAAATTCATCCCCAGAATATTGTCCTCTAGAAGTCAGGATTGCTCAGAGGCAGAGGGAAATCAGGTGGCAGATAAGAAAACTTTATAATTTGGTGTCTTAAAAACAGAAATTGTAAAATTGAAGCATGGAGGGAGTTCCTCACAAACTTAGTAAGTAATGAGATCAGTTTCAAATGCTGCTCTTAATCATGTGGTTAATCCAGGGACTGTGGGAAAAGAGGAAAAAAAAGAAAAAGAAAACATCCAAATCTGGCAAACTCTATGTATATATAGCAGCATTTTTGAAATAACTTTTCCACATTTTGGTAGTTTCCCAAAAATCAGGTTCTTCTAGCATAAAATTAAAACAGCAATAACTATTCATTTTGGTCTTCATCACTGTTATAGTTCAGATATATACTGATGGTCCTTCTATATCTCTTTAGTTGGGTTACTTCCTCCCTCTCTGAGAAAGTTTTCTCAGACTCTCCAATTTTTCAATATTCCCTTCTTCACTCTTAATTGATACTACTGCTTCATTTTTAATTGGAAAATTAGAATCCAAAAGACACTTATATATGTAATTCTTATATGCAGGAGTGATGCCCGTGCTGAAGAGCCTTTGATGCCAGGAGTGTGTAAGTGGAAGTTATAAGTGTGCTTACATACCACCCTGGGCTAGTGAAGGGAATGATAAGAAATGAGGGTCAATGGCAATTGAACTACTAGGCATTTATCTAGAGGATACAAATATAGTGATTCGAAGGGGCACATGCACCCCAATGTTTATAGCAGCAATGTCCACAATAGCCAAACTATGCAAAGAGCTGAGATGTACATTGGCAGATGAATGGATAAAGAAGATGTGGTATATATCTACAGTGGAATATTATGTAGCCATCAAAAAACCAAAATCCTACCATTTGCAATGATGTGGATGGAACTAGAGGGTATTACGCTAAGTGAAATAAGTCAATCAGAGAAAGACAAATATCAGATGATTTCACTCATATGTGGAATTTAAGAGACAAAACAGATGAACACAGGGGAAGGGAGGGAAAAATAAAACAAGATGAAATCAAAGAGGGAGACAAACCATAAGAGACTCTTAGTTATAGGAAACAAACTGAAAGTTATAGGAAACAAACTTAGTTATAGGAAACAAACTGAGAGACTCTTAGTTATAGGAAACAAACTCCACTTATAGGAGTGGAGGTGGGTGGGATGATAGAGTGACTGGGTGATGGCATTAAGGAGGGCACGTGATGTAATGATCACTCAGTGTTATATAAGACTGATGAATCTCTCTTTCTATATATAACCTGTTGGTTCCATTTCTCTGGAGAACCCTGACTAATGCGACAATTCAAGATAAAGACAAATAGAGCTCTTAGGGTAACAGCAAAGGGACATCCCAGGATGATGGTGGTGCAGATGGTTTATAGTGCAGCCAATCCAGATAGGAGGAGAACAAAGATCTCCTGATAGTATACTGCCAAAGGAGAAAAAACACATCAATAGCTACCTTGTTGTGATTGACACAGGGAAGCTAAATCTTACCTCTGAAATAGAAAGTCAATGAAGAATGTTTGAGATTTATGAATCAAAATAGATTGTGTGTACCTATCACTTGGAAACGTGGTATAATGTATAAATGGTGGAATTAGCTAAATTATTGAAAAAGGATGGGGACTGGGAACCATGGAGTTTGGTGGGGCAAAAAACAGGGACATTGCTATAAAACTTTTAGACAAATTAACTTTTAAATGATGTGCTTCTATTATTTTGAGTAAACTAAAAATATTTTTTTAAATGGGATGCTTCAGATTTTGCTAAAGATTCTGCTAAGTCTGTTTCATTCTATTGGACCATTAGCATGATGTAATGCCATGTTTTCTTTAAAAGTAACAATCACATGGACTAGCTATCTATACACAGAGATATTTATAAAATAAATTTGAAAAAATTGAAAAAGCTGAAAAATAGAGCGCAGAACAATTTATAAACATAAAAGCAACAAAAACCATGTATGCACATATATCTCATGTATATATTAGAAGCAACATAAAACATTAAAAAGCAACATAAAAACCATATATATACATATGTATCATAGGTATCCATAGCATATATGACTATGTATGTGATTTTTCGTGTTGCCTTCAATATTTATAAATTGTTTATTTTATGTATGTAAATAAGTAAGTACACACACACAGAAAAACACACCCAGTTGTAATTAAAATGGGAAATAAGAGGAAGAAGCAAGATGGCGGAGGAGTAGGAGACCTAATATTATTGGGTCCCAGGAGTTCAGCTAGATAGTTATCAAACCATTCTGAACACCTACAAACTCAACAGGAGGTTGAAGAGAAGAAGAGCAGCAATTCTAGGAACAGAAAAGCGACCACTTTCTGGAAGGTAGGACATGCGGAGAAGTGAATCTGAGGCAATATGCGGGAAGAGAGAGACCGCGGGGAGAAGGGGCCGGCTCCCGGCAAGCGGTAGAGCAGTGGAGCACAAAATCTGAACTTTTAGAAGTTGGCTCCACTGAGGGACGTGGCAGCAGTGGCTAAGGGGGGGGGGGTGGAGCCCTCATGGGGACAGTGTGGTCTCAGGACCCGCAGACTTGCAGAAAGACGCAGGGTGCCTGAGTGTGGCAGAGCTCCCAGGTATCAGAGTGGGGAAGCCAGCTGCAAAGATGGAGCCGAGCAGTGCGGTCTCAGCTCCAGCTTACCTTAAATCATGATCTGAGGCACACTTGGGCCACTGTTTTTCGAGCAGAGACCCCCACAAGTGGCAGAAGCGGGGAGACCCCCTCCTTTCTCCTCCAGGAAGAGCGGCATGGGAGCGTGCTGCAGGAATCGGCTGGGTTTAGAGACTCCAAACGGGGCCGTGCACCAGAGATAGAAACACTCGGATCACAGGCCGGCTGAGCTCAGGGTGCGGGCGAAGACCAGGGAGACAGGGGGGATTGACTGCTTTTCTCTGAGGGCACACTGATGAGTGGGGCCTTGAGCTCTCGGCTCCTACGGGCTGGAAATTGGGAGGCCGCCATCTTCATTCTCCTCCTCCAAAGCTGTACGGAAAGCGTTCAGGGAACAAAAGCTCCCGAGAGCGAAACCAAGCAGATTACTTAGCTGGGTCCCTGGCAAGGGTGGTGCAATTCCGCCTCGGGCAAAGACATTTGAGAATCACTGCAACAGTCCTCTCCCTGAGAAGATCAGCAAGAACATCCAGCCAAGACCAAGTTCACTGGATCAAGGAGAACTGCAAAACTTCAGAGCTATAGGAATATAGCACATGGAGTTCATGGCTTTTCCCCCATGGTCCTTTAGTCTTTCAGAATTAATTTTTTTTAATTTTATTTTTTTCTTATTCTATTTTTTAAATTTTTTCTCTTTCCTATTTTAATGTTTTAAACTATTTTATCTTATCAGTACCTTATAAAAATCTTTTTAATTTTTAAATTTTCTTTGTTATAGTCATATTCTATCCCTTCATTGTATTTAGCCTTATTTTTTATATACATATAGGTTTTACTTTCTTTAAAATTTTGGGATACAGTTTCTTCTAACAGATCAAAATATACCCTAAATCTAGCACATGGTTTTTTCTAGTCTCCAGCCTAATCACATTCTTTCCTTTTTTCAACCAACTTCTTATCAATTCCTTTTTTAGAATCTTTTTTAATTTTCAGCTTTACAGTCATATTCTATCCCTTCATTGTGTTTATCCTTTTTTTTGTATATATATAGTAAGTTTTTCTTTCTTTAAAATTTTGGGAGGCAGTTTCTTCTAACAGACCAAAATACACCCAATATCAAGTGTGTGTCACTCTGTTCTATTCACAAGTCTAGTATGTGTGTGTGTATACACACACACACACACAGGAATACTATGCAGCCATCAAAAAACTAAAGTCTTGCCATTTGCAATGACATGGATGGAACAAGAGGGTATTATGCTAAACAAAATAAGCCAATCAGAGAAAGACAATTATCATATGATCTCTCTGATATGAGGAATTTGAGAGGCAAGGTGGGGGGTTGTGGGGCTAGGGAGGGGAAAAATGAAACCAGATGGGACCGGGGAAGGAGACAAACCATAAAAGACTTTTAATCTCAGGAAACAAACTGAGGGTTGCTGGGGATTGGAAGGGAGGGATGGGGTGGCTGGGTTATGGACATTGGGGAGGGTATGTGCTATAGTAAGTGCTATGAATTGTGTAATCCTGATGATTCGCAGACTTGTACCCCTGAAGCAAATAATACATCATATGTTAATTAAAAACAAACAAACAAATAAAATGGGAAATAATGCCTAACATTAGAATGATTTCAGAAGTTCAAGAATTTTGGGGCGCCTGGGTGGCTCAGTGGGTTAAAGCCTCTGCCTTGTGACTTGTTAGTCACAAGTTAGCTGTGAAGCTGTAAGGGGGCAGTAGCCGGGATGAGGGAGGTGGAGGTGGGAAAGAAACCCTCCCACCTGCAAGGCTGAAGGAGGTTTTGTGTTTACTTGTTTGTGGGATTTTTTAAAGACATATTTTATTAATTTATTTGAGAGAGAGAGAGAGCACTAGGGGAGTGTGAGAGGGAGCAGACTCCCCGCTGAGCAGAGAGCCCAATGTGGGATCCCAGGACCGTGAGATCATAACCCGAGCCCAAAGGCAGACACTCAACCAACTGAGCCACCCAGAAGTCCCTGTTTGTGGGATTTTTTTATTTTAAGTTGGGAGATGGCTTTAGTTGGTATTTAGGACTGGGGAAGGAATAAAGGGATGAAGAAGCTGATAGTCTGGAAGGGAGAAGGAGAGTGAGGGAGAAAAGGAGGGAGGGAGAAGGAGAGAGGTGAAGAGGGAGGGAGAGAGGGATGGGTGAAGGAGGGAGAGAGCGGGGAATAAGGAAGGGAGGGAGTAGGAGGATGAAGAGAAGAAAGGCTACCAGGAAGAGAGATGGGAAGAAAGGTGGTGATGGCGTGAGAAGTAAGGTAATGTTCGGAGCACAGAAGGAGAGAAGGTAAGGTAATGTTCGGAGCACAGAAGGAGAGGTTAGCGTGTGCCATAGAACTGAACTATTGTACGGCAGGAATTCTGCTAGGGGGTTGCCGATGCCGATGCATCGATGCATATTACATCAACGATACTCACAACAACTGGGATTTTTACATTATGATCCTCATTTCGTGAGTGAAAACCTGAGGCTCAGAGAGGTCAAATGATTTTCTTTAAAAATCTGTGCGCCTGTAGGCAATAGAGCTAAGATGGTGCTTTGCCTTCGCTCTTTCTACCTTGTGAGCCTTTGACATGCTGGAAAGAATACAAAGAGGGAAGTCTGTAAGAGGGTACAAAAGTGTGTAAGAAAGTCCATAAGAGGAAAGAGGAGGAATTGAAGTTTTGAAAGGTTAAGTTTAAACAGGATAATCCTTTTTGTGTGATCCCCCGCCAATACTTGAGTTCCTGGGAACTAGCTTCCTAGATTCCATTCATAGCACAGTGCTTGGCCTAACAAGGTGCTGGACTTCAACATTTCTTTATTCTACTGCCAGGACATGGGTTTTTGTGTTGCCATTTTACAGTCTCCTTAAATGCTCGCAATCATGTAAATGACCGTATCGTGTTTAGATATGCGGGTGATGCAAGTTCTTCTTTTGACTTACATAGGTTGAAGATCCTAGAAAACAAACACGGGGTTGCTGCTTTCTTTACTGCAAAATTACTTCTGCAGAGCAGATATAGAACGAGCCAAGAAGGGAAGCATCCCTTGAAAATAAATGTTGTAATTGCATCGGGTTTCCAGGAATGCCAGTGGGTTCCTGGGAAACACCCCCAGACTCTGAACGGTGAGGCCGGAGGGGGTCTGAGATGCTGCCGGACCCACCGGGGCCTTGTTAGTGCTGCCCTCCTCTCTGTGGAGCCCAACGTGCCTGCCCATCAGGCCGATGTCTCCCGAGCTTGTATAAAACAAGAGAGGTCAGCGCAGAGTTCTGAGGAATCAGATTCTCAGAGTGCCTCTTGAATATAGCAGTGTGTTTGCGGTCAAAGACTGTCTGCTAGTTGAAAGCCTTAAGGGTCAATTCAGGCCATCTGAGGTCTTCCTGTAGGAGGAGTACATGCTTACAGAACTTCGAATAGCTGTCCCCTTTAAGCCGCTGGAAGGACTGCAGCTGTGAGTGTCCCCTGCTCCCTGAGTTGCTGCCAACTGTTTGCTTCTCACGTTGTGGCCATCAGCCCTGTCTTTGAAGAAAAATGGTGGGAGAGGGAGCTGAGTTAGTGCTAAAGCCTCTGTCAGAGGGCTTGGCTCGTGCTGGAAAGAGGAGGCAGGACCAGAACCAGGAGTGAACTGTGGTGGGTCAGGGATGAAAGGGAAACTGACAAAGTGGCAGATTCTCTGTCCACCAGTCACTGCATGACTTCAGTGGCCAATGGAGATAGCGGCAGTGGCCAGTGTTCTGGTCACCTGCTGCTGCAGAGAAGCCACGCCAGCATGTAAGGATTTTAACATTAGTTGATGATCATTGCTCCCAGTTCTGTGGGCTGACTGGGGCTCAGCCGGAGTACCTCTAATTTGGGGTCTCCCGAGCAGTCACAACAAGATATCCACGGGGCTGCAGCCAGTGAAAGGATCAACTGGGCTAGACAATCAAGATGGTCCATTCACATGGCTGCAGTTGAGGCTGGCTGTTGGTTGGGAGCTCAGGCATACATGTGTCACGCGCAGGTGGCAGGAGGTTCTCGGCGACTAGGTTCTCTGAGTGGTTTGAGAGTGAGCATCCCAAGGGACTCAGGTGGAGGTGGCAAGTCTTCTTATAGCTGACCCCAGAATTTTCGGAACGTTTCTCCTTCCCTTTCCTTTTCCCCTTCTTCTCCTTCTCTTCCTCCTTTTCCTTCCCTTTCCCCTCCTTTTCCTTCTCCCTCTCCCTCTCCTTCTCCTTCTCCTTCCTCTTCCTCTTCCCTGCTCTATTAACACAACAGCAAGGGTAAGGGTTTCCAAATTCTTAGAAGAAAAATAACATGAACAGGTACCACGTGCCAGGCGTTACAAGATGAAAGGCCCACACATATTGTTCTGAGAGCTCCCCAGCACGCTGCAGATGTCCCCTCAAGGACAGCTGCCCTCAGAGCTTCTGCCAAGAACAGGTTTCTCACTGCGGTAGCTTCTCAGTTGGTTCCTCAATTTCTCAAACAGAAGACTGAAATGACCCTCCGTCCTGTTTCAGAAGCCTCTGGTGTAGAGCGAACACATCGATTAGGAAAACAGAGGCTTGTTTCTTGAATTCAAGCAGACTCATGATCCGACCTATCAATTTTCCTCTGCTCCCGTCTCCCAGAGCGCCCTGTGAATGAAGGTTCCTTCTTCACAGCACGTGTGGGGGTCAGAGGAGAAGAAAGGTGGAGCGGGGCCAAGGCACTCACAGGCACTCAGATGGGGTCTGGGCTGCCCTCGCTCTCTGCTGGCAAGTGTAAGAGTCTTTTCTGGCAGCTGTGGCAGCTTAGTGGGCGGAAGAGGCTACCCACCAGTCACGTCTTCTCGAGACCATATTTTTTGTGTGTGGACAGAAGAGATCTGTCTTAGCACTCCCCAAGTTGACCACCTGTGGGTGACCATCCCTATCTTCTCCTGCCTGGAGCCCTCCTTACAATCAGAGGCATCAGAGACTCCACGGCCTCCACAGATCACACAGCGGCCCTGGCGAGAGCCATGATTACACTCATCACGTGTGCACACGAGGGGGCAGGGGCGCCGGTAGGAGTCACAGATCACACACTTGACGTCGCATTATTCACCCAGTCTTCGGATGGCAACGGTGGCCTGCTTGCGGCAAGAGATCAAATCCAGACGATGTTTAGCCCGACACAAACTGGCCACCAACTCAGGACATTACTTCTGGGGTCTCTTTTGGTCAAGGGAAGTCCTTAAGACCAGCTTCGATCTGAAAGGCGAGAATTAGACTCTAGTTTTTGAAGCAAGGAGAGGCATGCCTGTGTAGTGAGGTCAGGAATTGACAGAAACCACATTTCAGGCACCTGCTGCAGCCTGGATAAACCTCAGTCAGAGTGTGACAGTGGTGGCCCCAGAATGTGTGTAATGAGATGAAGCAAAGTGTCATTGCATGCTGACTTTGCAGCAAGACCTTTGCATACATTATGATATTTCATATTGAAAATATGACAATATTTTCAATAACCCTGAGGGGTAGTGTGGTCATTGACGTTTCAGCTGCATTTCTTCCCTGCATCCATGGTCTTTGCAATGTAACTTTCGAGTACCTCTCACATGAGAAATGCACGAGGGGATTATTTCCCTGTACTTTGGTTTGTACTTCCCTGTTCTCCCTTGAATTTTGGCTTGGCCACATGACTGACTTCGACTCATGGAAAGATAGTAGATGTCATGCAAACAAAGGTGTGAAATGTGCTTGCATTGTTTCAGAGAGGAGGGTTGGCTATGCTCCCTGGTGCTTTTGTCCTCACATGGAGAAGAATTTCTCCCTGGGGGGTAGGGGCAGGCGCTGTGTCTTCCACCTGGAGCTCAGATCGAGACCCGGGGAACAGACTATAGAGCCAGCTGGACTCAGAACTCGGAGCAGAGCTGTTCGGCCAAGCCTAGCCGGGGTCAGCCAATTCCCAGCTAGCTGACCATAGATGGGTGAAAGCAAATGGTTATTATCGTCTGCCGCTGAGATTCTGTGGTTGTTCGTCATTGTTGAGTAATACAGTAGGCATTATTAGCTTCATTTCTCCCGCCTGAGGCCCTGAGCTGTTTTTAAATCTAGCTAGACTTACGGCAGCACCGCACACTGCCGGCTACGCGGGTACTACAGGAGATGGGCTAAGGCGGTATGACCAAGCGCCTACCCTGCCCTGGGGGGCAGGGGGTGGGCACCTGGAGGAGAGTCATTTCTAGCAATCTAAGTGGGAAGGCTCCTCTCTGTATTGCTTTCCTACGAGGTTCTCAGAGACTGCTGAGCGTTTTTATCTTGGGGTGTGTGTGGTTTGGTGGAGGCAGGGGGCGGGGTGGCTGCTGTACTGAGTCTCATTGTTTCGTGAGGAACTTCCACTGAAGAGATGAGCAGCTGAGGAGAGAGGGCCCGTCTACAGGGTTCAAGCATGAAAGACAGCATTGTTGATTTGACCGCCTTGTGTGGTTAGCTACAAGACTCAGAAGACCCTGGGAGGGCGTTGGTCTCATAAAGAATAACTCTGTGTGTGTGATTGGGACTTTATACCCTGTAGAGCTCTAACATTTGGTACTCGACACAAGGAGAATAAACTGAGAAGTTGGCATTCCTCTGAGACTTGGCTTTTGATATTTGTACAGATTAAAGCTCTCTTTTCCACATCCCATGCTTGCTCTCTCAATGAATGATGTTATGTGACTACATGTGTGAGAGAAATCCCTTTCCCTGGCTCTGAATGAGTCCCTTCACCTCACGAAGGCCCAGTTTCCACCTGGGCATCGTGAAGCCTGCTCGAATGACCTAACATGGTGAAGGGAAAATAACCTAGATGAAGAAACACAACCTTCGTTAGATTGCCGGTAGGTGACCAAATCTGTATATTTATGGGTTAAATATTATTCATGGATATCAAGAACCCAGAAGGATGAATTTTTAATTATCTTATTTTTGTTTAAAAATAATTTGAAAAAAATGCATGTGGGGCTTGCCTCTGTTGTTATCTGCCTACACTCCATTCAGGTGACTGCTAATATGGTCACTGTCCAATGAAGCCAGGTGAGACCTGTAGAGAGATGTCAGCAACCCCAGCGATTGTCCCTCCCATCTCTCAGCTACAGAGTCACCATAGCCTTGTCATAGGCGCTGGTTCCATTGGCCATATCCTCAAAGCTCCTTGACAAGGCCTTGGTGGGATCTGACATTGGCTCAGCTTCCTCTTCAGCTCTGGTCCTAGGGGGGATTTAAAGCCTATATATTTGTTTCTCTCTCTTTCATATTCCCTTTGAACTGGACAAAAAAAACAAAAGAGTTTGAGAGGCCGAGGAGTTGCTTCCAAACCTCATTTATCTATCTCTATGGACCTTGGGAAAACCAATCAATCTCTTCCAGAATACTGGGGTCCTTGGAAGGGATTAGGAATCCAGACATCCCTCCAACCATAGCACTGAGCATCCCCTCAAGCAAATGCTAACATTTGCATTTGGGGACTTGACACTTGGGTGTGTCTTAGCTGTGACATTTATCTGGGAAATGCTAGCAGGAACCCAATGAAGACTTTCCTTCCCAAGGCCTCCTCCAACCTCAAGTGTTTGTTTTAGCAGTAGAAAAGATGGAAGGATGTTCTCACCTATACTGTGATAAAGGATCAGCCCGGGGTTAAATATCAATGAGCTTATGATTCAAACAAAGAAAGGAAAACTCTGCCTGAACAGTACATTTATGGAACATAGAGCAAAATCCAGATCCAGGAGGCTGGAAGTGAGAGCAGGCTGAGGAGCATTTAGATATAAGTCAAATCTCTAATGTACACATGACTCAGGAATGGTCCATGCCAGCCCGAGGGCAGCTGACTGCAGCCACAAACCCAGTTTCCATTTCCTTCAGACGGCTTTCGAGACATTTTGATGACAGGGTTATCATGAGAGCTTCCCTTCTAGGCAGGGAAGGGGCCAGTGCTCAAGCTAACTTCAGCAGCACCACCAAAGCCCACAAAGAAAACATCTGATAAAGCATGGACATTCCCAGAACCGAGGCTGCCTCTGGCCAGATCTCTATCCTGAAGCAAAAACTGCCACGTTCTCGGGCGCCTGGGTGGCTCAGTCAGTTAAGTGTCAGACTCTTGATTTTGGCTCAGGTCATGATCTCAGGCTCGAGAGGTCGAGCCCTGTGTCGGGCTCCACGCTGGGCATGGTTCCGGCTTATGATTCTCTCTCTCCCTCACCCTCAGCCCTCTGCCCCTCCCCGGCCCCTCCCTCACTCAACAAACAAACAAAAAACAAACTGCCACGTTCAGAATGGTGGAGAACGGAGTGGGGAGCAGTTGCTTTGGGGCAAAGGCTCTGCCAGCTCTTCCAGGGTTTTCAAGAGTAAAGGGCATACAGAATGTAATGGGCTTTCACATTCACACCCGCCACGTAGAGCATGGTAAGAAGACAGGTGTGTCAATCGCATCAATGATCCCCTACCTAGAGAATTCTATTAACTAGAAGACCCAGGTAACTTCAGGCAGTAAAACATAAAAAGAAAATCTTGTGCCCACTTGAGACATCTCAACCATATTAGTGGGCTTCCTCTTTCCTACTCATAGGTAATACATCAAAAAAAATTGTAGGGGAATTTTGTCAAAATTAATTTGTGGGGGCTCCTACTAAAGTCACGCGGAGGGATGTTCTGCTAGCTTTGTTCAGGTCTTAGCGGATTGTTTATGGTTTCCTGAGTCTGATACTTACTCGTTTTAAACATGAAGATATTTACTTTGTAACTGCTTAGTGGGCACCACAACTTTTCAGGAATGCATGTCAATTGAAGGAAAACAATACTTTCTTAACTCTGTCAGGAATTGTCACTTGAGAACAATCATGTCACCAGTGCTTGTATTATTCACACTATTTGTTACTGATACTTATGTGTGTCTGCATTTCGTGGTGATTCCGTGTCCAGGTACAAAACCCTAAATATTAAAGTTTTTCATATTCTCTTTTTGTGTATTTGATCTGTCAAAAACTGGTGAGTGTAATAAGGTCTCCCCTCTTCTGTAGTTTTGTTAGCTTCTTTTAGCGTTATCAACAGGGTTTTTTGCTTATTTATCTGAATTACATAATTTGTTTTATAACAAATGTTATGTTAGGTCTTCAATGGGAATTGCATATTTTTTTAAAGAGTTTATTTATTTATTTATTTGACACAGAGACAAAGATAAGAGAGCACAAGCAGGGGGAGCGGCAGACAGGCAGGCAGAGGCAGAGGAAGAAGCAGGCTCCCCAGCAAGCAGGGAGCCCGATGTGGGACTTGATCCCAGGATCCTGGGATCATGACCTGAGCCGAAGGCAGACGCTTAACTGACTGAGCTATCCAGGTGCCCAGGAATTGCATATTTTATCATCCTAAATGACTTCCTGTTACATTATTCACTGATTTTGCCCTAAATTGTACTCTTTCAATAGTAATATTAAGGCCCTTCATTTTATTATTTACTTAAAATGTACCTTTATATTGTTGCCATTTTTTTTTTCACATAGTGGTGTTTCTTTTAGTTTTACCTTGTCTAATACCTGGATTTTTAAACAAAATCTGAGCCTATCTTTTAATAAAATAGTCTAATCTGGTTACTTAAAAAAATGTTTCCTTCTAAATAATTTTAGATTTATGGAGAAGTGTGAAGATAGTACAGAGTTCCTGTATACCCTTCCCCTATCTTCTTCTGCTATAAATGAACATGGCACAATGATCAAAACTGAAATTTATGTTTCGACAATATTGAGAAGATGACGTTAAACAATTTAAGAGACTAACATTGCTACAATATTATTAATTAACCCACAGAATTTTTTTGGATTTTTACCAGTTTTTCCACTAATGTCTCCTTTCTGTCCCAGGATCGGGTGCAGGATCCCACATTGCACGGAGCCACCGTATCTCCTTAGTCTCCTGCAATCTGTGACCATTTCTCGGTCTCCTCGGAGTAGAGAGAACTGGGTCTTCCAGAAAGGTATGTCCAAGTTCTAAGCCCTGGTGCCTGTAAATGTGATCTTTATTTGGAGATAAAGTCTTTACAAATGTAATTAAGTTAAGGATCTCAGGATAAGATCATTTTGGATTGAGGATGGACTCTAAATCCAAAGACTGCAGAGAAAGGAGAGGAAGATTTGAGACACAGAAATATAGAAAGCCACGTGAAGACAGAGGCTGGGATTGGAGTGATGCTGTCCCAAGCCAAGCGATACCAGGGGGCACCGGGGACTGGAAAAAAGGGAGGAAGGATTCTTCCTATAGCCTTTGGAAGGAGGAGACCCTGTTGACACTTGAATTTCAGACTTCTCGCCTCCCAAATTATGAAAGAATGACTATGTGCTATTTTAAGCCACCAAGATTGTGGTAATTTGTTGTGGCAGCCCAGCAAAGCAAACACAAAGACCTTGACAACTTTGAAGTGTGCTACCGGGTATTTTGTAAACTGTCCACTAGTTTGGGTTTGTCTCATGATTATACTACAGTTAAGGATTTTGGGGACGAATACCAGACTGGTGTTCACATCATATCAGAAGGTACATGATATCAACACGAGTGGTGATGTTGACTGTGATCTCTTAGTCGAGATAGTATCTGTCAGGTTCCTCCACTGTAAAGTGACTATTTTTCTTTTTTTTGTGCTTTACTTATTAGAAGCAAGTCACCGGGTCCACCTTCTATAACTTTGCATTCTACTTTGAATCCTGGAGCCGACACACATTCTTTTTAAATATTCCTGGAATGTTTTCGAGAATTGTTCATAGTCTCGGCTTTTAAAAAAAAACTGTATTAATTCTGATTAGTAAAAGTTTCACAGGCTATATTCACTTACCACAATGAAATAAAACTATAAATCAATAATAAAAGAGCAAATAACATATAAAAAACTGAGCATTCAAGATACTGTCCTATAATACTTTTTGTCAATGGGGAAATGAAAAGTGTAATTATTGGCTATTTAAATAAATAACGATAATGTCAAGAGTATACGTCCAAAATTAAGGAAGGAGATCAAGTTACACACAGGAAGAAATGAATGTTAGGAAATGTTTGTATTATTAAATAAGGAAAAGAATGGCAAAAATAAATTCACTAGCCAACTCATGAATGAGGAAAATAATAATAAAATAAGCTGAAGGCAAATAAGAGCTCACAAATAATATTTTAAAAAGCACAATTTGATAAATTATAAAGCAGAAAAGAAGGAGAACTAATAAGGAAACCCTCCAGCTAATTCTCTGGCTTGGAGCAGAGCCCAATGTTTAGACGACACATACTTGGTTATGGAAGTCATCTGGACGAACTGTAATGTAGCTTCAGCAAGGCTCTGCACCAGGAGCCAAGCCTTGGCAAAGCTGGAGGTTCAGCCTTACCCTCCCGTCTGACAATTACAAGTTTCAGAAAGATCGGCTTTGAGCACCGACTCCATTGTGGGTGGCGGGTGAGAGCAAACAAAGACACGTCTTTTACCTATCCAGCTTTTAACATCAGCACAAGACCTCCCGTTTGGGCACAGTGGTAGCTGTAATTCAGCAAGTTCTAGTGGCCACTGAGGAGTCTTTTAGTCTTGGTGAGACACGTCTGGGCTCTGGTTTCCATGCAGAGGTCAGAATAACCAGGAAAGCTCTTTAAATGTGAGTATACTGCTAGGATAGTTGAGACATAGGCAAAAAGCCCATGGAGGTAAAAGGATGGGAATTTTGCTAATCTTGGAAGATGGGTTTGAGGATGGTGTTTGGAAATATGACCGTGGGGCCAGCCATTCTTTGCACCTTAACTATAAAGCAGCACAATCTAATATGTAAGAACAATTCATTAGAAGCTGCAACCCACTGCTGATTAAGTTAAAAGTTTTATCTTGTATTGTGAGACAGATCTTTTAACGATGCTGAAATCATAGAAACATTTTCTTATTTGACCAAGGTTTTATTCTCCTATATCACTTAAGAGAGTTCGTTCCAGATATAAACTTTTTAGGGCTTATCTTATTAATTTCTTTCTTTTTCTAGGTTAAGGCAATCTAACAAATGAGACAAAATAAATCTTCCAGTGTATCTTTGACAAACTGATTGCTAGCATGCTGTTTTATGGTGAAAAAAAAAAACAAAAACAAAAAACGGAGCTGTAAGTGGAGTGTATCCCTATCCCCTTTGTATTTTACATTGCTCTTGTTAAAATTAGGGGGGAGGGAGGGAAGAAAAACAGGATATAGATAATGTAATAAAGAAAGCAACTTGACCGAATTTGTACATATTATCATTTCCACAAGCCTGGCTTCTCTTCAGATATGAGCTGAGTTCCGAGTCTCCAGGTCATTCTCACTTCTGACCAGCTGGCTACAAATTCAGCAGTTCTCCCTACAGATTCAGTAATTCACTGGAACAACCCAGAACTCAGCAAAGCATTATTACTGTTACAGTTCTATTATAGCAATGGGATCCAAATCAGAACCACCCAATGGAGATGCCTAGGGCAAGGTCTGGGAGGGTCCCAAACATGAAGCTTTTTGTGTCCTTTCTCCAGGGTCAAGATTTCCACCCTCCTGACACTGATATGGGGTATTACCAAGCAGAGGCGATTACCCGAGCTTTGGGGTCCGTGGTTTTTATTGGGGCCTCATTAAATCACTGGTCACGTGACTCGGTCTCCAGCCTCCTCCCCCTCCTCCGCGGTCAGGCTGTTATCTTGGGACTCACAGGCCCAACCCTCTGATCACACAGGTGGTTTCCAGCATAACCAACTCCTATCCTGAGTCATCTCGTTAACCTGAAGGATCAGGTGTGGTCCAGAGGACCACTGTGAACGACAAAGATACTCCAATCACTTAGAAACCACCTTCCAGGAAGCTGCGACCGAGACCAGCCAGATTCTTTACTATACGCCTGCCTGTCTAATATAAAATAGTAACCCCTCCCCCATTTTATCTGTCTCTTGGTGGTTCTTCTTCCTCCATATTATTCTCTTCCCTCCTTAACAGTTGCTCATCTTTATTCATGTTGAGTATTTATTTATTTATTTACTGTTTTTCTCCACCACTGGAATGTAAACTTCATGAAGACAGGCACTTTAATTGCTTTTTCCCTAGGGCCTACTTCATCTCTAGTGACTAGAAAAGTCCATCATGCAGGAGGTGCTCAATAAGTTAAAGAGATAGATAGATAGATAGATAGATAGATAGATAGATAGACAGATAGACAGATAAATGATATAGAGTTGAACTGGGATGTGCTATTACTAACGCTCTTAGTTAAGGGAGCCAAGCTGCGATTTTTGTTGTCTGATTTGAATCTTGTGGATCAAAGCAATGCCAGGAAAGAGGATGCTTAAAGCCTAATTTGAACATCTGGGTAGGAGTGATTTAAACGTAAGGTTTGGCATACTTTCGCTTTGATTTAGTTCTATTTCCTGGTATCTTGATCGGCTATTTTGAATATTCAGGAAATGTAAAAATCAGCTAATAGATATATGTGTCTACTGATATGAAAGTTCCTCGGAAAATTTGACCTTAGGTGAAAAATTATTAATGTTCTGGAAGGATCCATTGCTGGAGGTTTGGTTTAAACTACTCAGTTTTGTCAGAAGTGCAACAGGGAGGAGGACCAGAAAGATATTCAAAGAATAGGCAAGGATATTATCCAGTCCTCTCTGGTGCCTCTTGGGGTTATGAAGTCACTAAAACTTCCGATGACCCTGCAGGCCAGCTCTGTATGTTCCCTGCATCTCTTCCTGACCCCCGTGGCCCGAGGCACACAGGGCAAGGTGCGGTTTCATATGACTTACTCAGGTTATCTACGAGGCCAAACAAAACTGCACAGGGGAAAGTGCACGGCAGGCTTCCAAGCAGTGATTTAGAGCCTGGCAGGGATCAGGCTTGGCCCCAGCGCACCTCAGGGACAGCGGCTTCTCTCTGTAGACCTCTCGGCATCTGGTGTCGAATGAGCTCATTTGCACTTACTCTCCTGGGGACACAGGTCAAAGGTTGCATGTTTGGAACCGCAAGGCTCAGAGCTGAGCAAGAGATGGGAGGCTTCTGCTTTATGTTGGAACGAAAGGGCAGTGTCTTTCCATCCACACAGGTCTATCCTTTTGTCTTCATCACATTATCTTACTTTTCGTGCTTTTAACTTTTAAATAATTGTCATTAAGTTTTGAGTTAGTGCATGAGACTATTTAAAAATGTTTGCAGAGTATAAAGAATAAGGACACTGCACATACCCACGAACACCCCTCCCCTCAATCTAGTTTGAGAGACAGGGACGGCCTTGCCTCTACCTTGGAAGCCTTCCATCTGCCCTCCACGACCCCTTCTCTCCCTCTTGGGGGTGCACAATTACACCGAACTTTGTGTTATCATTCCCTTGTTTTTAGTCATAGTTTTACCACATATGTAGGTGTTTCCAAAATAAAATGCATGTGTTGTTTGGTTTTGTATGTTTTTCAACTTTATATAAATACAATACGTTTCTTCTGCAATTTGCTTTGTTGGCCCAACGTTGTTTTCCAGAGAGTCATCCCTGTTGTTTTGCTAGGCTGTGATTAATTTCGCTTTCTCTTTGTGATGTTTACTGTTCTACAGGGTAAACAGATCGCAATTTATTTATCTGTTCTTCTGTTGGCAAACATTCAGATTGTTTTAGTTTTCTGCTGTTCCAAGCCCTGCTGCTGTGAACATTCTTGTGATGTGTTTCTGGATGTCCATATGCGAGAATTTCTCTAGGATATATATCTAGTGGTAGTGTTGGGTCTTAGGAAATTCAGATCTGTGGGTTATCAGATAATGCTGAATTATTTTCCCAGGCAGTCATACCCATTCATGCTTGCGCTGGCCACATACTGTTTCTCCACATCCTCTCCAGCACTCAATATTAGACTTTTTCAATTGCTCATAGGTTGGGTATAAAATAACCTAACACTATGGTTTTAATATACATTTTCCTTATTATAATGAAGTTGATATCTCGTCATATCTAGATCCACCATTCAGGGTTCCTCTTCTTCTAGAAAGATATTTGTGTCCATTTTTCTATTACTTATTCATCTTTTTCTTATTGGTATGTAGGAGCTCTTTATATAAATTGTGTACTACTCTTTTATTCAGTTTATGTGTTGCAAATATCTCTACTAGTTTGTGGCTCACCTTTTTGCTCTATCTTCAGTGATCGTGGATAAAAAGACATTTTTTTTACACTGAAATATGCCATATTTTATTTTATTTTATTTTATTTTTTAAAGATTTTATTTATTTATTTATTAGGAAAGAGAGAGATTGAGAGAGAGCAGGTCAGAGTGAGAAGCGGACTCCCCATGGAGCTGGGAGCCCGATGTGGGACTCGATCCCGGGACTCCGGGACCATGACCTGAGCTGAAGGCAGTCGTTCAACCAACTGCGCCACCCAGGGGCCCTTTATTTTTTTAAATTAGCATATAATGTATTATTTTTTCAGGAGTACAGATCTGTGATTCATTAGTCTTACGCAATTCACAGAGCTCACCATTAGCACACACCCTCCCCAATGTCCATCACCCAGCCACCCCATCCCTCCCTCTCTCCTTCACTCCAGCAACCCTCAGTTTGTTTCCTGCGATTAAGAGTCTCTTATGGTTTGTCTCCCTCTCTGGTTTCATCCTGTTTCATTTTCCCTCTCTTCCCCTATGATCCTTTGTCTTGTTTCTCAAATTCCTCATATGAGTGAGATCATATAATTGTCTTTCTCTGAATTATTTTGCTTAGCGTAATACCTTCTAGTCCCATCCACGCCATTGCAAGTGGCAAGCTTTCAACTTTTTGATGGCTGCATAATATTCTATTGTATAAATATACCACATCTTCTTTATCCATTCATCTGTTGGTGGACATCTAGGCTCTTTCCATACTTTGGCTTTTGTGGACATTGCTGCTGTAAACACTAGGGTGCATGTGCCCCTGCGGATCACTACATCTGTATCCTTGGGGGTAAATACCCAGTAGTGTAATTCTTACTTTTAATGCAGAGAAATTTATCACTATTTTACTTTATGACTAGAGCTTTTTCTGCAAACTTTAGCAAACTCTTCCCTCCATCCATAGTCCTGAAGTTATTGTTCTTTTTTTTTTCACTGATAACTTTTGATGTAGTTTGTTATGGAACAATAAATAATACAGGGAGATTGAGAGATCAGATGCTTCTTCCTATACTCACAAAAGATGAAGTCATAAAGTAAGTAACAGCCTTTATGGAAGACTTATTTTTTTCTTGAAAGTGTGTTTTATTTATTTTTAAAAAAAATTTTAGTTTTGGATTTTTAATTATTTTTGGTTACCCACTGTATAGTACATAACTAGTCTTTGATGCAGTGTTCAGTGATTCACTGGTTAAGTATAACACCCTGTGCTCATCACAGCAGGTGCCCTCCTCAATACCCATCACTCTGTTACCCCCCTCCCCCCACCCCCATCCCCTCTGAAACCCCCGGATTGTTTCTTGGGGTCCATAGTCTCTCATGGTTCATCTCCCTCTCTGATTTCTCCCCCTTTGGATTTCCCTTCCTTCCCCTGTGGTCCTCTGTGCCACCCACCTCCCCTCCAAGGGTTTTACAGATTTTTTTTTTTTTTTGTATTTTTACACAAAAAACTATGTCATATGGGCATAATGGTAGTTTTTTCTCCTTTCCACCCTTTTGGATCTTTATATTTATTTATTTATTTAACTTTACTATCTGTCAGTACAGTGTTTCTAGGAGTTTTGATACAGGCATTTGTCTTATTTCTTGTCTTGAGGAATGTTTTCATTGTTTTTCATGATACTTACAGTAGTTTTTTTTTAAACATAATCTTAGATTCATAAAGTTTCTTTTGATTCTAAATCTTCTGAGAATTACTTGTTTATTATGAATGAATATTTAACTTCACTATGTAATTTTGCTACTATTGAGATACATCATATGATTGTTGTCTTTTAAACTTTCAATTGGCAAATTACATTATTAATTTCCTAATATCAAACCAGCTTACATTACTAGGAAAAATCCAACATGATCATGTTACATTCAATCTTTTCTACACTTTGCTCAATTGATTTGCTATAATTTTGTTAAGACATTTTTGCATTGATATTCATAACAGAGATTGATTACCCCGTACTTTTCTTTTCTTATATAATCCCTGCCAAGTTTTGGAATCAAGTTAATAGTATTGTCATGAAATGAGTTGGAGAGGACCCCTCCCCCGACCCTTGCCCGTGCCAACCTCCACCCCTACATTTGAATAGTTTTGTAACATTGGAATAATTTGTATTTTCGAGTTTTGTTAAATCTCAGTATAAAAACCTCCTTGGCCCGGAACTTTCTTGTGTGAAGTTTTTAAACTTCTGAGCCATCTCCATTACTGGTTATAGAATGATTCAATCTCTGTATTTCTTATTGAGTGAGCTTTGGTAGGTTCTTTCTTTAGAAATTCGGCTCACTTAAGCTTTCAGATTTATTGGCAGTGTGGTTCAACATCATTTTATTAACATCTCAATATCTGTGGCTTATACAGCTTAGTATCTTCTTGTTTGTCTCTAGCATTGCTTGTGATTTATCTTCAAACTTAATTTAAAAATTTGTAGTCGACACACGATGTTACATTATGTGCCTCACATAGTGATTTGACAAGTTTGTACATTATGCTTTGTTCACAGGTGCAGCTACTTAATGTATCCTATTACGGTGTTACTACAATATCACGGACTGTCTTCCTTACACTGTGCCTTTTAGTCTTGTGACTTCTTCATTCCATAACCAGAAACCTAAATCTCCCATTCCCCTCTCCCACGTTGCTCAATTCCCCAACCTCCTCTCCTCTGGCATCCATCAGTTTGTTCTCTGTAATTATAGATCTAATTCTGCTGTTTGTTTGTTTATTTATTTGTTTTTGGTTTTATTTTTATAGATTCATTCCACTTACTTCTTTTGGGATTTCTGGTCATTTTTACCTAAAGTTTATCAATTTTATGCCTTTCCAAAGAACTAAGTTTTGACTTTGTTGAGTCTTACTCAACAAATTTTTTTTGCATATATTTTTCTGGCTTATTAACTTCTGATATTGTCAATATTATTTCTCCCTCCGCCATTTATTTTGGATATTTTATACTTTTTCTCTCATTTTTAAAGTTGAATTTTTTACTCAATTTTCAACCTTCTTTCATGAAATTAGCATTCAGACTATAAATTTTCCTCTATCCATTGCTATAGCTGCCACTCAATGTTTCGATATGTAGTGCTTTCATAATTGCCCAGTTTTAAATGCATCCCACTTTCATCATGAATTCTTTGGCTCGTGCATTACTTAGAAATATGCTGCCTCATTTCAAAACAAATGTAACTACCTTGTTTTATTTAAAAGGGAATATTTGTTCTCTTAATTAACTTGAAGGCAGAAAAATGTATTCTTCATGTTGTCAATCGTTTGAAATTTTTTGACACCTGATTTGTGCCTTAGCACCTAATCAATATTTGTAAATGTCCCCTATATACTTGAGAATAATATGCACTCTGCAGTGTTCTACATATGTTCATTAAAATAAGCTAGTTAGTTGTGTTAAATGGTTTTTATATTCTTAGCTGCTTCATCTATAAGTTATTGAAAGATGTGTTAAAATCAAAATCTTTAACTAGGACAGTGAGATTATTAAATTCTCCTGTAATTCTTACAATTTATACACACACACACACACACACACATACATAAAGATTTTATTTATTTATGAGAGGGAGAGAGAGAGAATGAGTCTGGGGGAGGGGCAGGGGAAGAGGGAGAAGCAGACTCCCCGCTGAGCGGGGAGCCCAATATGGTCCTCCATCCCAGGGAACCGGGATCATGACCTGAGCAGAAGGTAAATATTTAACAGATTGAGCAATATATTTTGATAGGTGTATATAACCTAGAATTTTTATATCTTCCTAGTGAATTTAATTTCTTATCCTGAAATAGTGACTAGACAATTCTTCTAAGAAATATGGGATTCATCAGTTCCCAAAAGTCAGTTACAGGACATTGTATCCAGCTTGTGAATCACAGGTTTCTTTCTTTCACACTGACAGTGATAGGGCAGTATGTAAGGCCTTGGTCTTTGATGGGTTTCCACATTTCATGGCTTCAGGGCATTTTGGAAATTCTACTGCTCTGGTAGTACATGACACATGAGTAACAATGAAATTGCCTCAGGATAAAGAAAATTATTATAATTGCTTCCCAAGAAGGCCTGGTAAATATTGCATTTTTCCAAATGGTGGAATCAATGTCTTTTGTTGTTGTTATTGTTCTTTACGGGTATCTCATCTGAGGACATTAGAATGGATTAGATATCCTCTTACGGCATCAGGATTTAAAAAATACGTATGGGAGCATTAACAAAAACAAACTGAGTTTCATATTGTCCCACACAACATTTGGAGTCTTTATTTTTTCTGAGCTCTTTCTCCTTCAGTGAAGACCCCATTGCTGCACCTACACTGGGTGACTCCACTCCCCTGGTAGATTGTGGGTCCTTGAACCAAACAAGGTCAACGAAAATTGGAATTGGGCCATTACCTCTTGAGCGGGAAAGACATATAAACATGGGAGTTGAGGTTAATATTTTGGTTCAGCCCTCTTCCACCATGAGTACAGATAGAACCATCTGCAAGATGGAAAGAAGAGAGAAGCAGAATTTAAAGAGGAACAACGAAGAGCTAAGATGTGGCTTCCTGGAGAGAGAAGGAGACTTGGGTCTTGGTCTCAAACAGTTCTTGGTTCCAGTCTCTGATTTTCTTGCCCTAAGATTATTTTAGACACTTCAATATACTTGCAATACCCCTCCCCCCGCCACCCCGTGAAAGTTGCTTTGAACAGATTTCTGCCCTTGCTGATCTGAAAGATTACTGTGCCCATCAGCTGTGGATAGGTCTTCGGAGCAGTCAGAGCAGTTGGATTGTCTTGGATCCATGCCCAGAACTGTGGTTAGTAGTATCCAAAACTTCTGAAGGGCTTCTTTATAAGGGACAGGCCCTGAATATAGGCTAACCGTTGCATCCAATGCACCCCAACAGCTTCCCACCATCACGCTGCACTTTGGAGCCTGTGTGTTCCAAACAGGAATCATAAGGAATTTAGTGCTAAGTAGGTTTATTGAAACTTGAAGAGGCCGAACATAACCAGCAGAGAACATTTCAGAACGACATGATAAAAATCATCAGAACCCATATTTTTTGCATCGACTCTTCTGATGACTAAACTCCAAAGTGACTTTTTTTTAAAGGTTCTATTTATTTATTTGAGAGAGAGAGAGAGATCACAAGTAGGCAGAGAGGCAGGTGGAGAGAAAGGGGGAAGCAGGCTCCCCGCTGAGCAGAGAGTCCAATGTGGAGCTTGATCCCAGGACCCTGAGATCATGACCCGAGCCAAAGGCAGAGACTTTAACCCGCTGAGCCACCCAGGCGCCCCATCCAAGTGACTTTTCTTTTTAATTCTCTACTGATTCTCCACAGTAGGAAATGTTGAGAATCCACCATATATTAGCAGTGTAACACTTTTCCGAGGCAAAGAACAGGCTGGCCCCTGGTAAAAAGAAAAGAAGAAACTGTTATCAATATCTTTTCAGGGACTTTTTTTTTTTTTTTTACCTGTCACACGCAGTTTCCAAACTAGCTATGTACTAATTTCAAGATCAACCTGTCTATCTCTATCATCTGTCTAGCTATCAATCTAGATTTAATCAATCGATTCAGAGATCTGGAAAGTTGCTGTTGTATTAGGTAGGTGGATACTTTGTTTTTGTGCATATCCTTCTTTGAAGGTGCAGAAATTAAGTGATTGAGCTGTTAAGAGTCAACAAATTCTATTGGCATTTTCTTTTCCCTTAGCAATTTATGCCTTCTTTAAATATATCTTGCAGTAACTCCAGATCCACTCTTGAAAAGCTTTATTTATTTCCCTGTGGTGAAGAGCACAGAATCCAAAGCCAGAATGCTTGGGACCGACACAGACATGAGAACTGTGACCTCTCCCTGTGCCTCAGTTTCCTCCTCCAGAAAGCGAGAATAACAATAACTTATCAGGTAAGACTGCCGGCAGGAGCTCCTAATTTAACACACTTAAAGCACAAACCAAGTGCCGAGTGGTCGGTGTCTTCCGTGGACATGCCCAAGAACAGTCTGACAATTCCAGTGAATAGTCTGACAATAACTTGGAACGCACCCCTGAAAGGCTACTCACCTTCGATCTCCTCAGCCATGTATGTTGGAATCCCCCTACACATGCTAGCAATGGGTTTTCCTAACTTGCTCAGGTCATTGACTTCTTCAGGGTTGATGGAGTACATCAGGCCCTTGGGAGGTGGTCCTTCTGGTTCTTTACCCTGAAGAGGAGGGTGGAAAGGAAGAGAGAGAATGAATGGCCCAGCCCAGCGGTTTGTTGAATGAGAGCTGTGGACCAGGCCAGCAGGCGGTATTGCTGGCTACAGTTTTTTGTTTTTTTTTTTTTTCATAATCAGCACCAACACTGTGTATCTCGGAATTTCTGTGTCTGAGTGAAACCTCAGCTTCTCATAAAAGCAGAATTCTGAGGTTAAATTTATTCTGAAACTTGTACCTCATTGAGTCACTTTGTATTTCTTGGATCAAGCTGTTGGCGCTGTTATCAATATCTTTTCAGGGACTTTTTTTTTTTTTTTACCTGTCACACGCAGTTTCCAAACTAGCTATGTACTAAGAATGGAGTTTATTTTGTCTACCTGGTCAATGAAAGGTGTCTATTTGTCAGTTACAGAAAAATGAACTCAGGCAAACATTTTAAAGAACGATGGGTCTTCTCTCCCCACCCCACTAGTGTTGCCAGATAAAATACAGGACACTCACTTATATTTGAATTTTAGATAAACAAATCATTTTGTCCTAAATATTGCATAGGACATACTTAAGTTAATAAACTGTCCATCATTTATCTGAAACTCCAACTTAACTGGGTATCGTCTATTTTTACTTCTAAATATAACAATCCCAGCCCAACTCTTGCAGAAAATGTATTTGAGGAAGTGGAGACCCTGCCATTGGCTTGAGTAGAGTTTTGCTCCTCTAACAGTAAAGGCAAGTGTGAGCCACAGCATTGAGGGCTGGCAGCTCCCCCTTCTCAGGCAATTACCAGTTCCTCTTCCCTTTTTGTGCTGCACATGACCATGTACTGTGGTCAAGAGGAAATGACTGTGACCTCGTTATTTACTGACCTCCCTTGAGCCGAATTAAAAAGACTTTTATTTGTACCTTCTTTTCCTTGACCAGTGCATCAAGAGTTTGAAGAGAGGGCATGACGTCCTTGTTCATTCTATGCACAATGCATTTCTTCTTGCCAAAGAGTCTGATGGCAGCAAAGTTCTGGTAAAGAAGACAGTAGATAGTAGGAAGAAGGTTCCCCAAGGAGCTCCTCTTACCAAAAATCAGTGTGACCAGCAGAGGGAAATGGAACTCCAAGATTATGATGAACTCGGATCGGAGCACCGGATCTGGCCCAGTTTTGCAATCCTATCTGTTGCTAATATTTGTAAGTCTGGAATACAAACCTTTGAGGGCAGAGACCTAGAGTCTAACTCGTTGCTTTATCTTCAGGTTCTAGCATGGACTGGAGTACCTCCACACATGTCTGCTTTGCTGAACTAAACTTGAAATTGCTATCACATTTTACTCTCATATGAGCTTCATACCATTTCGAGGAGACAGGTCAGACAGGGATTGGTTTTCTAACTGATCACATGATAAAACTGAGATGATAAAGAGTTGCCTTTTTCAAAGTACAAAGTTTGTTAAATAAAAAGCTGGTAATTGCAGAATTGGGTCTCCTAACCAGAGCCAAGTGTTGTTTTGGTTTGGTTTTGGGGTTTTGGTTTTTTGCTTCTCTTACCAATTAATATTGTCATTTACGTTTTCTTTCTTTCTTTCTTTTTTTTTGAGTTATAGGTGAAATGTCCATTTCTGTCTTTTCAGAAGCAAACTGAAGAGGGACTGAGATAGGCAGCAGTGATATTGTGCAGGTCTCTCCTCATTACAGAGGGTATCTTCAGGGAGGGCAGAAGGATGTTCATATTTGTCTAACAGCCCCACAATTCTTGGACCTAGTAGATCCTAATTACTGTTCATTGGTCTGAATTTCAACAACTGTGAGAAACATTAATAGGGGTTACATCTAGGGAGTGAAGCTGAGTGACCAAAATAGGCACTTTGACATATTTATGCACTATGTCTATGTGCAGTTAGAAATTACTTTATGTGGGGGCACCTGGGTCGTTCAGTCAGTTAAGTGCCTGCCTTTGGCTCAGGTCATGATCCCAGGGTCCTGGGATTGAGCCGGGTCGGACTCCTTGCTCAGCCAGGAGCCTGCTTCTCCCGCTCCCGCTCCCCCTGCTTGTGCTCCCTCTCTTGCTGACTCACTCTGTCAAATAAATAAATAAAACCCTTAAAAAAGAGAAATTATTTTTAATTCTTTTATGGTTAACAGACATTTTTGTTATTGTTAAAAAAGAAACATAATTGTAAAGAATGGAAATTGAATGCTGGCCACCTACAGTTTTATAGTCCCAGAGGGCATTCCAGGAGTCCCATCCATTGTTATTGTCCACATTGGCCACATTATGCTCGTTGTTGACACTCACTGACTGCTGCCCACTTATACCACTGTTGCTGTTTCCGCCAATGCTGATATCCTGAAATTTATAAGAAATTGACAGTGATGTAATACCATGTTTCTTTGCAAATGCACTTTAGTAATACACTTTAAAAAGTTTAACCCTGGGGCACCTGGGTGACTTAGTCGATTAAGTGTCTGCCTTTGGCTCAGGTCATGGTCCGGGGTCCTGGATTGAGCCCCACGTGTTCCCTGCTCAGTGGAGAGTCGCTTCTCCCTCTCCTTCTGCCCCTCCCCACCCTGCTCATGCGGTCTCCCTCATGGCCTCTCTGTCTTTCTGTCTCTCTCTGTCTGTCTCTCTCTCTCTCCCTACTCTCTCTCGCACGCTCACTCTCTCACGTAAATGAATAACATCTTTTTAAAATTTATCCAAAAAAATAAAAACTTTAATACTTACAGTGAAAGCAAGGGCTGGGGTCAGAAAGACTCCAAGAAGTCCAGCGAAGACAATCTAAAATTATAAGTAACATTGGTCTACTATCACATGGCAAAACAACGTCCTCGTCTTTCTCTACCCAAGCTTACCGAAAATACTAATTTTACCACTCTGTTGAGTGGTCTGTCTTTTCTTCTTTGACCTTTGTATTCTTTTAAACCCTCGAAAGTTTTAATGATAACGTAAGATTGTAGGTTAATTAGTTGTAGTAATCATGTTATTGTGGTATACGGTTTTAGAAGTATTAATGTAGCTCTTATGAAAAAAACTATGCAGTATCAACATATTGAAGAACACATTTGAAAAAGAATAGCATACATAATATGAAAATGGATATAGGTTCTGAGAATTATGTCCAAAAATGACTTCATTTTCTTATTTGATCTGGGATGCTTTCGTTCCTTCACGGACCTCCTAATAAAAAAAAAGTACTCTTCTTATATATAAAAAAAAATTTTTTTTAAGTGATGGATTAGTAAGCAGCCTGGCCGCTCCCAAGGGACTGAAAGTGGAAAGGTCTGGCTGTCGAGTGTGGTTGGCAGAAAGGGAGTCGGTCACTGTCCTAGATTACCTGGATTAGTCATTTGTCACAGGGTACACGACATTAGTTATCAGAACACAGAGATTTTATGCGGGTGCCCGATTCCGTACCTATTCTCATTTCCTTGGCCTGGGACAAACTGGTCTGAGATCTTCCCTAGTGATTCAAGGTCATTCTTTTATTTGCTTAATTTTTCTCCTGATAGCTTCAGAAGAACGTAAAAATGAGTCTCCTAAACAGTGAGAGGTGGGGGATATTTTAGAGATCTACTAGTAGGCGTGGTCCTTCCACATATGAGGAAATTGAGCTTCAGATGTTAAGTAATGTGGTTATGGTGGAATTGGCTAAGATTGTACCCCTCGTTCACAGCAGAACTAGGAGAGAAACCCCACCTGGCCTGGGCTCAGAGTTCCTTTTTATTTTTTTTTTTTAAAGATTTTTATTTATTTATTTGACAGAGAGAGAGAGAGAGAGAGATCATAAGTAGGCAGAGAGGCAGGCAGAGAGAGAGGAGGAAAGCAGGCTCCCTGCCCAGCAGAGAGCCTTATGCGGGGCTCGATCCCAGGACCCTGAGATCATGACCTGAGCCGAAGGCAGAGGCTTTAACCCACTGAGCCACCCAGGCGCCCCCCCTTTTTATTTTTAAACTGTGCTGTTCTGGGGACTTATTTCTAGATAATCATTTGACATTTGCAACTCCACTCTGAAGCAGAGGCTGCTGTAATACAGTGGTTAGTATATTAAAGCCTGAAGACATTCATTTAATAAATTTTAGAAAGATTCATTCTTAAATTTATTAAATTTAAATTAATTAATTAAATTTATTAAATTCATTCATTAATAAATTTTAGAAAGATTCCTAGCCACTCTGCATCTTGTTGTAAGTGACACAGAAAGTACCACGAGTTACTTTGGTGGAATTCTGTGGTCCACCTACCACACTCTCAGGCTTTTATCTGGAGCCACAGGTGAGATGCTGCACTAGCTTCACGCTTCAGGTGTTTTCATGGATAAATGACTATGGTCAGGGTTCCAGGAAGCCATTCTTACGTGGAGATCCGTTTCCCAGGAGAGAACGGGACAGTAAGTCTCTCACCCATCTCATTTGAGAATCCGCTTTTCATCTTTCCTGGACACGCTCGGGAGTTTTGGTCAAAAGGGGAGTTCAAGAATGTGGAGAACGATCAAGCATTTTGTAGGGCTTGGGGACTGCCTGCTTTGTGACCAGCCAGCCCTGAACCAGGAGGACCGGAAGGTAATTGTATCAAGATAGCAGGGAATACAATGTTCAGACAGCTGTCAGCTCCCAGCATAATTATCATTGTCCACAGAGATGCCTATAATTGCCGCGGTTCAATGACAAGAAAGGAGATTTTCTTAAAACAATGGTGAATTGTCATAAGAAGCAGATCCCCCTTAGCTCAGAATGCTAACAGTCTCTAATCATAAGATAATATATTCAAAAGGAAAAATCTACTCACCATGGGCTTCATCTTGGCTTCACCAAAACTGCAGAGTTGAGAAGAAGGCAAGCATGAACTCAGACGAGCACTCTTCTCATATTTGTACTTACCTAGCTTTACTCAAACTAGGTGTGACTAGGTTGGGCCAAAGATTTATCTTTCTCCAGCTTCCATACCTGGGCCATGAGCCGGCATACCAGGAAGCCTTGGGGAATATCAACCTGCTTGCCAAGGCACTTTGACATGGAGCCCAGCTGACTCATCACTGTTGAACTTGAAGATATCCCAAAAAACTCAATATGACTTATGATAACTTTTGGTCCAGTTGCAGCTGTGGGTGTGGGTATTTTACGTATTGGGTGTCACTCAGAGTCAGAAGAAGAATAATCCCTAAAACCAAACAAGACCGTAGATGAGAAACTATGGGCACCCTGGGCCCTGCAGATAGCAGCTCCGGGAAGGATGTAGGAATGGTTTCCTCCTGGTACCTTTCTCTGAGCCCATCTTGATGGTTTAGCTTAGGCAAAATAGGTCCATTAGCGACTCCCAGCACACCTGCGTCCTTTTCTGCACTCCTGAGCTCTCTCAGTGGCACCAGCTACCATACACGGCACACATGCATGCAGCCAGAAAACTTGGGGGCTGTCTTCAGCAATGTTTTCTCACCCCCACATCCAGGCACTTGCTAAACCTTGTCATTTCGTCTCAGAAGGGCCTCTGGACTCCGGTCTTGCCCTTAGCTTCTTTCACCAGAACTTTTATAGTAGTTGTGTGATGGATCGCTCTGGTCAGGTGATCTTTCTAAAGCACATCTGTAAATAAACACGACTCTTCTAGGTAAAGACACGTTCACTGGCAGCCTGCAGAACGGACTTTAAACTCATTGGAATGGCACAGAGGGTCCTTCATAATAAGGTTTCCGAAGCCTCCCCCGCTGTGTCACTCCATGCTGCACTCCTATATTCCAGCTACACCAGAGTTTCCGCAATTGCTGGCATATTTGGGATGTTTCACATCTCTACGCCTTTGGGCACGCTGTTGTCCCACCTCAGAGTGGTGCCCTCTTGCTTTTCTTTAGTTTGTAAACTGCTCTTCATTTGTCCAGGCCCCGCTGAAATATCACCCCTTCGTATACATCTTTCCCACCTCACAGGGGGGACTTTCTTTTTTTCCCCCTGGAGCTATAAAAGCAATCTCTCCCTCCATTCACTTCTAGAGAACTTAATTTTCAGAAATTATGTCAAAATAATAATAAAAAAAATGTTTTCGGCAGCAGCAGAGGGTAGAAACCGTCACTTGGCCTAACAAGTAAATGCTCAAAACAGTCTTGGAGTTGAACTAAAGTTTTAATTTTTTTTTTCTACTTTCTCCTCTACACTGAACCTACTAAAGCAAATTGCCAAAGAGGAAAACTGTATTTCATTAATCACTGATTTATAAACATCCTCTTTGGAAGCCTTTCTGGACCCTGATTGTCCTTGTACATGTGGACTGGAACTTAGGAGGAAGTGTTACGTAGTTACAAAACTTGATTCACTAGCAACGCCTCTTTGAAAATGTAAGTGGATTAGTATAGCTGTGAGGATTTTGTTCGTGTTTTTAATGTGTCCACTAATTTCTTGCAAACCTATTCTTTAGCTGCAAAAGATCAATAAGCCTGGGGTGGGGGGAAGACATATGTGAAGAGGCCTTCATCTGCTTTAGGAACTGTCACATCACTGCAAAGTTAGAGGGGACAGCATAGTGCCTTTAGGCCCAGCCTTGGGTAGTCCCTTTGGCATACAAGTACAGTCTAACACAATTTTTCCATGTCATACCTTACCAAAGATTCAAGGTTGACATTTTTTTCCAGTGCGTCTGTGAAATGCTGGTGTGGAGGCTCCTCCAGGAAATGGATGCACTGTAAGATAGATAGATAGATAGATAGATAGATAGATAGATAGATAGATACATAGATAGATAGATAGAGTTCAGGGTTTAATAATGCCCCTATTAGAGATTGGCAATTTACATTCATATATCAAGTGTGCTAAGAAATCTGTAGGGGAGAAACCTATGTCAGGTTATTTCATTTCATTGTTTCAGATTCCCCTAAATTTAATCAACCATAGAACCTGGTTGTTTTTCTTTTCTACTGATTTATTTTTCTTAACACTCCTTAACATCCCTGAGGGGTACCTCCCTTAGGGAACAATTGTGCTACTTTTGAGGCTACATTCTGGATGTGAAGAGCCATTTGGGGAACTACTGGTTGGAACTAGGGGTCAGGGGACCTAGATTCTGTTCTGCTACCTTCTTTCTATGAGTCTCTTACCCTCTAGGCCTTAGATTTCCTGTGGGTAAAAGAGAAGAAATCCATCCTTTATACAATATTATTTCAATGGCTCCAAAAATCAGAAGAACTTTTTCCTCTGTACTTTGTGCGGTATTTATGAAAGTGCCAGAGGTGATGGGGGGCAAGCAGATCAACCCTAACCTCAACTCTTGTCTCATCTAAGGCCAAAAATCCTAAGGATGTGTGAGCGAGTCTCTTGTTCCCGCCCATCAATGTTTTGTATGTTTCTTTTCCTCCCATGGGAGAAAGACAGAACATGCCAATTTTTTTGCCCCCTCCATAGAACCTAGAATATACTAGCACACGCATGATGTTCAATATTCCCATTTTAAAAATTAGACTTGTGGGGCACCTGGGTGGCTCAGTAGGTTGAGCACCCGACTCTTGGTTTTGGCTCGGGTCATGATCTCAGGGTCCTGAGACTGAGCCCCAGGTTGGTCTCCATGCTCAGCAGAGTCTGCTAGAGATTCTCTCTCTCTCTCTCTCCCTCTGTCCCTCCCCCGCCGCTCGCACAAGCATCCACTGTCTCTCTCTCTCAAAATAAATAAATAAATCTCGAAAAAAATTGGAATTGCATAAAGGAGATGCTCGAGCTGGAAGAAAAAAAACACCGCATTATGTTTACTCATTCTGATTTTTGGAGCCAGCTGGAGAGGTGCTCACTTGCACTGATCATGGTTACACAGCAAGAGCGTCCCAGGAGATGGGGTGGCCCAGTGCCCTGGGATCAGCGCGGGGCAAACCAGCCCATGAGTAAATAGGGCCTGCCCCGATCGCAAAGCTGGATGCCAAGCCATGCCAAGAGGCGAGCCTTTATCATCATTGATACGCCCAAGGCCTCACTTTACCCCACGCCCTGCCATGTCAAGCTGGGTGGGACCCCCCCTTTGTGTGCAACAAACAGCGAGGGCAGTTCTGCCTGTGATACTCTCCTCCCATAAATCTGGTGCGCCTTCCGGAGCTTCCCCACAGACAAACTTTTTTTTTCCTTCTTTTTCCCTGAGTAGAAAAGAATGTTTACTTACAGGCCTTTCTCATCATTAAATATCCTCCTTCAAGAGTCCCTCTCCTGTGTGGACATATTAATGGGCAGACCCCGATGTCATTAACATCCAGGAAGCCCTCAGTAATCTTGTTTTTCCCTTCATCCCTTCCCCCCATTTGCCCTGATATTTAGGGTCCAGCTGGCCTTCAGCCTGTTTGACGTCCACCATAATGTAGTGGCCTGACTATGGAAGCCCCTTCATGTAAAGGTTCCTTCCCAGTTTCTTTGCCTTAACTGTTGCTTTCTGAGCACCTGTCATACCCATTGGACATGCCTTGTGACAGCTCCAAGTCAGACGGTTGGTTGGTTGGGAGGTCTGAACACATTGGGTCACCCCAGGTGTCACGGGGGAGGTTGGGAGACTCCTGCCCACTCCCGTGGTCTCGGGGTACTGGCTGCAGCTCGGACCCTAGTTTCTGTCCCGTGGCCACACTGTCCTGGGGTCAAACCTTCCATAGCCCCATGTGGCCAGGAATGCTGAGTCCAAAAAAACAGCAACAGGGCCAAGTAAAATAGCACATTCATGATCATTGCTAGAAAGCTTCCAATTCCAGAAAAGCCATGCTTGTTACGTAGTTGTTTTTGCATAGGAAAGAAATTCTTTTCAAATTACAGCAAAGCGGAGGAAGCTCTTCCCTGTGGCATCATCAAGCCCTTCCTTTCTGTTGTTTCCCAGAGACGCTTGCCTTCCAAAATCTGTATAGCTCTGCCTTTCCGCTGCTGCTTGCATGTCTGTCCAATTGCATCTGCCAAACATTTTGGGTCCCCTTAGAGGCCACCGGGGATACTTTATGTCTCAGATCTGCCATTAACCGTGAGCGTTAGAGGGTCGCGAACAGGGTTTGGAAAAATCCTGCTCCTGAGTGATGACATCATTTGCGTAAAATATATGAACGTGGAGATAAAGAGAATTTTGGTAAGTAACTTCATTTTTTGTCATCACAAAGGACAAAATTGGACCCGGTTAAGTACTTCCATCGTAAAAAGGAGCTGGAGAAAATATGACTGTATGAGGAATTGGAAATCGCCAAGTGAAGGAACATGTTGCTTTTATAATTATCTTGTAGGTGACTGGGAAATAAGAATAATTATTCCATGTTCAGCGTTCACACCGAAGCAATTCAGAGAAAGCAGTGTAAAAACACTCACGTGGGTGTGTCCCTTTCCCCACAGCAGTGAGGCGAGGGGACGACCAAACTCAACAGGGGAAGCTGCAAATCCCATCCCACCTGGGGAGGACCACCGAGCAGCAGCTGCAGGGGCCGCACCTGGGGCCCAGGTCTTGGAGGACCCAGCGCCCCCATCCCGAAATGCCTCCTTGGGGGGCTTTGCTGGCAGAAGCCGAAGGCCAAAGTGAAGGACCAGCCCCAAGGCCTCTGAACCATGATATGGGATTTTGAGAATCCTTGAGTTTTCCGCGGGGTGACTTAATCCGAACTGGTTTCCTTTTTACATCTCAGGTAGAAAATATACACACATGTGTCATTTTCCGCTCCTGGAGGAACACACCCTCAGATGAAGACACTGGATATTCAGAGGTGCCTCAGGGAATTCCGAACTTAAATGTTTATTCAATCACCTACTCTTTTCCTACCCACACGCCGGCCTCTAATTCCTGGAAACGCTTAATAAAACGTATCCAGTGGGGCTTATTCTGGAATGTACTTTTTCTTCTGAGGTCCCACTGGGTTTAAATAAAGAACCAACTCCCCTCGTCCAGGCCAGGAAAGTTTTTTCATTTGCTGCTCAGCAGAGGGTCACCAGGCCTACAGTCCTTTCTCCGTTTTCTCATATTGAAAAATGATCAATCACCGCCAGTGCGCCATGCTTCAGCTAACACAATGCCCCAGTTAAACACAAATGCCACAGAAGATTCCAGGCTGCCAAGCCCTCAGTGCACATACTCCAAGGTCCTATAATCTATATGAGAGACAGGGCTGGCTTCATGGACATAGGACCAGTGTAGTCACATGGGGCTCACACTCATAGCCCCACACTTGGGTTTAATGCTTTGCAGTTGCCATCTTGAATTTTTTTTTTTGTTAGATTTTTTAATTTATTTGTTTGACAGAGAGGGACCCAGCCAGAGGGAACACAAGCAGGGGTAGTGGGAGAGAGAGAAGCAGGCTTCCCGCCCGGCAGAGAGCCTGATGTGGGGCTCGATCCCAGGACCCCGGGATCATGATCTGAGCTAAAGGTAGATGCTTAACGACTGGGTCACCCAGGTGCCCCTAAAATGTCTTTTTTGTGTATAATATATAGTTTGGTGTTATTTTTGTTTTTACTTTTTATTTTGAATTCCAGTGTAGTTAATATACGGTGGCATACTAGAAGTTATCACTTCTATCCTTGCAAGAAATAAGCTGAACAGACTGAAAATCAACAAACTACTTGGACCCATCAGGGAACTGAAGTCACAGGCCATACTGGGTGACGTGTGGAATTGTTGAATCACTATATTATATTATATTATATTATATTATATCATATTATATATATATAATATATATAGTGATACATATATATCTCACTGAGATATATATATATATTTCTGAGATAGATCTCACTGAGATAGATATATATATATATTTCTCACTGAGAAAACGGATATTATATTATAATATGATATATAATGTAATATTAGTTTCAGGTGTATAATATAGTGATTCGACAATTCCATACATCACCCAGTGCTCATCATGACAGGAGCACTCCCTAACCCCCGTCATTTTTTCACCCCTCTCCCCACCCACCTTCCCTCTGGTAACTGTAAATTTGTTCTCTAATGGTTAGAAGTCTGTTTCTTGGTGTGTCTCTTCCTCTCTTTCTCTTTTTTTTTTTTTTCTTTGCTCATTTGTTTTGTTTCTTAAGTTTCAATGGTATTTGTCTTTCTGCGACGGCCTTATTTTGCTTGGTATGATGCTTTCGCAGATGGCCTTCAGGAATTTCTCACTCTCTCTCACCCTGGTCCACACTCAGAGACTCCAAAAGCTTGTCAAAATTAGCACTTCGACGTTCCTACCAGTTTGACTCTGGTGGCGCCTTCTCCAGGCAAACGTATTTCAGCTGTGATTCTCTGTGTTTACCCATCTCTTCAGATCTGGGCATGGCAGTTTGCCCTGTGACTTCAGTTCCCTGATGGGTCCAAGTAGTTTGTTGATTTTCAGTCTGTTCAGCTTATTTCTTGCAAGGATAGGAGTGATAACTTCCTTTTTTTTTTTTTTTTCCCGAAGAATCCATCCATCAATTTGACAGAGAAAGACAGAGAGAGAGAGAGAGACATCACAAGCAGGCAGAGAGTCAGGGGGAAGCAGGCTCCCCCCTGAGCAGAGAGCCCGACGTGGGGCTCCATCCCAGGACCCCGAGACCACGACCAGAGCCAAAGGCAGAGGCTCCAACCCACTGAGCCACCCAGGCACCCCAGGAGTGATAACTTCTTTTTTTTTTTTTTTAAAGATTTTTATTTATTTATTTGAGAAAGAGACAGTGAGAGAGAGCATGAAAAGGGAGAAGGTCAGAGTGAGAAGCGGACTCCCCTTGGAGCTGGGAGCCCGATGTGGGACTTGATCCCAGGTCTCTGGGATCATGACCTGAGCCGAAGGCAGTCGCCCAACCAACTAAGCCACCCAGGCACCCAGGAGTGATAACTCCTAAGCACTTTACATGTTGGAACTAAAACCAGAAGTAGCATATATTATTTTTTTAATCTTTATTTTATTTTATTTTTTCAGTGTTCCAAGATTCATTGTTTATGCACCACACCCAGTGCTCCAGGCAATACGTACCCTCCTCAATACCCACCACCAGGCTCACTCATCCCCCACCCCTGCCCCTCCAAAACCCTCAGTTTGTTTCTCAGAGTTTTGGTTTTTTAGTACGTACATACCTATGTTGAGTATGTGGTATTTTTTACAGAATTAAAACCATACCTATACACAGTCTTATAATTTTTCATTTAACATTGTATAATGGACATTTTAATATCCTTAAATATTCTTCCCAAACAGAACTTCTAATGGTTGCATTGTTGTGGTTAAATATATATTTTACTTGTAATTTTCTACATAAATAATACCGCACTGAACATGTTAGTATATGAAATATGGTGCATATATCTGTTTATGCATTTTCATGTATTTGTAAAAGTGAAATTACTTGGTCAAAAGAATAAGCATTGTTATGGTTCTTTACATATAAATAAATTATCCTCCTGAATGTGTTTTTAAAAATTCAGTTTGTACTTCCAACAAAAGAACATGACAATTTTTTTTAAAGATTTTATTTATTTATTTGCCAGAGAGAGAGATCACAAGTAGGCAGAGAGGCGGGCAGAGAGAGAGAGGGAAGTAGGCTCCCTGCTGAGCAGAGAGCCCGATGCGGGGCTTGATCCCAGGACCCTGAGATCAGACCTGAGCTGAAGGCAGAGGCCTTAACCCACTGAGCCACCCAAACAAGACAATTTTTTCAACTTAGGTTCATTAAGAGAAATAAATGGTATCTTATTAAATTATTGACTTTCACTTTCTTAAGAATTAATGGGATTCAATGTGTTTTATTTATCAGAAATGGTGACTATAATTTTAGATAACATTTATTGTGAACCTACTGTGTCAGTTATTTTGAGTCTTTATATGTATGACCTCATTTAATCTGCCCAGCAAACTTGTGAGGAGCCATTTTTTATTTACAGATGAGGATATTGAGGCACATAGAGATCAAATAATTTGCCAGACATCACACCGTGAGTAACTGTTTGAAAAAATGAAATTCAAGCGGGCTGAATCAGAGATCTCAACTCTCAACCATTGCCTATCATTTTGCTTCCTCAAAGCAGGTCATTAAAAAAAAGTTACATGTGTTCATTTTTTGCCCTATGGATTTATAACACATTTTATAAGTTGAGGATATTACCATCTGTTTCTTATATATGTTGATTATTTTTTTCAGTTTTCAATCTGTTTTTAAATTTTGCTTATGTTTTTATACTTAATGAATATTACTTTCCTAATCAGATTGAAATAGAATTTATAAACAGTAAAGCTTATCCTTATGACTCTATAGTACTGAGTTCTATATTTACATATATAAATGCATGCTGTCATAAACCACCAGCAAAATCGATGCAGAATGTTACCACCACCTCCCAAAAACTTCCTTGTGCCCCATTATAGGCAATCTTACCCCTCATCCTCAGACCCTGCCAATCACTCAGCTGTTTCCTGTCCTTTTGCTTTTATCTTTCCAAAATGTCATATAGGGGTGCCTGGGTGGCTCAGTCAGTTAAGGGTCTGCCTTTGGCTCAGATCATGATCCCAGGGTCCTGGGATGGAGACCTGCGTTGGGAATCTCTGCTCAGCAGGGAGTCTGCTCTCTCTATAGCTCTGTGCTTTCTCTCTCTCTCTCAAGTAAATAAAATCTTTTAAAAAAGTCATATAAATGAAATTATACAGTAGATAGTTTTTGGTTCTTGCTATTTTCACTTGGTATAATGCATTTGAGATTCATTTGTGTTGTGTATCAGTGAGTTGGTCCTTTCTTATGGCTAAGCAGTATTTCATTAAATAAACATATCACAGCTCGTCTATCCAATCACCCACCGAAAGCATTTGGATTATTTTCTAAATTGGATGATTACGAATAAAGCTATTACAAATATTCACCTACAGGTTCTAATGTGCACATACAGTTTCACGTCTCTTGGGTAAACACTTAGAAGTGGGATTTCTGGATCTTGTGATAATTTCACTAACTATGAGAAATTGCCAAATGGTTTTCCAAAGTGGTTGTAGTATCTTGCATTCCTAGTTGCTCTAAATCCTTGACAACACTTGGATTGTTCACTTTTGTTTGCTGGGTTATGTTTAGCCATTCTAATAGGTGTGTAATGGTTTTAATTTGCATTTCCCTAATTACCAGTAAGGCTAAACATCTTTTTATGTACCTATTTGCTATCTGCATATCTTCTTGGGTAAACCATCTTTTAAATCTTTTGCCTATTTTAAAAATTGGAATGTAAGTTATATTATTATTAAATTTGAAATTTCTTTATGTATTCTAGATATAAGTTCTTTGTCAAATTTGGGAGGTTTTTTGCAAATATTTTCTCCATATCTGTGGTTTTTATCTGTGGTTTTTATCTGTGGTTCAGGTTTTTAACAGTATCTTTGGAATAGCAGAAGTTAATAGCTTTCCCGAAGTCCGTAATAATTTTTCTTTTATGACTCTTTTAGTATGATGTTAGCTGCAGGATTTTTATGGATGAACTTTATCAAGATGAAGAAACTCCTTTTTATTCCTACTTTGTTAATAGTGGTTATCTTTGATGCACATTGAATTTTGCCAAATGCTTTTCTATCAAGATGATCGTATGGCTTTTTATCTACTTATTTTTAAATTTTTAAAAATTTAAATTCAATTTAATTATCACATAGTGTATTATTAGTTCTGGAGGCATAATTCAGTGATTCATCTGATGCATATGACTCCCAGTGCTCATTCCATCAAGTGTCCTCCCCAATGCCCAGTGGCCAGTTACCCATTGCCCCACTTGCCTCTCCTCCAGCAACCCTCAATTTGTTTCCTAGAGTTAAAAAGTCTCTTATGGTTTGTCTCCCTCTCTGTTTTCCTCTTATTTTATTTTTCCTTACTTCCCCTATGTTCATTTGTTTTGTTTCTTAAATTCCACATATGAGTGAAATCATACGACATTTGTCTTTCTCTGACCAACTTCTTTCACTTAGCATAATACCCTCTGGTTCCATTCACTTCTTGCAAATGGCAAGATTTCTTTCTTTTTGATGGCTGAGTAATAGTCCAGTGTGTGTGTGTGTGTGTGTGTGTGTCTGTGTGTGTGTGTGTGTGTGTGTACCCACAACATCCTCTTAATCCATTCATCTGTCAGTGGACATCTGGGCTCTTTCAATATGGCTTTTTATTTTTATATTCAATATATTGAATGACATTGATTGATTTGCAAAAGTTAAATGAACCTTGAATTCACAGGAAAAACTTCTCTCAGTTATGATATATTATTATTTTCATGTATTGCTATATTCAATATGGTAATATTTTTGGAGATTTTTTTTCATCTATGTTTATAAGGGATTTTGGTCTATAGTTTCTTTTCTCATAATATCTTTGTCTATTTTTGGTATTAGGATATAACTGGCATCATAGGATGAGTTTGGAGGTGTTTTCTCCTCTCCTATTTCCTGGTAGAATTTGTGTAGAATTGGTAACTATTTCTTCCTTAGATGGTAGAATTTACCTGTGATGCTCTCAGGTCCTGGAATTTTCTTTGCGGGAAAGTTTGTAACTACAAATTCAATTTCTTTAATTGCTATGGGCCCACTCCAGATATTTATTTCTTCTCAAGTAAATTTTGGTAGTTTGTGTCTTTTAAGAATTCTGTCTATTTGATTTAGAATGTTGAATTTTTGGACATAACGTTGTTTGGAATATTTCCTTATTATCCTGTTAATGGGTGTAAAATCAACAGCAATGATTTCCCTTTTTATTAGTGGTATTAATAATTTATGCCTTTTTTTCTTGAACAAGAAATTTATCGATTGATTGATCATTTAAATAAACCATTGGCATTTTTCACTGACTTTTTCTTGTTTTTCTGTATTCAGTTTCATTTATTTCTGCTCTTAATTTATTATTTCTTGTTTTGTGCTTTGCTCTGGTTTAGTTTGATATTTGTTTTCAGGTTTCTTAAGGTGAATACTTCAATCATTTGTTTGAGGCTCTTCTTTTTTCTTTTCTTTCTCTCTCTTTCTCTTTCTTTCTTTCTCTCTTTCTTTCTGGCCCTTCTTTTTTCTAGTATGAGTATTCAATGCTGCAATTTTCTCTTTAAGCCGCATCCCACAAATTCTGACATGTTGCATTTCCACTTCCTTAAGTTCAAAATATTTTTGAGTTCTTTGCAACTGACTTCTTTAACCCATGATTTAACCCATGACTTATCTAGAAGTGGTTTTTAAAATGTTCAGATACTAAGGGATTTTCCAACTATCTTTGTTCCATTTATATTTAATTTAATAAAGCTGCTTGAATTTGTGATTCTTTAATAACTTACAAGTTTGAACATGTTTTACTTATAATAAATACTGTGATAATATTAGGTAAATTTTATTGCAAGCTTACTCTGAGCCAGTGACTATTTTAAGTATGTTGTGTATATGAGCTCATCCATGTTCACAGGGATGCTCTAACGAGGCACTTTGTTCTCCTTTCTTTCCTCATCAGGATTTTGAGGCACATTGTGAGAAATTAGAGAATTCAGAATTCAGATCCAGGCAGGATGTTTTTGGAGCTTCAACTCCACACCATCTCCTGGTAGGGCCCCTTCTTTCTGTAATCAGGTTCTTTGCCCATTAAAAAGCATTGTATCCACTACTTTCCTATGAATTTGTAAAAACTTTGTAAGTTGAAAATATTACTTTTTGGAGATTTTTAATACACACTTGTCTGTTTATTGGTAATAAAAATAAGAAAGTTTATTCACTCCCCCCAAAGAAAATATTCCTCTTTGTCTCTCATATGTGTTAAAAGTTTTTTTTTTCCTGAGTTTTAAATGTGCTTTTACTCTTTCTTAACAACTAATGATCCTTTATATCTTATTCAGTGAGGTTTATATATCTTTTTTCTTGTGATTTATTCTAATACTTTTAGGCTTAGAAAATCTTTTGCGTTGCAAAAATTGGATCAAAGTTTACCCGTGTTTTCTTGCAGGTTTTTCCTTTTTCAGTTTTCTTTTTTTGGGGGGCACTTCTTTTACATCATATACAATGTGTACATGTATTTAAACATTAATTTAGAATTAATTTTCCTTATGGTAGGATCTATGGTAGCCTGCCCGAATAACTAGAGCCTCCTCCCAGGACCATTTAGAGTGGAATCTTTGCTCCCCGTGAACAGGAGTTTTTGAGCCCTTGCTTGGATATGGCAATAAATGACTTGGTAATGAATTCATTGACTGCACCATAATAAAAAATGGCAAGAGTCATAACAAGGAAGGTAAGATCATAGTAAAGAAGGTATGAGTTAAAATGCATTTCAACTTATATAACTGACCAAATAAATAGTTGGGAATGGATTCGCAATTTGGTTTGAACAAGAAAATAGCAAGAAAAAGACATTAGCTAAGGATGTGCTTTTTATAAAAAAAATTTGCATTCAATTAATTAACATATAGCACATTATTAGTTTCGGAAGTAGACTAAGGGATGTGTTTAAGATATAAATGAAGTAGTACATTTGTAAAAAAAAGAAAAGAACAAGAAATTATGAGACAAAATAGCAGAAATATAACAGGATATAACTGTAGAAAAGAACAAACCAGGAAGATTTTAACTGTGTTGCTAGCGAGTTTGACCTTAGCTACAGTGGAGGCTGGAAGGCAACGGAGTAGCATCTTTAAAGTGATAGGAGGAAAATACCTGCCAATCTATAACTCCTATTCCAAAGTGAGCAGAAAATAAAGATATTTCCAAACATAACAAGAAATTAACGCCCAGTGGCTCCCAATAAAAGAACTACAAAAGATATACTTAAGCCAAAAGAAAATAAAGTGTTTGGAATATAAAAAATAAGAATTAGCTCCCAAATTGATAAAATATTTGAACAAATTTAATGATCTATTGATGGGAGATTGAGTATTTTTGTGCTATTTTAAAGGCGAACATAAAACACTGCCCAAATATAACAATAGGGGGCTGGAAAACATGCTCAGTAATAAGTACAAGATGACTGAATTGTTTGTGTTGAGTTCAAAATACAGGATTCCTTTTGGGTTTGTAGGTGATAGGAACAATTAAGGATGCGAGCTAAAATATCAAAGTTAGAGCTAAATAATAAAAAAAAATTGAAATGTCCCAGAAATAGAAGGGAAAGAAAGAGAATGCAAAATTTTTATCACTACAAATAAGGCAGACAACAATAGGAAGAAATGCAAAGGGTATAATACCTCTGTCTGCCCTCATGTCTGCAGGTGTGGGAGCTGGCTTGCTTTTTGGGGTCTTGGGAGCTGGATATGGGAGAACATTTGCAGACATGCTACAAAACTGTAGTTCTTCTTGCTGCCAGTATCTCAAAAAGGCTTAATAAAGCAGCACATTTTCCCTCTACCCTAGTTGACCAGCCAGGGGAGGGGAATTCCAATAAACTAGGTAACCCCCAAATTGACCAATGTCTGCTTTTTAAAAGTCCCATTTTTTTAAGCTGCGAATCAGGAAGTCATTTGGCTATAGAACAAGGACATCACTCATGTCCCTTCTGTGCTTACCATAGCGATTCTCAATGGTTAACAATTTTGCCATTGACAGGTACTGTTTATTTTTATATTTCCCTGCCTTCTGAATTAATGATCCCACTGTAACATTAGCCAAACATTTCTGAGTGTGGTACTATAAAAATTACACAAATTCAACTTTATCCTTTTTTTTTTTTTTTAATCTGAGAAATTTTCAGTGCACTTCAGGATAACCAGAGATGTGTAACTCATAGTTTTTATGAAATTTGGGGCAATGGTTAATGTAAACATTTGGTTAACTCTGGTAATTGGGCTGAATGCTCTCTGACCTTGTTCCTCATGAGTCTGGAAATTGGGAGTGACTTTAACAGGGAGAAGAAAGAAAATCATAGGAGTCCCCTAGCCACTGTCCATCCTTAGGGCAGAAGAATTCAAAATGCAGGGCACACATGAAAAGACACTGAAGATCCAATTCAAGTCTGAACGGAGGACTTTACAATCACGGGCAGATAGTGGGACTATGTTCTTGTTTGTCTATAAGATGCTGGTGTAGAGCAAGCATCTTATAATATTTTTAAAGGGTGGAAATTGAAATCTTAACTGCAACATAACACAGATAAGCAAGAATATTTACTGAGTGACCAAGTGGTAGATTGTTATTACTGACTAATGAACTTTATCGATATCAGGTTATGTGGTTGGGTCTTGATATTTGGATGATATCCAATATCATCCAAATCCTGATAAAGAAGTTTACTGGGGCTTGTCAGAGATATGGACATAGCCTTTCGCAACGTAATTGTTCTGGGAAGAGATTTCCACACCTTAACGTTAATATAAAGGGTAGAAGTCGCACCAGCAGCCTCATCTGGCACCTTCTTCCCATCAGGCAAAATGAAAATCCTTGTGAGTATTTGTTTATGTTTCTTTATATTCTTGTGGTGGCTCTTGCAGAAAATGTTCAAATCCAATATGCCTTGGATTTCAGAAGTCTTAGATGAACACTGTACATGCTTCTAAGATTCTGTGGTGAATTAAATGTCTTTGGCAATGATAGTGTTAAATACGAAGTTGGATATTTATTGGTCTGTTGTCCATTTTCTGAGACATTTACTTTAAAATGCAAAGAAAACATTTTGGAAATATCTAGGGAATTTTAGTTTGGAGAATTCTTTTTTTTTTTTTTAAGATTTTATTTATTCATTTGAGAGACAGAGAAAGTGAGAGCGTGCATGAGAGTAGAGAAGGTCGGAGGCAGAAGCAGACTCCCCGTGGAGCTGGGAGCCCGATGTGGGACTCGATCCCGTAACTCAAGGATCATGACCTGAGCCAAAGGCCGTTGCTCAACCAACTGAGCCACCCAGGTGCCCCTAGTTTGGAGAGTTCTTAATAATAATTCCTTATTATCATGAGCTTGGGAAGGAATGTAGGCATTTGGGGACAACTGGATTTACTATTTAAAAGAGAAGGGGCAATTTTTTTGAAAAGGATAATAGCATCTGTCGTTTTCTAAGTGCATATAAGATTCTGTGCAAAACATAAATACTGTGATTTATTCACCTCAAAACTCTGTGAGCTGAGCAGTATTACCTCTGTCCTACCGGTATGGAGACTGAGGCAGAGAGGAATGTTATTTTCCCATGCCAGGAAATATGAGGTTTAGACTTGAAATGTACACATCGGCGGCCCCACTGGTAGGAGCAGTCACAGCACAGCGTTCCTGCCGTGCGGTCTCTCCTCCTGCCGATCCCAGTCCTGACCCCAGTCTCCCATGGCTCCACTCTGCAGTGCTCCACAAACAGAGGTCCGTGCTTTGACCTGGAATGGAACTCGTTCCCCCAGTGATCGATCCTCTATCCTCATTTAGTTGTTGAGGGAGAAAGCAAAATGATAAGTTCCTTCCCGTCAGGTGTTCAAGATTGTTGCTTAAAGAGTTCCATCTGCAAGGGGTCTCTTGATTTTCCAAGAGGAGATCTGTTGCTGAAACCTAATCTTGCAACCTTGGTGTATGATGGTGTTGGGCGGGTGGTTATTTGGGGGCCGGGGACACTTCCCGAGCTCTCTCGAACTGTATCACTATGGTGGTCAGTCCTCTCCCCATCTGTTCAAGCCTCTGTATTAGACCCATTAAATAGACTAGAGAGGAGCATCAGCGGTTACCGGAGCTGGCCTGGAGTCCGAGAAGGCGTGCTGCTGGAGTTGGAGATCTGCACGCGGGTCTTCGTCAAACACTTCTCCCCAGTCATCAGAGGAGAAATGTTACTGGTGATGGTTAGGAAAGTCGAAAAGTCCTCCTGACAGGTCTGAAAAATACCTGCCTTCCCGTAGACCCCCTCCACGAGCGGTTAGCAATGACAGTGCAGTACACAGCAGTGTTCAGAAAAGAGAACGCAAAACTGGGATCAACCCGTTGGATAAGACTCTTCACACAACTCTAACGAAATATCAGACCTGCGACAATGTCGGTCTCATGGCCTGTCAGCCTATCATTTGTCTGAGGGCCTCACTAAGGAGAATACAGAGGCTTTCCTTGATGTCAGCTTCGAAAGTTTGCCATGCCTCCAAGTATCCTATTTTCAGTTTCCCTTGGGAATCCATTGTATCTCATCACCATGAATCCCATTTGAATCTGTTTTACCCTCTCGGTCTCAAGGGAATTAGACACACACACACACACACACACACACACACACACACACACACATATATATATATATTTTTTTTTTTTTTTAAACCGTAAGACACAACTTCACTCCTGTAATCCAAATCCAAACCCCAGAGTCATACCAGGGTGTTCTCATAGTAAAAGGAGTCCTTCCTCACTGTTCACCTACTCCAGGTTGTTTCTGGCATAAGAGCTCGTGCTGCCTGGAAGATTATGATGTTGGAAGGGTTGGGGATGGGGCATAAAGGTGGAATCTGGTGTCTGACAAATAGCATGAAGTCAACAAATACCTTTCAAATGAGGGAATGTGTGTTTCACATCTGGGAAATGGACTGTTGACTGCCCATGACCACCCACCTGTGTCTCTAGGTGTATATTTTCTGAGATACTTGTGTTGTCCTATCCAGTGTCTCCATAAGTCCCCATCCTCAATGACTGTCCTGTAGAGAATGGATGCAACTGGTCTGTTTTTCAGGTGGCATTTCTGGCGTTGGCCATCTTTGGGACACAATCTCATGGATATGAGGTAAGCTGGCTCGCTATGGACTTTATACCCTGGAGTTACTGGCAGGGGAAAAGGAAGATACAACAAGATCATCTATCTAGAGGACTGTAGAGAGCCCATATGCCCTATTTGGGATGGAATCCCAGAAATAACCAATAATGTAAACAATAAGTTTGGTTCTTTCTTTCTAAACTGCATTGCCCTAAAAAATGCAACCCATTGTTTTGAAATGTGGTCAATTTCATTTCCTTTGTGATGTCATTGCTTCTCCTGTATAGAATATAGTAAACCATGAAGAAGAGCTTCACGTTCTTATTTTAGCATGGGTTTTTGGTCTGCGATGCCAGGGAGGAGGCTTCAGACTTTAGTCTCTTGTTCATAGCAAGTGGAGGGCTTCATTTCGTTGGGAGGGTTGTCTTTCCAGTGCATAGGACTTATGGAAAAACCATTGTCTTTATTGTTAATTTAGGTTTATAACATCATCAGCCCAAGCAACAATGGTGGCAGTGTTCAGCAGACAGTGACAATCGACAATCAAAAAAATATTGCCATCATTAACATCCATGCAGGTTCATGCTCCTCTACCACGGTTTTTGACTATAAACATGTAAGCCACAAGGGAATTTTTATATTCTTCATGACCGGGCTTCTAAAGGGTGAAGGGCCAGCCATTTACTTTGCATTTGAATTCCAAGAACTATCCTTGTAATTCTTCCAGAATTCTCTTACTTTTGCTTTCCTTAAAAAAAAAAATTTATTTATTTATATTAGAAAGAGAGTGTGCATTTGAGGAGAGGGAGGGGCAGAGGGAGAGAGAGAACCTCAAGCAGACTCTGAGCTAAGCTCAGGTTCGGGCTGGGGGCTCGATCTCATGACCCTGAGATCATAACCTGAGCTGAAAGCAGGAGTGGGACACTTAACTGACTGAGCCACCTAGGTTTCCCAAACAAAACCATTTCTAAGAAAAATGTGTAACAGGTAACATACACATCTGCTTGATCTTTTGAGGTGGCAATTGAAAGCATCATGATAATTGCCTCACTACAGGCTCAGAAAGTGTCTAGAAGAGGGAACCAAAACCCAGAGCCTAGCCTGGCACACAGGCTCTCAAAAGTATTCGCTGAATGAACTAGGGCTTCTCATAGAAAAACTCGTGCAGAAAAAGAGTGATTATGGAATCAACAATCACAGAAGAGCAGAAATCCAAAACAACTGCACCTAATTAACTATATAAGTAGGATTTGCAATAACAACTATACCTAATTAACTATACAAGTAGGATATGCAATAAATCATACTTCCTCTGGAAGAGGGCAAGTATGTTAACCAAAAACTCCAAACTCTTTCCAAGTTTCAGTTACCAGTATTAACAATAAGTCTCAGAGACCTGCTCAGAAAAGTTATTTGGTCCTTTATCCATTTATTTGTTTGTTTTCCATTTTTTCCATCTGATTAGGAGGATGCTTTTACTGTGGGACAGAGCTACGCACTGTGGATATAAGTATGTAGCAGTCCATCTCACTGGACATTTGAATGTGCTTTCTGTCTCCTTTTCTTGTAGGAACTCCTCACGTGTCTCCTCCCCATTGGCATCGGGAGTTCTAGGACACCTCTGAAAACACAGAATTTTTGAAAGATACGGTTTTAAAGGAAGTCGTGCTGAAATGGTTTTTTAAAGCAGATTTCAGGGAAGTCCCCCAAGAGTCGTAAAAAAAAAAACCAAACCCAGAGCGGTGAGGACTCGGTTTAAGCCCCTTCCACAGCCGTCAGGCTTTGCCTCGGGTTATTTTTGAATTTTAGGAACTGGCAACTTGTGAGAATTGAAAAATGGGAACTAAAAGAGGGTTTTGAATGAAATACAGCCTCACAGACTATATAATCATTTGGAACTCTGTAGAGAAAATTCCATTCCGGATGAAGGTTAGGTGACCTCCGCTTCCATCTGGCTCCATAGATCTCCCTTCCCCCACCATTGCTATTTCCATCCCACCTTCCTCCAACCCAGCCCCCTCCAGCCAGCTAGGGTTTGAGACAGAGAAGATGGTAAAGGAGAGAAGAATGGATGAAAGGTGTGTGTGTGTTGGTGATGAGGGTAAGCATGCCCCTTGAAGGGGAGTTTCTCAAGCAGCACTGTCCAGTAGAAATTTCTACAGTGCTGGAAATGCTCTATATCTGTGTTTTCCAACAGACAAGCTACTGGCCACTTGTGGCCACAGAGCACCTGAATTGTGTGAGAGATGTTTTATATTTTACTTAATTTGAATTTAAATTTAAATAGCACATGTGGCTGGGAATGAACATATTGGAAAGCACAGTTCTAAAGAATACTGTATTTACCCAAAATTGAGGAAAAGGCAGAACAAAATCAATAGAAAGAGACAGACAGGGGCACCTGGGTGGTTCAGGTGTGAAGCGTCAGCCTTCGGCTCAGGTTATGATCCCAGGGTCCTGGAATCAAGTCCCATATCCGTCTCCCTGCTCAGGGGAAAGCCTGCTTCTCCCTCTCCTGCTCTCTCTGCTTGTGTTCCTTCTCTCGCTGTCTCTCCCTGTCAAATAAATAAATAAAATCTTAGAGAGAGCGCTGCTGCTGCTTAATTGTTCAAATGCGACGCTACAGGCCCTGATTGCAAAACATGAGAAGTGGGGCACAAATCGTGGGTTTGTACAACCTCGGAGATGGAAACATCAAACCAAAAAGTAAAACTATGATGTAAAAGAAAAATGGGTAGAGTGGATGGCGACTGAAAAGCGGCTACGTGCACTCACTGTGCATGCTCGAGGCTTTCCTCAATGAGCCTCAAACGTCCTCCCCACCAGTTCCAAACCGGGGAGCCAGGCAGGCCAGTAACTGTGTTCTTGCCGCCTCAGGGCTACATCGCAGCCCGGGTGCTCTCCCGAAGAGCCTGCTACATCCTGAAGATGGACCATAAGGCCATCCCTGCTCTGGACGAATTGAAACGATACATCTATGAGAAACAGGTGATTCTGCAGTATTCTTCCCCATTCCCTGTTCCTTTGCCCGGGAAAACTGGTGCCTACAGAGAAAAGACGAGGGTAAGGGAGAAGAGAATAATCTTACATCTTATCCTGGATATGTACTCTCCACCCATTAAAATGTTTTCTCCTTTATTGATTTCGCTTAGCTTGATTTTTACCATCCAGCCCCCAATCCGAGCACTTATAATAAGTTCCACTGTTTTTCTGGAAAGGACTGAACAGCAGGGCTCTCAGAAATAGTGACTGGCAGAAAAACGAGCGAAGTCGTGACAGTCTGCAACACAAAGGTGCAAAGAAACAACAGGGGACAGGGAGAATAAACAAACACAGTACAAGGCTCGGATCGTGGTGTTTCATTCCCCCCCTCCCCCCCGTAACTTCCCATCGGTGCCCCCTCTGCTGTGGGAGTCACCCTCCCTAGGTTTCACTGCCACCAGCAGGGATATAACATTGGTAATAACGAGGCTTCCCTGCAGACCAAGTGCTCAGAAGGAGATGGTGTCCCGAGATTCCCGACGGGTTTCTGCTTAATAATATGAAAAAGAAAAAGTCAGCTTAGAATAAGGGACATCAGGTTACGTCAACCTACTTTATCCTACCCCCCTCTCTTCTGCTGCTCTAGGCCATGAAGAACATGTACTCGGACAAATACTTCTGGGTCAAGTACAACCCCCTGCAGTCCCTGTTCATGCACATAGACTGGTTCCTGTTCGGCTCCCCCATCAGGCAGCTCTGCAGTCACGTCCCCCTGTACAAGGGGGAAGTGGTTGACAAGATAAGTGAGTACCAGTAAATTATTCCTTCACCAAGTATTTCCAGAAAGCTCCCCCGTGCGGGGCATTCCGCTTGGGGTTGTGCGAAATACAGGTAGACGTGAAACAGGACTCATTTCAGTTGAGTTCGGAAACTAAATACCTACCCTGTGTGGAAATCCTGCGAAAGGTACAGCAATGAATAAAACTCTGCCCTGAGGAGCGCGCCCTCTGGTGGAGGAGTTGATGGGTTAACACGGGGATGAAATTTTCAGACGTCCCCAGTGCCGAGGAAAAACTGTTGGATTTCCTACTGTGCCTCGTGCTGCCGGGTGTTAATAATACAGGACTGTATACTCGAAAGTTACTGGGAGGAGATCCTAAGCATTCTTACCAAGCACATCCACGAAAGAATTACTCGCGTTAACTGTGTGCAGTGATGGATGTGTTCTATCTTGGTAATCATTCTACAACGTGTGTGTATATCACATCATCCCGGTATACACTTGAAATGTGTACAAATCCATCTGTCGATTATTCTTCAAAACAGTTTTAAAAACTATTTTCAGAATCTAGGATAGAATGAGTCTGAGAAAGAGCAAGCAAAGTGCACTGATGGACAAGGAAAAAAGCCTTGAGTCTCCCAGCTAGCATATATCATTGCAGTCATCACTGGTATTTTTATGCAAAGTTTCCAAATACGGGAGAGTAGCCAGAGGGAAAGAGGGGCCAGGCCACAGATGGCGAACGCAACAAAATAAATTCCCCAGAGTAGTGGAAGAAGGTAAGAGACAAAAGAAAATAATGAGAATTTATCACATTTTTACAGTCTAGAAAAAAATTTTAAGATATTTTTCTTTTAGCAGGGTCATTAGTACTTATGAGTAAAAGCACACAGGCAGGTCACCCATCAGAATGTCAGAGCATCAGTCGAATAGAGCCAGACAGCACTTCTAGAAGTTGTCAGGTTTTTTTTTTTTCTTTAACATTTTATGTATTTATTTGAGAGATAGCACACAAGAGTGTTGGGGGAAGGACAGCGGGGAGAGGGAAAAGCAGAATCCCCCACTGAGCAGGGAGCCCAAGGTACGGGAGGGCTCCATCCTGGGATCATGACCTGAGCCCCGAGCCAAAGGCTGACGCTTAACTGACTGAGCCGCCCAGGCACCCCTAGGAGTTGTCAGTCTCACTTAAGCCAACGCATCATTACCCTTTGCAATACAAGGGTAGCTAAAAACTTGGGTAACGGAGAATTACATGTACAATCCCTCGTCAAGACATTAACGAGAAGGCATGGGTTTACTGCATTCTAATAATGTGTTTCTCAATGCTCCTTCACAAATGTGTCCTCTTTTCAGATAACGTCGGTGCTGGCTCCTGCTCAAAGGTCGGACTCCTGGGCATCTTTGGACTCTCCATCTGCGCAGGTGTGAGCGCTTAGGCTTAGACATCAGCGCGCCGCCCCCCCCCCGCCCCCCATCCTGGGCGTCCTCTTTCTAAGACTCGCACCCTTGGTTTCCACTCAGCAGCCAAATTAAGTTCTTCCCCAGGGCCCCAGCTAATGTTGAGACTCAGTGGTAAAACATAAATGCTATATCTACAGATCTCTGGGTGTTTGCTTTTTTTGGGTAAACAACAAAGGGAAGCCAAACCATGTTGACATCAACATCTAGAAGGCAGGAATTGGCCAGGATTTCAAGTGAAGTACATAAGGTGTGAAACTTCGCAGATGATAAGGCTGAGTCATTACAGGGTGGTCAGCGGGGTGCGAGTGCGAGTCTTGTCTCCACCAAACCAGCTGCCCACCTGTCGCCCAAAATGAAGGGGATTCAGAGGACACTTGTCTTGATGAGTACCGGGAAATGTATAGAATTGTTGAATCATGACCATTGTACCCCTGAAGCTAATATAACGTGGAACTTTAATTATACTCGACTAAGGAAGTAATAAAATAAAATTCTAATTAAAAATAAAACAGACACAACCCCTGGCTCAGGTGGTGGCCCCCACTGCTGAGGGGGGTGGAAGTTGATGTTCTCTTAGTGAACAACTTGAGGCCTCAGGTGATGGAAACTATCCCCTCTGACAAGGCACCCAGTCTGGAGGGCCGGTCACCATGCCTTTTAGAAAACGCCTTTTAGCTCATCAAAGCACTAGTCTCAACCTTAATAAATACTATTATAATATATTTTGTCTTGGGGTGAGGGGAGAGATTGTGGGGAGCACCCATCACCCAGGAAAGATGAACCTTCCTGAAAATCTTGACCGGAGTGAAAAACTAACTGGGAACGCCAAGTCAATCTAAAAAAGGAAAACCGTTTCCAATATTCCAAATAAATTGTGTAACGTGGGCACAGTCCCAGATCATAGAGCTGGTTCTCCTGTGGACTGGTCAGCTGGGTGCAAGGTCAGAACATAGAGGAATGACTTTAACAAGAATTTCTGTTACCAGAAATTTCTCTCCTATTCCTAACACTGTACATCTACTTCATAATAACCATTAATATATTTAAAACACTTCACCGTGTGCTCAGCACTGGGATAGGTATGCTGACAAAACTCCCATTGTCAAGAAAATTATTTTCTCGCTGGGGAAGTGAGACATTTACGTGAAAACATTTGCTGGCGATGGTAGAGAGTGTATAATAACTTGCCAAATGATAGAGTGTACTAACTGGGACCTTGGTGTTTGCAAGGGATAGAACCCAAAATCAAATTAACTGAGGCAAGAAGGGTGGTACTTATTGCCTCCTCTTGCCATAGAAAGATGGGGATATTCTGGTCTCGGGTGGCTAGACCTAGGTGCCTGAAGGTGGCCAGACTCCTGTCCCACTCCAGGCTCTCCTTCTCTCCGTGTGTCAGCTTCAGAATCTTTGGGTCAGCTTTCTCGGGGAGGATAGAAACACCACCACTGTGAGCCCCAAGGTCCCCATTTTCCCAGCATCCTCATCAGAGGGGAAGGGACTCCTCTTCATTCTAATTTCAATTCGTTCTAATTTACAAATCTTTGGAAAGGCTCCAGATTGAATCCCCTGGGGCACATTCTTACTCCCTGAGGCCAAGACTGGTGGGGGTATGGTGGGTGGAGGGAGTGCTATGATGGCAACCTCCTTTGGAATTTACCTCTTAGAGCTGTGTTATCCTCTTTAATTATTACGTTAGTCCCTTTTTTCAAAAGCAGAACTTAGAGTTCTGCTTTTTCCTGACTCTGCTATCATTACATCGGTTAACCCCGCTCAGTGTCACACTGAATATCTATCAGAGGCGGCAGGTGGAGTGGGCCAGCCCAGGCCTGAAAGGAATGTGTCCACAGGAAGTTATGAGGCAGCTGGGGCTCCATTAAACCGTCTTCAGAAGGAGCTCCTTCCTCAGGGCTGGGCGAGGGAGGACACCAACTGTTTCCGTTTTCTGTATGCCTGGAGATATTTTCTAATTTTCCCTTTGACTTCTCTTTGACCCAGTGGTCAGTCATCAAGAGTGTGCTGTTTCACTTCCATGTACTTGTGAGTTTTCCTGTCTTCCTTTTGTGAGTGACTTTTAGTTTCACTCCACTGGGGTTGGAAAAGGTACTTGGAATGATTCTTCAATTTGTAAAGACGTGTTGTGTAGCCTAACATATGATCCCTCCTGGAGAATGTTCCTTGTGAGCTTGAGAAGAATCTGCATTCTGTTGTCGTTGGATGGAGTGTTCTGTGTAGCTCTGTGAGGTCTGTTTGGTCATAGCGTTATTCAAATCTGCTGTCGTCTTATTGATTTTCTGCCTGGATGATCTAGCCATTATTGAAAGCGGGGTATCAAAGTTTCCCACTATCTTTGTACTGCTATCCATTTCTCTCCTCAGATCTCCCCAGATTTATATTTTATATTTAGGTTCTCTGATGTTGAGTGCACGTATATTTATAATTATTATATCCTCCTGGGGAACTGACCCTTTTATCATTATGTAATGACCTTCTTTTCTCTTGTGACAGTTTTTTACTAAAAGTCTACTCTGTCTGATATAAGTACAGCCACCTCTAGTCTATTTTAGGTACAATTTGCATGGATTATCTTTGTCCATCCCTTCATCTTTAGCTTATGTGTGTGCCCTTAAAGCTAAAAGGAGCCTCTTATAGATAGCATGTGGTTGGATTTTTTTTTTTTTTTGGACCAACTTATTTACCCTGTATTTTTTTTATTGGGGTATCAACTCTGTTAAGTTCCTGTACGCCCAAGCATCCACCTTCTCTAGGCCATCATGAAGGGAGGGGCAAGTCTGGACCCAACACAACAAAGCATCAAGGATGCTAGTAGAGCAGATCTAACTACTGGAATTCGCCTGAGAGGGTAAGTCTTGTAGTGACTTACCACTAAGTAAGACTTACACTGACATTTCATTCCTCCCAGTAAATGATACGTCATATGGACTCATTTGGTCATCTTGAGGTAGAACTAAATGTAATTTGTTCATTCAGAACTCCCAGGATTCGAGTATGTGAGCCCAAACAAGTACTTTATTATGCAAATTCTTTGTTTGGACAATGGTTTGAATGAATCTCAGCATCGGTTGACCCAAACATAATAAATATAAATTGGTGAACTAAAAAAAATATTGAGACTTCTAGCTTCTGAAAATGATGAATTCGCCTATAACAGACTAACCTTGCTGACATAACAATGACAAATCTGGACAAAATGTTGGAAAAAAATAAGTGTTTGAAGGCATTGGAGAGTGACCCAAACAAAGCAGGCAGAAGCTAAAGAGATAAGATCTTTGAAAGAAATGTTCATCATCTATTGTTGATCAGAGTTTTCCAATATTACCTGACAAAAAAATCCACTGAGAACTCATTCCGCACTTTTTCCCTCTTCCCCAGCCCCCCTTGCCTGCTGACACAACCTCTTTATTCAAGAGGCAGCTAAAAGGCAGCCAGGAGGGCCGAGGTTGAGAAGACCTGGGCTACATCCATCTTATTTCCCTTAAGAAGATAGCGTAGAGTGGGCTTCCTCGGTCTGTGACTGGTCTTTGGGTGGCCGAATGACCGTAGTTCTGGTCAAGGAGATCTAAGTGGTCAAGGAGATCTTTGCTAAATGTGACTTCCAAGAAGGGTCTTTCCTTCCCAATACAGAAGAACAGACTCAGCAAGCGTGCAAGCCTGTCCTCTGCTCTCCTAGTAGTCTTCCTTCAGCTCAGACATGACGCTGATGCCGCGAGAAGCATCTGCTATTTGGGGACCACCAGGCAACAACCCTGGAGAGGCACAGTTCAGGAAAGAGAGCTCGAGAGCGCCTGATTGCATCATTCTAGAGCAGCTCCAGCTGGGACCATCTTTCCCCGGATTCATCGGATACAGAGCAAAGTCCCTCTGTTTGAGTCGCTATGACTGTGTTCTTATTTGCAGCTCAAAGCGTTCCTTACACATACACCTGAAAGAGGCAGAGTTAATCCACTTGGCAAACCTATCCCCCCACTTATCCCGCCCGGATGTGGGCCCACCTCAGCACCAGGGCCGGCGCTCTGCTCCCTGCATGACTCCTTTGGAAATTCTAGGTTCACCACAATCCCTGCACTCACACCACACTCACCGGATGCTATGCACTTCTCATAGAATGACTGAGAAAAAACGGTTACTGGGAGCCCACCGTCTAGCTCTGCCTACCCGCTCTTCCTTCTGTTAGTCCAGAACCCTGTCCCCAGGGGCTCCCTCAGCTCCATGGCAAAGTGTGAGGGCTGCAGCAACTCTTTTTGCAAAGGACACACACAGGAACCCAATCAAGTGCTTCTCGGGGTTCCAGGGTCTGGGTCTACCCCGTATAAGGAGGTAGGCCCATCTCCTCAGCGCGCTTCTAACTGCAAGGGAGGACGCTCTGGCGATAGCAGGGGTCCCGCCTGCTCGCGCCGTAGCATGTGAGCTAGTGAAGCCAACCCCTGGGAATCCGGCCCTCATGCTTTTAATGAGGCAGCCCCCCTCTCGACCTTTCTCTGCTGCCTCCGTAAGGGCGCCGTCTTAGACACATATTACAATGGCCAACCGTCCTTTTCTCTCGTTAATGACCTCCATCACCCTCATTTTCCTCCTGTTTGACCCAATTCGGTTGTCTCGATAGGGAGGATCCTGGGAGTAGTTGCCGGCCTGTGACAGACTGATGTGGGCCCCCACTCCAATGGTCCTGCCCAGAGTGTGATTTTTGCCAAGAGATCTTCGGAATACTCTACTACTGGCCTTCTCCACTCCCCTGGGACCAGGGTGTGGGTGGGCATTGCCAGGGAGTAGCTGAAAGGAACTTTCTGGGGGTGTTGGGAACATTCTACATCTTTATAGGTCCCAGCTCCAGTTACTCTTTGTGTAAATATGCATGGAGCCGTGGGTTGAAAATCTCACACCCTACTGTATATTACACCCCACCAAAAATGTCTATAGATTTTGCTAGAATTTGTAACGCAGTTGAATACAGGCTCAGGGACAGCTGGTTCTTCCCTAGGCTGCAGAGAAGGATAATGGCAAGAGTTAGGAGGGTTGCTGACCAGGTTGGAAGGGCAGCAAAGGGACAAGACTGTTCCCCTAAAAGGAATTCTGCAAGACGAGTGTCACTCCCAACGCGGGAGGCCAGGCACTTGACCTCTGTCTTGGACCTCTTCTCTCTGAGGAGCACCTCGAGGGTAAGGGTGGAAGTTTTGCAAGACTCTCAGCGATTTTTTGGAGGGAGCATTTTGTGTGGTCCCAGCTGGGATTTAGTCATGACAGAGGACTTCTGGTGGTCCCTTCCCCTTGACTGTTTGCAGGAGGCTGGGGACAAAGCCCAGGGAGAGCTCAAGCTCAGGAAAGTGGGAGCTGGGCCTTGCTCCAACCCAACGACAAATCCCAGGATGGGGGAAGCAATGTCGAGCACATTGTGAGGTCTCACACTCAGATTTGTCCCCAGCTGTCCCCAGTGGGCTCATACTGGGGGCCTCAGGGTGGTGAGTGGGGACTGGGAGTAGAAACCACAGAAGTGACGGAAGGGAAAGCCTTTTCTCAGTAGTTTCTCTAAGAAAGCGGACGCTGCAGCAACGTGAATGGCGGACACCAAAGAACGGGAGACTCACTCCTGATCTCTGCGTGGAGCCTGGAGGGCCTGTGCTCCTCTGACCCCCAAAAGCTCCCCACGGGCATGTCTTCCCCGGACAGCACACAGCAGGCAGTAGATATGGCCCAGCCGATGACACTGGGGGCTGTGGGTTCCCAGACCCCTTCTCCCGGTTCTCAGAGGTCAGGGACAGCAGGCACCCCAAGAGAGGGAAAACAAAAAAGAAAGAAAGGAAATAGATTTCCCTGCTTGGAAGATCAATGGGCCAGTTTTAGCCACTTCTTAGGTGCTTCCAGAGAGGCCCAGAAACCAGGACAATGGACTTAGCAAGAAGGTCGAGTTCTTGGAGCACAAGTGGGTTCAAGTGACAGACTGATGTTAGTGTGACCCTATTTAAACCAGAAGGCTGGTGGCCTTGAGAAACCTGTAACAGGCTTGGGTCCGGGACGCTGGGTGGGATTCCATATGGTGAGCTTCTTGGGCTGCTGGATTGGGTGACCTCCAAGGACAAACATGACAGGGGTCACCAGCACAGTGGGGCTGGAGAGGAGAGGTTAATCTGTGGAAAGAGAACTCTCACCCCACACCCCGTCTCCAGGCACCTTGATCTTGGACTTCCCAGTCTTCAGAACTGTGGGAAATAAATGAGTGCTGTTTCTAAGCCCCCAGCCCATGGAATTTTTGAATTTTGCCCCCCTCTACTCCCCAGTGCCGAATCCTAAAGGACGGAAATCCAGGTGCACCCGTGGAAATTCTTCATAAGGTGAGGACTGAGCTTGTAAGTCGAAGGACCAAGGTCTACCTTGACAACAAGCCTTATTGGGGCTAAAGGACTGTGCTTGCTGGGTCTCGGGACAGAGCTGGGAGAGCCCGGGCCCTGCTGCGGGATCTACTCAGGGGCTCTGGTTGGCCTGTCACATGGGATGGTTCAGCCCTGTGTCTAAGCACAATAGCCCCACCATCCTTACCCTCGACAGGCCACAGGGAACCAAATCCACAGGTTCAGAGCCTCTGGCCTGCTCCTCCAGACCCTGTGTAAGCCCAGTTAGAGGTTTCACTGGGGTGGACTGTGGGGGACCACGCCAGCTCATGCCTCCGCCGGGCTGGCACTCAGCTCTGCCACCTGCAGATTGAGGCTGAGACCACGCAGACCCCCACCCCCCACCCTCCAGTCCCACCCTCTTCAAGTGCTCCAAGCAGGACTCCTGGGTGGCTCGGTCGGTTAAGTGCCAGACTCTTGATTTCAGCTCAGGTCATGATCTCAAGGTCATGAGATGGAGCCCCTCACTGGGCCCTGCGCTGGGTGTGGAGCCTGCTTGAGATCCTTTCTCTCCCCCTCCCTCTCCCTCTGCCTCTCCCTTCCCTCTTTTTTTTTTTTTTAAGATTTTATTTATTTATTTGACACAGAGAGAGAGAGAGATGACAAGTAGGCACAGAGGCAGGCAGAGAGAGGGGGGAAGCAGGCTCCCTGCTGAGCAGAGAGCCCGATGCGGGGCTCGATCCCAGGACCCTGAGATCAGGACCTGAGCCGAAGGCAGAGGCTTTAACCCACTGAGCCACCCAGGTGCTCCCCGCCTTCCCTGTTAAAAGAAAAAAAAAAAAGCGCTTTGAACTTGGACTCCATCTTCTGTGGACATCTGTCTGTACCCCCGACAGACCTTGCTCCTTAATTCTTGTTCCTGAGGTGAGGGGAGCCCCAGATGTCCTGTGTGTGGGCGGGGCTGTCTCTGTCCGTCCCAGCTGTGGGAATGGACAGCTGAAGTGCCAGGGCTAAGCAATCAGCTCCCTTATTTATCTGTAACAGAGAGAAGTGCCTGCAAGTTACCATTGGGGGTGGGGGGTTAGACCAGTTCCCAAGAGAGCTCTGGGGGGCCTCACTTCACCTGAATTCTGCCCACCTCCTCCGGCAGGGTGGGGGGGTTCATGGTGGAGTCTGGGCCACCCCAGCAAATAGGCTTCCACAGAATCTCATCCCCAGAGATGGAGATGTGGTCCCAGACCTAATGGCGTGAGCCTACACTGTGTACTATCTTCCTGAATTCTCCAAGGAGAGCAGTGCAGGCGGGGGTAGGGGTGGGGGGAGGGGGGGACTGGATCCCCTGGATGGACGGGTGAGGCAAGAAACTGTACTGTTCCATCCTGGAGGGAGAAAGCGTACCCAATTTTCCAGATGACGAGGCTGGATCTGGGGTTGAAAGGAAGAAGGTGGAGGACGAAAGGAGCAGCTTCTGGTTGGCAGAGTCGGGGCCCCTGAGGGCTGGTGTCAGGCCAACGGCCCCCACCGGGCGGGTCAGACTCACGTGGCCACTCTGGAGGCTCAGAACCCAGGGATCTCACCACAGATGGAGAGTCCCATAAAGTACCAGAGTCTTGGCACCACAGAACAGGAAGCAGGGTCAATCGCCAGTGCGGTAACTTTTTTTTAAAATAAAGATTTTATTTACTTATTTATCTGAGAGAGAGACAGAGACAGAGACAGAGATAGTGACAGAGAGCATGAGTGGGGAGGAGAGGGAGAAGCAGATTCCCCACTGAGCAGGGAGCCCGATACGGGGCTCGATCCCAGGACCCTGGGATCATGACCTCAGCCGAAGGCAGACGCTTAACTGACTGAAAGAGAAGCATTTTACTGATAAAGATCATTTAATTGCCTTAAGACCCCAAAGCAGTATGGATATATTTTGAGTTGCTCTTAAATCAGATGAGGTGATCAGAATAGATCTACTATCAGGAGACTGTGGGACTAAATTGGAAGAACTCCCCTGTGCTGCCATAAATGGCCTCACATCCCCTCTTTCTATTTCTTTCACTGACCTTTAATCACCTTCCTTGACCCCCTCACCCCAGCCCCTCAAGTTCTCCCTGTTCTACTGGATCCTCCTATTATGAAGAAGACTGGTTCATGGGGCTAAAGCATACTAAGATGTAAGTGATGGGCAATGGCCTAATGGGAAGAGGTTACCAACTATCTCTAGAAAAGCAGGTGAATGTTGAGGTCTTATCTGGTAGCTTCCCAAGTTAGTCACCCCTGATCTCCCACCATGGTCCCAGCAGGAATGGTAACCACTGAAACATTCCTTCCCCAGGGTGATCTATTATTAGGGTCCCGGGCAGCATAGAAAGAAGAGGACCAAAACCCCTAAAGCAATGGCCTCTAATGGGATGGTGATGAATCTGTGGGTCAGGTGAGGATATCCACCAACTGTCAGTCCCACCAAGGAGAGGGCTGTCCTTGACCTTCCGGGAAAGCTAAGTTAATTCTGCCTCTTGTTCTCAATGAGCCCTGGTGTCAGGAAGTGATCTCTGCTAGAGAAAGAAATACATCCCAGGCTACGTTATTTTTCTATCCAGTAGCAAAGAAGTAGAACAGACCACAAAATGCTCATTAGAATTTGCCAATGACCTAAAAATCATACTGCGTTTTTTGTCTCACCCATGGCCTTGGCTTTCTGGTTAAGTTATTAACCACCTTCTTTCTGCTGCGGGGGAAAGTAGGTAGGGATCTCTTGGCACGTGTGCTTGATGGGGATTCCACACTGGGCTAAGTTCTTGACTTGGCTCAATAGAGAATACAGTGTAGGTCAGGCCGCAAGTGGATGGATAATGCTTTTTAAAGCCCGGAAGAAGTGGCATTTCAAAATGGCGGGGCAGTATACAGGAGTGGTACAGCAAGGAGGAAGAGAAAGCAACATAATCCAAGGCACCGAGAGGATGCAGTTTACAAAAATAGCTGTGAACTCAAACTTGGTTGTTTCCTCTCTAGCTGCAATATCCAATCTGGCCACAAGGTGGCAACCTTACCCTAGGAAAGAAAATCTCCGCTTGTGCCTGCGTGTCCTTGTGACCCAGGCTCCGCTCCTTTTACCCTTAATCTCTCAACTTTTCTAGCCTCCAAAGCTTTTCTCATCTCTAACAATAACATAGAGTGGGTTTGAATTGTTTTGCATTTATATTATATTTTTGCTTGCTATAAATCAAAGGAGCGGAATAGTTCCTCTCTTTAAAAAAATTGACAATTTTTTTTTAGGTAGACTTAAACACCTCACTACAAAACCAGCATTTTAGAAATGACAAAAAAATTCTACAAAAGATTTTTTTTTAATGTGACTTGAAGTGCATTTTTTTTTTCCTCTCAAGAATCGGAGACCCTTCCTGCTATGGAAGTTCATGCTGCCCAAATGTGCTGGCCAGGTTACTTAAGCAAGTGACTACAGATTTCAGAGATTTGCCAAGGACTTTTTACTAATGTTTAATTGATTTGACTACCCTTGCCATTTAGGAAACTGAGAGGGAGAGAGCTTCAGCACTCCTGGGCTTATTTTCAACCAATGGATAAAATGTGTGTGTATATGTTTGGAGAGTGTGCCGGGGAGGAGAAATGGCACGGGGAGCCATTTCTATTAGTTCCCTCCAGCGTTTGCATTTAACATCTTAGGCTCACTAATGTGTAGCTCACACCCTTTTGGTGTACACCGAAATTACGTCATGGCATGGAGTTCTCATCGATCCAATTACGGTTTGACTTAAGTGAATCAAGGGCCTTTGCACGACGGTGGGATTTCATGGGCGTTAAGAACGGAGCATGTGCAGACCTCCCCCATGTGTCCAGCATCCTGCCCGCAGGTCGGGATACCTGGCGGGAGAGCACGGAACACGGAGGGGACCACAGTGAGCTGGTGGTTCGGAGCCTCGGCGGCCAAAGTTGAGAATGCAGCCTGGTCCACCTTGGCCGGGACTTAGGCCGTCCTGCCAAGCAGCTTAGCCGCCGACGGGGTCTTAAAGCAAAACAGCAGATCCATGTCTTTGGCTCAGTCATGATACTAGTGGACTTGTACTCGCCATCAGCACTGGCACGTGGCTGTTCTGTGGACTGTGACACAGAGCCCTGGACAGAGTGTGGCCCCGCGAGAGGACCAGCAACAGGATTGGGAGAGCACACGGAACTCTGCTGCCCCTGGGGCCTGTGGCTTTGTCCTCCTGCCGCGGGACTGGAGGGACTGCGCTGGGGCGTGGTGGGGGTGGGGTGTCAGCACCTGTTCTGCCACCGAGCAGCCTTCATGGTTCTTGGCCGTCTCTGTGAGCCTCAGTTTCCCCAACTGGGAAGCAGGAATTTGGGACCCTCTCCTACAAGCCTGTTGTGAGGATGAGGGCATCCCTCCATTCATCCTGGAATTTGGGATCTGCCCTTCTGGGATAATGACTGATCAGGCCCCACTTGGCTCCTGTGACCTCTTCCCTGGCTGCCTCAGTTTCCCTGGAGGTCGCCTCTATCCTTTCTTTTGTTTTCCCTGGACCCAGACCCAAATATTTTCTCCAAAGCAGGCACTTCTGGGACTACATTTCCTGAGCAGATACAACCTTCTAGCAAACATTATCTTGCTACTTCTTAAATCCTTCATGAATATGTCCAAAAATATTAAACTTAAGTCAAGATTTTGGTACAAGCATATTGATCTGGCTAACTTTCAGGAACCTACCAATCAGCAGTCTGATTGGTGCAGAATCTTGGAAGATCTGACTTATGAGATGACATAGCCAAGCCTTTTGGCTTTTGGAGTGTTGACCTTTTGGAGTGTCTTTGGGCTCTACGAGGCGTAACTTTGGCAAAGTTGCTTTTTTTGAGAAAAGAGGGAAGTGGCTTTGGTCTTGCGCAGTGGGGCAGGCCTAGGAGGGACTGGGGAGTGTGTGCTCCTGTGTAATGAAAGGAAACTGGGAGACAAGGGGACATGGGGAGGGGGCAAGACACTTAGCCTTGGTTCCCTCACAACAGCCTCACTATAATAAGTCAGTGTCTTATTAGCAGAGTTGGATCAATTGGATCAATAGTCCAATTACTTTGGAGAGACCTCCCTCCAAAAATTTTGGGTTCCCAGGAAAATGTCGCAAGGTGCAATTTTTCATCATAGCACACGTGCATCATGTAATGTGTGCACATACTCAGGCATGAGCTCTACAGTTTGCCACATACATGATATTCACTTGTAGTGTTTCCCATGTTTTCCCAGAGGCACCTTCTGTTGTCCACTTTTGGCGGTCAAGTTCAGGCTGAGTGGGTGATGCATTAATTCATTACTACCTTTTATGTATGAGAGAAGGGGTGTGGTAACCAGCCTTCCAGATAGCCCCCAACAATTTCTACTTCTTGGTAGTCATGCCTTTGTGTAGGTCCCTTCCACGCCAAATGAGGCTGACCTGCGCCTGACCAATGCCATGTTGTGGGAATAATGGTGTGGGACTTTGCAGGCTAGTTCATAAAAGACACTGTAATGCTTATGCTCTCATGGATAACTGACTCTGGGGGCAGCCAGCTGCTATGTTGTGAGGACATTCAAGCAGTGTTATGGAGAGGTCCGTGTGGCGTGAAACTGAGGCTTCCTGTCAACAACCATCTTGTGAGGGCGCCATCTTGGAAGCGGATCTATTAGCCCCAGTCAAGCCCTCAGAGGACTGCGGCCCCTATCAACATCTTCACTGAACCTGATATGAGATCCTGAGCCAGAATCATGGAGCTAAGCCCTCCTGGATTCCTCCTGACTCTCCTGACTCCATAATTGTGTGATGTAATAATTGTTTATTGTGTTTACATCTGGGTTGATCTATTATGCAGTTAGCAAGAGCTAATATTTGTTTATTGAGATGAAAGTGATATAAAATTATTCAATTTGAAGCAAAGAATTCACTGGTACTTAGTACATTACAGAATAGCACAACTACCCCTTCTATCTAGTTCCCAAACATTTTCATCACTCCTAAAGGAAACCCACACCCATGAAGCAGTAACTCCCCACCTCCCCTCCCCTCAACCCCTGGCAACTACCAATCTACTTTCTGTCTCTACAGAGTTACTGATTCTGCTTATTTCAGATGGATGAAATCATAAAATATGTATCCTTTTGTGTCTGGATTCTCCCACCAGGCATTAATGTTTTCAGGGTTCATCCGTTTTGTAATATTTACCAGTATTTCATTCCATTCATGACGGGATAATACTCCATCGTATGCTTATAGCACATTTTGTTTACCTGCTCATTTATTGATATTCATTTTGGCTGTTTCCACCTTTTGGCTACTGTGAATATGGCTGCTGTGAATCTATGTCCATGACCTTGTCTGAGTCCTTGTTTTCAGTTCTTTTGGGCGTACACCCGGGAACAGAATTGCCTGGTCATATAGTCATTTTCTGTCTAACTTTTTAAGGAGCCATCAAACTGCTTTCCACCGCAGCTGAACAGTTTTTCATTCCCGCCAACAACGGATGAGGATTCCACTTTCTCCTTGTCTTCGCAGACACTTGTTTTTTATTTTTATTTTTTATGATAGCCATCACAGAGACTATGAGGTGCTATCTCCTTGTGGTTTTTACTTGCATTTCCTTAAGAAAGGAATGTTATTCAAAATGTCAGCTATCAAGTTTGAACTGGGGCCTTGGGAGGAATGCCGCCTTGAGGTGGCCCAGTCATGAACTCATTAATTCACTCGCTCCTTGAACAAACACTCCTTGTGCATCTTCTATAGAAGGTGCTGCAGAGTTTTCAGAGGTTAACAAGATGAGGTCTTTGCCCCCCAAAGAGCTTGCAGGCAACTGGGGAAATGAGATGTTTAACTTCGCATGAATTTCGAATCTCTTCTGACTGTAAAAGGTTTTAAGGGGGATGTGAAGGGTTGGCAGACTTCACCTCACATTAAGGAGAATAGATACAGGACTCTGGGGGGATCCGGGGGCCAAGATTCTAAAAGTTCCCGAGACAACATTGCCAAATTCACAATTTTGTCCAGGGCCAGAACTTCCTAGCCGAATGAAGGAGCACGTACTTGTGGCAGCCCACCCCAGATCTCCCTGACCTCTTGACCGTGCAGGCTCACTAGGACTAGACTTGGCTTTCCCTGTGCTGAAAGACAGCTCAGTTGCCAATACACCTGCTTGGCTCGGAGTTGGTTTAGAGTTGGGGGAGTCAGTGGGAGAGAGAGTTGGCTTTTCCACTCATCACCTCCCAGTTCCAAACCCCTTTGGATCAGGCTTCGCTCATCTCACCCCTGCCGTCAACACAATCTTGCGCAAAGAATGGCTCCCCCCCTTCTGATGCTGCCATATTCCTCTTCATTCCTTCAGCTTAGACCGATTGGGAATTGTAAGATATGCTTACACTGAACTTGAACTTGGCATTTGACGGGCTTATATGGATCACTACCAGGCTCCATTTGTCCCCTCTCCCCCCTGGTTGGAGTCCATAGGTTCTGTACAGTTTGCCTATATATTTTATGACATAATCTGCTTCTGCTTGCTGGATTTCCTTCTCTTCCCCTTCAAAATGATTCGTTCCAACTTAACAAATACGTCTGAGTGCCTCCGATACGCAAGGCACTGTGATCATACTGAGGAGACAGAAATGAATGAAGTCAGACATGGTCTCAGAGTTGACACTCTAGAAGAGGATGTAGCATTGAACACATTCATCCATTCATTCCAGTGGTTATTTACCCAGCAGATACTTATTCTTGCTGGGAGGTAGGCAGCATTCTAGGTGTTAGGTACACAGTGGTGAGCAAATACAATGGTCTTTGATGACAAGGAACTCAGTTATGGAGGAGATAAGAGCTTAGTGCATAAACATGTCCACCGTCCGTCCCTCCCCATGTCTTCACTTCCTCCCTTCCTCACCTAAATTCTGATGCCGGGTATTATAATCACTACCTTAAATATACCCTTAATTCCCTTGCCATACTCTTGTTCCAATGAACCTCCCGATTAACCACAACTTCCCTACTCCATTGAGTAGGACGAAGCTGGAGAAGAGCACAGAGCCATGTTGAGTGTTTTAACTTCAAAAGCTTGTCCACCGACCTGTAGTGTGCCCTTTAAACTGTATTTTGTAAGTCCAGTCATACCCTCTCTTTGCTAGACCACTACTGCGAGTCTCTCTCCCTAAATGTCCAATATCTCTTCTCCATCCTCACTATCAGAGGTTGGCCTTGTGTGGTTTGTGGTACTTCGTCCCATTCCTGGTCTTCCAAGATCTGTCCTAGACGGCAGGGGGCAAGCTGTTTCATAACTGCGTTTCCCAGCCCCTCTTGCTAGCTGCTTTATCGTGAGGTTCTGCCAAGACAAGGCGTGGGCTCTAGATTAGAAGGCTGGGGATGGGGAGAGGTCAATCTGGTTTTGGTTCCTGCAAAGCTGCAGCTTCCAGGTGCGGGCTCCAGACAATCAGTGTTTCTGCCAGCGATGGGGGGGTGGGGGTGGGGGGGAGTGCCAGCTCAGCCTTAGCAGTGGCTTTACTAACAAATCAACAGTCCCCCTTGCAGGTACCACTTCTCCCACGGACATCTTCAGCTGTTGCAATTCCTTGAGTTACATTTCTCTCTGCCTGTGAATGTTTCCTGTTTTCCAGGAAACTGACTAATAAACCTTGCTCCTTATGCGTTAAGAACATGGGATCGATCTGGAAAGGACTTCCCTTTGGCTGCTCGTCCACCACCGTGTGTGTGTGTGTGTGTGTGTGTGTGTGTGTGCGTACTCTGACTTCTCTTTTATTTATAAGGACTAACTCTGCATGGTCTCACCTAAGGCCCATCTCTCCTTCTGATCTAGGTCCCATTTTTTCCCTCTCATCAATTTCTCTTCCATGCACCATCCATTTCTGCTTCTCTTCTGTATTATTCCCATAAGCAGAAACACATGCTGCCGTGTCTCCCACCTTCAAAGGAAATAAAACAAGGCAGAAGTGAAACAAAAAAGAAATTGCTCTCCTGACAGCACTTCTCCCTCTCGATACCACTCTTTTTCTCTCCTTCCATTTAGTGCAAAATTCCTTGTGCTGGCAGTCCACACTGTCTCTTCCCTACTTCCCTTGAGCCCGCTCCCATCAGGTTTAACCCCAAACCCCTTGAAAATGCCCTTAACAAATCTAACGACTTCCTCAACCACTAAATGCGAGAGGTAGTTCTTAGCTCTTCTCTTTGACAAAGAGGCAGCATTGGGTGGGATGCTCTTCCCTCGGTGGGCCTCCAGGACACCGCTGTTCCCACCGTTCTGGCATTTCATTTCCCCATCCTCAAAGAGTGGATGTGTCCTGGACCTTAGTCTTTGGACTTTTCCTTTTTTCCTGTCTACGTTTAACTCATTTAGTGATTTCATCCACTGTGTTATGGCTTTAAATGGAGGCTATATGCTGACAACTCCCAAGTGTCTACATCTGGCCTGTCTTTCTTTTGACTTACAGCCCCATTTGTCTAGTTCCCTCCCTGATCTCTAGTCAATGAAAGATTGACACGCTCCAGGTGTTCTATCCCCGACCAGCCATAGCCCAGCACCTTTCCTGTCCATCTCAGTAAATGGAAGTACCCGCTACTCACTAAAGTCAATGCCACCGGAGTCTTCATGACTCTTCTTTCTTTCCCACCCGTAGCCAATCTATCAGGAAATCTTTCCACCTCTACCTTACAAATATACACAGGGTTACATAAATTCAACTCTGTTACTGTTCCTCTTGTTTAATCCAGCCCCATCTGTCACCAGAATATTTTGAAAGCCTCCTAACAGGTGTCTGCCCAACTGCCCCCCTGCTAAATCCTAAGGCAAGATTGTTCTGTGGGCCAAAACCCGGCTAGAGCTTCCCGTCTCACTCAGTGTCAAAGTCACATGAGTCGTGGGGACCGACCAGGCCTTACAGGGTCAGACCTCCCTTACCTCTCTGCCTTCACCTCCTTTTGCTCCCCTCACCCCTCTGCTCCAGCCACGCTGGCTTCTTGGTTGTTTTTTGCTCAGGGCCTTCACACGTTCTGTTCCATCTGCCTGGAACATCTCCCCCAAGGATCCTTGTTTTGCTCCCTTATCTTTTAGGATCAAGGAGTAACCTCACTTAGGCCTTCCCAGGCACCCTATTTAAAATGGCAAACTCTACCCCCGGCCCCCTCCATCCCCTTCTCTGCTTGGTTTTTCTGTATCAGTCACACTGACGACACCCTAACAGATGGTGCGGTCTACCTATGTAATCAGACCCGATTCTTCTACTAGGATGTTAAGGGCCGTGAAGTTAGGGACTTTTGTGCATTGTTTACTGCTTTATTCCCAGGTCATCACACACGGCTAGCTCCTTGGAGGTCCTTTATAAAGGACTGTGAATCATTAGCATTAAGTGCCCTCCAACAAAAGAAAAGAGTATCAAGTGAGAGAATCACAGTGAGGACCCAATTGGGGGAATGGTAAGGAAGAGCCTGGTCTCTCAGAGAAGTGGCTTTTGGGCTAAGACCTTCCAGAAGCATGAGCATGGAGTTTGGGTGGGGGGCAGCGGGGAAGTAGCCTGATCAACTATTTTGGTTTGCCAGGGACTAAGAGGTTTCCTCAGTGGTAAAAGGAAAGTCCCAGAGGCCGGGCTTTGAGGGCATGGTGGGCTGGGCCAGGGTGTGGTTTCTATTGCCTATTCAATGGGAATCCACCAGAGGGTCTTTTAAAAATCCCTCTAGCTCTCTTGGGAGAATGAGCTGGAAGGCCAGTTAAAGTGCAACGTAGAGAGGTTTGTTATCTCCTGGTAATAAGGGTTACGGAAAGGGGTCCGGGTTTTATGAACTTCAAGTCAGAGTCAGTCCAGGCCCCGGGCGGGTTGGTAGGAGGTTGGAGAGGTGGCAGGCTTACATTACTGCTACCTTGTCTCTTGGGCTCGGACAGAGTGGGCAGATTGGGACCTACCTAATTTCAGTTAATATAGGCACTTACTATGAATTGCTAAGTGGGTGAGATTGGAGTGGTTTCTTGATAAAGAGAGAGCCTGTCAAGGGGGATTTCTGAGCCATTTTCTACATCAAATCACTAGAGGTGTTAATCCTCAATCTAGATAGCAGAATAATCCAATTGCAGACATTGGCTTTAAACCCCACTGCAGATTAACCAACTGTCAAGGGCCTCAGCCGCCAACGGACAGGCCTGGATGATGAAGAATGCCAGACTCTCAGGGCGAGACCATGGATGTTCAGAGCCTGACTCCCAGCCATGGGCACAGGGGTGGTGCCTTGAACTCCTGGATGGCCCTGGGGGCCTTGGGGGCAAGAAGAAACCCACTTTGTGCCCTACTGCAGGGCAAGATCTCCTTGTCTGGACTCTTTCAGACATAAGCTGTGATCGAGGAAGAGAGACTGGCAGATGGAGAAGCATCATCCACATAGTTTTGTCCTTTTAAAAAAAAAAATTTTAGCAACGTCCGGGTAGCTCAGTGAGTTAAAGCCGCTGCCTTTGGCTCAGGTCATGATCTCAGGGTCCTGGGATTGAGCCCCGCATTGGGGGGGGGGGGGTCTCTGCTCAGCGGGGAGCCTGCTTCCCTCTCTCTCTGTGCCTGCCTCTCTGCCTGCTTGTGATCTCTCTCTCTGTCAAATAAATAAATAAAAGCTTTAAAAAAATTTTTAAAAATAAATTTTTAAACAGGATGAGAACATTAATAAGCTTCTTGAAAATAAAGTTGACCCTAACGCTCTCATAAAGTTTGATTATTCTTGTGTGATTCCTCCTGGTATTTTTCTATGGGAAATTTATCTATTAACATAATTTCTATAAAAATATGTGTGCCCTGAATTTTTATAATTACATGTTTCAATTAATCATTCAAAGAAGTTAACAAAGAAAGAGGGGAATATATAAACCCAGGACAAAAAGGGCTTTTGTCCCCCTAATTATATGTATATTGCAATGAACACCTTTGTGCAAAAACATTTTTATTCTTTTGTATTATTTCCATGAGATAAACTCCCAGAAGTAGATCAAATTCAAAATATTTGAATGCATTATGGTTCTTCATACACAGCACCCAATTATTTCCCAAAGTACTGTGTTAATTTGCATTTCCACCTATAATGTTTGTGTATCTAAATCTCATAGGAATAAATATTAGCCTTTTTTTTTAGTTTTATCGGCTAGTAAGTATGACAATATATCTTTGTTTTGCTTTTATTTCCTTGATGATTGATGAGATGATTGAGTATTTTTCCATATGATTTTTTTTCCTGTTTCTTTTTCTGTTGGTTGCTTGCTCTCTGTGGCTTCTGAATGAGCTTTAGCTTGCTCTTCTAGAAAACGGGGACACCAGCAGTGTTATCTCATAGGATTTTTATGAGGGCTAATTAATCAAGCAGGGTTGGATTGTGTTGCAAGCTGGGCTTGGATGTCATCGGCCTGGCTTGGGATGTTGGCTCTGACATTCGGAGCTGACCGGGGGTGGCAGGATCACATTATTAAGAGCGAGGGGACTTGGAGCTATGGTTGTTGCTATCTTTGGAAAATACCATCTGCCACATTATCATTTTCATCTTTAACTAAGTCTCTAATTACACAAACTATGCACCTACTAGAACATGAAAGTTGAAACTGAAGTCCCTTTTGACCAGCACTTCAATCCCAATCTCCTTTCCAAAGGTGACTGTCATTGTTTGTTTGATGGGCATCATTTGTGGGTGCGTACATACACGCACATACACGCACATACACGCACATACACGCACGCCCACCAGCATCCAGGGAAAATCTGTAGGGTGTCTCTACATTTCGCATAAATAGTGTCATAGTTGTATGTATTTCACTTCAACATGTTTTTCTCTCAATAGGTCTAGAGACTGTATTATGTCATACACTGAGATCTGTTCTACACTTTTGCGTCAGTGGATAGAACAGAGAGAGCATAATTTATTGAATAATTCCTTTAGCCAGAGGAATTAGCAGATAATTAGAATGCCCTTTTTCAGGTTCTCTCTGACGGTTACAAACAATGGTATTAATTTTTGCCAGTCAGATTGGCAAAAAGGACATGATGATTGTTTTACTTTGCATTTCTCTGATTATCAGTGAATATTTTTTTTTCAGAAGTTTATGGGCCATTTGCTTTTCTTCTGTAAATTGCTTACACTTTTTAAAAAAATATATACTTTGCTCTCTTCAATTGGGTCATTTAAAACATTAATTTACAGGAGTTTCTTGATATACCACTCTGTTGCAAAATTCTCTCAGATTTCATTTATGTTTTTAACTTTGTTTATGGTCTTTTATTGCACAGAATTTTCTTATTTTGATGTAATCCATTTTAGCAACTATTTAGCTTAAGGCTTAGTTTTGCATGTTTTCAAAATTTTTGTAGAAAAGCCTTCCTTACCTCTGAAAATATTTCCCTTTAATATTAATACTTTTATAAGTTTTGGTCTATATTTCACTTAGGATTTAGTTTTATGAACGTGTGACTTAGCCTATAATGGACAGTTATTCCAATCCCATTTATTGAATTCTTTCCCCACTGATTTGAAACGGTATCCTGACTACATGCTGAATTCCTATATATGCAGATATGCTTCCAGACTTTTCCTTGAGTTATGCTGATCCATTAGCTTGCTCTTGGGAAGATACCAGTTTTTAGAACTATAGCTTTCTAATTTGTTTTTCTCCTTTTCCTTATTGGGGTTCTTCACCTTTGTCTCGGCTGTTCTTTCCTGTTCAGTCTTCCCTATGAATTTGGAATCAACTTCTCAAGAGCTTTGGATGAGCAATGCATAGAGTTTATTACCTAATTTGGGGAGAATGAACAAATAATGTTCTATTTGCAAAGTTTGTCATTTTCTTCTTTCTCCTGCTTCCCATTCCTTCACTGGAGCATGCCGTTTACAAAGCAGCCACAAGGTGAGTGTAGAGACAAAGAAGGTGAAGCTCAGTCCCGTCTGAGATGCCTGGTAAGAGACTCAGAGAAGAGGATGAGAGAGCTGGACGGAAGGTTGCAATGATCTGTACGGAATACCTTATACTTACTCTGTTCAGCTTACAAAAATTTCGCTTCTATGATTTCCCTCAGAACAGTGCTATTTCCCCATTTTACAGATGAGAAATGAAGGCCGGAGAAGGGAAATGGCTGCTCTAGGCTCTGCAGCTAGGATGCTGGCATGTGGAGCCCACACCCTCCCACAGTGAGCCAGCGCTTCTTTCCACCACATCCCACTGCAAATTTCCCCTTTCCCTTCTCCACTGTGTCTGAAAGGAATTCAGAATGAATGGAAACTAAAATCCAAAGCGACAGCAGGAGAATGGGTGCAGGGCCAGCAGCCTTAGGTTCAAAATCTTGCTGTCACCTGGCAAGTAAGTACTGTAGGCAAGTGGAATCAAACAAAGAGATAGAAAACATCTTTCCCTCTTCTCTTTTGGGCTCCCATGTACCCTGTGGCCTGCAAGCCGTAGGTTTGGGGGTAGGTGCTAGATAATCTGTTGAGTGCATCGGGGAATGGTCTGGACTCTGAAGAAGGAAAAGGAGGTTCGGAATTAATAGGGCGGAAGACCCAAACCCAAGTGTTCTCCTGGGTCAAGTCACCTCCCTGCTTGGCCACTGCTGTCCATTCAAACCCCTCCCTGGGTGTGGTCTACAGACATTTTTGGTGGCTGCGGCACCCCATGTCCCTACTCAAGAGTCTCGGAGGCCCCAGACAAAAGCTGTGTGCCTTGCCCATCTCCAAGGTCCTGAGATGCCTCTACTTCATATCAGAGATCTAACGTAGCCAGTCGATATTCAACAGTCTCCCATAACTGTCCTTATTAAGAAGCGCCATCTTATCTCCTTGTCCAAGTCCCCCATTGCAATTCCTTCTTGCTAGTGTGATATGCCTCCACCCCTTTCTTCTACCCGCAGGATTCCCACGTTGATATCCATCTTTGTCCCTAGTTTATGTCCTGGTTTTGGCAAGTGCTATTTGAGGCCCTTCACAAGTACCAGTCCGTTGCCCATGACCTACAGACTAACTGTTCCTAGAGTGGCAGATACACTTCCAGGGTGGGTCACCGTAGAACTGGTCTACTTTCCTTATCACAGCAGAATGTATTGGCACCGTCTTGGGCTTGCCCAGCCAGATATCCCGTATCTGAGCGTAAGGAAGGATAGGAGGCCATATTATCGTTCCAAATGTTGGCTGCCCTTCCCTGGGATGGAAGGAAGCATTTTCTCTCCTTGCCCCGTTGATGTCCGACTTGCCCCGGTGACTTGTTTTGGCCGCTGTGTGTGAACGGAAAGAGGACGTGTCACTCCTGGGCAGCAGTTTGAGGAGCCAGCATTTGTTCAAGCACACTCCCTCCCCCTCTGCCACGAGCAGTCGTGACAATCCAAAGAGAGGCTACTCTGTCCCTCTGAGCCCCAGAGTGAAGATGACAGGCAGATGTGCAGGCGACATATAACGGACCTGTATTACGAGCAAGAAATACACTTCTGTTGTAAGCTTTTGGGGTGGTTTATTCCTGCAGCATGGTGGTAGGCAGAAGGATTAACTCCCTTCCTCACCTTTGTAGAGCGGGGAGGCCCGTTCTTCCATTCTGTGGGATTGAAGCAATATAGTATAGTAGAGACCCTCCAGGCCTCCTTCCTGGAGGCGGAGATACGCCTTATCTGATGGGTTAGGAGAGAGGGGGCTGGCCTAGGGAGCTCGCTCTTTCCAGGCTCCCGTCAGGATCTGTCCATCTGCAGAGAATTGGCCTCTGCATGCAGCCGTGTGGTAATCCAGGGACAGGCCTGTGGAGTTGGCCTGTGGTGCCGACCATTAAGTAGTCTTGTAGGAAAACACCTAAACCAACCCAGCTTTTTATTAATGAAAAGATGATATTTTAACCTCTAAATCTGGCCCTCTGTCTAAGGCTCATATCTAAAATAGGAAACAGTGGTAATGTATTAATTTGCCCCCTAAGACTCCCAACATATAGCATTTATGTGGTCCCACTCCATTCCCCGATCTTATCATGTAGTTTCAGTGATGTCCCCAGAGCTGTTCCCGGGGGGGATCCGTGGACCATCCGGAAACACTAGAGGGCACAGCTTGGCAAGCCAAAGACGATGTGAGGAAGCTATTATTACCATGACTGCAAGGGAGAAGGACTGCCCAGGCAGGGGAGCGTAGGGCTGCTGCTTGTGACAGGTAAACCCTCCGAAGTCATCTTTTGTCTGACTTTCCATGACATCCCTCAGCAAACTGCCTCAGTGACCCTAAACAGGGACTCAGTCTATGTCTGAAGGCATACTGGGAGGCACCTCTGGTCTACACCGCTTGGCCTAGGCCCATTCAGTTAGAAAATCATTCATATTGTCTATATCACTCGGCAATAACCCTTCCCTCCCTCCCAGGAGCTAACTTAGGAAGACTGATGGGTGGTGGAAACAGAGGGCTCCACGACACCCTCCACCCCAAGCTACTGACCCTATTGGTGTAGGCCGTTCCATTGGGAGAGGACAATAGCTCTCACTCGCATTAAATATATACTTCATGTCAAAAATGAGAGCTAGAGAGGTCACGTGACTTGTTGAAGGCCACATGCCTCTTGTTTCTGCCTCCTTTCAAACCAAAAACCAGTAACTGTGACAATTCATTGCATGATCCCTACGGGTCCAACCCCATGCTCACCTCTTGCCATGTATTAGTTCATTTAATTCTGATGCCAGCTATGTGAAGTGAGTCTTATTATTATTAATTTAAGGGTGAGGAAACCGAGACTCGGAGAACTTAGAGCTTCCTTGAAATCTGACTCCATAACTGATCTTATGACCCATTCTATACGGTTGTATTTTAAAATTCAGTATCATCAAATTACAATACTGTGTTATAAAACTCAGAATTTGAGTCTGGGAGCTGCTCTGTACCTTGCGCGTGGGAATTCAGATCCTACACAAGCAGAAAGAGATTTGAGAATGTCGGAATGTCAGAGCTAGAAGGCACGGTCGAATGCAGGCCATTGCGGAGCCTCCCGACCCCCTACTAGCACTGCACTAAGCGCGCACGCATGCGCACATAGGGCACAGGTTTACACTGACATCTGCCTCAGAGAAAAAGATTCTCGGGGAGCCAACAGAGTTCCACCCTGTTCCCATGCTGATCATTACCTCCCGACTAAAAGGTCTATTCAGGCTTATTCACCTGTATTCAGACAAAACCCAAGAACCAGAGCTAGTTAGCTTCGGTTGAGATGTCTAATTTTAAAAAAGTAAATAGTGGCTGGCCAACTGCAATGTTCTTCCCTCTCACATCTTTGTTGAAAAGGTAAATGCTGTAATACTCACCACTTAGGGGCTTTTACTGTTCAACGTAATACCACGACATTGATCACAAAAATTAACATCCCATTTTGATGGTCTCGTTTGCTGGGAATAATGGGGTTCACACGATAATATAAATAAGAAAAAATAGGCAGGGGCAGATCGTTCCTTCATGTTGTTCACAGATGGGTCCCAGTTCCTTGTTATTTATTTATTTTTATCTGACGAAATTAAAAAGTTATACAAAAGCTGAAAGCCAAGAAAAACGACCTTTATTTTCTGACCCATTTGAGTGTAAATTGCCACTCTGATGCCCATTAGCAGTGAAACCTTATCTGTACTTCCTACAAACCAGGGTATTTTTTTACATAAACACAATGCAATGGTCAGATCAGGAAATGAACATTGGTACATTGTTACCTTCTAAGCCCCAGCCCTCAATCCCCTTTTGCCAACTGTCTCGTTTAGGTTCTTTCTAGAAAAAGGACCTCATTCAGAATCACAAATTACATTTAGTTGTTTTACGTCTTGAAGTTTTTTTGTTGTTTGGAATAATTCCCCAGTTGTTCCCTCACTTTAATGATTTTGACATGTTTGAAGGTTATAGATCAGTTATTTTGTAGAGCATGACTCAATTTACATTTATTTAATGTTTCCTTATGGTTAGATCCAGGGTATACATCACTGGTAGGACAAGCCAAAGTGAGGCTGTATTTTCCTCATTGCTTCCCATCAGGGGGCGCTTAAAATTCTGTGTTCACCATGCTCACTGTGATAGCGGATTAAGGGGGCCTTTGCCAAGCTCTTCCCCTGTTGTTACTCTTTTCCCCTTTATACTTAGTGAGGATACTGTTGAGAGATACTTGGGAACTATGTAAATATTCCACTTCTCATTGAATATCCTATTCATTCATTTGTTTGTTTCTATTGTATGGACTCTCTGTTTCCTATTTTATTCAATGGGTTGTAAGCCATCACCATTGTGACTTTATTGGATGCTCAAATTCTCCCCAATTTGGCCAGAGGGAGTGCCGCACACTGGTTTCCATTTCCTCGAGCACTTATTTACTGTCTTTTGAGCAGGCTCATTCTTGTAATTTCCCTGCTCCTGTCCTGAAGGCATTTCTTCAAGGAACACTGGGCCCTTTTGCTGGAAGTCAGCTCTGAGCTCTAGTGGTGCCCATCCCTATTTCAGTGTCTCTGCTCTCGAGTCTTCTCAGTGGTCAGAGTAGGGAGTATATGTATGTCATTCATAGTTAGAAATATTCATACATATGCAGAAATAGATGGAGGCATAGTTGTAAATGTGTCACATTTTGGTTCTGTAGATATTGATAATTTATTAATCATCCGTATCAATCCTATGTCATTCATATCTGTATCTACATCTACTGAAAAAACCATAGTTCATAACAATACCTCCATTTTAAATATAATACCACAGAGTTCATTTCAAGTTTTATTTTCCATATTTGTAACTCCTTTCTCTGACAGTGAGGGACCTGGCTCCTATTATCCTTAATATATTTACTTATTTGCTCAATCATCCTTCAGTAACCAGTTTCCCCATAGCCAGAGCACCCCTTTGTTGGTGGGATGCCCCCCTCGCCCCACTCAGACCCAGACTCCCTGCTCCCGGCTACCACGCCTCCCTCCTCTCTCCATCCTCCCTGGCATGGACGCCTGCTTTGCTGGACCCCATCTAGTGGATTTAGGAAGAAACTGTTCAGGAAGGGAAAGAAAGACACTAGAAATAGCACGCTTGCTTGTTTTTTGCAAGGTAAAGGAGAGGAGAGCTCTTCCACCTCAACACAGTCCTAGTTGAATATTTGTCATGGTGAGTACTTGAACTGGCTTGAAGGGAATAAATCTGAGAATGACACCCTGATAATTTTACACCAAAAAAGTGTTGCCGAGGAGACCACCTTTGTTCAAAGACAGCCTCAGCAAGCTGTGATGACCTAAACCGGAGATGATAAAGGCAATCTGTGAATGGGACCCTATGGGATGCTCTCTCCGATTTGTCCTTCGGACTCGGTGGGGGGACGGGTGTCTGTGGAGAAGGTGGGAAGTGTGCTTAGCGGGGTCGGGTTCTGGGTTCCAATCTTGATTGCACAGCCCATTCGGGGAGGCAGGGAGACAGGTTGTGAACTGCTGAGAAAAAAACCTGATCATCCCTGGATCCCCTTACAGTGAAGCAGCCCAGGAGGCCCGCACAGGGTATATTTATCACGCTGTCCCCCCACCCTCCTCAGGGGCAAGGACCAGACCTCACTGTCCTCTCCGCCGCGCCCAGCCGGCTCTGGCCAATGCAAGCATTTGGTTGCCCTTTGTGGGTGAGGGCGGGCATGGCCGAAGGGCCCCAGTCTGGCCAGGTCTCCCACTCTGGAAGCATCCACAGTTAGCACCGCTGAGGGCTCCCTCCCAGCTCGCACTGCCGAGAAGTCACGCTTCTTAGGACTGCTGGTGCACGGCAAGGGCGTCCGTCCAGCCCATCCCTCATAAAAAGCCCCGATTCCCCGATAAGGAGAGGAAGTGACTGCTGCAGGAATTTGATCTGTGATAACCCGTTCTGCCGCTGGGGCTGGACTGTGCTGAGCACTCGCACTGCGCGGCCGCTTGTGGCACGGGGCCGCCGCCCGCAGCCTCTCAAGGAATGTGTGTCTAGTACTTGGTGCTGAAAGCCTGGAAGGAGAAGCAGCGCCCAGGACGTGTCAGGGCGGATGAGTCCCCCTGATGGAAAGGGCGTGATCCTCACGCGGCTGCAAGTGGCGGCGGGGGTCGTGGGGAAGAATGCAGAGAGGATTAGGAGGAGCTCTTGCTTTCCTGGACATAATGGTTTGAAAGAAGAACAAAATCCGTCTTTTTAAAAAACATTTCGTATCCGTTTCTCTCGAATATTTCCACCTGGCCTCCACTAAAACTGAATTGTAAATAAGCATAGTTAGGAATGCCTCTTGTGCTCGCTGGTGAACTTTGTAAAGAACGCTAGCCCCTTGGAGATACGAAAATGGCCTGTCCTCTACGTCTGTAAGTCAGCTGTCAGAGGAGCCCAGATTTCTCAGGTCAGCCGTGGGTTTGGGGGAGCACATTTTCAGAAGAAGTAAAGAGCCAGGTGGTTGACTCCTCTTCTTGTTGGAGGAAGGGAGAGTGTAACTGCTCAAAAATACCCAGACAGGCATCCCACCCATCCAGTAGGGTAATCTGTGCGTGGAAAGAACTTTGGGTTCAGTGAGGGGGGATCTGGTGTCTGCTCCAGTTTTGACACCTGCTATTTCTGTCCAGACAAAGGAAGACCTGCCCCTGAGCCTCTGATCCGTCCATCTGTACAATAGATATCCTACTGTTATGCGGTTCCATATGAAAGCGCTTTGTAAACCGCCAAGAGCTACAAGTATGCAAAAAGTACCATCATTGGTGACTTCTCTTCTAAAATATACATGTTTCCTGGAAGATTAACCCTATTATCATACATATCTTAGTGTTAATTGCATTAGCCAATAGCAGTCCCCTGATTTCTAACTGTAATTGGCAGTGGAAAAAACAGAATCCAACTTCTACTCTCACAGCACCAGCTGATGGGGAGAGGGGTTCTAGGGCTGGGCAGTTGTGGGGGTTGGGGAGTATCACAGAACAGGAATTAGCTGAGGCAGCCAAGGTCATGTGGTGGAAATGCTCTGGACTCTGAAAGAGTTGGGTTCAAATCTCAGTTATGTTAGAGACTGACCACGTCATCTGGGGAAAGGCATTAAACATCTTTCTGCCTACAGTTTCACTTCGGCAATATAATGATGTAGGGTTTCAACAGATGATCTATGGGCACTAACATTCTTGGATTCTAGGATATAAGCTATGATAGCAAAATATGCTGTAGGAAGTGAACTACTGTCTGGTATAAGATATGCTATTATTTTGAAGTATTACCTAAAGGAATTAGAAATATTGCCCATGAAGTGGTGATTCAAGGCTGGACTGAGGACAGATAATTAGTATGAATTGTAGCATGTGCAGCATGAAACACTGTGCCCAGCGCACAGTTAAGTGTTTATATATCATAGAGACCATGTTGCATTAAAAGCAAGAAAAAAGTCACCTTTTCTGCTTGTGCCACTGATGTTAGGGGTTCCTCAGTCTGTTTATCAGAGATTCCCCCAGTTAATTTTTTTTTTAAGTACAAAGACATATGTAAATGGTAGAGAAAAAGAAAAGGAAACCACCTAAATATTTAATCATAAGATATCGGCTAGGCAAATGTACGTATATGTAAGTAAATGGAGTCTTATGCAGCCATTTAATGAAGATGATGTAAATGTACCTTGGCATAAAAAATATGCAAGTTACAAGGTTAAGTTTAAAAAGACAGGCTACTAAAGGTCTTAGTAGCCTAGTCTAAGTAAGGCCAGGTCTTATGGCACAGAAAAAAGTCCAGAAGACTTACACACCAAAATGCTTACCAAGGTTATGTATCTTCATGGTAGGGATAAAGGTTTGTAAAATACCTTTCTCTTTCACTTTTTCTTTGCTTTTTGAAAGAGTTGCATTGAGACATAATTCACAACATCACTCACCCATTTAAAGTGTATAATCCGGTGCTTTTTAGGAAAGTCACAAAGCTGGGCAACTTTAGAATCTCTAACACCATGAAAAGAAACCTCACACCCTTTAGCTGTCCTCACCTCCACCCATCCCCTTGTCACCGCTAATGTATTTCCTGTCTCTATAGGTTTGCAAACAGCCTCCTGATTTATATTCTAAATTCATATTTGTATATTAAATTCGCCTTTCATCAGAACTTAAGAGTATATCCAGTAATCAGGTATCAAAGTAAACATTCATTACTTAACTGTTTTCTCTGGACCCAAACCAGGGACCTAAGTTCCATTTCTTATTATGGGTGGTTTTAGACCTAGCAGTAAAGCTGCCTGGCATGTGGGTTGAGGCGTGAAGAACTTAAGCTTCCTTTGATTTTGTATGGTGCTCTCATCCCTGGCTGGAAACAGAGCTTTGTAACTTCTAGCTTCTTTGATTTCTGATCTGGGATCTCTTTCCACTTCTTTTCTTTTCTTTTTTCTTTTTTTTCTTTTCTTTTCTTTTCGGAGAGGACAGAGATATGACCGCAACCTCACCCTTGACCTAACATCCATTTCCATGCTGTGATTTGCACAACCTTATTTTTCATCAGGAATCACTTGGCTGAAGTGAAATGGTTTCTGTATGATAGATCTAAATCCCAAACTCAACCAGGTCAACTGAAATCAGAAATATTCTTTTTTTCTTTTCTTTTTTTAAGATTTTATTTATTTATTTGACAGAGAGATAGAGAGAGAGTACAAGTAAGGAGAGCAGCAGGCAAAGGGAGAGAGAGAAGCAGGCTCTCCGCTGAGCAGGGATCCTGATGCAGGGCTTGATCCCAGAACTCTGGGATCATGACCTGAGCTGTAGGCAGCTGCTCAACCAAGTGAGCCACCCAGGCACCCCGAAATATCCTCTTTATTCATGTTTTTGAAATGATTGTGTCCCCTTGACCTTAGGGGTTTTTTAAACTTTTTAAAAATTACTTATTTATTCATTTATTTATTTATTTATTTATTTATAGAGAAGAGGAGAGGCGGGGGGGGGTAGAGGGAGAGAGAATCTTAAGAGGGGCTCTATCTTGCAACCCCGAGATCATGACCTGAGCTGAAATCAAGTCAGATCCTTAACCCACTGAGCCACTCAGGAACCCCAGACATATGGTGTTTTTTTGTTTGTTTTTTTTTTTTAAGTAGTTGGCTGCTTCCTAAAGTTCAGGTATTTCATATATATAAATTTATTACTCTAATATTTATTAGTTATCTCCTAGGTAGAGAGCCCTGAGTTAAGTGCTCAGTTGTATGAAGAAGGGTATTCCTGAATGAAATAAACTTACAATTTGAAATGAACTTAAAAAGACCTCTGGTCTTTGGATAACATATTCCTTTCCTTATTTACACTATGTAGGAGATCAGTCTCCTACATAAGTCCTTCTAGCAAACACAACATACATGAAGTTGAACCATACAAAGTCACCAACATTCTACTATTTTGACATACAAAAATGGCAGTTTCAAATGGTTCAATCTAATGGAAAAATGAAAACCTTGCACTAAATAGTGATAGTGAATACTTACCATTTACACACATTGGGTTTAAGCTATTTTACAGGCATAATCTTGGTTAGTCTCATGACAACCCCATGAAATAGGGAGTATTTTGATCTCTGTTTATTTATTTACCTATTTATTTATTATTATTTTTAAAGATTTTGTTTTTAAGTAATCTCTACACCCAACATGGGACTTGAACTTACAACCCAAAGATCAACAGTTGTACCCCCCATTGACAGAACCAGCCAGGTACCCCTTGACCTCCATGCTATGGATGAGCTAAGAGAGTCTCGGAAAGATTCAGTCATCAGCTCAAGTTCATAGAGTCAATAAGAGATCTTATTGTGTGATACGCAAAAAACTGTGTAACACAAGAAGACTATGCTCTTAAATATTGTACTAAGGAAAATATTAAAGGAGTTGGAGAGAAAGTAATGGCTAAGAGAACTTCTTCTCCAAGTGTCTGCTGTATAGTGTGTGCTTAATAAAATTGGAGGGCAGAGAAAAGAATGACGGATGCTAATAAAAAAATGCCCAAGTATGAAAACCTTTCCTTATCTTTGTTTTATATTCCAAAGGGTACAGGTCATCGTCCCCTCACACTGTGACATCTCCCAGTGGGCCTCATCTCTACTGATTTTGTTTCCAGAGGTTCTGAAAAACACTCCACTCAATTCCCCCTTAGTGAGTAATCTCGGACCACTACCAAGAATCTTCAACCTGTTGGACCAGAATCATGTTTCCATGGTAAGCTCTTCTCTTTCCAACAGACCTTAGACAGTCTCAGGATCCAACCATAAACTAATTAAGGGATGAGATATATGCTCATGGAAATTAAGAAACAGTATGAAACATCAGTAGAAGAGATATGTGGAATATGAGTGGGCCCCATCTTGACTAATACATTCTAGTCAGAATTCTACTGTAACAAGGCATCTAGGTGGCTCAGTCTATGAAGCGTCCAACCTTTGTTCTTGGCTCATGTCTTGATCTCTGGGTTGTGAGTTCAACCCACTACTTAAAAAAAAAATCTACGGCCTCAATGATTCAGGCAGTCTTTGGGCAGAGGCGATCTGCTTGGTAGGCTACCTCTGCGTTTACTAACAACGGTCAACAACTGATAAAACACCAATGTGTGAACCACTTGACTCCATCTTGTGATGAATACACTTTCCCGACGTTCTGGCACTGCAATCCACCACTCTATAAGTTTTGCTTGCAAGATGCGTGCTGGCAACTGCTGCTGCAGCTATTTCAGAATTCTGACATCGCTCAATGCCCTTTGAGCAACGGAATGCTACAAGTCGTTCTTGTAAGTCATTGGTACCAAAGGGCAATGCTGAGTTCTTTCAAAGCATGCTGGGAAGAGCATCGCGAAGATGCCCATAAATGCTATCAGGCACTACCTGCTACATGAGTGGACCAGTCAGGGAAAGGAGAGATACAGAGGAGTGTGACAGGCGCTTGAGCATGTGCAGGATAACTAAAATTAGTTTCCAATCTGAGATCCTCATTTCTGCCTTCTCTGGAATGACCGTCATTATCCACATTTTTCCCCATACATGGTCCATTCTGAAATAATCCCGATTCAGAGGTCTAAATGTCAGCGGCTCAGAAAAGGCGACTGAAATTCTGAGCCCTTACCAAGCCTCGTGCTACGGTGACTGTCTCAGCCACTTTCGTTTGACCCATGAAATATGGCTTGGACGGTGTAACGACCTCAGATGGACATTTATCGAGGTCTGTTTGCATTAATTTTTTAAAAAACGAAGCAAAGAAATGTAGCCCAAATTTTGTCATTATTCTTGGAGGTGTGCTTCCCAGTTGCAACCGTTGAATGTCAGAAGGGAAAACAAAAAAAGAAACCTTTTAGAGATCTGCTTAAGAAACAATGAAATAAGTGGTTACTTAGGTAGCTCATACACACACACCACAGGAAAACTGAAATGACTAAGAGTCAGTGTTCTCCAAATCCATATTTGGGATCAGTTTTCTTGTGGCAGGCTGATGTTGCAGGGGACACAGGGGACATGGGGTGGTCTCGAAATGTTAAATGACCCTGATGGCTCACGTGATGGCTCATGTGATGACACTGATGTTGGAGATTCCTGTGGGGAGTTTGAATGCAATTTTGAAAAAGGTGAAGAAGGAAACAATTCTAAACTCATGTTTTATTTTCTATAACATCTTAAACATATATGCATTAAAATTATTAAATGAAATAATGAGGAAGCATTTGACTATTTCATCTATATTCTTAAAAGAGATGTATTCAAGATCCCTCCCCCGCCCTCAGTCTATTTTTTTTATCTTTCATTGGAAAAACAGGGGGAATACATTGGGCTTATATGAGCTACATTATGTGAGAAATATTTGTAGATTGTAGTTATAGAGGATTTGTAGTTATAGAGGAAAGTCAGGTGTCATATATTTGAGGGTGTCATATATTGGATGTCATTGTGTCTAGTTTTGCCTGAATTGATTCCAAGTGTTAAAATACTGTCAGCAAACATTCTAAAGAATAATGCAACCTCTATCAGGTGCCTGAAATTATTAAAACCATTAACCAAACTCCTAAATTTATTGTTTTTATGCTTCCCAGCACATTTTTTTTTTACTTACAAAAAAACAAAAACAAAAACAAAACCTCCCTGCCTTTTTCTTTGTTCACCTTACTTTAGACTCCCGACTTTCATGATCACTGTAAGAGGTCTTTGACAAGGGTTCTATCTGGGAAGAATCGTTTCATCCTTTGGCATCATGATTTCCCCATTTATATAAAGAGGATGGTTTTCCATACAGTGACTGTGAGAGTTTGATGACATGTATGAACCAGGAGTACTCTGCTAGGCATGTTTTCCTTCCTTAATAGGTATATTTTAAAAATTGAACAACCTAAAACACTCAAAGCACATATTTAGGAAGGGAGGGAGGGAAGACGGTAAGGAAGGAGAAAAGGGAGGAAGGAAAGAAGGAAGTTGGGAGAGGGGACACAGCAAATTACTCCTAAGCCCATACCATAAAGGCAGTGAATTTCTCATTCCCTGACTCCTTCCCCTTACTTCTGCTGACTCTGGTCGCATCATTCACACCCACGCGGTCACGAGAGGACAGGATTGCAGCCACTCTGCATTTCTCCTGGGGGTGCAGACTGCACTTTTCACTGACTTTTCCTTGTTTCAGACACAACCTGGAGTTGGAGTTCAGGGTTTGAGCTTCTCTTGTATGGAATATTCTAATGGCTACATTACCCGGCATAAACGAAATGGGCCATTCCCCTGAATGACACCTTCTCATTCAATGAGAGTTAACTGTGTATTCATTTACTCACTTAACATAATTTTTAAGTTTTCAAAAGGGTTTGATTCATAACTTAGGACATAATAAAAGGTAGAATAGATATTAAATTTTAAAACAAGATTTTACCCAAAAGGGGAGAATAAAGAGATTCAAAGTGGGGAAATAAATTGATCTCTACATTCGTAATAACAATGATCAGAACCAAGTCTTATTATTTCCAGCACCGGTTCCCCTTATTTGTTGATGACAAAAGTAAGGCTTTGGGGGATTAAGAAGATGGCCTAATCAGAGCAAGGATCAAGGTTTTCTGACCACAGGAAGTCCTCGGCTAAATTGTGTCAGACTCTGGGCAATACATTTTAAATTGTGTTTTCAAGCCACGAAGATGAAAATAAAATACTCCCAGTTTCAAAAGAATTTCCTAGGAATAAAAAAAAAAAAGTAGAAATTTACAGATTCAGTTAACAGCTGACATGGGGTACCACTATGCTGCCAGCATCACAGAGTCTTTACTGGGAGAAGGCCCAGAAGCCACGTGCTTGTTGAGCACCCCACAGAGGGCGTGAGGCCCTGCGGAAGCTTCCTTCCACAGAGCGCAGAAAGCAGTGGGCCACATGTGTGCAGAGCATAGGGGTCTGTGGCCTTGGGTGGGAGCCACGGGCCATTGGCGGAGGGGGGTGGGGGGAACACATGGAAACAGTCTGAGAAACGACAATACTGGTTAAAAAAAAAAAAAAGGAGGGACGCCTGGGTGGCTCAGTTGGTTGGGCGACTGCCTTCGGCTCAGGTCATGATCCCAGCGTCCTGGGATCGAGTCCCACATCGGGCTCCTTGCTCAGCAGGGAGCCTGCTCCTCTCTCTGCCTCTGCCTGCCTCTCTGCCTGCTTGTGTTCTTTCTCTGTTAAAATAAATAAAATAAAATCTTAAAAAAAAAAAATTAAAAAAAAAAAAAGGAGAGTGAAAGCCATGTTATAGTGCTTTACCAATGCTTACCCGAGATGTTCATTCATTTCATTAATACAACACTTAGGGATCCGCAATAATTCAGCCCCTAAAGAAGAACTTTCTATTGGGATATTAACCTCTCATTGGCTCTGTACCAAGGCAAGAAGAGCAAGTAGTCAAGGAAATAAAACAGAAGCCCATCTTCATCTCCTCCTTAGAGAAGGCTTCTCTCCAGGCCTCTGGCCCTTGCCATCCTCGTCCCAGCGGCCCTCTCCTGTCCGCTTCTCAGGGTTGAACACTGCCTATTTCCCCCGAGGGCTGCCTTGTGTTCTGAGGTGAGGGCTCACACCGTCTCAGAACAGCCCACAATATTTGCCATCCTCCCTGTTGTTCTGCAGGCCCAGTTAATTCCTGAAGTTTGCAGCATCACTGAAATTCAAAGCGGGGTTGGCTTTAGTAAATATGGCTCTGGTCCTCCTTGTATGGCCGGGTTAAGATTCTATAGAGGTTGCTTAAAATGGATGTTATATTTTACTGTATTTGATGGAGGGAAACGATATGTTTTAGGGAAGTTTATAAGGGTTGGGATTTACATATGTGGTGAATTGTATCACTCACTAAGTCAAAATTTTGGAAACTATGATACATTATATGTATGTGAGGTGGTATCCTTGTGGAAACTCTACAACTCATTTCTCTCTTGAACTCCAGTTTCAGCTACCTCCTTGACATGGTGGGCTTGCTGTCCCATCTTCAGTTCACGCTACGAGAAAAATTGCCCCCCACGCCACCTCTCAGACCACTACTTTCCCAATTTTTATCTTTTTTTTAAGATTTTTTTTATTTATTTGAGAGAGAGAGAGATCACAAGTAGGCAGAGAGGCAGGCAGAGAGAGAAGGGGAAGCAGGCTCCCTGCTGAACAGAGAGCCCGATGCGGGGCTCGATCCCAGGACCCTGAGATCACTACCTGAGCCGAAGGCAAAGGCTTTAACCCACTGAGCCGCCCAGGTGCCCCTCAATTTTTATCTTTTAAGTGAAAAGTAATTTAGGAGTCATCTTTCCACATATCCCCACAAGGCTTCTCACTTTCCCCTCAGTGGCTTGGGCTCTGGAGGCAGACTGTCTGGGTTAAAGTCCCAGTTCCATCACTTGGTACGTGTTTCACGGTAGGTCTAGTGTACCTCTGCGAGCCTTGGTTTCCAGTCTTTTGGAATTCTAAGAGTGAAAAAGAATTGCTCGTGTGAAGCAATCAGAGCATTGTCAGACACACGGTGGACTCCATATTTGCCCTTACTGTTATTTTTCTCATCATCACCATAATCACCCCTGCCCTGTCCTTACACTCATTTTACTCACCAGATGACATCGCCTCTCACTTCCCAGAGGAAGTGGAGGATATTAGGGATGGAATTCCCTAACTTCTACCACCTCACATGTGGCTATAGCTCCCTCCATCTTTCCCTCTTTCCCTCCGTCACAGACAACGTTCTGCTCCCTATGACTTCTCCTCCTTCTCCCAGCTGTGCTGTCTTTGGCACCTGCCTCCCCTCCATCCAGTCGCCCCCTCCTGGGGGATGCTGTGGTGAAGGGAATGCCTGGGCTTTGCGACTGAACACAGCTGGTGTCAATCTTAGATCTTCCTCTTCCTGACCCTCCAACCAGAGTCTTCACCTGTAAGATGGCGATGATTATAGCACCTTGATCATAGGGTTGGGAGGACAATTGGATGAAAGAATGAGCATAAGGCATGGGGCTCAATGCCAGGCACAGAGAAAGACCTAAACAAATAGAAGCTTTTTATTGTTATTGGTATGCCTGTCAGTGTGGCCAGTGAGGTGCGTTTCCTTGCCAGCCCTGTGCCACCATGAGTTACACAGTGTAGGTGCTTAATAAACATTTGTTCTAGCACTGGTGGTGAATGATGAATTATTAGCCATGATAAGTTGCCTCTGGCTGGGGCTCAAGATTCCTGACTCCTCAGAGAGCTGCCTGACGTCACCACCACAAGTTCCAGAGAACATTTATGGAGCAGGGGGAGGTTTCAACCAAATTCATTTTGTTTCCGTGAGGAGTTTGCCCCAAACCTAATACAGTCGCCCAGAGATTTGGACTGGACCAAGCGGAGGAATGCCTTCTCTCTGGCTATATGCAGGTTCAAAGCTCAGGGGGCAGCAGCCGTCTCCTTGGCTTTCTCTGGATCACAATCCAATCCACTGGAGAAGTGGATTGTATGACTATATTAAAAACACATTAAGAACAAGAAGGGGTCCATAGACCTTCATCTTGAAGACCGAAGGAAGGGAGTCGGGGGTTGGGAAGGATGTATCCTCTTAATTAGAGGATGCCCAGACCCTTCTGGTCTCATGTATGACTAACACACTCAATCCATAAAGAACTGATCAAGAAGAGAAACTTAATATTTTCAAAGGAGACCCCTGAGAAAGGAGAGTAGGTAGCCATAGGAGAGTAGTAGTTCAGGACAGAAGATGGATGGCAAGAGGCAAGACATATAAGTACTTTCAGGGGTTAGAATGCATCCACAGTGTTGGGGAAGATTGAGACATTTAGGGAGGTTGGTTCCCTAATTTGAATGTAGATTCCTTTGCACATATTTCAGCTTAATTCTCTGTACAGTAGTGTATAAAATCCAGGAGGCTAAGTATGGAATGGTGTCATATCAGAAATGTGCTCTTTTGTTCATTGATTTCATTGAGCAGATACTATGTGCCAAGCTTTATACTAGATTCCGAGGATAAATGAATGGAATACAGCCTCTGCCCTCAAGTTGTCTGTGGTATTCAAGAAGACAAGCATTCTAACCTTATCTCAGGGAAGCTGATAGAACTCACAAGTATGCTAACCATGCAACAGAGAATGGCCATTCTTGTGCCTGGAGTAATAGCTTGGGTCTGCATATTTTGGAATCTTTTTTAATCACAAATTTGGTCACTTGGCTTTATTACTCCGGTGTTTCATGTTAGCTAAACCGATGATTGCTGTGTGGTTAGAATGTCAGAATCAGGCGACCGCAGAAATCTCCTTTAAAAAGTCCTACAATTTTCTATTATTCGTCTAGCCAAGTTCCACTTAGTTGTCTGGTTGGGTATTTAAAGAATTCTGTTGTTATCCTTCACTAGAATTCCTTTTAGATGCTGTTATCAATCCCAACTGCCCCAAATCCCCAGAGGTAATTAACCAACAAGTCTAAAACGCAAAGCCTTGATAGATAGTTCACTAATAATAATTTTGGATGGCTTGCGAACAACCATATCAATGGCTTTGGTCTCCTGGTCTTCCACACAAAGTAAACTGTACCAGAACATGCTTTCTCGAAGGTACTTATCTAAAATTCACTTTGTCATTTTTCCAGTCATATAGTCACATTGCTTTGTAAAGATTGTTTAAACAGAATTGCTGTCTTATGACATCATATGATTAGATTAGAACTTGACTCTGTAAACCTGACCTTTTCCCGTTGAAGGGAAATAACGAAAAGACATTTTTTGGGGGGTAACGAAGCCTTTTAAGGCAGGAGCAACCATCTCTTTTCGTTTGGAAATCAGAAGTTTGCTTCCACAAATAGATTTGCTGTTCCAACATTACCTAAGTCCAAAAATTATTCGTGGCTTCAAGTTGTACTTTTTTCTTTGTTGTATGCATGGTATTTAATGAAGATGAGTCACATGCAGACTAATTTCATAAGAAAATGCACGATGCCCAGCAACGGGGCTGTCACAACACACTTATGCTATCACTCTGATACGGAAGACCTTCTCCAAGAAGCCCTTCTGGCATGCAACCTTCTGAACTTGTTAAGTGAAAGTATTCAGAAGAGTGGCTGCCCATTGATAAGGAGGTCTCAGTGATTTCTCTCTCCTTCCTTCTCTCTTCCTGCAGAGTGTCTGAGGCCGGCTAGGCTGACCTCTGGTGTTCCTTCCCACTTTGAAAGGCAACGAGTCTCAGTTCTAGGCTTTGCCTCGGTGGCTCATGAAACTGGGGAGCAAGGGGTTACTTTTGTGACATTCCTTATGGTCATACATTCTCGGACTAGGATACTGATACTCACAAACCGATTCGGCGGGAATGACTCTTTTTAAACAAAATCATGTTTGTTTGCTTTTTTCTTCCAGGTATCCACCATCTTACTTACACTGATCACTTTCCAAGTTCAATATCATGAGCGTGTTTGCCCTGACCTCGCAGCTCTCCGGGGAAGGTCCTGGTGGGAATCTCAAAGAAGGAATGTGTGTGCAAAATGTATGTACGCTGAATTCTACAAACAAGGTGACCATATTTTCTTAGTGGAAAAAAAAGGAAGGGGACTCCTATTTTGCTTGTCCTGGGGGAAACGGGACAGAACATTTGGAACTGGAACCGTCCTAGGAAACCTAAAAACCTTGAAGTATGCCTTCTGCCTTCAGGTAAAACACGTTAACAGCTAGTTCGGAGAAGTCCAGCACTTTCCACCTGACCAGCCACATAGTCAAGGGTTTACATCATGCCCTATCTACCTTCTCAGAGCCCAGACTTATGGACCATCAGCCTATTGGGACAAATTGGAGGGAGCAGTGGGTTTAATTCCAAGTTTCTCCAATCTCCACTCTCTATGACCTCAGGGGGATTCCTTTAATCGCTTGGACCTCAGTTTCATCTGTAAAATGGGGAAACCAATTCCAGCATAACAAAATGAGGCTCAGATCACGGGGGCAAATGTCTGGCCCACAGTGGGACTTAGCGCAGGACCCTGAGGTTATTCCTCTCCCCTGTTTCCCATTACCATGTTTGGAAAGCCCGGGAGACATGCTTTTCATGGCTCCTCATGGAACTGGAGTCCAAACGTCCAGAAATCCACTAATTCCCTACCCTGAAATAATTATACTTACTCAACATCCCTGTAGTTTTTCCTCTAAGCTGCTTTCCAGATCTGAGTGTCCTGTGAGGCGTGAAAGGCAGCTTATCTCGCTGAGAGTGTGGAATAAACCCTTAGCAGCCTCTGGTGTTAAAGGGCTTGTCTTATCTCGGTGTGGTGGCAGAGCGCCCTGGCTGGCTTCACGTCTCTGTCTTTGCACTCTGGACGGTTGCTTAGCACAGCTGTCAAACACCTCGAGTGATCCCAAGAGCACCCTGATGGACAGTCCACGCCACTCATAGGATCTCCTAGGTCAGCGGACATTTTCATTTTTAGCATTTACTCCTGAAGAAGCACATGCCCAAAGAGATTTTGTTAGCTTCAGAGAACTATGAAAACGTTACTTAAGATACAGATAACGTAATCTTCCGTTCCATGCAAAAGCTTGTCTCTCTCCATGAATAAATGTGCTTCTGAAAGGAGAAAAAACTCCATTTAAAATGTAATTGGGGAACTCACTATTCTAAGAAATTCCAGGTGAAGCTTTTTTTTTTTTTTTTTTTTGAGCTGATAATCAAAATAGCATTTTGTCTCTTTGGGATTTATGGGTAATATGAATTTATATACTTTTTCTAAATGCGAGGCTGTCTTTTCTTCTTTTTTGAGCAAAGGGAGATAAGATAACCATTTATCTTTTTGTTATTTTCAAGAGTTGGAGCTCACAGATGAGGTACTCATTCTTGGGAAGAAAGGCACCCTTCTCCCAGAATTTCTCCCTAGGGCCTCCGGAATACCAACACAATGGTTCAAAATCATTCTTGTATAGTAAGGCCTTAATCCATCGGGATTTTATTTTTGCATAAAGAGTGAAGTAGGCAATCAATATTTCCAATAAATGATCCCAACACCACTTATCAAATCACTGATATTTTTCCCACTTACATGCAAAATGCCAATCATTTTATGTCATTTGTTTATATTTGTGAGTCTTCTGCCCAGCTCTTTTCTGTTTTGATCTATTTCTATAACAACACAACACCGTCTTGATTATTGCTGATTTTTAATGGATTTTAATATTTGCTAAGAAAAGTCTCTCCTCCAGTTCTCCGAGAGTATGTTAGCTATTCTTTTTTTTTAAAAGACTTTATTTATTTATTTATTTATTTATTAGGAAAGAGAGAGAGTGAGAGAGAGCAGGTCAGAGTGAGAAGCGGACTCCCCATGGAGCTGGGAGCCCGATGTGGGACTCGATCCCGGGACTCCGGGATCATGACCCGAGCCGAAGGCAGTCGCTCAACCAACTGCGCCACCCAGGGGCCCTATGTTAGCTATTCTTAACCCTTTGCTCCTACGTTTAAATTTTAGGGCTGTCTTTTCAAGTTCTATTAAAAGTCCTGTTAGGATTGTGACTGAAATTTTACCTATGCTATGTAATGATTTAGGGAATATTGACATCTTTATTAAGTTGTCTTCTTATTCATGACCTTGGAGTGTTGTTACATTTATATAAGTCTCCTTTCCTGTCCCTCCATAACATTTTTTTGCTCCTGGGCATCATGATTCACCTGGGTTGAATCATTCATTATAGACTTGTGGGAGGGGTGCCTGGGTGGCTCAGTGGGTTAAGCCTCTGCCTGCCTTCAGCTCAGGTTATGAGCTCAGGGTCCTGGGCTGGAGCCCTGCATTGGGCTCTCTGCTCAGCATATCAAATTAAATAAATAAATAAACAAACAAATAAATAAATAATAGACTTGTGGGAGCCAACACAGTATCTTAAATCAGTGCTTGCTTCCCAACTCAAACTCTGCCTTTTGTCCAGAAGACGAACTCATGCTCTGTTGCAGATGCCAGGGATAAATGGGGAGAGCAAGGGAAGAGAGAGCCTGTAAGCCTCCGCTGGAGTCCCTGAAGGCAACCAACACAGGTTGGTAAGGATGTGGAACAACACAACTGCCGTGAGAAACAGAACTGGGAAACTCATTTGGGAAAACACTTTGGCAATAAGATTTTTTGTAGTAACACAGTATTGAACGGGGAAAGAAGAAACAATCCAAGTGTCTATGAACAGTGTGATGGACAAATAAAATCTTTATATATTTATAAACCCCATAACTATGCAGTAGTGGAAATCAATGAACCACAGCCACATGCATTGACCTATGTGCATCAGAAACCATCCTGTTGAATGCAAAAATCAAGTCGCACAAGAGAACTTACAGTGTGGTTCAATTTATCTATAAGCTAAAATAGGCAAGACTTAACTTTGTATTTGTTGGGATTTGTTTGTATGTAGTAAATCATAAAAACGTAAGAAATTGATTAGCAGAAATTTTTTTGTTTTGTTATGTTTTATTTTGTTTTTTTTTACGATTTAACCATTTATTTGAGAGAAAGAGAGAGAGAGCATAAGCAGGGGGATTGTCAGAGGGAGAGGGAGAAGCAGGTTCCCCACTGAGCCTGGGAAGCCCAATGTGAGGCTTGATCCCAGGACCCTGGGATCATGACCTGAGCCAAAGGCAGATGCTTAATCCACTGAGCCACACAGGTGCCCCTCACTGTAGGTTTTAAATGTAGTAACTGGCCTTTTCCACTTTTAAACTGGGTGGTGGATACACGGTTATTTCAGTTTTATTATTTTCTTCACACTTTTTATACACTTTATGTAAATACTTTGTGTATATGGTAATAAGGTTTTAGAAAGATAAATTCATTTTTTGTAAAGTTTTAGATGCATGGTATATTATGGTATAAAAACTGATCTAGACATAGAGTGGGTCTCAAGAAAATGCATGCCTACTTTAATAATGGATGTTTATTTTAAATGGCATTTGTGTTTTTATGACATTACTGTAAGTAATCTAAGGAAGAGAATATTTGACTGTTTGCCATGATTTATTCCTTCAGTGACTGGGTATTAACCACTATGTGCCAGGTAAAGCTCAAGTCACTTCCGATACATGGGTGAACAAAACAAAGATCCTTGATATTGTGGAACACATGGTCTTGCCAAGCAATAAGGAGTGAGTGGCAGAGAAAGACAGACAGAAAAACATGTGCAAGCTATATCAATCAATTATGTCTTATGTCGGGAGGTGATAGAAACTGCTAGAGCAGGTAAGTAGGCTTAAGATAGCTGGGCAGGCTGCCATTTTGAAGAGGGTGTTCAGGGCAGGCTTCATTGAGGAGGTTACTTCTGAGCAAAGACTTGAAGTGGGTGACAGTGACTATGTGGGGACAGGGTGAAGGTTGTTTCAGGCAGAGGAGCAGCTGAAGCAAAGGCCCTAAAGCAAGAATACTCATGGAGTGTTTAAATAATACCAGAGAGGCCATTGGGCTGGAGGGGTGTTCGCGAGAGGCAGGGACCCCGGAGAGGTAATGGAGGGCCATCAGGGCTTTTGTAAGATGTTGCCTTTTTCTCTGAGTGAGGAAAGGAGTGGTGATATGATGTCCTATCAGGATCTAGGTGCCATGTCAAGAATAAACCGCTAGGAGGTGAGGACAGAAGCAGTTAGTAGCCCGTTACCGCAATCCAGGCAAGAGGTGATGTGATACAGACTATTCATTTCCTCGCACGTCTGAGCCCGGTGGTATTCTATAGACAACAAATGCTATTTGACCACTCCACAGGTTCTCTTTTTCAGACCCACGTTTCGAGTAAGCAAATATATTAATATAGTAATGGCTGTGAACACTCTGGGGCAATATGAAAAACCCTTCAGGTGGAATGGTCAGTGACAGAAGGGAAAAGGCAAGGTTGTGTTGCCATACTATACTACATATAGGCATATTACACTACATTTGTGTAGTATGGCTATTAAAAAGAAAAATCCCGGGCGCCCAGGTGGCTCAGTCGGTTAAGCGTCTGCTTTTGGCTCAGGTCATCATCTCAGGGTTCTGGAATCGAGCCCTGAATTGGGCTACCAGGTCAGCAGGGAGCCTGCTTCTCTGTGGCTGTGTGAGAATCTCGTGGCAGACTGATAAGCCTCGGGCAAGTAGCAACCTAAATGTTGTGGGGTCAGAAGAGACAAGGGAACACTTCTCCGACTGAAAATGCAGACACTGAGATCTGATGATCAGATGATATCGGAGGATAAGGGCAGGAGCTCTCTGAGCCGTCCGAAGGGCAGAGGAAGCCCAGATGGTCGCCCAGGTCTGAGTACGGTGGGCAAGACGTGGGGTGGAGAAGGAGAGGACAGCCAGCGAGCAGATTCTAGCAACAGGCAAGGGAATAATCAGTGCAGGCTGTCTAGCCTCATGCTGAGCTGCAAATGCTAACAGCATGTAGCTTGCAGAGCTCTGGCTTAGGAAATTTAGGCAATGCTTGCATTCACTTGTTACACTTTGTACAATGGTAATATGCAGGCTAAAATATTGAAAATACAGTTCCTCTAACACCAAGTACAGGAAATCTCAACTGTCTGTCTTTCCCCTTAGAACGCAAAGAGCTGGGACTCGGCAAAGTGGGATGTCCGTGCCTCTGCCTGACCCCTGAAGCCCGTGCGCCCGGGCTCCAAGTGCCGCCACTTACTCAGCTGTCCTATGGCAGTTACACGCACATGCCTGCCATTCAGAGTTTTGGAGTGTGCGTTGACATCCGTGTGTGTGTGAAGAGAAACGGGTGCTTGTTTTGAGGCAGGACATGATACAAGGACCCTGCTGCTATGCTGTCAGGAGCCTCCTGGTAAAGCCCACCCGCAGAATGGGTGGAACTCACTCCTTGTGGACCTGCTAGGGTATAATCTATTTTCAGTCTACAGCTGTCTTTTTAATGTTGGAGCGAGAGCTTTCACCATGATGGGACATGGAATCAAAATCAATAGCTACTAAACAAATGGACAATTTTGAGGGGAGACTTCTCCTCAAAATACAAGTCTTTGTAAGATAGCTCAAAAAACTGTTGTAAACTTACATTTTAGGTGGGGGAGAATCAGAAGATGGCTCCAGAGGGAGCTTACAGGAAAAAGGATAGTAGAGGCACTGTAGCTAACCTAATTAGGGTAAATGTCGGAAAATGTAACTCAGAAACTGAGACAGTATTCCAGTGTGCCAAATACTGAGACACACCTTCTGAACACAGTGCCAGGCACCTGAATTGCACTGAGTGCATTGAACAAGTTGGGAAACAGTAGTCCCACTGCTTCTGGGACCGTCCACAGGACCGTCATTGCCGCCCACAGGACTGTCATGGCCACACCCAGCCACTACCACCACTAAGTGGGGCTGGAAAGGGAGATGAACTTGATTTGTCTTTCTTAAACCAGGAACACCATCAATTTCACCACTGTTTCTCAGACAAAGGCGTTTGGCATTTTTCAACGGCCCCATAATTTGGTTTGCCGAACTTTGACTTGGGAGCCACCTGACCATTTGACGTAGCCATGAAGATGGAGTCGGCAGAGATACTGTCATCCTCATAATTCGTCGCCTGGGTGAAGGACCTGAGGTCCTCCTTGAGCTGCAAATCACTGCCTCCTGACTATGAACTCTCCGGGGAAGGGCGAGGCTGGGACTTAGCCCTTCAGCATCTCTGCCCTTGCCACAGTCTCGGGGAGCACTGGTTCAAAAGTCTGATTCCTTTTTCCCTTTCGTGAGAGTGAGAATGCCTCGGTTCAAATCCTGACTCTGTCACTTTGAGGCTCTGTGACCTCTGGCAAGTGACTGACCCTTAGCGACCCATATGTGTGATGGGCATAATAACGGGGTGATTATAGGGAGCGCATTTAGTGATAGATGTAAAGCACTTAGCACCACGCCTGTTTACAGGAAAGCACCTAATGAATTTGAGTTGCTATTATAATGAAACACTCACCCTATTTTTCAAAAGCCACTTAGCCAGATCAAATCTGTATGAAAAAGGCCCTTGACCACGAAGTTTATACTTCCCTGTTTCTAAAAATGTAAGCTTCTAGAAAGTCATAGAAATGCATTTATAGCTATTAACCAAGCTTGGAGGGCTTGGATATTTGGTCTTTCTTCAGAACAGTTGCTGGGAGGATGGATGTCCCAGCACTTGAATTAATACCCGATGCCACTGATATGTATTGTGCTGATTCTTAGTATCTATTTTATGCATGTGTGAAAGCAAACCACATAAAAGCAGAATTTAGGCATTCCTGCCAAAAGGAAGTGAATTGAAAGGAGGAGAAGCAGAGCTTCTGCAAGAAGAAAATTGTCCTATCTCTTAGCCAGTGTCAGAATGTGGAAATGTTTATAAAATGCTCATTAAAAGAAAAAGGATCGCGAGATAGAAACAAAATCTAGTGCACAAGTTTACACTAGGGAGATAAGAAAGGCTAGGCCCCTATAGGGGATTTTGTTATCCAATTACTGCAACCTGACTTTTGGGGGGAGAGGAAGAGTGGTAGGGGGGAGGGAGAAAGAGGCGAAGAGTTTCCAAACTTGTCTCCAGTGACACGAGACATTAACGCTCCACAAGATAAAACTGCCACTTAGAGCCCAGGAGAGCTAAACCTTCCTGGGTTGGCCTGGGGGCTTGAGCAGAGTCATGGGTTCTCTGGCGCTGCAGCTGTGCGCTCTCGTCTGCCTGGTGGCTCACTCGGTTTCTGGCAGCCCCATCATGAGCCTGGAGCAGTCGCCTCTGGAAGAAGATATGCCCCTCTTCGATGATGTCTTCTCAGAGCAAGATGGTGTGGACTTCAACACATTGCTGCAGAGCATGAAAAATGAATTTCTCAAGACACTGAACCTATCTGACATCCCTTCACAGGATTCGGCCAAGGTGGACCCACCCGAGTACATGTTGGAACTCTACAACAAATTTGCAACCGATCGGACCTCCATGCCTTCGGCCAACATCATTAGGAGTTTCAAGAATGAAGGTAAGTTGACATTTTATTGACAAAATTTGGCTTGGATTTTTTTCAAGAAGTGGTAAATAAACTTACAATGGATGGAAAAAATATAGATAAATACATCTATGTAAAGGTTTATATACACAGGTACTCAAAAACAGTGCACATTTTGGTCTATACCATTTTCATGGTCATTTCCCAAATGTTATTAAAGGGTACTAAAGAATATCTTTTAATACAAAGTCATAAAGTGTCTCCCATTTTGCATAATTTGGTCTTTAAAATTTTTGAATTTGAACCACAAGTAATACAAGAAATTAATGTTGGGTTATTACTATATCTTTGACTGTCATTTTCTAGATAGGTCTCGGTTTCTGTTTGTCTTTGAATTGACTAAAAAAAAAAAAATCTGTCAACTTCTACCTAGAATGAAAATAGACAAAACCAAAGTCATGACTCATGCTTCACTCAAACTTTGAATGTGTTATTGTTTTCCGACCTTATTTAAGAAATATTCAGACGGGATGAAAACTTGTATTTTAGAGGTTCTTCCTAAAGTATTGTTGTGTTTGTGTGACGTGTACATCCTTGAATCACTGTTTATAATGTCCAGGAAGTACGCACTGCCCAGTTAATGATCCAGCTTACTTCAGTGTCTTCGTGAATAGCAATGTGCAAGCCTTAAATAACAGCAGAAAAACGATGTTAGCTCCCCCAACTTTATTCGGTGACTAAATGTAATGACCAAGCAAGTTAACCTTTTATTTAATATGATGCTAGATGGCAAAAATATATTTTTTTCTAATATGCATGGTAAAAGATGTAGGTCCAAAGAAATTAATTCTTTAATATTTCCACTGTCATGAACCAGGTACATGACAATGAAAACCCTCATAAAAGAGGGTTTTGATGGATGTTGAGTAGTTGTTCTTAAAAGCAGAAAGGCGGTAGCATAGAAGTATCTTGGGATTTGGAATTTTGAGGCAAGGTTGACTTAGTAGTTGTGGATAATTAGCTTAATTTCTTTGAACCTCAATTTTCTCATCTGTAAATTGGGGATAATAAATCGAAATAACACAACTGGGTGATTTCAAAGAGGTTATGAGTAAGAAAGTGCCGCATTTACTCTGAATTGCTGAAAAGTCATTAGTTATTACTAAGGAATTCCTTAAATTCTAGGCATTAGAGGAAATATGGAGTGGGTATTGATCAGTCCTGAAGATACCATTTGCCTTTAAAATTTAGATAAGTGACAGGGGCGCCTGGGTGGCGCAGTTCGTTGAGCGGCTGCCTTCGGCTCAGGTCATGATCCCGGAGTCTCGAGATCGAGTCCCACGTCGGGCTCCCAGCTCCATGGGGAGTCCGCTTCTCACTCTGACCTTCTCCCTTCTCATGCTCTCTCTCACTCTCTCTCTTTCCTCATAAATAAATAAAAAATCTTATAAAAAAAATTTAGATAAGTGACAAAATTTTAGATATTTGGTAACACATCAGAAATGTTACTCAATAACATTTAGTAACATAATGGAAATGGCAAACTGAAATTACATTCTTTTTGAGGGTGAGTCTGAACTGAAAATAAATCTCCTCCTTCCGTGGGAACCTCTCCTAGCACTTATGAGCACTGAGCCCTGGGTGCCTTGTTCAGAGGGTTCACACCCGCAGGGAAAAACGGGAGTTTTTTAGTTTTTTAGTTCTCACTTCTCCGGTGGAGGATTTGAGTGATGCAGGTCAGGAAGTGGAGTTTACAAAGGGTCTTATTACGGGAGACCAGTGAAAACTGGAGCAGATCTATCTGTGGACACTCCCTCTGCCCACACCTCTGCCGGTCTTTGGGAGGAATGCTCAGCCCCAAGGACATGGATCCTGCATTGCGCTGGCTCTAATGGCTGTTCTTGTCTTTCTTTTGACTCTTTGGGTCAGCGCAGTGCAACTGCCTAAGAGACGAAGACCAATCCCACCCTGTGCCCCCAAACCCAAACCAAAAAAACCCTCCTCCAAATCTAACCAATCAGGGGAAAACAAGTGCACTTCTCAGATAGAAAAAAAAACATGACTTTAATTCCTACCGCTTCACTTTGTCATGTTGGAACTGAAGCTCGATTTCTCCTGGTGTAAAATGAACACAATAGCAATAAGCGGTCTTTGTAAGAACCCAATGAAACAGTGTTTGCAAAACAGTGGCTCATTTAAATATGACCAACTAACATCAGTTCCCTTGTCTAGAATGCAACATCTCCATCTACTACTCTGAATATTTGCATATGCACAGTGAACTTATTTTTTGACAGCTTTATTAAAGTGCGATTGACATACAATAAACTGCACGTATTTGAAGTTTATAATTTGATAGGCTTGGGCATATATAAACATCCACTGAAACCATTACCACAATCAATATAGTGAACATAATCATCACCACCAAAAGTCTGTTTGTGCTCCTTTGTAATTAATCCCTCCTTCCTGTGACCATGAGCTTTTATTCTGCACTTTTCTCATGGATAGAGCAACCTCTACTCCCTTATTTTTGGTCTTCTCATGCTCCCTGCCCAAGGAGAGTAAAGTCTCTATTCTTCTAAGAGGGGACAACTCCCAAGTTACTTGATGTATTAAGGACCTATGTCATGCCCATAAATCAATTTGATCTGATGTCCAGAATCATCAACTAGTCCATATTTTGAAAACACGGCCTCTGTTTAAGGCATTCTGGTAGCTTGGAGGCATGGAAGGAATTTAAGCTGGGCTGCGTGCCAGCATGATGGGAAGACCCATTCATAAAAAAAAAAAAAAAACCCTGAAATGTAAGGGTGTAAATGGCAAAGCTCATAGGAGAGATATAGAGAGCAAATATTAGAATCACTAAATTCTACTATTGAAACCAATATTACACTATATACTAACTAACTAGAATTTAAATAAAATTTTTAAAAAAGAGTAAATATTCAAGTGGCCTAGAAGGCAGTGAAGTTCTAGACAGGGAGGTGAAGAAGGGAAAATCCCACAAGGAGAGGTCACAGCTAGAAAGGTGGAAAGGAGGGGAGAAGGCTTTCCAGGAGTCAGAAACGCACCTTCAGAGGTGCTTGTTTGCATCAAGGCAAAGGAATGTTTTGGCAAATGGTGAAGATATCGGTCTACTCTAAAAAGGAAGGTTTACAATTTCTTTAGCTTTTTCAACAAGCATCAGTTGTTCAATTACAATGTTCCATGCACCGTAGGGGATGAGTGAGAGCTATGGATAGATCAAGAGGGTAAGGCCTGGTTATAGCTAGTTTTAAGAGTCATGCTAGAGAGTTTAAATTCATCTCACTGCTCAGTATTTCCCACCAGCAGTGTATGGGATGATTTTAAGTGGTACCCTACAGAGAGAAAGCTGTGAATCAGGTGAAATTATTATATATTTTCATTAATGTGGATCAGAAAAAAATCCACATGTTTCATGAATGTCGTTGCTTAGGACAAGCCTAAAAGAGATGATAAAGGGTATAAAAATAATCATATGAAGTTAAAGAAAAATATTAAAGAATACAATCTGGAGCAGGGACCCTACTAAAATAATGAATTGGGTGCACAGTTGGGAAAACACTGCCAAAGATGACAGGGAACCCCTCAATTGGTTGTCCTAGGCACTCTGGTGTCATGGAACCCTTTGATGGATGACAGATGTGTTTAGGGATAGCTTGTAGTCATGCATTTACCTGGGACAAGTGTACAGGAGCTCTGGGCTCCTAGAAAATTCTCACATAGGAGGTCAACGTGATAATATCTGGAGGGGTGCCTCTGAGACTAAAGGACCTTTAATAATTTATTTCATAAAAAAAATAATTTATTTCATGAATATTCTGAGTCATTCTTATGTGCCAAACTCCATGCCAGTTGCTGAGGGTAAAAGACTAAAGCAACCAATTTATCCCAAGATTCATTTTCTCCCATTCCTCTTTGGTGAAGTCCACACACCCAAAATTCAACTGCCGTGACCCCCTTGCTTTGTGGCTATCTTGTCAACCTTGCCAGATGTTGGTTTCTAGAGAAGGGGTCAGCAAACTCTTTCTATAAAGGGCCACACAGATAGTAAATATTTGGGGTTTTGTGAGCCATGTGTTATCGCAACTCTGACACTGTAGTGTAATGGTAACCACTGACAACACAGAAATAAAGGGGCCAGGCTGTGTTCCCCTGATCTTTTATTTCCAGACATAGGTGGCAGGCCCAATATGGCCCGTGGGCTATAGTTTACCAACCCCCGATCTACATGAAGGTCTTTAAGGAAGACCAGGTCTCAGCCATTCATGTGGGGAATCTTCACCCATCATGAATGCAAATATGAAAAGTCATGAAATGCTCACCCATGAAAAGCTTCCAAAAAAGAACAAACCACTCTGCCTCCCATTTGATGACCCTTCACTGGTTAGGATAATTGGGGGCTTGCCTGCATGGCCTCCAGAGTCCCTCTCAGCTCTGTAATTCTGTGGCCGATAAGCAAAAGCGATGCAAGCAAGGCTGGGAGAGCGTTCTCCCATTCATTAGGCAGCCACTTTCCATCTTAACCTTGGCAGCGTAAGTCAGTTTAGCAGTCTGCCATTGACCCTTCAGTATTTTCTGTCGGAGAATGCTAACATACTGTTTGTGTTCATCGATGGTCCCCCTCATTCCTCTGTATCAAGCTTCCCGCACAGACAGGCCCCCTTATTGCATAAGTAAGCATCTGTTTTTCTCTGTGACATGCTACAAATCTGATTTTTGTCTTTTTTTTTTTTTTTTTTCAGATCTGTTTTCCCAGCCGGCCAGTTTTAACGGGCTCCGAAAATACCCTCTCCTCTTCAATGTGTCCATTCCTCACCACGAAGAGGTCATCATGGCTGAACTCAGGTTGTACACACTGGTGCAGAGAGATCGCATGATATACGATGGAGTGGACCGAAAAATTACCATTTTTGAGGTCCTTGAGAGCAGAGGGGACACTGAGGGTGAAAGAAGCATGCTGGTCTTGGTGTCGGGGGAGATCTATGGCACCAACAGCGAGTGGGAGACTTTCGATGTCACTGATGCCATTAGACGTTGGCAAAAGTCAGGCTCATCCACCCACCAGCTGGAGGTCCACATCGAAAGCAGACACGACGGAACCGAGGATGCTGGCAGGGGACAACTGGAAATAGACACCAGTGCCCGGAATAAGCATGTCCCCTTGCTTGTTGTGTTTTCTGATGACCAGAGCAGTGAGAAGGAGCGGAAGGAGGAACTGAATGAAATGATCGCCCATGAGCAGCTCCTGGAGCTTGGCAACTTGGGCCTGGACGGTTATTCCGGAGGGCCGGGAGAAGAAGCTTTGCTGCAGATGAGGTCAAACATCATCTATGACTCCACGGCCCGCATCAGAAGAAACGCTAAAGGAAACTACTGCAAGAGGACCCCACTCTACATTGACTTCAAGGAGATTGGCTGGGACTCTTGGATCATCGCCCCACCTGGATACGAAGCCTACGAATGCCGCGGGGTTTGCAACTACCCCCTGGCAGAGCATCTCACACCCACAAAGCATGCAATTATCCAGGCCTTGGTCCACCTCAAGAATTCCCAAAAGGCTTCCAAAGCCTGCTGTGTGCCCACCAAGCTAGAGCCCATCTCCATCCTCTATTTAGACAAGGGCGTCGTCACCTACAAGTTCAAATACGAAGGCATGGCAGTCTCCGAATGCGGCTGCAGATAGAAGAGGAGTCCCGTGCTTATTTAATAACTGTAAATGTGTATATTTTGTGTTCCTATTTAATGAGATTATTTAATAAGAGTGTACAGATCATAGAGGCTTGCTTGCTGCCTTAGGGAAATGGGCAGGTCAGTTTGTTGTATGAGATGCATATTTTGCTAATACAGTCTCATCCCTTCCAATCTGTTTTTCTTTGGACTCGCCATTTCCTGGCAATGCCACGTCCAATAGCAAGTGGCTAGCCCCCCTCCCCCCCCCCCAGTTGTCCTCTATGTTGATTTGAAAACAACAAGCCCCAAGCAGATGATAGATATTTGTGTATGTATATGTGTACATAGATAGACTTATAAAACTCTTTTGGTTCCATAGAGGTAGATTATACTCACACATGTGCATGATGCAATCAAGTGTATATATATTAAAAACCAGTGGTACGTTCTCAGTCAGCTCTTCTCTGAGGAGGGTTTATGTCAAGATAATTAGCACCGAAAATTTCACCCTCCTAGGAATGACTACATTTCCTACATACTATTGGATATGTAGGTGTAGCATTTATCAGTTGAGCTCGTGCCATTGCTCAGAGCTGCAGGACCAGGTAAAGGATTGTGCATGTTTGAGGGGAGGGGTTATTTATACAGAGACCAAATGGTTTCCAGAGGCAGTGGCCTGAAGCTACCTTAGCAAAGGATGAGCCCCACGGACCACTGCTGCGCTCTAGAGGGCAGCACCTGGTCAAGAAAAGAGAACAGAAGGGCCTTCAGGATGATCCTCAGATAATAGGACTGCAAGGTCAAGTGTGTTGGCCTTTGCTGCTGCAGAGGGTAGAGGAGGCGGGAGAGCGCTCACAGGAGAGGAGGGAAAAGGATACAGAGGCTATCCTAGGATGTGTGTGTGAAATTATAAACAGTTTTAACTGGAGAATTAAATCTTTCAGACAAAATAAAATTACCCAAGACCAAGAGGAGGAAAATCAGAAGGGATCTGTCTGTTGGACTCTTCTTAATGTTTTGCTTCAATTCTTAATATTTCTCCCTTGCCTCTGCACCGCTGCTTTTGCTTCTTTTCACGTCTCCCCTTCCCTTTTTCTCTCCTGCCCCAGTGCTTCGTATCCTTCTCTCATTCCCGTGTCCCCTGTCTTTGCCGGCCTTCGTTGCCCTTGCTGTGGGTTGGGAGGGTACACCTGAAAGCATTTGCTCTCAGTGTGAGTGGAGTTAGTGCTCTAATTTCTAGATTTCCTCCCAATATTTAATTTGACGTGATTCTAATAAGATTCTTTATGAAATGTTTTGTTCAGAAAAATACTTAAACATAAGAAAAAAAAAAGAGTCCAAAAGGATACTTCTAAATAAACGAATTAATAAATAGACACATATGCAAATGACTCCAAAGCTAAGCCTGAATTTTGAATCACGGCTTCCCAATCCTCCCATTCTCAAGTCCTCCCAGTTTGGAACTGGCCAGGACTAAGGGACTGGGAAGCGTTCCTGATGGGGATGGTCCAGGGGGTTTGCCGGCAGTTGGCCGGTGGGAAGGACACGGAGACCCTGGCTCTGATCTTAGCGGCCCCCAACTCCACCATCCACGCAAGATCATGGGCTTTGTGCGGGAAGAACCAGAGTAGTGCAGTTCTCAAACTGTTCTACTCCCCCAGGCATCTGACGCTGAGGGTTCACACTTCTAGGAATGCAGTTTCCAGAACATTGTCCCCCACTCACCCCGTCGAATGCTTCCTTAAGAAGGCTTGCATTTTTTTTTTTTTTTACCCTGGGAAACCATCCGCCTCCCTTTCACAAACCTCTTGGGGTTTACAAACTCATATTGCACTAGAAAATAGAGGTAAGGGAAGCTGTTTTGAAGGACATTTTGCCCAATTCGGAGATCTGCTCTGTACATCCACTGTCCACTGATGTCCAGAGGGCCGATCCGGGGAATTCACTGCCCCGTAAAAGTGCAGTTTTGACCATCAGTGAATATACAGTGATTGACCATCTGAGATGGCCACACAGCTCGGAATCATTAATTTATGAAAGAGCTTCCATATAAAATGGCGTGCATGAGTGTGTGTGTGTGTGTGTGTGTGTAGCTGGCTTTGGTTAGCCACCCCTAGCGCCCTCAGTGGGGTGTGGTGCATCTTTTACATCCAGGGTACACACTGTATACTCAGTTACTCTACTGCTTCTCCTTTCTCAAGGACATGGTCTTTAATAGACATAAAGTAAAACCTCAGCTGAGCAGGATAGTTCTGGTTAGATAAAAATCGAGCAAAATATTCTTTCTGTGCAAAATAAGTACGACAGTGATGTGCTGGTAAATGCTTTATGGCCAGCCTTCTTGATTTGTAGATTTCAATGGTGTAAATACTCTCATCAGCGCCTCTTTCAGGCTACCCAAGTGATATCAAGAGGCTTGCAAAATGCCTGAAAACCGAGCAGGCTGCTCTCAGGAGACATGTGTGCAGGCCCTGCGCCCCCCCCCCCTCCCCCGCCACTGCTATTAGCCCGCTGATGTTAGAACACAAGAATATGCCAGGCCCTGCTTTCTGCAAGTTCTCTGCCTCCGTGGCCAGGTTTTGGGGAAAACCTTGTGGCACGCAGTTATAATAGCTCTTCTGTTAAAGGCATGTGAAAATCTAAAGCCACATATTAGTTCTTCGAATGTTGCTAGCTGCATTTTTTTCATCGAGAAATGCAAAGGCATAAACCATAGATAGGGAACTCCTGCTCCCATCAGACCCCTTGCAGTGTGTTTGCACCTCTCCTCCATCACTGCCTTAACGTGAAGCCATGAAACTGTCAGATCCTTAGGAAGTAGCAGTCACTAAAGGTCCTCTCTGGCGTAGACCTTGGCTGCATGCCACACCCGTCTTCTTTACTCTTTTATGGAAGAATTATCATCACTGAAGTTGATACACCTACATGACTCTGGAGACGGATTGTAGTAGAGGTACTTCGACAGCCAACAGCTAAAATATTCATGTAAAAGTTTCTAGGCTTCTTACTATTTATTGATGGATATATTTATTTTTGTAATATAGTGTAGAATATCAAATATTTTATTTTTAATGTTTGTGATTCCCTCTTGGATACAATAGTGCTTTTCGAATAATGCCTTCCTCAGAGTATAGCTCCTTTACAAACAATGGCCTGTATTTTCATCTGTCTTTTTGCACCAAAGCTTCCTGTTACTTTAAGAGGACTTGCAACAAGCTTGCCATCACTTTGTATATTTGTGTCTTGTAGGCCTGCTGTGAGCCCCCTGGCGTATTTACTCATTTGTAAATAGTAGAGTTTTAACTGAATAGCATAGTTTTAACTGAAGTGTAGGCGTTCCAGAAAATATTTAATCAATACGTTGTCATTTTGCGTTTCAGGCAAATATTGTCAGTCTGTGAGGGGCTGTGATTGCGGGTCATTGAGTAGAGGCAGAGTTTAAACGGGGCTTTTCGTTTCCCAAACAACGTGCTTCCTCCTGACTATATCTGTTGCCTTCACTGACCACCAATTCAGAGACCCAGTTGGACCAATCCACTTATAATTAGACCAGTGACTCTATAAATATAAAGAAAATGTTAATTTAGGGATTCCCAAGGAGTTAGCCCCAAAATGCTTAATTCTTCCCCTGCATGAATTTTTGGCCCAAGAAATTCATGGTAAATACTTTTGGCCCAGAACTGTTAGTACATGTTTTGGTTTTGTTTGGAATCTGTATTCTTCAAGTAAACCAGATTTGCACAGACAGGAGTTTTATATATTACTTCTTATTGGACCCATCAACAGCCCATAAAGCCCAGAAGTTTTGTGGCAAAGCCATTCACGAGTTGTGTGTCACGCAGAAGGAATGTTGCCTTTTCTAAGGGAGGTGGACCTTTCCTGAGTCACTGTGGGCCACACCTCACCCTTTGCAGTTCTGATGAAAAAGGAACACGGCTGGGAGTGTGTGCATTTTCTCTCTCCCGATGAGGACATTTGACTTCACACATTTGGTGGAAGGAAAGTACGTAATGCTATACACCGGCAGCATAAAAGTGTCTCTGGGTGTGGAAATGCCTCTGCAAGTCAACAGCGTCAACTAGGAAAGTTGTGCTGGGCACACTTGTCTCACACAGGAGTGCTTGTGTTGTGTGTGTGTGATGCAATTGCATTGGGGAGGTGCGTGTGGTCCCGCCCACCTGACCAAGCTCCACAGATGCGGGAAACCCGCTGAAACCACAGTCACCCACAGCCGGCTAAAGCATGCACACCTTTCTCTTGCATAAAACGTGTTCATCACTTATGTCCAAATTTCTGTAGCAATGACTAGACTCAAACGAAGATGGAGATATTTTACACTGTGTTCATAAACCCAATGTGTACATTTGGAGTCATCGCGTTAAATAAAATGGAAACGTTATTTTGACGATAATTATTTGCAGCTTATTTTTACTTAATATGAAATGCACTCCCCCCACCCCAACTTTTTTTTTTTTTAATTTTCATCTCACTGTAAGTTCAGATGGACTAAAACTTCTTGCTATTCTAGTAAAATGTGGCTTGAAGAAACGGTGTCTTGGCTTTAGCTTCTCAAACAGAGAGTGAGCTTCTGTGGTTCTGTGGTTTATGTGGTTCTCCCATTTCACACAACTTTCTATAAATCCCACGAATGCCAGGGACATAGTTAGAAAACAAAATGAGCTCTTCTTGGTCCACAACCGAGAAATATTTCTTCTTTGGATTTAGAATGACGCAGATGAAAGAGAGATTACATTGGGAAGCACATTCAGGCTAACGTTCACGGAAATTTGATCATTGAACCTCATAGAATCTCAGACTAAAATGGACTTGTAAACATTATTAACTGCCCCCAGCAACCCACTAAAGTACTTTCAATCTTTTCTGCAAATATTAGTAAAGAGAGGGGAGCGCCCTACCTTCTTAAAGGCATCTGTTACAGTTTGAGAGGGTTCTGCCTCAATGATACTCTATCCAACGGCATGGGTCACTATGTGCCCAAGTCACTGCAGGAGAGACAAAGGTAAGCAGAAAGTTACGGGGAGCTCTTCCTTCTATGAAATTGAAGTGTCTCCTCTGTCCCTCATAACTCTCCAGTTCACAACTCTTAGAGCGACGCATACACATCAAATCTGTATTTATGACAGCCTCTAGGCATGCAAATAGCTCTCCTGGCCTTCTGGATCCACTGTCCCCATTTCCAACAATGGTGTGCCTCAGCACACAGCCAGACCCAGCGAGCTCCCTCAGCCAGATGGAAACAGAGAGAAGGTCTGCACCTGGATGAGACCTGCCCCTGAGCGGGTAGCGGGCATAGTGGACCGATGGACCCTGCTGTCTGTTCTGGAAGAAATTATTTCTATGGCAGAATGGGGGATTTGAAGGCCATAGACACAGACCCAAGTGAACTAAAATTCTTTCTATCAGACGATCATTGTGTACCTCTTTGGGGGAGAATTCTCTGGTGCCCTGGCTCACAGGCTTTATCTGACAAGAGCGTCAGCAGAGATACAGTCGTCGTCCCTCAGCGTCGGGAGAACTGATGAGGCCAATACAAGAGTTCGAGTCATGGAGGAGAGGGAGCTGAGAACCCAAGACGGAGCACAGGCCAGGGATGGACTAGGAAGGCCTGAAAAGCAGCTCTTCTGGCTTGATTTTGAATTCTTTAGCAACCTGTTCATTCTGTTCTGTAAATAATTCCATTTGTGGTTGTCTCCCAGAAGGTGATGCCTGGACCCATTCTCCACACGTGGTCCGACCCGAACACGGCGGCTCAGGACCAGCCGTGGTTAGTCTAGCAGTTTCTTATCGACTGAGACAGCCTGGGATCGAACTGGGGAGACATGGCTGCAAATCGTTTGGCGGGGGGGTAGTGTGTTTACAGAGTGAGAGAAAACATCATTTTCAAAGCTCGGGTTATGCATTGAATACAGTTTCCGGAAACGTTCCTAATGTGAATTGGTCTCGGTGGTGTTGCAGGAAAATAATGCCATGGGACGGGCTGCATGTGACTTTAGTCACATGGATAGGAGCCCACTTTTGCACCAGAAGTGACTATTTGTAAATAAGGGGCCTATTTGGAGAAGGTGAGATCTTGTTAACTTGGGTGGTTATAAATGGATTATGCGATTATCTCCAACTCACTATCCTGAACTGTTAGTTTACGAGAACCAGTTCCTGCCCTCTCTCAACCTTCCTCAGCACAGATCCAAAGTGCTCATCTCGTTCTGAGAAGGAAGCCCCCAAACACATGGACACCTCGATTCATGCTTACTCTTAAATGTGATTCTGAGAATCTTACAAAAAATTTAGGCCACTCAGTTCAAACTGAGATTCTTTGGTGGGAGGCTGGAAGCAACATAGTCAAATTGGGGTTTGGCAGAGAATTTTCCCTCACAGGAGGCAGGGCCAACACCGCATGGGAATGGTGCTAGAAAATTCGGTGCTAACGCCTGACAAGTGTTTCTGCCTAACACGCATAACCTAGCCTGACCCTGAACACAGAAACATCACACAAACCCATTAGAAGGACCTGCTACAGAGTAACTAGAGCGTGCTCTTCAAAAATGTCCATGAAAGGCAAAGACCAATGCAGAAACTCTTCTAGATTAAAAGACAAAAAAGACAGGACACCTAAATGGAACGTGTGATCCTGGACTGTATCCGGGACCACTAAAAAATGGCCAAAAAGGAAATTATCTTTTTGTTAGGCCCCCTGCGGCTCAGTTGGGAGAGCGTCCAACTTTATCAATTGTAGACTCTCAAATGACATTTGTTTCAAAAATCTGCTGCATGGTTATCGCTCTTTCTTTCCGAAGCTTCGAGAGGTTTGCACAGGAGGAGTAAGTAGGCTTTTGCCCAGTGCAATGCTGAGGAAGCAAGCAGGTGGCACTAAAAATGAGACCTTTGCCCAGTAGGCAAATGCAACGGCAGGAACAGAGCCGGGGGGAGGGCGGGGGGAAGGGTGTGGGGGACACACTTCATCAGTGTGGCAAACCTGACGTCAATATGAGCCCTACAACACATTTTCCAGAAATAACCAAGCTCAACACTCCATTCCCCGAAAAGAAGCCTGCTTTTCAGGCAATAAACCATCTGTCCCCAGTGTTTAGAAAAGGGATCTCCAATCGCTGGTAATTTAAACTTCCTTATACCCCAGTTCAATGCTTGATAAGGCAAGAGTGCTAACAAGATGGGAACTGAGTTACTATATTAAGGAACCCAGACAGAACAAAAACCAGCCTCCTGGGGTTGTTTTGTTTATAGTGTAGACCCATCTGTTTTAATTAACATAATATTTACATGAGACCCGCTCCTAGTACAGCTTCAGCTGCGACTGTCACGTGGTTTGTTCTTTGTTTTTATGAAGGTCCTGCCAAGGCATAACTGAGACCTTGTCTGAATAAGGGACATATAGTGGAATCGTGTCACAGCACCCTAGCTGCCCCCAGGCCAGGTGCACCTGCTTGGTGGAGTTTAAAGCCAAGTGTCAGATTGCCGGAGAAAACATAGATGTTCAGTTAAATCTGAATCTAAGATAAGCAATGGAGAACTTGTTTAGCATAAGGATGTCTCAAATATTGCACGAGACATATTTACACTAAAGACACGTTCATTGTTTTTCTGAAATTCATAGTTGAGTGTCCTGTGCATTTATTTGCTAAACGTGGCAACCTAAGTCAGCCAGTGCCCGGCAGGCCACAGCAGTGGAAAGAGCCAGAGGAAAATAAAGTAGCTATTTTTCCGTTCCCACGTGGTCTATTCAGAGGATCACAATTCAAACCTAGCAGGGTTCATTGTTGAAGAGTCGCTTTGAGACCGGAGCTTGAAATCTACTTGGCCATGATACTGTACTGAAAACCGTAACATTACCTAACACATCAACCTCCCCATTCTCCTGAAAATCTTACTTTTAAATCTTTTAAAGATTTATTTATTTATTTGGGAGAGAGAGGCGGAGGGAGGGGCGGAGGGAGAAGGAGAGACAGAATCTCAAGCAGACTCCCCGCTGAGCACAGAGCCCAACCTCACAACCTTGAGATCATGACCTGAGCCAAAATCAAATACTGTTGTGACTTAAGCACTGAGGAACTGAGCCACCCAGGTGCCCCGAAAGCCTTACCTTCAAACGTTCTCTTTTTCATATTGGTTTTGCCTGTTGTAGATTTTGTTATATTCATAAAAATGAAATTGCTGGAGAAAAGGACACGCACATTCAGAATATATCATTCCAAGAGATACTAGCAAATTCATCTCCGAAATGTTATACAAATTCTGCTCTATCAGCTGTATACAAGAGTACTTTACTGTTTCTCTATTGTTTCCAGTATTCGACACTACTGCTTTTTTTTTTTTAAGATTTTATTTATTTGACAAAGAGAGACAGAGAGAGAGAACACAAGCAGAGGGAGTGGGGGAGGGAGAAGCAGGCTTCCCGTGGTGCAGGGAGCCTGATGTGGGACTCGATCCCAGGACCCTAGGATCATGACCTGAGCCAAAGGCAGACGCTCAACAGACTGAGCCACCCATGCAGCCCACTACTGTTTTTCTTAATGGATGCTGCTCTTGTTGAACTGTGTCCCCCAAGTTCACAGGTCAAAGCCCTAGCCCCCAGTACCTCAGAGGGTGACCTTATTTAGAAATAAGGTCTTCAAAGAGCTAGTCAGTTAAAATGAAGTCATTAGGGCAGGTCCTAACCCAACACGATTGTTGTCCTTATAAAAAAGGTAGATTTAGACATAGAGACAGACACGAACATGGCGTGAATATTGCGTGAAGATAAAGGCAGAGGTCAGCAAGGTGTGTCTTCAAGACAAGAACTCCAGTGATTGTCAGCGGATCACCAGAAAATAGGAGAGAGGCGTGGATAAGATCTTGTATCACAACCCACAGAAGGAACCAACTTTGCCAACAACTTGATCTCAGACTTCTAGCTTCCATAACCATAAGACAATCCATTTCAGTTTGTCATGGCAGCCCTAGGAAACCAATACAGATGCTAAGTACAATAAATATGAATACACTGAAATTTATTTCTGTAATGATTGGTGAGGTTGAATATATTTGCTTATATTTCTTGACTAATTCTCTTTATTCTATCAATAGACTTCTTATCTTTTACCCATTGTTCATATTCTCCTGACTGATTTGTTGGCATACCTTATGTGTGCAATTAATCCTTTGTTATACGCTGTCAATAGTTTTCCTGTTTATTGCAACCTGAACTTGGATTTCCTTCACGGGGCTCGGCTTGAGTGCTTGATCTTCCTCCCCACAAACATAGGAAATGCATGTCAAGCTCTCTGCGGGGCACAATTCGAAGCAACTTTTTATTCCATTTCAAGGGTAGGGTAGGCATTCTTCCCCTCCCCTTAATTCCAAAATGCAGCTACAGTCCAAATGAATTCATCGTCCCCAAATCACATTTTGAATACACATAAACCGTGGAAAATATTTCCTTAATAGGAACATTTGTTTCCTAAGTCAAATCGTGATAGGTTTTAAAAACTTGGTGACTCAACATGACTAAGCACCATGTTTAAGCTAGAGCTGTAACCCTCTTTCTGTTCTATTAGATTTTAAGTAAATTCCAATTTGGAATTCTTACTTTTTGGACAAGGGAATAACAGAAAAATTAAGTAACTTAACTAAAGTCAACTAATTAGTCAGTGGCAGAATTAATCACTAAGACCTAGGTACTGCAACTTCTTATGTCGGGATTCAACCTGACAGGCAACTGAAATGTTTTTGGCGAACTTTTATCCTAAGATTTGCCTCGATACCTGGGGTTGTTGTCATTGTTGTTTTTAATGAGCAGAAAACAAACAAAAAATTCCAGATCCTAATAGAGTGTCTTCTGTATTTTCCAAACTTTTATGAACATACTTGAACAAAAGCCAGATTTTAACAAATAAAGACTGCCATGCAATATTATTCAGTAAGTACAGATCTATGTAATATGGCTTGAGGAGTTGCAAAGTGAGAAGCAAAGTGCTTTTGAAACAACCCAGGAACCCAGTGTTGAAAAGCTGCATGTGGAGTGAGGGAAAGGTTGGAGGCAGGGCGGGTTCCCAGTCACCAAGTCCCGTGATCCATCACCTTTCGGTTTGTTGTTTTTTTGCCATGACGACTGCTTATCTTTGGTAGATGTTTTTGGATCCACTGCTGAAGGAGGTGGCTTTTCTTAACTGGACTGATGAACGAAGACCAAGTATGAAAATGAAGTGACAGAGCCAGGGATTTCTCTGTGGAGGATATGAAGGGATTCAGTGCAACTGCTCTTTCCATGTTCACACAAGTGATGTCAAAAAGACACAAGTGGAGAATACTGGTTTCTCCCAGCTCTTATATTCACAAGGAAGAGGCAGCGAATCCATCACATACAGCTAATTTGAGACCTTTAGAGCTACGACAGTGCTATGGTGAGCACAATAACTTAAAATCGGTAATAGAAAGATCAAACTGTTGGCCTCTAATCCTTGGACCCAGGCAAATTAGATCAACCTCGAGTCCCAGTGCCAGACTGAAGACTCTGCTGGGCCACCCTGAGTTTGCGTGGCCATCTTGTGGATGGACAAGAATAGTAGAGGCACTGGGATAGCCCTCACCCTTGTCTTCTTAGACCACCAAAGGATCCCACAATTCTCTTTGAGCTGTCTGGAACGGGGATGGCAACCTCTGGGGCCAGGCAAGTCACATAAACAGTGAGGCAGCCTGGGCGTAGGTCCCGCCTGTTGGCAGCGGCACTGGAGCAGGACTGGACAATGGTTGCCACGGTAGAGTTTAGGCCCATGGGTGCCAGATCTTCCAATTTTTAAGATGAGCTAGAAATCTGGAATTGCACATTTTTTTTTTTCAGGAATATCTTTTCATTCACTGGGGTCTTCAATTTCTGCGCCCCCCCCCAAATAGGTTTATTTTATTTTTTCGGTGTTACAAGATTAATTTTCATGCACCCTACCCAGTGCTCCATGGAATACATGCCCTCCCCAATATCCACCACCAGGCTCGCCCAACCCCCCACCCCCTCCCCTCCAAAACCCTTACCCTCAGTTTGTTGCTCAGAGTCCACAATCTCTCATGGTTCATCATCCCCTCTGATTTCCCCTCATTCACCCTTCCCTTCCTTCTCACAATGCCCTCCATGTTTTTCCTTATGCTCCACACGTTAAGTGGGACCATAAGATAATTGACTCTCTCCACTCGACTTATTTCAGTCCGCATAATCTCTTCCAGTCCTGTCCATGTTGATACAAAAGTTGGGTATTCATCCTTTCTGATGGAGGCATAATATTCCATTGTATATATGGACCATATCTTCTTTATCCATTCATGTGTTGAAGGGCATTTTGGTTCCTTCCACAGTTTGGCGATTGTGGCCATTGCTGCTATGAACATTGAAGTACATGTGGCCCTCCTTTGTACTGCATCTGTTTCTTTGGGGTAAACACCTAGTAGTGGAATTGCACATTTTTTTAATGCTTCCATCTGATTCCAGAAAGTGTTTACATTCTGCAAAGTACAAATAACGCATCTCTGTGAGTCAGATTTGGCCCACAATCTACTTCTCTGGCCTCGAGGTTAGTTCAAACATGGGGAGAATCATAGCTCCCCGATCAGGTCTCTGATTTTCCCTACCGAGCCCAGAACTCTAGAAATTGTGTCCAGAACTGGAACTGTTCCTCTTGAGGCTCATTCTCTCTGTTTGACTCTCAGCTGCTTCTCTTAGGTAGGAAGAATCAGGAATTGTGTTGGGTGCTTCCTTGCCCCCCACAGAACTGGAGAGTTTACCTCTGCTCTTTGGTGATGCAAAGTCAACAGCATCTTTAGAGTCCCCAGTAGGCCTGCTAAGGTCTGCCCTTGATCCTGGCATTGTTCCTACAGCTCAACGTTAGAATGGAACTTTCTCCAACAAAGAGGCGTTTTATTCCAGTAGATCTCAGGCTACATCAGAATAATCTGAGGAACAATTTTTGAAAGTGTCTAGTCTTACCCAGGAGAATCAGATGTAGTCAAAAGGATATGGTGTTGGGCAGCAGTACTCAAATGTTCTGTCCTCAAGACCACTTTGCACCCTTAAAAATTATTGAAGATCCCAAAGAACTTTATGTGGGTTCTATTTATATTTATATTAAATTTATATGTATTTTAAATATAAATTTATAAAATATATAATATATAAATATATAATATATTAAATATATATTAAATATATATTTAAATATAAATATGCATATTTATATTTATATGCATATAAATACATGCATATAAAATGCAAATATAATGCATATAAAATATGCATATAAAATGCATATATAATGCAAAATATGCATTATATAAATATGCATATTTATATTTAAATATATATTTTATATATTATATAAATTTATATTTAAAATACATATAAATTTAATATAAATATAAATACATAAATATAAATTTAATATAAATATAAATACTTATTTACATTTGATATTTACAGTTATTATATTTTTAACTGAGAATATTTAAATGCATATTTATTAATAGATTTTAAAATTAATAAACTCATTGCATGTTAATATAAAATAACGTATTTTGTGAATAACAAATATATTTTCCAAAACAAAAGTGATGAGAAGACTGGTACTGCTTTACAATTTTACAAATCCCTTCAATATCTGACTTAATAAAAGACAACTGGATTGTTCTGTCTGCTTCTGCATTCAATCCATTGCAATAGGTTGTTTGGGTTGAAGAGATGAAGAAAATTTGACCTCCTACAAATTTGCAGTTAAAAAAAGGGAGCCATATTTTAATAGCCAGTTCAGATCACTGTGGATATTCTTTGATATTATACTAAAACTCAGTGAATGATAGTTTCTTAAATGTTAGTGGCAAAGTGAAATCTGAAATCATGTTAATGAACTCTGTAGTTAGTTACATTAAAATCCATTGACCTTTTTGCAAATTTTTTTGGTCTTACCGTTCTGAGTGCCAGAAGTCCAGAATCAAGCAGAATCGGCAGGGTTGGTTTCTTTGACTTTTAAAAAGATTTTTTGTGTGTATAACTGATACACAGCATTACCTTAGTTTGAAGTGCACAACACAGTGATTCAGCATCTCTGTATGTAATGCGGTTCTCACCACAGTGAGCTGCCATCATCACCGTGACAATATCACTGACCGTATTCCCTACGCTGTACCTTTTATTTCTGTGACGTGTTCATTCCACAACTAGAGGTCTTCTTGCACTTTTAATGGCTCTTTTACCAAAGATTGAGTCTATAATATTTGTCATTTGGAAGATATTTGTTCACAGAACTTCTAAATGTTGACACACTTCATTATACATACACATCATCACACATCATGTAGCTTCTGGAAAACTGCATTGTGCATTCCCTGAGAGAATGAAAACGAGAAAAGCAAGTATCTTGGGGTGTTGTGAAAATGGTTTTGACCTCTATGGACCTCTGGTGTATCAGAAAGTGCTCTTTTCTAGAACTATCTAGATCTACCATATGTAGCGCTACAAGCTAGCTTGGTGACCTTAAAGTTTCCTCGCTTTTCTATGGCAGTTTCTCAGTTTTAAAATGGAAGTTCGAAACTTGAGTTGGTGTTTATTAGTGAGGCACCACTGACATTCAAAGCAGAAAAGTGTGTCATTGTGAAGGACTGTCTCTCGTGTTATGGGATAGTTAACATCTCTGCCTCCCTCTCTAAACACAAGTTGTACCCCATCTTCAATCCTTGTAACACGCCCAGAACCCTGGAGAGAACCCTCTAGGGGGCGATATTGCCTCCACTTGGACTAAGGAACTTTTAAGTTAAATTCGTTAAATGTTTGATAGTGGGTAATGCTCCCACTTGAACTGCTGACCTGACGTGTGGGAAGAGAGAGCTAAGTTTTCCCTAGATTACCAGACTCTGGAGAACCTCTCGACAGCCATGAACACACCCTTCGGCCAGCTCTGCCTCCTTTCTGCTCCTGAAGGGGCAGTGATTCCTAGAGGCTGAAAGCCTGAGTGCTAGAGCCAGTCTGCCTGCTTCTTACTTAAGTCCTCCGTGCCTCTGTTCCCTCATTTGCCGAGTGAGAAGAATCAAGGCACGTACCTTATAGACTTACTGTGAGAATTAACTGTGTGAATGCATACAAAGTACTTGGAACAGTGTGTCCCAGTGGATAAAGAAGCAATAAATGTCAGCTAATAGTGTTAGCAAGTAAAGGCAGGAAACCCAACTCCTCTCTGCTGAAAATTTCGGGCCACCTTTGAAGTTTTGTTCTCCTTACCCTGTTACATTTTTCCGTTCTCTCATAAGTCTGAATATAAAACTGACTTTATCATACTTTTCTGTGACCACATGCGCAGTTAGTTTTAAGAGGGGGAAGCACCATGTTGATAACCACAGAGGGTTTCAGTGAGGAGCTCTCAGGCTGCCTTCCTGACATTCATTCTAAGTAAAGGCAAAGAAATTTCCCGAAGCCCAATAAAGCGAGCACACCAGAATTTGCGGGGGGGGATTGAAACACACACTTTTAAATGGCATTGATCTGAAATTGTCACTATTGGCAACGAAAATCCCACAGAAACAGGCCAAAATGGAATTTCTGAGATTTTTAGCTTTGCAAGTGACCAGTGAGAAGAAAATTCTGGATTTAAAAGGGACACCACCTTGCCAGGACTTTTCCACAGTAGACATTTGGAAAAGGTTGTGAGAGGGATCCTGGAGATTGGATCATCTTCCCCTTCCTCCTCCAGAAAGACAGAGATTGACTTACCTTTGGCACTCTGCTCTTTGCAGAACCTGCCCCTGGGCTTCAGAGAATTCATACTTTCACATCACCAGAGAAATGAGGGTGGTGGAGGGATAAGAAAGCAAAGGCACGTACCTCTTGGGTTAGCTGTGGCCCTATTTGTGCCCTGATTTCCGGCTGACTCATAGAAGAGTTCTGACAGACACGTATACTCTGTCAGCATTGCAGAGATAAGGGGAAGGTGATCTCACAGCAAAGCTTCTGTATGTTTGTGTATGTGTGTCTCTGAATAAACACTCTCTTCTCAGTCTGTGTTTCTCATAGCTGTTCCTAAGTGGCCCCGACACTTAGCTACTCTTTCCTCAAGATTCTACTAAAGACCAGTTTAAGTACTTGATGGGAAAGATGCATCTGAGGTCTTTTCCAACTTAGAGTCTCTTCCGACTCTGCAGATGTATACATTTAAGTATTGGCAGAGCTAGAAATGGCTTCGGAATTCATCTAATTGGACTCTGTTATGTTTGACATGGAAACTTCCTGGATCAGAAATCACTGTCATGGCAGGAGAGAGCCAAGAGCTCCCCAACCACAACCCTTTCTACTACTTACTCTGGGGTTCTTGAGATTGGGTTCCGTGTGCTCCCCTGGAACTATGAGCCATATGAACACGGTGCATGTGCTATGAGCATGGTGCACACAAAAGTAACAAGCTACAACTTGGGGTGTCCTCCTGGAGATTCAGTGTTCCCCTCCAGCTGATACATAATCAATCTTTATATGACACGTGCCACTATCACATCCCAGGCATCGCCTGCCCCTTGGCTCCCAGAATAGCACCTAACCTAGTGAGTCATCAATCCATGTTTGTTGAATGAATGAACGATAGAAACCCAATATGATACTTTATCAAAAAAATGTAGCTTACAGTGGCCTTAGAGATATATGAGCGGAAGTATCTGAGAGCACCATAGTGACCCTAAGACCAGGTGTCTCAAAGAAGCAGCTAGATTGTGGCCACGTGCCACATTTGAAAAACTTTCTATATGTTACTGGAACCCAATGTATTTTGAAATTGGATGAATAAGAAAATTGCCTCCTTTGTTAGTCTCTCTCGGACACAATTCCTGCCCTTCCCACCTAACTGCATAATCTTTTACCTTTTCTTACCACATCCCCAACATCCCACAGCTGGTACTCATTGCTGTTATAGCACTTCTCGTGTCGATCTGGAAAAGTCTACTCACAAGGACTGTGTGTTTAATAATTTCATCCCATACCCACAGGGAACATTGTCTCTGCTGTTTCCTTTGCCAGAATGCCCTTCTTAGGACTCACTCCGAAAACCCATCTATTATCTTGCAGAGTACCCTATTCACTTCTTTCATAGCGTTTATCATCATCTTCAGGGTTTTAATTGTTAGCTTCCTAGTGTCTGTCTCTCTCTCCCTCTAGAAGGACCCTTTTTGAGGGAAAGAACCTTGCTTTCTTGTCTCCATCACAGAGCCTGGATTTCACTAGGTGCTCCAAAAATAATACCTAGAATAAAAAAATAGCATGCCTGGCACATACGTGATAGTCAAAAAATACCTAAAATTCAATCCAGAGCTGTGTTATTACATATCTTTCCAAAATCTAATTCTCTATATTTTGTTGTTGTGGAAAACTCTTATTTCACGCTGACTAGTATCATTAATATCACACACACACACACACACACACACATTTAGGTGGAAATGATGCAAAAGGCTTTTTTGTTGGGATTGTGTCTGCCGGTGACAAGGACTGTGTACTTTTTGGAGACTACTGGTTCTTAGGGGTTTTGAGACAAAGCACATTTTCTTTAAAGATGCTTCCTTTTAAAACTACTGGAAGCACCCTTGGCCATTCCATTCTAGGTTTCAGAGGAGGGGCTGGACCCAAGGGACCTGTCCGGTAGCTCATGTTGGGATGTATGTGAGGCTCGCTGCAGCCCAGTGCTCCGGACCCATCAATTGACGTTCCCACCTCCACTTACCTATCCAGGTGGGGACGACGAACTCGGAAAATATTGTTTCCTCAATATTCCCTCCAGCAAAGAGAAATATTGTTTGCCATCATGGAGTAAACAAGACATGATCTTTTCTTTTTCTATGCATTTTTTTTCTTGGCACAGCTGCCATTCAGGTCCTTCAAAGGTAGTTGTAGAAGGCAGGATGAGGAGGGGCCCCGAGGATGCCCAGGCCACGGCTCTCACCTGGTCACTTCCATACAGATCACCCTACAGTGAATTCAAGCAATTAAGTCTCTATGTAAGTAAAGTACCCCAGTGCTGAGAGGTCCATGGTCTCCCAGATGGCTTTACAGCTTCTCTGAAAAGAACCACTGACTCTTGAGAAGAGAACTTTGGCTTCCTTTGCCTTCACCTTTCTAGAAACTTCCAGCTCATTCGGGACTGCTTCACGGAAAACGATATCAAAACGTTGGGATTTAATGAGTTTTACTTGCCTGCCTCCCGCTTTTGGCATTTGTAGCTATCACTTGCCTCTAAGTAATTTCCCTGTCTAGTAACCAAGTTTTCTCCAGAAGCTCTTCCTATTTGGCCAGCAGCGTTAGCACAAGGCACCCTCAGCCTGAATTGAAAACTTGGTTGCACCTGCAATAGCAGTGAGATGCTGGGCTAAGCCTGTGGCCTCGCCCAACCTCCTTCACACTGATTGTTTGCTTCTGTGTTATGGTTTAGCGAAATAGGAGTCACTGTCCTAATAACACCTCCTTCTAAGATTTTTCTTATTAAATGGAATAATCCGTATTATTTATACGACATCTAATGTCAGCCTACATTTTAGCAACAGTAATAAAAATATGATGGGTTAAAATGATAGCTAATCATGACAAATTATCGACATTTATCAGCATCATTATTGTCACGACCATGACTAAAAGAATGGGTGTTGGTATAAAGCACACCAGCTCTCGAGCCTTGTGTCTACCGCTTGCCATCTTTGCGTTCTTTTCCTCCTGTGCAAATATGAGCAACGATCACCCTCAAAAGACTGCCGAGGGGATTGAGTGAGGTCAAGTTAAAAAAATAAAGAAATGATAGCTTAGGGCCCAGGTAATAGGTAAGTGCTCCATAAACCATGAGTTGCTCCAGAAGAGGGCTCAGTGGCCGAACTCTCTTCTCCTCTGTGAGGACGAAGTTTATGGTGACACTTTTTCTCTGACAGGGGCTTTTCGTTCATTTTGAATTATTTTGTGGATAGAGTGACCGGGCACCGAACTGCGATCCTGAGGCCATCAGTCAATCAACCAATGCTGACGAAAGCAGAGGCTCCCACACGTCAGTTCATGGGGCTCTTGCTTTCTCAGTAAGTGGTCCTCTCATCCCTGGGCAAAAAGAACTATCTAATGGGACCCTTTACTGAGTAGTTGAGTCCAAACAATCTAGTAAGTATTTATTTATTTATTTATTTGGTAATTTAGTAGCTGTTCAGAAAAAAAAAAAAAAACCCGCACATACATTGAAACAAAAAACAATACTATTTTTCAGTTTACTTTTAAATCACCGCAGTTAGGAGCCGGTGGCACTCTTGTTGGGCATAGCAGGCTTTCCCAAACCTTGGCATAACCCTGCACCCGCCACCCTGGTTTCCTGTTCCACATCGATTTTGTGCAACTCATGCCTTTTGTCATAGCAACAACCAAAAACCGAAGTTCAAAAGATCTGATGTCATCGAAAGGAATGCAGACGTTTTCATGTTGAAACTGTGCACAATCTCCAGCCGGTAGTCTGCTCTGGGTCGTTGAAGATCACCGTGTTCCCCTCAGAAAGGTAAAACATTGTGGTGCCCGTGGGTTTGCTGCAACTCCTGGGGCCGGGTGCCTTCGCACACAGTTTGGGAACTGCCAGTAGGGGGGATCGGTTCTTGTGGGCCAAGAAGTCTGCCAATCAGTGGATCTGATGCATGAATCAGATGGACACAGTCTGCACCCCGTGATTCTTACAGGTGAGTGGATGAGACCAACACTAATCAAAGAATCTTACCCAAAATGCATTATTACAAACTAGGGGCGGTGAAGTGAAGCCAGCCTGTTCCTGGCTGGGCCTCATTCTCAGGCCTGAGAGAAGAATCGGCCCTCATTTGGTTCTCAGCAGGTGTTTCCTTTGGCAGCTGCAAACCCAGAGTTGTACTCAGCACTGTCCTTCCTAAACAATGACTTGGACAGAAAAGAAAACTGGTTTGGTTGGAACTGGGGAATTAAAAATAACAATGTCGGCTTTACTGAGATGTATCTGGTGGGCTCAAGGATGCCCATACTTACCTCAGCATCGTTTCCTCACCCCTGGTTCTCAGGAAAGATATTCAGAGGGGACTCTCCAAGAAAAATCACTTTATTTCAACAAGGCTTTTGCTAGAAATCCTATAGGTCAGGCCAGGGTGCATGTCTGGGCCTCTTAGGGTGGACGCCCTTTGTCCTCGTCCTGGGCAGGTAAAGCTTACAGCCTTTAATCTGACATCTTGGACCCTTCCCTGGCCCTCATCTCTAGAACTGTAGTTTTTATTTTATTTTTATTTTTTAAGGAATTTATTTATTTATTTATTTATTTATTTATTTATTTATTTGAGAGAGACAGGAGAGCACAGCAGGGGGAGCAACAGAGGGAGAGGGGGAAGCAGTCTCCCTGCTGAGAAGGGAGCCAGATGCGGGACTCGATCCCAGGACCCTGAGATCGTGACACGAAACGAAGGCAGATGCTTAACCAACTGAGCCACCCAGGAGTCCCTGAACTGTAGTTTTTAAACTCACAATGTCTAAGTGGGGGAAGGCCCCAAGACTCTTACCAAACTAGTTGTGTGAAGCAATGACTCTCAGAAGATAACACTGAAGGGGGTAGTTTTCACCTCAGCCTCTCAGCCCCTAGTGACAGGCCCACCAAAATACCCTCACCCTGAGGTCTAGCCCATCCTTGGGTTGGTGGAGAGGCATGAGTCTAGAGCTCCCACTAGTGGCAGGAGAGAGAAGCCAACCTTGTTTCACTTGCCCTTGGTTTCTTCCTTTGTTCACACTGAGTTTAATCACTAGGCTGATGGTCTTCAAGAAACATTGAAAAACACCCTCTTCACTTTTGTGGGGCCATTATCCCAAACACTGGCAGTTTTCTATGGACCTTCAGGGAACAATAGGTGCCTCCAGGCTTTTATGAATGCTTCTTCCTTGTTGACCCCCAAAGCCTCAGATACTAGGAAGGAAGTGCAATAAATCACCTCATCCTTACCATCACCTCCCCACCTGCCCTCTTCCCCTCTTTTTCTGAGGACTGTTGAGAATCAAGACGTTGAAGTTTACACACACACAGACACACACACACACAGGCACAACATGCAACTAGACTACCCCTGCCTTCCACCAGCAGGGAGATGGGTGGAGTCTGGGGGAGTCAGCAGTGAGGGGCTTGGAAAAGTTCCACTCAGGGACTAAGAGAAGTGTTCTCCTCCCCTCCTCCCCTCCTTTCGTTGTCAGTGCTTCTTCCTATATCTGCCTTTTCTGTGTCGGAGTGGTGGGACAGGGAGGGGGAGGGGGGGAGAGAGCAGGCTGCCGGCAGGGGCCAAGGAAGTTTCTCGGCCTTCCCGGAGCACAGGCTGCAAATCCACCTCCAGCTCAGGTACAGAGTCTGGTGCTGCCATGAGGTCCAGCCCAGGTCACTGGGGGATTAAACTGTAGTTTGGACCAAAACCTTTGCAATAATAAACAATGCGCTATCGTCGGGCTTGCCTCCACAAACCCACCACAGTAAAACCTGAGTGAGACTAGGTTCAGCATTCAGGGTTCCTGGGTCAAGTGAGATCCTGCCTCCTCACAGATAACTAATAAAAATACTAGTAATTATTATAGTTTAATACATAATCAAATAAAAATGCTACTTCTCATCATCTAAAGCCAGGTTTCCTAACCCCCATCCCACGTCCTTCCCACAGTACCCGTGGATCAGCAAGATTTTAGAGTTCTGATCCTATTGACCTTCCGTGATAGACAATTCAAAACAAAATGCAACAATAACCCATGGTTTCCATTTGTGAAGATATTAAAATTTGTACTGATTTGCAGAAGAGATTCTGAAAGATAAAGATCCCTCTTCATTAGAGATCTAAGTAATGATACTTTTAAAATGTTACCAAGTATTTTGAGCTGAACTGTGCCTTCTTCTGGAGTCCCAACCCCCAGTATCTCAAAAACGTAATTGTATATGGAGATATGGCTTTTAAGAGATGATTAAGGTAAAATGTGGTCATATGTGTCATTGGACATAATCCGATATGACACCATGTCCTTATAAGTAGAGGAGATTAGAACACAGACACAGAGGAAAGACCATGTGAAGACCCAGGAGAAGGTGGCCATCTGCAAGCCAAGGAGAGAGACCTCAGAAGAAACCAATTCTGCCGACACCTTGGTCTCAAACTTCCAGAACTGTGAGGAAATAAATTTCTATTGCTTAAGCCATCCAGTCTAGGGTGCTTTGTTATGGCGGCCTATCTATGGCAAATGTTAGTCATTGTTAGCCAGGTATGGCTGTTTTGAAACAATGACTTTCAAAATCATGGCTTTTAAAAGGCTATTAAAGAACATTTAGGGGGAATGGGTTTTGGGAAAAACTGCTTTCTAGATGGTGTGGAGGAGGGAGCAGGAAACTTCCGTGTGCATCATGGGCTCTTCAATGATTTGTCCCAGCACAGGAGGCTTCTGGTTGGAAACATCAGTCTGGCTTCTGCATCTCCTCCAGACGTTTGCTCCAAGCCAAGTGCTCTGGTGTGAACATGGTTCCTGAAAGCACAAAGTGCCATCTCCGGCCTGGGGGAGCACACACCTGCCCCAGAGGCTCCTCATGGGCACGCTGGGTCAAGGTCTCGAAACTTCCTCTAGTGACTTCATATGCGACAACAGCCTGCTTTCTCAGGCTTCTTCAGGAGGCCCAGATGCCCTCACTGTGGCCTGACCCTCGTCCTCGAGCCCCGGGGTACTCAGAGGAGCAGAGAGAATCTCTGCGTCCTGGGAGAGCATGGCCTGGTGGCGAATCTCACTGTGAGAGCCGGCCTATCCAATCAACAGCCACACGGGGCGCAAAGCCTGCTGGAAGGAGAATGCCTTGTTCTGGGGAGGTCACGAAGTGCAGTGGTATATATTACTACTGAGTAGTAGTAATACTACTCTAATACTAGGGCTACTAGCTCACGTGTGTACACACACATCACCCTGCTCGGTCCTAATGGTCATCTTGTGTGGTGAGGTCACAGGTGGGGACGGTGACGCCTCACAGGGTGACCACGAAAGAACACGAGGACCAAGGGTGTATGCATGCACAACGGTCCCACATTCTCTAAGTGCCCCCCACACCAAGTGAAGGTATTTGAGCCGGCGCTGTTGGCAGGCAAAGGTTTATAAGGCAGAGCGGTGTGGTAGCGCTGTAAGACGTTTAGTACCCCTGAGGTAAATAATTACAACCTTGGAACAATTCCCCTGAGATAAAACTCCTGTTTAAATTTGACCAGTTCCATCCACCACCTAGACTAGCGAAAGGAAATCATTTTAGAATGGGAAGTTTCGGTCTCCTTGTTCTCTCCATTACTAAATCTTTTTGATATTAACTCTTTTTTTTTTTTAGATTTTATTTATTAATTCAGGAGAGAGAGAGAGCGAGAGACAGAGTGTAAGCAGAGGGGGAGTGGCAGAGGAAGAGGGAGAGGGAGAAGCAGACTCCCCACTGAGCAGGGAACCTGACTCGGGGCTGGATCCCAGGACCCGGGGATCATGACCTGAGCCAAAGGCAGACGCTTAACCGACTGAACCACCCAATATCAACTCTTTTATCTATTAAAAGAGCTTCTTATCTGCCAAAAGTAATAATAATAGTTTCATCCACTAATAAAGAGCTATCTTAAGATGGACTTCTTGGGAAATCTCCTGAGATCTAAGAACCCTCTTATCCCCTCTGTCTCTTAGTTTACTTGTAGTAAGGGTGGCATGCCTGACCTTCCTCATTCTCAGTGTGCTCCGCCGCCATTTCTGCCTCACTGAGGCCATCTGTTGGAGAGCCCCCTGGCCACCCATGGCTCCTCGGAGTGAGCTGAATCCTGCCCACTGTGGGATGAGAAGGCCCTGAGGCGCTGGGCTTAGTGGGCTGGCTGTACCTCCATGTGGAGGAAATGTCCCTCTTCCTCTGGGTGAGAAGTCAGGGCACATGGCTCCGAGGGCAGAGTGTGGGGGCTGTGCTCACCCCCTCATCCTGTCTTTGGGGTTTCTGACCATTGCCCCAACCCCCTTGACCAGACCTTCAGCTCAGTGGTCCAGGACCAGGCCTCTGCCTTGCCTCGTACACCCTGTGCAACTCTCCCCATCAGGTGTGAACTCACTTACGCTGTCGCCTCCCTCCTCACCCACCCTGCCTTCTAGTAAATCTGTTTCCGGTTGGCCGGTTTGGCTATTCATATGTGAAAGCAGACTAATTTGTCAAAAGCCAATTTGTCACAAGAGCATTTCACCCAATTACTGGAGATTTTCCGACGTGTAAGCATTGCCCTAAACCTGCCCCAGCCCCATCTTTAACCCTAGAAACTGTCAGAAAAATGTTTTCCTCCAAACGGGAGACAATTAGCAGAGCCACAGTCAAAGGCAGGAGCAAAAGCAGAAGCAAATTGCTCTGCTGTGAAAAGGGGATGCTGCTATCTGGCTGTGGGAGATTTGTTAGGATTAACTCAGTTAATACAAATAAAGCACTTAGAACTGGCAGAAAATATATATAGTCTGGCAGAAAATAATATATAGTCTGGCAGAAAATATTCAGCGCCCCATAAATGTTAGCAATTATTGCTATCATGATAATTGTGACTTTCAATTTTACACGTGCATTTAAATTATAGGAATTAAACTATGTGCTAGATGAAAAGTAAATGTAACGATTTAAATGGGAATGCTGGGAAAGAAGATGGATAGCAATCCTTAGGGCTGACTCAGTGGTCCATACCTGTGGTCTCATCATTTACCTGTGGCGGGGCAAAGGGCTGGAGACTGAGTTTAATCACCAGTGGTCGATGATTTAATCAACCGTGTCTATGTAATGACGGCTCCATAAAAACACCAAGGAACAGAGTTTGAAAAGCTTTCAGGTTGGTGAACACGTGAACAGTGGTTCATGGAAGCCCTAAGCCCTCTCCCCATATTTTGCCCTAGGCACCTTTCCATCTGGGCGTTTCTGAGTCGTATCATTTTATAATAAACCAGTAATCTAATGAGTAAAACGTTTCCTGAATTCTGTGAGCCCCTCCAGCAAATTAACCGGCCCTGAGGAAGGGTGGAGGGAACTTCTGATCTACATCCAGCTGGTCAGCAGCACAGATGAAATGTTTGGGGCAGGAGGCGTTGTTGTAGGACCGAGCCCTTCACCTGGGGGGTCTGACGCTGTCTCCGGGTCGATAGTGTCAGAATTGAGTTAATCGCTTGGTTGTGCTTGTCCAAAACACACATTGGACATACTAATTTCAAAAGTGTTCAAATGAAAAAAAATTATCTGTCAGAAAGAAAATATTAACTACGAGTCTAAGCAAATGATTTTACCTCTCAAAGCCTCCACTCCCTCATCTGTAAAACAAGGGTAATACTAGCAACTACCTTATCGTTGAGTGTGAGAATTAATTGAGATACTGCAGGTAAAGCAGAGTATTTCATGCTTAGGGCATAGAAAGCACTCTGCAAGTGTATTTTTTTAATGCCCTTATTCAAATGTAGTTCTTCTAAATCACTCAGCGGCAGGGGGAAGACTCAGTGCAGCAACATTTTGCTCTACCTTGGGTGCAGCTTACTTGTGCTGAGTAAAGATATCATTGGAACACAACCGACCGGATCATCACTGCACAGAGATCAGCTTTCTCAAGACTGGCGTGGCCGCTGCCAGAGGCTGTGTGATTTTCAAGCGTTTTGCTTCTCCAGTAACCCTCACATTCTTTCAAAGACAGATTCCAACACTCTCGGAAGAGCAAGAAGGACACGCCAGGGTGACTGTCAGTGACTACGTAAGTAGAATGAATGGCAAGCCACACCACTGATGTGCACCTACTTGCTTCCACAGAGTCCATGAAACCCAACATAAGGAACCTTAATGAACGTTAGTTGTGGCTGGAATTCTGAGGGTATGAGTTTCGTATTAATAAATGACGATGCTTACTTCGACAAGGAAGCAAACTCAGTGTGGCAGAGCATGGTGTTGGCTTTTTCTGATTGGGGTTGGTTTTCCACTGAAGGTAACATCCAGCCATAAAATAGACACGATACCTAATCCAGACCACCTGTTTCCTGGTGATGAAGTTCAAGTTCCCACAGGACGTGTCCGATGTCTACCCAGCCAGCTGAGCTGGGCCGCGCGCTCCCCCAGCTCTTTCCCTAAAAGGACACTGACAGGCAAACCACGGCCCTCTCTCACAGCCAGGAAGGAGTGACTTTGAAGGGAAATAAGGGCTTTGTATCTTAGCTGAGAATCAGTAATGATAAAATGCAAGAAGCAGAGGGCAGGTCCGAGTAAATCATCCTTAGATGGGCCCTGCTTCCCAAGGAATCGCGTATTGATACTTGCTCTGCTCCCTGACCCACTGGGAGCGCTCTGGAAGCAATCAGACCATGTGAAGCGAGCTGAAGACATTCAGCGCCGCAAGCCTCTGGCCAGAACGGTCTCTTTCAGCCTGTAAACATCCACAGGGAAGAGCTCATATTTAACTTATGACACATCTTAAGTTGAGGAAAGGATGGGGAATTGTGTCCTTATTTCCTCCCACCAACACCACCCCATTCATGTAGAATCCCTAAGGTTTCTACATGGAATAAGAAGAGGGTTTTTCCCCCTCTCGTAAAGGACTCACTGGCAGTACATCCTTCAAAGTTATCCAATCAGCCCACTTGAGGCCCCCTCCTGGGCTTGTGGAGAGAGAAAGGTTGTCTCTAAAGGGAAAAGAGAGTGAAGAATATGTGAAGAAGGCCAGCGAAAAGGTCTTAGACACTCACTCCTCAGCACCGCGGAGCCACGGTGTGGAAGACCCTGATCCCGACCCACGAGTTACTCCCATGAGAACTTTCCAGTGTGGAGCTCACGACATGGGACCCTGAATGTACTCCGGGTAAGGGCCTGGCGTGGTATGTGCCCTCTGGCCACCCTCAGGACAAGCAGGCAAGCTGTGACTCAGGCAGTGGGGAAGGCGTCTGCCTGCTGATATTTCTCCACTTTGATGCCGGATCAGAGCAAAATTAATGGTTCTTTTCTGGATCTGCACCCGTATTCTTATATTTTGAAAAAAGTACTTGGAAATTTTATTTTAGTTCATCACCACGTAGAGATAGCTTTCTATCCTGCACTCCTTCCCCACATGAGGGCAAGGCCGAGAGAGCATCGAACGAACTGGATAGACTCAGCTCTTAGCTCTGCTGCGTTGAAACCTCAGTTTCCGCATCTGTGAAATAGGTAGAGTCGCACGTAATCCAAAAAGTCTATGAAGGATTTAAAGGCGATGTCATGTACAGAATGCTTGGCACAGTGTCTGAAAGCAAATGGCATTTGCTGCTTACGGGTGGTAGTTACGGTTATGATGTTGATGGTGGTACTAATTAAGAACAGAGGGCCCCTGGGTGGCGCAGTTGGTTGAGCAACTGCCTTCGGCTCAGGTCATGATCCCGGAGTCCCCGGATCGAGTCCCACGTCCGGCTCCCAGCTCCAAGGGGAGTCCGCTTCTCACTCTGACCTTCTTCCTTCTCGTGCTCTCTCTCACTCTCTCTCTTTCCTAATAAATAAATAAATAAAATCTTTAAAAAAAAAAAAAAGAACAGAGACCAGAAAAGGAAGTCCGAGGGCCAACTTGGACCAGTTGTCAGGTTTGCTTGAGGGCAAACCAGCTTTCTAGCCTGCTGCTTAACTCCCCCTTCCCCTTTTAGGGCCCTGCCCCCACACCTCACCTCAGACCGTGTGCCCTGTGCCCCCACACCACACCAGTCTTTGCTGACATCCCACACTCGTGACCTACCCCTCCGCCCACAACCGTCTGACCCACCCAGGCTCTCGTTCTTTCATTACACAGCTCTCTGCTTGGAACCAGGTAACTAATATAAAGATGGTGTTAATGATTAACAGCGGCTTCCTGGCTGTCTCCCAGATATACCACATTCATGGTTAATTTCCCAAAGGCTCCTGAGAGAGCTTTCTCAATCTACTCTCTGAGTTTGAAAGGAAGGTGGTTTTAATCAGAGCTGTTCTTGAGACTCTTTAAATGAAGCCATCAATTGCTGACCTTCTTAAAGCAAGTTGAGAGCATTCCCATATATAAAAGAAATCTCGGGCTCCTTGAGTTTGTTCATGTCTAACCTACTGTTATATTGAGATTTTTTTTTATAGTAACAACTTTGGGCTCAGTTTTCCTCACCTGATAAATGGGTATATAACAAAGGTCCATTTTCTATCACTTAAGCATCTCTTATCCTAAATGAGTGAACACAAGATAAGTCAGCAAGTAGGGAGGACAGAGAATGTATAGTGTTGACTGGGGATAGAAAAAAAGAGTAGGCGAAAAAAAATCTTAAAAAAAAAGAGGGGGGAGCGCTCAGTCAGTTAAGGGTCTGCCTTCAGCACAGGTCATGATTTCAGGGTCCTAGGGTCGATCCCTGCATCGCTCCTTGCTCAGTGGGGGAATCTGCTTCTCCCTCTCCCTCTGCCCCTTCCTCCACCCTCTTCCCCCTGCTCCTGTACACACACTCTAATAAATAAAATCTTTTTAAAAAAAGTAAAAAGGAATAGATTTAATATTATCATTAATCATGACTTGAGTCAAACTTAGCAGTTTTAGAACCATGTTTAACAATTCTGTCTGCATATTAGAATTAACTGGAAGTTTTTTTAAGGAAAAAAGTTCTTAGACTCCACCCCCTCCCCAAATTCTGATTCGGTTGACATGGTGACATGGGGTGGGGTTTGAGCATTACAATTTTTTTAAAAAACTCTCCCTAAGGTAATTCTTTAGTCCAGCCAAGACTGAGAAGCACTGTCCTAAAACAGCACCAATAATATAAAGTAGGTGGAAAATGGCATCATATTAGCCAAGACTTGGCTGTGACCAAGAGGTGAGGTGGGCTCTCTATTCTGGGCATACTCAGCAAGTGACGCTTAATGGGTTTCGCCTTGTGCTCATGACCTGGGGGAAAGAACTCCTGGACTGAAGTCAAGAGTCACTAGATAGTGGGCTAGCGGAGTTGCAGAAATCCCCCAACTTCAATCCCCTTCTGCATCGATATGTGAGCACTGACAATTCGGCTTGTCCTCAGGCCTCAGCTTCCCTATCCATTAAATGAACAGATAGATTGGATGAGCTCGTGGGGTTTTCTAAGATAGTTTCCGAGCCTCAGAGGAAAGATGCGTAGGTCTGCACTGGTGTTCTCTGCTCATTCCTCGTCTGAAGCCACCCTGGAAAAGCCTACCGATCCACCAGCCCTCCAACTCCAGCTCTTCTGCCGCCACCCAAATGCCAGCCCGGCCTCCTCCAGCAGAAGGGAACCCTCCACCCTTGGGACCTCGTCCAGCAGGAGGAAAGCTTGTGTGCGGTTCTTGTAAAGGCAGCTCATTTGAATTGCAGGGGCGGCCTGTAACTGATCTCTCTGCTCCCCGGCGAGCTCGCGGCCTGACCGCTGACAGTATCTGCAGAGGAAGTGGTGGAATGTGGAAGTTTACACGACGTCCGTGTGCGCACATCCTCCTCTCTTGAGCCCTGGGAGCCCGGCCAACAGCAGCTGTTCCCTGGGGCTCCTCGTCCGCCCATCTCGGCGGCCCGGAGCTCCCTTGGAGTCTCCCACTTCGTGCTTTTTTAAGCAGAACGGACTGCTAAGCAGGGCTTAGGGAATTGAGCAGAACAACGTTTCGTGTTGCCATCCTCTGCCCAGGCTCCGCCGGAGGAAGGTCACACCCCGGGCCGCAGACTCTGACCCAAGTTCACTGGAAGGGAATTGCTGTGGTCTCAATGTTTGCACCCCCACCCCCGACTCATGCGTAGACATTCTAACCCCCAGAGGTGATGGTGTCAGGAGGGTGGGGCCCTCCTGAATGGGATGAGTGACAGAAAAGAAACACCAGGAGATGGCGAGCCTCTCCACCATGTGGGGACACGCGAGACGTCTGCAGGCCCGAAGGGGGCCCTCGCTTGACCCGGCTCTCAGACTCCCAGCATCTGGAACTGTGAGAAACAAATATCTGTGTTACAAGGCGCCCAGTCTGTGGTATTTTGTTATAGCAGCCCAAGCGGACAAAGACGGGAATCCTGTCGGCCAGTCCCCTCATACAAATCGTCCCATCGGGCGCACCAACTTACTGGAAAACCCTCAGCTCTGCCTCGAACTTGGGTAGAAGGGGCTTGACACATGCCATACTTGAGGCTGTGAGGTAAATGACAAATCTGGGTGGGGAAGAAGGCCAGGGGTTTTGAGGGGCACATTGCAGACCTTCTTTAGTTTCTCATTATCCGTGCAGGTGGAAGCGAGGTAAGGTGAAGGGGGGCTGGTGACTGGAGAAAGGCACGTTTAGTAGATCTTGCCCTTGGGAGAGCTAAAGGTGGGAGCCAAGAGAACACAGATGACGTACGTCAGTCTGGCGAGCTGCTTTCCAAAGACTGGCTTCTTGATCCAGAGGAAGGCCAGAGCCATCCCATCCTCTACCCACACAGAGCCTCTGGGACACTGAGGCCAGTGGCATCACACCCCAGACCTTCGCGGACCCTTCTTTGCCCTCACAGGGCCGAGGGCCCTAGAAAAACTCCTGCTTCTTGTGTTCTCCTTCTGTGAACAGTTGCAGAGGAGGAAGCAGGCCCCTCCAGCCAGCCAGGTCGCCCCTGATCATGAAGAGGAATGGATGCTGCAGTTTCCAAGGCTGGAGCGGCCTCTGTGTTCTCTCACGGTCCTGGTGGAAGGAATAGAGCACGCTTCTACTCAACCTGAGCTCCTGCTCCGAGGCCCAGCAAGGTCCTGCCACACTGACCTCCAAACACAGACTTCGGGTCCTCCTCTTTGCGCCTTCGAGCAAATGTTCCCCGTAGAATTATGAGGCTACTTCTGTCCTCAGTTTGGTTTTAGCACCTAGGGGGTCAGTGCGAGGAACCCACGCCGGGCAGAACTACAGACTGTCCTCAGTATGAGTCAGGTGTTCAACAAGGGTCTCCGTCTTTGCCTCTCTGTAATTAGAAAGCAAGTAAGCCCCAGGAAATCGAATATTTTATTGCTTTACTTGGTTATGTGCCAAATCACTCCCCTCCCCTGCCCCCTAGTCTTCCATAAGCCCATCTCTTAGAGAATGTGCTGGGTCTTGCCCCCACCCTCCAGCAGTCTGGTGGCTGGTGGCGAGTGCGGCAGGACTGAGCCACACCGACCCTCCCGTCTGTACCTTTTGCTCTGTGGGTAATGTGTCATGGCCACTGGGAGGGAGGGGGCTGGAAATAACCAGAGCAAAGAAAACAAAGAGAAGAGAAGAAAAAGTGAGAAAATGAAAGGAGAAAAAGGAATAATGGAGGAAACATGCACTGGGAAGCTCACCGCAGTGACCATCGATCTCTAACGTCTGAGGAAGTCAGGTGGCTTCAAGAGTTCAAGTAAACACATGGAAACAGTGGGATGACGTCTGGAAACCGAGCATAGGGAACACATGCTGGGAAATCGGGCCAGTGGCCTCCGGAGCAGAAGGCTCCTTGGAGAACACCTACTTATATGTGTTTCGGTCTCATCCTTATTCAGCATCTGCCCTGTGTGTGTTTTGGGATATGTATGACACAGTCATGTAGCAGCACATGTCTATAATTTAGAAGTAAGGAAATCTACTGGGGGATGTCTGCTCAAGTATTTTCTTCTGATGGGGTACATAGTCAAAAGAGCTTGGCAACCACCCGATTAGGACAATGACAAATGCCATGAAAGAGCCCACTCTCCTACCTAGCGAGGTGTGGGGCCTCACCAAGGCCCTCCGCTAGGCTGCCCTAATGTAGGAGGAGCAGTCAGCCGTCTGCTGGGAGGGCCCCTCTCCCAGCTCTTCTCTAGTGCCTCTGGTCCCTTTCAGGAGTGAAATCACTTGCACTTTGGTGAAACAGAACAAATACTATGGTGACTACTGCTATCTAACCCCCCGCCCCAACCCAGCCTCTAAGGAAGTCCCACCATATACATCTGTGGTCATGGAAAGGCAGGTGGGGACTGGAATCCAGCCAGGGCCCTGCTCACCCAGCCACGTGCTGGGAGAGGAGTGTGTCTGCCTCAAGGAAGGGGCTCCTTTTACTGAGGCTCACAAAGGTGTCTCTAAGGATTACCAACAGCCCACCCTTCTGTCCTTCCTTCCTTTGTTCCTTTGTTCCTTCCTCTCTCTCTCTCTCTTTCTTTCTTTTTCTTCTTTATTTAAATATGCTTTTCTCATCCATTTTGCCTTCATAAATACAAAGTTTATTTCTCGTTTTGTCTGAGTCTAACAATTTTGAGTTTCCAGCCCTAGAGAGTGTGCATCATGGAAGGGGGGACAAAATGGGGTCAGCAAGTGAAGCCCCCCCAAAACACAGCTCACCACAGGTGAGTACAAGAAAGCTAAATATCATTTTCTGCCCCTGTGTCTCAAGGACACCATGAGGTCATCTGATTAGATGAATTGTTCCACAGAGAAAAAAAGAACTAATGCCTCAGTCCAGCCTTGGTTGGGGTCAGTCTGTTGCCAGGTCCTGGGATGTGGCCTGCTTCAAATGTCTCCATTGAACATAGTCACCGAGCCACGGAAAGTTCCATTTCACTCGGCCTGAGACCACAGTGGAATAATGCAATCCTTTTGAATACAGCCACATGGGTCATAGATGTCCCACATGTCCCTGCTCACCCTCATCTTCCTGCCAATTTCATTGGTTTGTTTTACTGGGAAAAGTGATGTTTCCCACCCAGATGTCTTCTCCCTCCTAGGGAGTAATTTTGCCTCTCAGGTATCAGGTAGCACCGAGAAAGGGAGTGTGTTGGGTGGGCCTCTGTGGGCTGTCTTCATGGTATGCCTGGAACCCTCAAGCGTCAGCTTTGGGCTCCTTCATCGATTTGACAAATTCTTTGACTTCTTCTTCCAGGGCCTTGTTCCTCCTCTCAACATCCTCCCGGGAGCGCTCCACATTGCGGAGGCTGATTTCCAAGGCTGCAAATTTCTTCTTCTCCTTCTCCAGTTCTTCATTGAGCCTCACCACCTTGGCCCAGACATCATAATTTTCCTTCTCAAGGCTACGAGGAAGGAAATAACAGAATGAAAGAACACAGTATGACCTCCAGACTCTCCTTTCACCTTTGCTCACACACTCTGTCCATTTTCCTTTCGACATCGCAAGTCCTATATCCAACTTCCACCCCCCGCATGCAGACTTCCCAATAAACCTGAATTCCCAGGGCATGTCTGAGTCCCTCTTTTGTCATTTAACATGATCCTGTAACATCTTTTGTGTTGTTGTTTTTCATGTCGTTCTATGTTTTGTATCTTCCATTGGATAATGAAGTCTTTGAAAGAAGGAACCACCTCTAAATAAATATATATATATAAATATATATATTTGCATGTATAATATAAATAGAATATAAATATTTTTTTATTTATATATTAACATATAATATATGTTATATAGCAGCCCATCCTGCTTCCAGGGAGAGTAGCAGTGCCTTCTCTTATTAAAGCTCCTTTGGGGAGGAGATTTGGAGAAGTTCACGAGCTGCCCTTAGGGAGCAGGGGCCCTGGCAGCCCCACCCTCACTCCTGAATCTGCTCCAGGTGAAGAATCTGTTTGGTTTCTGAATTCCCGGAAGTTTCCCTGTTATTAGCCCAAACCTTAGTCTAGTCCCAGGTGCTCCCTGCTCTTCCAGGCCATGCTGAATTAACTCCTAGGAATGAGAGTACAATGCCATTTTTAAGCCCAAAGAGGAAATTTCAGGACTGTGGGGAGATTGTGTGATTGGAAATTTGCTTCAGAATTTTACTCTGTGAGGTGGTGCCTCCCTACCCAGCACCCACCCCTCACCCCAATTGGCCTATTTTTTTAGTAGAAACTTGGGCGCCCATTTGAGCCCAGCCTAGCTTCTGTCTTCAGGGACTTTGGCCCATTCTCCAGATAATGGCCTTTCTTTGGAGCCTTGCCGTCCCCTGGCCTATCTCTTCCTACAGCTATATTAGTCTCATTCCTTCTGGCTCTTTCATTACAAATCCAGTTTTCTTCTCCAAGTTTACTCTTGCTTCCATATTGGTTTGGAGAAATCTCAACTGAGAGACTACTGCTAGATTTTGACCACTGATTCCGGAGGAGAGGTAGAATCTGGGTGGGCTCAGGAGCCTCACAGACCTGGTTCAAATCCCAGCCCTACTGATGATTAGTTGTGTGCCCCCTGAGGAATCTTTTTATACTACCCGAGCCCCCATTGCTTCTGTAAAATGGGGAAATTATCTATCTTACAACGTTGCTGTGGGGATTACATGAAAGGTGTGTCTGAAACACAAAGCTCAAAGCAGGTACTATGGACTGTTAATTCTCCTCTCTCTGTTGAGGATGGAGGACCCCTCTGATGGGTGAATTCATGCAGGAGGAATGGCCCCTCCATGGCAGCTGGGCTCTCCCTACCCTGTCAATGACATTCACGTGACAGTGCAGTAAGAAACTTCTCTGGGGCTGCTTCTGTCACAGACAAGATGGCACCTGAATGTTGTAGTCCTACAAATGACCGATTTCAGGTTCTTAGACAAAGGATCTCCATTTTGCTTTTAGATGGGCAGCCCTCTGTGTAGGAAACAAAGAATGAGGGCTCACAAAAGTCTTTCTTTCATGTACCCAAGACTTAACGGACTGAAAAAGTACCCATAATTTGAAAATCCCACTAGTTTACATTTCTCTGCATCATGATTCGTGTTCATATGGGCTAAGCTGGATTGAACTTTATGCTCATGAAAAGTCAGTGATGTGAAAAAGATTTCAAGAAAATAGTTTATCTACTCAAGAGATCACATTGTGTCCAAGCACCTTAGGGATGTGCATGAAAATTGTGGCAATAGCATTCCATTAGGATGGAATGGCTAATCCTCATTAGCCTTCCATTCACCCCCCGGGGACCCTGAGCTCAGTGAGAAGCCAGGTGATTTGATGAAGCTTTAGTCAAGTAGATCTGGCTAGAAGCTCTGCCTCACACAGGCTTTAAGGTGGCTGCAAGGCCTCCTGCCCTCGTCTGGCCTCTCTCCTATCAGCTACTCCCCACTACTCCAGCCCACTGCCACTCTTCCTGTGCACGAACATACTAGACCTGCTCCCTTCCATGGCTTCTGCACCTTTGCTTCTCCCCACCTAGCTTGCTCTTCCCCCACAGGTGGGCCTGACTTTTTCCCTCTTCTCTTCAGGCCTTTGCCTTGGTGCCACCTTCTCAGTGAAGCCTTCCTGACCACCCTGTTTACATAGGAACCTCTTTCTTGGACCTCCCCCAAACTCTTGCCCTGCTTTATCTTCTCCCATAGCATGTTCCAGCATCTGACATAGCATATATTTTAGTTCCTTATATATATTGTCTGTTCCTGATAAAAGGAAAGCTCTATAAGCACAGGACTTTCATCTGTTTTGTTCAGTGCTCTTCCCCAGCAGCTGAGATGGTGCTCTTCCCCAACAGCACACAGTAGGTGCTCAGTAAATATTTTCAGAAGGGATGACTCACATTACTATGAAAACATTTAAAGTTCCTCTTAATTTTTAAAGCACGTCGATCCTTAAAGAACCATTATTTGGAAATAGCTGTTTAAGCTGCATAAGCTACAAACTTCACTTTTTCATGAATTTAACCTAAAACTTAAAGAGTTTTTACTACTGTAGTCATCTCATCATTCCCTTTACCCCTTTCCTTAATTAAGCACAATTGCTATAGATTACTGTATTCTCTAAACTCAAGGTTTCTAACATGACTTCTTTGGCAGAGGAGCCCCTCTGTTGCTTCTGAACAATCCCTGTTGCTTCTGAAAATGGAAGTTGAGTGACTGCCCGAGGGCCCTTTGCAGGTGACTTACTTTTTAATCTGTTCTTCATACGTTTGCTTCTGTGTTTCTATTTCCTTTCGCAGCTCCTGGACCACCCTCTGCAAGGATTCAAGTTCCTCTTCCCCAGAGTTCTTTTTTCCAGGCCTGGTTTCAGAGGTGGAGCTGGCAAGAGTTTCTCTCTTGGAGTCACAAGCGTGGGAAGAGACGGCAGCTGCCTCATCCCCAGGGGCCCCGGGTGGCGCAGGGACATTATCGTACGTGGAAGTCCGCTGGGAGTCGGGGCACTGGGGCACACCTTGAGACATCGTTCTCCTGTGCCCTTCCCCGGCCTTTACCTCTGAAGAAGGTGACCAGAACTCATTTTTAAAGATCTCCACTTTGCTGCTGTTGGCACCTTGAAATGCTGATGTCAAGAAGCATTTCCGATTAGGGAGTGTCTGAGTCCTTTTCCGTGACTGCAGCTTCCAATCACCTAGCTTGTCCCTGGGGGCTTTACTGCTCTCTTCCAGACACCCATCACTCGGCTGTTGTCCGGTGGGGCTGGTTGTGTCCGAGTCGCTGGTCTAGAAAGAAATGGCCACGGATGTCACATGGGTTTTTCCTGTGTATCAGGTTCCCAAGGTAAGGATTAGCTACTTGAAAGAAAGAATCTCTGGGCTGCACACCCACGAAACTCTTAATGAGAAGACCATCTCTTAATTCATCACATTTTTGATTATCTGCGTGGTGTTTTTTTCAAAAGGATATCGCACTGAAAAGGGTCATGAGATTGAGCCCCACCTTGAGCTCTAGGATCAGCTTAAGATTTCCTCTTCCCTCTGTCTCCCCACACCCTCTCACAGATGTACTTATGCACTCACTCTCTCTCTCTCAAAAAAAAGTGAAATATCAGTTCTCAAAAAAAAAAAATCAGTCCTCACCTATCTGATAATATGTCTCCCCAAACCTGAAAACACATTTTGCTAGTGAAACTGTAAGGAGACAGGCTCTTTTGTACACTGCTGGTGGAAACACAAAATGGCGCAACCTCTATTTGATAATTTTAATAAAAATTACACACAATACTACTTACCCTCTGACTCAGCAATCCTAATTCTGGGAATTTATCCCAGAAATACATCTACCTGAGTATAAGATGAAGCATGATCAAGGTTATTTATTGCAATCGTGTTTGTTGTACAAAGGAATGAAAGCAACCTGGTCAGATGAGGGTCTGTCCATGTATTGACATAAAAAGGTCTTCAGGATATACTCTCAAGTGGAAAAATGCAAGATAAAGAGTAGCATGTATGTGTGTGTGTGGAGAGAGAGAGAAAGAGAACAATTTGCGTAAAAAAGTAAATAATTTACATTCATATCTGTTTATAATTGGATAAAGGAACATTGGAAGGATAAATAGGGAACAAATAAAGGCAAGGAAGGAGGGGGTGGATGGAGATAGCAGAGGAAGCAGGATTTCTCAATGTATATCTTTTTCTCGTTTTAATTTTTTTGAATTATATATATACACACATATATATGTATTTAAATTAAAAAGAAAAAAAAAAAGAAGAAAAAGAATGAGCCATAAAGTCAGAAAATCAAGGCTCAAGCTCTCCTTCTAATCTCTCTAACACTTGCTTCTTCAACTCCAACTGGAGTCAGAAACCCCGGGGCCTCAAAGTGAGAACTAGAACTAAATCTCATTCTGTAACACCCTAGTGCTGCCACCTTGGGCCAGCTGGTCAACCTCCCTGAGCCTCCGCTCCTGAAAGATAAGATATGGATAACAAATTCAGGGGGAAAAAAAAAATTCTGCCCAGAATTCTACAGAGTTATGGTGAGGACCCCAGAGGTGACCTACTTAAGTTTCCCAGAACAGTGCCTGCCCATAGCTGCCCATTTTGTTACAATAAATAGCAGAAACCTGTCAAATAAGCATAACGATGCCTACCACCAAGGACCGCTAGTAGGATTTCCTTATATGAAGTATGAGCATTTCTAAATAATAATTTAATCTGAGAGTGTTGATAAAATGCATCATGTACAGACATCACCTAAGAAAAATCAGAACTACTACCACTATCTATCTTTTTTTCATACTTTCTTAATTATCCTCAGGATTAATAGCACTATAAACAACTTACATTACGGGGTCAACCAGAAACTTTAAATTCATCTCCTGGTCACACATAAAGAATCGAGTTGCTACATAAAGTTCATGGTTTTGTTTTTTTTTTTTTAAATATTTGTCTCTATAAATATCTAAAAATATTTGAGCTTTGTAAATTATTGGCCTCAACTAGTCTACATTTCAGAGGTTACAGAGTTTTTTGACATTGAGAACGTGAGCCACAACCCTTCAGTACAAATGAGGGGGGCGACATTGCTGAGACAGCTTATCAGGGAATGAGAAATATTACATGAACACATCACCGAAATCACGTTTCATGGGTTAGGAAGGAAACCAGTTCTCTCTGGACTTTTACCCGGAATTTTCAACAACTCTTGCTAAAACACTTACAATGTGATATATAATTTCCCCTATTGAACTTTCCTGGACTGTGTTTGGAAAGGCTTCCCTTTCAGCGAGGACTCCCACTGCTTAGTCATTAGGAAACTGGCACACGTGTCACTAACCCCACCTCCAGGATGCCAACAGAGACTAGATTTTGAAAGAGCCCAGGCTTTCAAGATGAATTCATATGGTCTGTACCATCTGTGCCCACTGTCAACGCATCTCTAAAACTCCTCAAACTGCCACCCTAGACCAGCTCTTATGTGAAATGACTTGGACTGAAGGAAGAGTCAGATGGAAGGAAGAAGTTTCTCTACACCTTACCACGTTACTGAAGCTATCTGTCCTAGAAATTGGAGGGTCTTCAGTGGCATCCCAGCCCACAGAGCTTCGAGCTACTGGAGGTTTCTTAGGGTCATTTTTCTGAGCAGGAGGTGACAGGGGTGCATCCTTGGACTTGGGGAAGAGGACTTCATGGTCTCTGATCATCATGGTCATCACTCTTTGGATTTGAGGAGTCCCTGAAAGGAGAAAGAGATCTGTGGAGCTGGACCACAGCAGGAGGTAGGCAGTCCTGAGGGTCCCTACCCATGGGATGTCTCTAAACTTGGCTCTAAAACCACAGGGCCCAGAAGGACCCCATTTTGCTCCTTGTGGGAACCTTCGAAATTGCTTGAGGTAGGAGATTATGGTGAAAGAGAAGGGACAGAAGGATACGGGAGTGGGGTAAAAGAAGGTTATTGTCAGCCTACATAGTCCTATGGGTCAGCCTTTGATCAGAAACTAAGCAGTATAATAGTAGAGAAAATGAAGACATTTTTCTGCCCATGCCATCTCATCTCTTACTGCACACATAGTAAATGCGTGCCATGCGTACTGCCTTCCCCAGTCAATGGCAGGCATCAGTTCTCTACACCAGCACTTTGGCTCACCGAACCAAGACACAGCCACACAAGCTTTTTCAACACAACTTCAGAAGTAGCCTTTCTGTGAGTTGTCTTATACAATCAAATTCACTTTCTCTACTTTTTGGCAAACTTGCTTTCTCTGGCCAAGGGTATTTAGAAGTCATAAAAGATTAAGAAATACTGTTTTTGTGCTAGCCTGTTGTACTGTGTGACCGTCAGCTCAGTTTTTAATGTCTCTGCTCTTCTGTGATTTGGAAAATGGATATAATTTCTGCCCTGCTCCTTTCACGGGGCTATTTCACAGTTGGGGCAAGGTAATCAACTGAAAATGCTTGGCAAATTGCAGTGCCCTTTGATAGCTAGGTAATAGTAGTCACTTCCTCTGCACCTGCCTTCCCCACAGGACCAGCTGTACCTCTCATGATCACAGCAGGGTCTTCGACCTTTGACCTGATGAGATTCACACCAATCACGGTAGCCAGGTTATCCACGCTCATCTTGTTAACGCCACAGTTGAGCTGGATCTCGTGCAGGAACCTGTGGGCAGCCAGGAAATCCCATAGTAGGAAACAGGAAGCTGCCAGAAGGAAGCACTTCCAGTACCACTGAGATCTCAGAGAGAGATCCCATCTCCTTCCTTCTAGTCTCAGGACTGGGACTCTGATTATAGCACCAAGCATCTCAAATTCTCAGTGGATGCTCAACAGCTAGCAATGAATTTTTACTATAATTCCACCCATTGAGGAATGAAGCTTTCAGATTCCTTATTAAAAAAAAAAACAACAACAACAACAACAAAAAACAGAAAAACCCTGAAAATATCAGCAAAGGAATTTCTAAATACCTTCTCCCAAAACCATCTTTTTTTTAAAAATTTTTATTAACATATAATGTATTATTTGCCCCAGGGTACATGTCTGTGAATCATCAGGCTTACACATTTCACAGCATTTGCCATAGCATATACCCTCCCCAATGTCCATATCCCTACCCCCCCACCTCCCAGCAACCCTTAATTTGTTTCGTGAGTTTAGGAGTCTCTTATGGTTTGTCTCCTTCCCCATCCCATCTTGTTTCATTTCTCTTCCCCACCCCCCCATCACCCCCTGCCCTGCCTATCAAATTCTTCATATCAGAGCGATCATGCAATGGAATATTATGCAGCCAACAAAAGAAACGAAATCTTGCCATTTGCAACAACGTGGATGGAACTAGAGGGCATTATGCTAAGCAAAATAAGTCAGAGAAAGACAATTATCCCAAAGCCATCTTTAGATGGATAGGCTGAAGCAACTTAAAATTCCAAATACATAGAAATTATCCAATAAGTGGTGGTGTTTTCAAATGAGGAAACTTTATGGAATATTACAGTCATTTATAATCCTGTTTTATGACATAGGGAAATGCTCACAATATACTATTGAGCCAAAACCAGCAGGATAGAAATATACACAAAAATTATTCCCCAGTATTTATATTGATGCACACAAAGATTCTTCATAGAAAGAAAAACACCCAGAAGGAAACATGCTCAAGTAGTAATAGTGATTTTTGCTGAGTGAGGACACTGTGTATTATTTTTATTTCTGACTTATAGTATGTTTGTATTTTCCTGGTTTTCAAATCAAGCATATACCACTTTTATAACCTGGGATACTAAACAAATTATTTTTTAAAAAGAAGATAAATTTCAGCTCTGTCTGGCATGGAGATCCAGGCTCCCTGCTCAGACCGACCTGGGTCAATCAGCATGCTACGTGTTGCCATGAATGTCTCCAGGGCACTAAGTTATGGTCCCAGAGTCAGGAATATGGGAGACAGTGCTAGAAACATTATAAGAATTCTGGGTGTTACCGCATGTCCCAGGACTCCGGGCAGCACTGGGGCAGGCCTGAAGGAGGAAGCATGTTCATGTTGCTTGCCAATCAGGCTTTGAGTGGATCCTTGAAATTATCTTGTGGATAAAGGGAACTACTTCAGTACTGCATGAATACAGCTGGACCTTCTGGACCAGAAGCTGTGAGTTCACAGAGATACTCTTTCCTCCTCTAACTGGGGCTTCTTTCTAATACAGCTAGAAACTGATGCCAGGGGACTCTTACCTGCATATGTAGCTCAGGAGGCTATAGTTATCTCGAGGAAGGATGGACAGCTGCTTCACCAACTCCTGCTGAGCCTGGGAAGAGATTTTACACGGTAACCCAGCCTGCTCCCTCTCCAGCAACGAGACTCTGGAACATGGGGAACATAATTGGTGGATCTGTGTGGAGGCAGCACAGGCAGTCACTCCTGTTCCCACAGTTTTTGTGTTTTTTTAAAAAAGCTTTTTACTTTGAAATAATTATAAATTTACAGGAAGCTGCAAAAAAAAAATAGTATGGAGAGGCTCACGGATTTTTTTACAGTCCATTTTGTTTATTTGTCTCTAATCATACTTTCTTCCCCAACTCAGAGCTACTCTAAGGTAAGCATGATTAGGCAACTCATACTCTCAATAACTGTTTGCTTAGCGAATGCTTGAGATGTAACGCTTCGGTAAAGAACTGGTTCATAACCAAATACCCCAAGAGAAGAAAAAAATCAGTATTGAGAGAAGAAGGAAGCTTCTAAGAAAGGTTTAAGCAATATGGCCTTGCTGAGACCTGCTGGGACACAGGATAGGCTGACTAATCCAGGGGGTGGGGGGCAGGTAAAGTTCAGAATGTTCTAGCTCCATGAGACCGTCATACAAGGAATGCATGTGCCAGGGACGGGAAGGACAGAGAGCTTTTCTTAGTTCTTTTCACCTGCAGCTGCCTGTAGGGTCTGTAGTCATTGCCAATAACATCGTGATTGTAAAAGCACGTCAGTTAACATGAGACACACAGCCTCCCTCAACGCTGAGCAGCTCCTCCTTCGCACCCTAAGCCCTGTCAGCCTGCGTGCAGTGACTTGGTCAGACCCTCTGTATCCAGAATGCCCGCAGCATACTGGGAGTGAATTCTTCACAAAGGTTGTTGTAGACTCTCGGCTCCCAGCTACCACCCCTGCCACATTTTCACCAATGAGGGAGGCTGAAGTCCCTCTGCCCCACCCAGATGTGCATTACCACAGATTAGCAACTCAGAGATGTTAAGATGGAGGAAAGTTGGGAGAAGCAGGTCCAAAGTGGGGAAGTTCAGGGGTGGGAGTCTTATTATCACATCTGCATCCTTGTACCTCCTTTGCTTTCCCTGGAGCTGGGGGCTGAGAGGTTGCCTGAAACACTGGTCTTTTTGGCCAACTTTTAAACCTCATTCCATAAAGTGGTGTGACTTCCACAAAGGGGAGTTGATATGCCTATATTAATTAAGACTTGTCATGTCCTCGTCTCACCACCCACAAAAAAAATTCATAAATCCTTCCCCAAATCATGCACTCAGCTACTAAGTTTAAAGTGGCTTGGGGTACTTGATTATAGTTCCATTCTGCACTGAATTGTTACATCCCAGGAAGGCTGTCATGATTGGCTTCATTTGCCTTTTGTTGCTGAGAAAGTTCTATGTGAGATCATGCAATCTAACTTTTGGGTCGGAAAATAGCCACACTAGTTCCAGCGTGTTAGCTGCACCTGTACCATCCCTTTCGTTTCCTGATGCTGAAATACTGAAATACAAGATCACTGTTTTTCTTGTACCAGGATCCACTTAAACGGTGAGGCTCTTTGTCCTGAGTCAGGAGAGAAGTTCTCCCATCTATGCTTTCTACCAGATCTAGGTACTATATTGCTCTGTTGTTTAAAAAATGATTATATATATATATAATGATTATTTTCTGGGGTATACTATACAATAAATTCTAAAAGAGAGACTATATCTCTCCTTAAACTAATCATTTAAAAATATCACTCACCTAACTCATATCCCTTGTCCTCAAAACAATCCTAAATATAGCAGGAGAGCAAATTCCATGTTACTGTGAAATTTGTCTCAGTTTGTGCTGTCCCAGTACAACAGCTACTTGACATATGTGACTATTTAAATAAGAAAATAAAATAAAAATAGGAATTTGTTTCTTTAGCTGAACTAGCCACATTTCAAGTGGACCATAACCATGTGTGGTTAGAGGTTATCATGTTGATCAATGTAACTTATATACCAGTTCCGCCATTATAGAATGTTCTATTGTTCTAAGCAAATAAACTCTTGTAGAAAACGCTTAATTAGCCTAAAGGCAAAATTCAAAGTTAAATGCAGGTCTTCACTGTAGGCTTTTTCATGCACCACTTTGCCAAAGAGAGCTTTAACACAGTAGTGCTAAGAACTAACCCCCCTCAAAGTGGGGAGTTAGACCCCAATTATTAGAGGTATTACATAAAAGTCTTCCTCGGGCATTCGGTTTTGCAAATCCTGGTTAAAAACCATGAAGGTTTTATTTTTCTTTGATTGCTTTTCCTGGTTTCTTTTGTTGGTTGGTGTGTTTAATTAACATGAGTCCAGGGTGGTGACTATAGACTATAAGACCTTTCTGGAACAATTTACATAAGATCATAAATCCTGCAGGCAAACGCATGCGCTCCAACAAGCTGGCGGCCTTGGACACTGACCACAGACCTGTAAGCAGCTGCAGCAGAAAAGAACAAAGAAACACTCCTTGTCCTTCCTTTCTCTGGCACATGCATTACTTGTAGGCCCATGCCTGACACTCATTCACCATGGAACTTGAACATTCTCACCTCTCTCCTGACTTCTAGGGTGTCAGCTCTGTCCTTGTGTCCCACAGGGTCTCAGCAAGGCCATATTGCTTAAAACCCTTCTCAGAAGCTTGTTCTTTCTCTTATTAATTTTAAAGTGACTTGGGTGTATTCAATGATAGTCAATTCTGCATTGGATTGTTACATCTCAGCAAGGCTGTCACGATGATTGGCTTCAATTGCCTTTGTTGCTGACAAAGTTCCAGTTTGAAAAAGTATCTCACTCAAAGGTATGGGTTCCCTGACCTGCTGTTGCTTGCCCACCAGAATAGTGTTCAATAACCAACACCTACTTCCAAAGCAGGACAACTAACTCTAATGAGATACAGACCTTTGCCTCGTCTGCATTCATGAGCTGCCCACAGAGCAGGAACCCCTCATACTGGTTCCAAGGAACCACAGGCTCCGGGAGGTCTCGGAGGTAGAGCTTTAACAGGGAGGCCACTGTGTGCACATCTGTCTCTCTGCAAAAAAAAAAAAAAAAAAGCAATGTTCTTTGAAAGTGAAACTCCTGAACATTCCTCACCTCCCCTTGGTGATCCACTAAATAGAACTCCAGGTTCCAAAAGGGAGTTTTGCAAAGGAGTAGAGTCTGTTAAGATATATCCAAACAAAACATCTTCGCTAATCTTCTGGAATAATGACCCCCAACACTTCTTCCTTTATCTCTTCCACCCAACTACCTCAAAGGTAAGTTCAAGGTCTACCTTTTCATTGAGCCTATTAAATTATCTTTGTCTTCATCTCTTTCTTTTTTCTCCAAGTCCCTTAGTGCCTCACAATTTTGCATTCTCTACTTAGTCTCTAATTTTTCATGTGATAATTCATTTATATCCAGGGTCCATGATCTCTTTAAACCCTCAGAGACCTTAAAACATTCCTGGGATTCATTTACATATTTGCACAATCATGCATTCAGTCAGAAAGCATTGAGAGAACCTACTAGATGCAAGATATGATGTCAAGCACTGCAATTTCAGCGGGGAACCTGAGGGATACACAGGACACCCGGCCTCACTGAACCACAGAGCTGTGCAGACTTACACGTTACCAAGTCATTACAATATTGTGAGGCGAGTACCATGACCAGGAAGCCCAGGACCTGGGATTGTATGGAAATGTGAAAAAGAGGGACTCCCGGTACAGAGTTGGGGAGCCCTGGGGACAAGATCTGAAGAGTGGCAAGGAGTTAGAGCATGGGGAAGGAAGCACATGGGGGAAGGGAGGGTGGGGAGCAGAGGTCCTGCTGCAGACACAGAGACAGCATTCAGATGACTTCCTGTTAACGAGGGAGGCTTGGGTTTTCTCAGTTCAGCTTCTCCAGCTTACAGCAGGAGTGGGCCACCCATGGCCCAAGAGTCAAATCTGGCCCACTGCCTCTATTTTGTACAGCCTCTGAGCTAAGAATGGATTTTATGGTTTTAAATGATTGGGAACAAAACTCGAAAGAAGTCTATTTCATGGCCTGTAAAAATACAAAATCTGAATTTCAGTTCCACATAGTGTTACAGGAACACAGTCATGCTCATTCATTTTTGCATTGTCTTCAGCTGATGTTGTGCTAAAACTCTGCTAAGAACGGAGCTGAGTAGCTGCAGCACAAACCATCTGGCCTGCAAAGCTTCAATTATTTCATACGTGGCCCTTCATCGGAGTCTGCTGACTCCTGGTTATAGAGCTCTTGCATTTATTCTGCAACTCCACAAGAGAAAATAAGCCTGAATCTACCATACGCTTGAAGTTCTTTAGTAAGGAAATTATTTACTTCATATAAAAAATAAAATTGGTATTCTTAACCAACTGTCCAGGTAGTATTTTGAAAAGCTACGATGTAGTAAGAGGTTCAGACCATGGGAGTGTCTCCTCGGTTTCAGGGATGGGGAATATAGAATTGGCTGGTAGAAGAGCTTCCTGGAGAAGGGACAGGATGGGTCGGTTTGGGCAGAAGGTGGAGGAGGGAGGCCCTGGAGGGAGCAGAAATGAGAACGTCAGGACCTGTAAAGCTCTGTCTTGACGTCCTGAGTGAGTTTTTTTGTTTGTTTGTGATAGCCAGTGGTTGGAGCTGTCTTCTGAAAAGGCCCCCCTTTTGCGGTCTGCGAGCTCTCTACTTCAAAATGAGACCGTGAATGGGCACAGAGCCCGGACTGTGCTCCGCTGCTGCCTCAGGAAATTGGGGGTGGGAACCATTCACTTAAGGTAGCGATTCTGGAAAAGCCTTCCCTGCTGAGTCACTGCCTAAAAATATTCCTGGGCAAAGCCCTCTTGTCAAAATACATCAGAAGTTCCCAAGAAAATGGCAGAAAGACAACCGGCTGCCACACATTCTCCTAAAGTCCCAGAATGTCTCCTCCTCATGCCCCAGGATTGCAACCCTCTCTACGGTCTTAGTCCAGGGCCTCTCCCTCACCCCACATCCAGTTAGCTTCCCAAGCCCCTCAATTCTACCCGAATGTCACGTGAATCACTCTAAGTCCCGCCTCCAGCCCTTCACTGCTCTATTTTAGAAGGTAATGGCCTTTTGCCAGGATCCTGCCCCAGCTTCCTCTCCAGGCTCCTGCCTCCACAGTTCCATTCTCTGATGTACTGTCCGCTCCCTGGCACAGCCCACAACACACAAAATACACCCAAGCAATGAATGTTGCCAACAACAATTTGAAATAAGAAAGACAGCATTGATGATACATTAAAAAAACAGAATCATTTGAAGATAAATGACGACAACAAAACCCACAAACTACCAGATAGTTCTATCAGAAGAAACTACAACAGCGAAAATATCCAACTTTAGAAAAAAGAAAGAGTTATAATCACTGATATAGTGTAGATGCTTCAAAGTTATAACTAAAGAACACAATCATCTATATAAATTATCTTGGAACATTTAAAACCAGAGAAAACTTCCTGATTCATTTTACTGGGGGAAGATAATGCTGCTTGTCCTGGCTAACTCCTCATGCCTACTTAATCTGTCTGAGTGTAAATGTCATTTCTCTTTGGAGGGTCTTAGTAAATCCACCAGGATATGTCAAAAGGCTCCTGTTCCGGGGCACCGGGGTGGCGCAGTCTGTTAAGCATCCCACTCTTGGTTTGGGCTCAGGTCATGATCTCAGAGTTGTGAGATTGAGTCCTGGGTTGGGCTCAACCCCGAGTCTGCTTAAGCCCAGATGCCCTTCGACAGATAAATCGACAAAGAAGATGTGGTCCGTATAGACAATGGAATATTACACAGCCATCAGAAAGGGTAAATACCCACCATTTGCATCGACATGGATGGAACTGGAGGAGATTATGCTAAGTGAAACAAGTCAAGCAGAGAAAGACAAGTATCATATGTTTCACTCATATGTGGAACATAAAGAGTAGCATGGAGGACGTTAGGAGCAAGAAGAGAAAAATGAAGGGGGAGAATCAAAGGGGGAGATGAACCATGAGAGACTGTGGACTCTGGGAAACAAACTGAGGGTTTCAGAGGGGATGGGGGTAGGGGGATGGGTTAGCCTAGTGATGGGTATTAAGGAGGGCACGTATTGCATGGAGCACTGGGTGTCATATGCAAATAATGAATCACGGAACACTACATTAAAAACTAATGAAGCACTGTATGGTGACTAACAAAACATAATAAAAAAATTTTAGGGGCACCTGGGTGGCTTAGTGGGTTAAAGCCTCTGCCTTCGGCTCAGGTCATGATCTCAGGGTCCTGGGATCGAGCCCCACATTGGGCTCTCTGCTCCATGGGGAGCCTGCTTCCCTCTCTCTCTCTCTCTCTGCCTGCCTCCCTGACTACTTGTGATCTCTCTTCTCTCTGTCTAATAAATAAAGAATCTTTAAAAAAAATTTTAAAAAAAGACTCTCCTTCTGCGCCTCTTCCCCACTTTCTCTCTAATAAACAAATAAATCTCAAAAAATAAAAAAGGCTCCTGCTCTATGTTCTCATAGTACCATCCACTTTTCAGTTTTATCACTTAACCCAGTGGAAATTATACAATTATTTCTGGAAATTTTTGGTTTAATATCTGTGCCTGTGTTAATATTGTAACAGGGCCAGATTAGTTGTCACTGTTATAGTCTAAATTGCCAGCATGATTTTGCTCTTCCTTCAACCCAATGAAACATCTTTAAATGATTTTTTTTTTTTTTAAGTCGGACTAAGGGCAAGTCAGGAGCCAGGAGACTTCAGAGTTCAACCCCTGATCCACCAGAGATTAGCTCAGACACCACCAATGGCTCTGCCAATCCTTCCGTGGTAGCAGGGACCTTAAAATGGGGCACATCTGTATGTTTCTCACAGAAGTATAGATATCAGAAGCCCATTAGTTTTGTGGCTAGGCGAAAATCAACAAAGAGATTTAAAAATGTGTATATATATGTTTAATGAGAATCAGATCTAGCTGCTCTAGAATCTACAGAATAAAAGCTCCTTTGTTTCTCTTCATTCCAGTGAGACAATTTGGGGAATCTCGAACCACACATATGACCAATGTAGGTCTAGATGAGTACCCACGAGGATTACGTAGACCTAAGGCTCGGCCCTGGGAGAACTCTTAAGGGCCCCAAGTGACCCCGTCCTATTTCTAGGTGTGTAAGCTCTACTTCTTAGTTCTGAGGGTGGAGGGGTCATGACAAGCTGTGTAACTTTCCTTCTTCCAGCCCCAAATATTTCCCAGGAATCAAAGACCATGACTCTACCACCCAGGCTGACTTTATAGGTCAAGC